>OY740783.1:90261998-91461998 GCA_963514005.1 Raja brachyura
CTAATGAAGGACAATGTGCCAAAAGCCTTCGTGACCACCCTACTTTCAATGATGCCACTTTCAATGAACTATATATCTTTACCCCTAGATCCCTCTGCTCTACAACACTTCCAACATACTACTCCTGTTGGTTGCACAAAACATCCAAAATTCACTTTGATCCCTTTTTGCTCTGCCATGAGAATTAAAATGTGTGCTCACGCTTTAAGCATGTGTAGTAATCTGCCACTCTCACCCAAAATCTTGGAGGTGATAAGCTCTAATACAGATGGCCAGCATGAACAGATGGGCTGCAGGGCCCATTTCTTTGCTGTATGACTATGACTTTGATACTAGAAATGAAAGACCAATGGTAATAAGTGCAATTTTTAAGGGAGATGCTTTCATGTGCTCTTGGATGAACATTAGGGTACATACATATACACAGAATTTATAGTGTGAATTGGACACATTCTCTTGGACACATTTCAGAAATATTTTAAATTGCTCTGCTTCTCAAAAAAAAAGTACGGAATAATGGATACTGCAACATAGAGAATAATAGATGTCTGAGAGCGTTTTAGTGATATACTTCATCTCTCCTGTTCTATCCTGCAATTCTCATCATTATATTCCACCTGAGGAAATATACTTATTACTTTGTTCAAAGACTTAGAACAGTGTCATATTTTACAAAATAAAAAACAACTATAGATTTAGATTCATAAAAGTATCTTTATCTTCAGAAGATTCCTAAGTTTATATTATGAAAACTACAAATGAAGTTTGGAACTGATGAAAGAGGATGATTAAAACATGATTGTGGAGAGATCCTTTACAATTGCTCCTGCTTCACATCCATCACTTTGTCAAAAATAGGACTTTTGGAGCACTTGCAAGGACTTAAAAGCAACAGTTCTGCAGAATTTGTTGGCCATTCATACATTTGTATTTTTTAGCATTTGTGGCTTATCTACCATTGTCTTGCTGCTGAATTGATCATGAAATTCAGAATGAGAAATATGTCCTTATGCTTATGAATGATAAGAAACAGATACTATTGCTATACACTGAACCCCACATGAAGTCAAGGGTATGTTTACATTTACAGGTTCAATTGCTACACTATATTTGGTAATAATGATATTTTAATTGCTCCTGAAGTAATGCATCCTTGATAAACAATAAAGCACTTAAACTGGTGGAAAAAAATGTTTATCTTTTGGCCCCAGTGGAGTCACCTCCAAAAAGTAGAGCTGAATTTAAAAACATTTTCAGAACCGCTTAATATACATATGAGAATCAATTAATCAATCCTGTAGAGGATCATTCCCATTGGTCCCCAAAGATATTAATGTTGGAAAGATTAATGTTATTGGAATAAAATTACCAATTACCACTGCCATTATTAGCAAGGCACAGTGTCACAGCTGGAACAGCTGCTGCTTCGCAACACCTGAGACCAGAGATATAATCCTGACCACGGGTACTGTCTGTGTGGAGTTTGCATGTTCTCCCTCTGATCACATACAAGATACAAGATACATTTATTTGTCACATGTGCCAATTGGGACAGTGAAATGAAATCACCATACAGCCATACAGTAAAAAATAAAGAACACAACATGGAGTAGATAGAATTCAACATAAAACATCCCCACACAGCAGGATCAAAATTTCCCACTGTGAGGGAAGGCACCAAAGTCAGTCTCTTCCCGATGTTCCCCACTGTTCAGCCGTGGTCGGGGCCTCCCCGAGGCCTCCGCAGTCGCCGCTACGGGCGACCCAATTTTCAGGCCCCCTCGCCGGGGTGATGTAAGTCCGACGTCAGGGCTGGGCGATGTCCTCAGCGGCCTGGACACTGAGTTGGCCCCCTCCTACCGGAGTCCGCGGCTCCCAAAGTCCGCAGGCCGCGCCGGGTGGAGATACAACACTGGAAGCACTTGGCAAAGGGCCCCAGGACTCCATGGAGTTGTTCAGCGCCGCCCGCGTCGGAAGCTCTCCAAACCTGAGCTCCATGATGTTGGAGCAGCGGCCCAATGCTCCGAAGCTCCAAATGGCGACCCAGGTAGGTATCTCCCGCTCCACGGTGACTCCAGCGCCGCCGCCGCTCTTGTAGCTCTGGTCCGGTCCCCGTCAGGAAAGGCCGCTCCGATCCAGGAGGTAGGCTGCGAGGTGGGGGGCGAGGACGCGACTCGGAGAAATAGTCGCATACCCGCCAGGAAGCGACTGGGAGTTAGATTCCCCCTTACACTGCCCCCTCCCCCACATAGAAAAGTTAAAGTTTTCCCCCAAATACAGACTTCTAACTGACTAAAAATTAAAAAAAGATGGAAAAACAAACGGGCTGCAGGCAGAGGCTGCTATTAGTGCAGCGCCCCTAGTAATTTTAGGTCTCCTCCAGGTGCTCCGGTTTTCTCCCACATCCCAAAGATGTGCAGGTTTGTAGGTTAATTGGCCTATGTAAATTGCCCCTTGTAGGGAATGGATGTGAAAGTGGAATAACATAGAACTAGTGTGAATAGATGATCGATAGTCGTCGTGGACTCGGTGGCAGGAATGTTTTCATGTAATATCTTCAATCAATCTGAATAGGTTAATTTTCATAATGGCAATGCTCCTTTCTTAATAAAATATTCTTAATTTAAATATTATTAAGAATATTAAGAAAACAGCCAAACTAGACATTCTAAAATGTACACATTTTTGGAAACCTAGGCATTAACGGCCCGGGGAGCTGTTGGAGAGAGAAGGTGGAGCTACCTGCACTGTGAGTATAAATCTAGCGCGGGGCTTGCTTTTCACAGAGGCCCGGGGAGCCGTGGGTCAGAGAGGGTGGAGCTACCTGCACTGTGAGACCAGCATCTGCAACGTTCCATCTCACTTCCAGAGAGGGAATCTGGTTGAGCCTCTGATTGGTTGAAGAGGACAATAGGAAGCAACTGATTGGCTGCAACCCGGGGTTTACATTTTTACATTTCTGCCTTCAGGTTTATGGGTTCTGGGAGCTAAGGATTCTGGGAGTTAGGGATTCAGTATTTATTAGTATTTATTAGTAAAGTTTAAAGGATAAAGTTTTGTGTTTAATAAAAATAAATTAAAAAAATATATATATATTTAATACAGAGTAATTTGGGAGTAGGGTGTGTCAGTGGAGATTGGCCCCATGGTTTGCTCAGCCTGCAACATGTGGGAGATCAGGGATATTGTCGGTGTCCCTGGTGACTACATTTGCAGGAAGTGTGTCCAGCTGCAGCTCCTGGAAGACCACGTTGAACGATTGGAACTGCGGCTGGATTCATACTGGAGCATCCACAATGCAGAGAAAGTCGTGGATAACACAAACAGCGAGTTGGTCACGCCACAGGTAAAAGGTAAGAGGACAGAAAGGGAGTGGGTGGCCAATAGCCAGCAAAGCAGTAGGCAGGTAGTGCAGGAGTCCCCTGCGGTCATCGCTGCTATGGAGTGGAGATGATTGCCCACCTCTTTGCAGAGTGTGGATTTGCCCAAAGAGTCTGGAGAAAAATGCAAGGGTCCCTGGTACGCTTTATTCCAAACAGCTCCGTCACAGACGACTCTGTGATTTACGGACTGTTCCAGGGACACATTCAGAGACTGACATCAAGTGCTGCTGGAGGGTTATCAACTCGGTGAAAGACGCTCTCTGGTCTGCCCGAGCGTTGTTCACCACCCAGCAGAGCGAGATGTCCGTCGGGGAATGTTGCCGACTGGCCCACTGCAGACTGCAGGAGTACCTACTGAGGGACGCACTGAAGCTCGGTGCAGCCAACGCCAAGGCTCGGTGGGGGAGGGCCACAGTCTAAGGTCCTTCCGCTGCTGGACATGGGGGGCACTGTAGGGTGGAGACGCCCCTCAAAATATGGGAAGGTATCCCATGCCGGAGGGCCACATGAGTGGCACGGGTGGGGGATCGATTCGTGAAATTTGAAAAAAAAATTTTTTTTACTAATTTGCCCAAAGAGTCTGGAGAAAAATGCAAGGGTCCCTGGTACGCTTTATTCCAAACAGCTCCATCACAGAGGACTCTGTGATTTATGAACTGTTCCCAGGGACACATTCAGAGACTGACATCAAGTGCTGCTGGAGGGTTATCAACTCGGTGAAAGACGCTCTCTGGTCTGCCCGAGCATTGTTCACCACCCAGCAGAGCGAGATGTCCGTCGGGGAATGTTGCCGACTGGCCCACTGCAGACTGCAGGAGTACCTACTGAGGGACGCACTGAAGCTCGGTGCAGCCAACGCCAAGGCTCGGTGGGGGAGGGCCACAGTCTAAGGTCCTTCCGCTGCTGGACATGGGGGGCACTGTAGGGTGGAGACGCCCCTCAAAATATGGGAAGGTATCCCATGCCGGAGGGCCACATGAGTGGCACGGGTGGGGGATCGATTCGTGAAATTTGAAAAAAAATTTTTTTTTACTAATTTGCCCAAAGAGTCTGGAGAAAAATGCAAGGGTCCCTGGTACGCTTTATTCCAAACAGCTCCGTCACAGAGGACTCTGTGATTTATGAACTGTTCCCAGGGACACATTCAGAGACTGACATCAAGTGCTGCTGGAGGGTTATCAACTCGGTGAAAGACGCTCTCTGGTCTGCCCGAGCATTGTTCACCACCCAGCAGAGCGAGATGTCCGTCGGGGAATGTTGCCGACTGGCCCACTGCAGACTGCAGGAGTACGTGCTGAGGGACGCACTGAAGCTCGGTGCAGCCAGCGCCAAGGCTCGGTGGGGGAGGGCCACAGTCTAAGGTCCTTCCGCTGCTGGACATGGGGGGCACGGTATGGTGGAGACGCCCCTCAAAATAAGGGAAGGCATCCCATGCCGGGGGGCCACATGAGTGGCACGGGTGGGGGATCGATTCGCGAAATTTGAAAAATGTGTATACACTGCATGGAACAATTTGTATAGCCTCCGAAAATGTCGGATGGATTTTTCGCACGGTTGATGTATTGTAAATATTTATTACTTGAATAAAGTCTATTTGGAAATGTAAAAATCTCCCTACTAAACAGGTTTACCATTTTGGATACTGTTGAGGGAGATGGCTCATCAGGGGAATGCAGCAGCAGCCAAGTTCATGGCACCATGGGTGGCTCTGCAGCACATGATGGGGGAAAAAAGAGGGGAAGGGCAATAGTAATAGGGGATTCAATTGTCAGGGGAATAGATAGGCGTTTCTGCAGCCACAAACGAGACTCCAGGATGGTATGTTGCCTCCCTGGTGCAAAGGTCAGGGTTGTCACTGAACGGCTGCAGAACATTCTGGAGGGGGAGGGTGGATTATTACCAGTACCACGGGCCAGTCAGAGTAGAAATAGGAGGATATTGCAGATGAATACGTGGCTTGAAAAATGGTGCAAGGGGGAGGGATTCAAATTTTTAGGGCACTGGAAACATTTCTTGGGGAGGTGGGACCAGTACAAACAGGATGGTCTGCACCTGGCTGGAATGGAACCAATGTCCTTGGGGGAGTGTTTGCTAGTGCTGTCGGGGAGGATTTAAACTAATTTGGCAGGGGGATGGGTACAAGAGCAGAGAGGCAGGTGGGTGAAAAACGAGGGTGGAAGCAATAGGGAGCAAGGTGAAAAGTAAAAGTGGCAGGCAGACAAAACCAGGACAAAAATCAAAAAGGGCCATTTCTCAACAAAATTGTATAAGGGGTAAGAGCGTTGTAAAAGCAAGCCTGAAGGCTTTGTGTCTCAATGCAAGGAGTATTCGTAATAAGGTGGATGAGTTGAACGTGCAGATAGCTATTAATGAGTATGATATAGTTGGGATCACAGAGACATGGGTCCAGGGTGACCAAGGCTGGGAGCTGAACATCCAGGGATATTCAATATTCACGAGGGATAGAGAGAAAGGAAAAGGAGGTGGGGTAGCGTTGCTGGTTAGAGAGGAGATTAATGCAATGGAAAGGAAGGACATTAGCGTGGAATCGGTATGGGTAGAGCTGCGAAACACTAAGGGGCAGAAAACGCTAGTGGGGGTTGTGTACAGGCCACCTAACAGTAGTAGTGAAGTTGGGTATCAAACAGGAAATTAGAAATGCATGCGACAAAGGCAAAACAGTTATAATGGGTGACTTCAATCTACATATAGATTGGGTGAATCAAATTGGCAGGGGCGCTGAGGAAGAGGATTTGTTGGAAAGTATGCGGGATAGTTATCTAAATCAACATGTAGAGGAACCAATGAGAGAGCAAGCTATTTTAGACTGGGTATTGAGTAATGAGGAAGGGTTAGTTAGCAGTCTTATTGTGCATGCCCCCTTGGGCAAGAGTTACCATAATATGGTTGAGTTCTTCATTAGGATGGAGAGTGACATTGTTAATTCAGAAACAATGGTTCTGAACTTAAGGAAAGGTAACTTTGAGGGTATGAGATGTGAGTTGGCCAAGATTGACTGGCAATCAATTCTAAAAGGGTTGACGGTGGATACGCAATGGAAGACATTTAAAGACTGCATGGATGAACTACAAAAATTGTTCATCCCAGTTTGGCAAAAGAATAGATCAGGGGAGGTAGTGCATCCGTGGATAACAAGGGAAATCAGGGATAGTATCAAAGCAAAGGATGATGTGTACAAAGTAGCCAGAAAAAGCAGCATACCAGAGGACTGGGAGAAATTCAGAGACCAGCAGAGGAGGACAAAGGGCTTGATTATGAAAGGAAAAATAGATTATGAAAGAAAACTGGCAGGGAACATAAAAACTGACTGCAAATTTTTTTATAGATATGTGAAGAGAAAGAGATTAGTTAAAACAAATGTAGGTCCCTTGCAGTCAGAAACAGGTGAGTTGATCATGGGGAACAAGGATATGATGGACCAATTGAATAACTACTTTGGTTCCGTCTTCACTAAGGAAGACATAAATAATCTGCCGGAAATAGCAGGGGACTGCGGGTCAAAGGAGGATTAAGTGAAATCCAGGTTAGTCAGGAAGTGGTGTTGGGTAAATTGAATAGATTAAAGGCCGATAAATCCCCAGGGCCAGATAGGCTGCATCCCAGAGTACTTAAGGAAGTAGCTCCGGAAATAGTGGATGCATTAGTGATAATCTTTCAAAACTCTTTAGATTCTGGAGTAGTTCCTGAGGATTGGCAGGTAGCAAACATAACCCCTCTTTTTAAGAAGGGGGGGAGAGAGAAAACGGGGAATTACAGACCAGTTAGTCTAACATCGGTAGTGGGGAAACTGCTAGAGTCGGTTATTAAAGATGGGATCGCAACACATTTGGAAAGTGGTGAAATCATTGGACAAAGTCAGCATGGAATTACAAAAGGTAAATCATGTCTGACGAATCTTGTGAAATTTTTCGAGGATGTAACTATTAGCAAGGATAGGGGAGAACCAGTGGATGTGGTGTATCTGGACTTCCAGAGGCTTTCGACAAGGTCCCACATAAGAGATTAGTATATAAACTTAAAGCATACGGCATTGGGGGTTCAGTATTGATGTGGATAGAGAACTGGCTGGCAAACAGGAAGCAAAGAGTAGGAGTAAACGGGTCGTTTTCACAATGGCAGGCAGTGACTAGTGGGGTACAACAAGGCTCAGTGCTGGGACCCCAGCTATTTACAATATACATTAATGATCTGGATGAGGGAATTGAAGGCAATATCTCCAAGTTTGCGGATGACACTAAGCTGGGGGGCAGTGTTAGCTGTGAGGAGGATGCTAGGAGACTGCAAGGTGACTTGGATAGGCTGGGTGAGTGGGCAAATGTTTGGCAGATGCAGTATAATGTGGATAAATGTGAGGTTATCCACTTTGGTGGCAAAAATAGGAAAACAGACTATTATCTAAATGGAGGCCGATTAGGAAAAGGGGAGATGCAGCGCGACCTGGGTGTCATGGTACATCAGTCATTGAAAGTAGGCATGCAGGTGCAGCAGGCAGTGAAGAAAGCGAATGGTATGTTAGCTTTCATAGCAAAAGGATTTGAGTATAGGAGCAGGGAGGTTCTACTTCAGTTGTACAGGGTCTTGGTGAGACCACACCTGGAGTATCGCGTCCAGTTCTGGTCTCCAAATCTGAGGAAGGACATTATTGCCATAGAGGGAGTGCAGAGAAGGTTCACCAGACTGATTCCTGGGATGTCAGGATTGTCTTATGAACAAAGACTGCATAGACTCGGTTTATACTTTCTAGAATTTAGGAGATTTTGAGGCGATCTTATAGAAACTTACAAAATTCTTAAGGGGCTGGACAGGCTAGATGCAGCTAAGATTGTTCCCGATGTTGGGAAGGTCCAGGACAAGGGGTCACAGCTTAAGGATAAGGGGGAAATCCTTTAGGACCGAGATGAGAAGGACTTTTTTCACACAGAGAGTGGTGGGTCTCTGGAACTCTCTGCCACAGAGGGTAGTTGAGGCCAGTTCATTGGCTATATTTAAGAGGGAGCTAGATGTGGCCCTTGTGGCTAAGGGGATCAGAGGGTATGGAGAGAAGGCAGGTACGGGATACTGAGTTGGATGATCAGCCATGATCATATTGAATGGCGGTGCAGGCTCGAAGGGCCGAATGGCCTATCCTGCACCTAATTTCTATGTTTCTATGTTTCTAATAGTTCTACCATAAATCATGTTGGATTTATGGCCTAATGTTGGTCTTATACATCTGAATAACTAAAAGTCCAAAAAAAAATTGCAGCTGTTCTAAACCAAGAGTATGTGAAAGAAAATCACAAATAGTTCCAACAAATTTGTTTACGCTTTATAATTAGAAAGTTCAAACTCATTTCCTGTGTCAATGTTTTCGCTCTAACCACAGCAATCGTTGGCAAGTGCATCAAACCCAGTAATGTTTACATACTTTGCTGTAAAAGGCTGGAAATAAAGTGAAGTACATTATAGCTGCAAATCCAGTATATCTGCTTGAAAATGCTTCTAATTATCAGGCACAGAATAATGGGAACATACAATTTTTCTCCACGGGGGCATTCATACCATAACTCTTTCCCTTGCCTGATGTCCCATGGGAAACATTTCCTCTCTCCACAGACTGGTGAATGTTAGGGGCAGACATCCCCAACTTTACTAATGCTGCAAACATGGGGAGTCAAATGATTCCATTGCAGTAAAGCGTGTGATACAAGCAGTTTGATACGCACAACACATCTGAATCACGATATCTCATTTGCAGAATCAGCCCACCAGATCCTATATTTAAGTTAATTAGTATTATTGTTCATTGCAAATGTCATGTTCAGCATGGTAGCAAACATTCCTCCCTCTGCATCTCTTCAACTGAACTGCTCCTTTGTACAGAAATATTCAAAGCAACTGAAAACTCTCACAGAATGATCTCATAAGCAGATCATTACCAGGTCATAGGAAGCTAACCAGACCGATGAATCACAGATAGGATCACCTGATATTTGTGAATGGATAATGAGAATAAACAATGCTCTGTGTTAATCCGTATAAGACAAATTCAGCACTCATTGATAGCCAACTGTAAAATACTTAACACATAAAATTGTGTCAATATTGGCTTGAAGCTGAAATAGGTTTTTGGAAGGTATTTGAGAGTTCTGTAACATTAGTTCCAGTGTGTGTGCGCAGAATGGGGAGGATTGGAGAATAGTTCGAAATATAACCAATGATAAAATATATATTGTTTCGAGAAGGTTAACAGCAAATTATATACATATCAGATGAGCAATTTTGCAATGGCAACAAAGCTAAATAGAAGTTTAGAGCAATCAAACACCTGAGGCCATATAAGGAAAACTGAGGAACACTGAACCATGTTTAAGAAGGAACTGCAGATGCTGGAAAATCGAAGGTAGACAAAAATGCTGGAGAAACTCAGCGGGTGCAGCAGCATCTCTGGAGCAAAGGAAATAGGCAACGTTTCGGGCCAAAACCCTTCTTCAACACTGAACCATAATTGGAATGAAAAAAAAATCCAACTGAAACTTATCTTTATCCAATGTCTTTCATGCATTGCATTAAATACATTGGATAAAACTTCATAGGCTTTAAACTAAATTTGACGTAACAGAATTGACCATCACATCATATCAGAACAAACTGGTGGACATTCGAGCTCAGTGTTCTTTGTATTTTCCCAAAAACATGGGAGTGTGTGTGGGTGTGTGGGGGAGGGGGTGTGTGGGGGAGGAGGGTGTGGGGGAGGGGGTGTGTGGGGGAGGGGTGTGTGGGGGAGGGGGTGTGAGGGGGAGGGGGTTGTGGGGGAGTGGGTGTGTGGGGGAGTGGGTGTGTGGGGGAGGGGGTGTGTGGGGGAGGAGGTGTGTGGGGGAGGGGGTGTGTGGGGGAGGGGTGTGTGGGGGAGGAGGGTGTGGGGGAGGAGGGTGTGGGGGAGGGGGGTGTGGGGGAGGGGGTGTGAGGAATAGGGGGTGTGAGGGGGAGGGGGTGTGAGGAGGAGGGGGCAGTGTGAGGGGGAGGGGGCAATGTGGGGGGGAGGGGGCAGTGTGAGGGAGTGGGGGGTGTAGGGGAGGGGGGTGTGGGGGAGGGAGAAGTGTGGGGAACGGGGGGTGTGGGGAACGGGGGGTGTGAGTAAGGGGGCGTGTGAGGTTGTGGGGAGGGGAGAGTGGGGAATGGGCGGTGTGGGGAAGACTGCTCATGAGGTTGTGGGGAAGGGGGGTGTGGGGAAGGAGGGTTGTGAGGAAGTGGGGCAGTGGGGGGGGGTGTTGGGGAGGAGGGGCGTGGGGGAGGGGGGGTGTGGGGAAGGGGGGTTTTGGGGGAGTGGGGTTGTGGGGAGGATGATGTGGGGGATGGGGGTTTGTGTGTGGGGTGAGTGTGTGGGGGAGGGGGGATGTGTGGGGGGGAGGCGGGGTGTGTGGGGATGGGGGAATAGGGTTGTAGTGGGTAGTGGAGGGGGGTATGTGGGAGGGTGGTGTGTGTCTCAGCGGCTCCGGCTCCGACTGCAGGTCCCGGCTCCGGACTCACTCATTGGCTCCAAGACCCACCGCCTGTCACACTCAGTGGCTCCCAGCCCCAGCTGCACTCATCGGCACCTGGCTCCTCGTGGTGATCGCCGCCCCTGCCCGCGAACACAGCAGCCCCCCCCCCCCCCCCCCCCCTTGGGGCGGTTGGAGGAGAGGAGGATGGTGAAAAAATCATAGCGATATAGAATAGCGTTTTTTCTAAAATTTATTTTCAACATAGACAGGAAGTGGTCAAGATGAGGCTTTTAATAATATATAGATGAGAGTAGATAATTAGCAACGTCCCTCAGGGATCTCCCAAAGCCCAGTGTGAGGAGTCAAGAGGGATTTGGGATCTAGAGTTTACACAGAAATTCATGATCACTGAATCAAGTTGATTGCATTGCTAACTGGTCAAGCAATGAACATGTTGGTAGAACACTGAGTATTTGAGAGTCGCAACAAGACAGGATGAAAACAAGTTGAATAATTTGGGAAGAGGGCAGGAATTTTTGTTATGAGGACAAGTTACGGTTTTGTTTCATTGGAACAGAAGAGGCTGAAGGAAGGACAAATTGTTCGACCTGACCTTCTCTTGTCATCCAATCCTTCTCTCCAGAGATGCTGCCTGTCCCACTGAGATACTCCAGCATTTTGTGTCTACCACCAATTTATTTTAGCAGATATCAAACAACCATGGGTATACCTTTAAAATAATTACTAGCAGGACGAGAGAGGAGATAAGGAAACCTTTTTTATACCCAATGTAAAAAGTGACACAGCCTGAATGATTAATGGAGGCAGGAAACCTTATTTAAGAAGTGCTTTGTTGAGCAATTGATAAGTTGCAAGCTGCAGAGTTATGCACCTAGAATCCATAAGAGTAGGGTAACTAGCTGCTCTTTGACTGGCGTGGACATCATGGGTTGCAGGGCCCCTTCCTGATTCAATGATTATGACCTCTCAATGATCAGTCAGTCAAAAATAAAAACCACTGCGAACATCAAATGGGTATCTTTTGCATACAACAAAAAATATTAGATAGAAATAAAAGGATAATAATACTGGGAAGGCAGATAATGGTATAACGGGCAATGGTTAGAATGGAGCCTTTCCACCAGAAATATGAATGCTTCTCAACTGCCATAAGTACAAAACAGCCTGGATTAAATCCAAGGGTCAACTACAATTATGTTTAACCATAGATATTTCAGAGTCATATAGCATAGAAACAGGCCCTTTGGCCCACAATGCCCATGCTGATCACCTAGCATCACTTTACTCATTGCTGATTATGCTTTGGTGAATAAAGTGCTCATCCAGATTTGAACCCAATGGACAACTCTCTCAGTCACCCACCAAACACATTCTAACTAAACAAAGGAGAAATTGCTGCCAGCTATTAGAGAAATGCTAAAGCAATCAAACGCCCTGCTGAGGAATCTTGATAGGAAGCTCGAAGAAACAATGTGAAGAATTGTGTACCTTAGAGGTATGCATGGCTTATATTAGAGATTGGAGGCATGGATGATTCCTGCTGCATCGTTAATTCAGTGTGGAACAAGCTGAGCAGAAAGCACAATGGGAGAGTCCCAAAGTCTCACTGAGCCAGAATCTCAGATCATCACATGTGGATGATAGGAAGGTAGTTTTTCAGATGTTTCAAGAGTGACTCTAAAATTATGCAATTAATATTGGGAGCTCACCTTGAAACAGAAGTCAACAGAAAATAGAGTTGCAAATCATTGCAACAGCCTCAGATCAAAACAACTAGAAGGACAAGTTGAGCCGAATAAATTATTTCCACACTGTATTACTCTATGGTTCCATGACATATATGACAAATGGATACCTGATGATAGACACAAAAAGCTGGAGTAACTCAGCGGGTCAGAGTCATTGTCTGGAGAGTTGCATGTGATGCTTTCGGATCAGAAAATGATGGGGTAATTTTTACCAATAGAAATGTGTACTGCCTCTGAACACTGCAGATGGTTTTCATGGTTTCATTTTAATTGAAAATAGCTTACATTTATTTATCCAAGCCCAAGCATATCACATGAGCTCCATAGACTGAATATGTCACATGTTGTCATATGTTGTTTATTTTTTATATTTCTTGTTGAGTAACCACAAGTTTGGAAAGTTAAACATATTACATCCACCTGAATTAAGTTGTATTTTACTGCTGACTTTTTTTCTTGCTTCAATGGAGTACATTTTGCACAAATTAAAAATAAGCATCAGAGTTCAATTGCTTCTGGTCATGAGCTGCACCTGTGCACTTGATTTTCATCTGGACAAATTCATGCCTCAACAGGTAAGTATTTTTACCTCAGTGGAAACCGTGGACACGAGGGAGTTCTTGTATCACAGCTTGATTTTGTCCATCTGAGGCAGCCTTATACTCCTCTCAATAGACCTGGAAGTGGATGGTACACTGGAGGGGTTCAATGTGCACAAGCAATGAGAATGCAGCTCATCTGCCATTGGACACTGCAACATAATAGACTGCAAATGCAGAGGCTGGAACAAACAATCTGAATAACAAAAATTCAAGAAGCATGGTATACATGCTCCAATCATCATCAATGCTGCCGAAGTGGAGAGCTTCAAGTTTCTTGCTGTTAATATTACCACCAATCTCTCATGGACCAACCACATTGATGCAACAGCCAAGAAGGCGCACCAATGGCACTACATCCCGAGGAGACTGTGGAAACGTAGCATATCTCTAATGACATCTTACAAACTTGCACAGATGTTCCATAGAAAGCATACTGTCAGATGGCATCACAACTGGGTTTGGGAACAGTTCTGCCAAACACTGCACGAAATTGTACAGACCAGACTTCCCACCATTGATTCAATCGACACTTCACGCTGTCTCGAAAACGTAATCAACATAATCAAATATTTGTCCTTCACCAGTCATGTCTTCTACTCCCTGCTCCTGTACAGCAGAAGGTACAAAAGCTTGAAAGTGTACACCACCAGACCATGAAACAGCTTCTTCCCCTCCATGTCATGCTTCTGAACAATTCTTCCTTAAGCTCGAACCATATCTGATTAATCTCTGCCCGATTGCAGACATTTAAGTTTGTTTATGAAACTGATACACTATGCTGAGAACTATATTCTGCACTTTCCTCTTTTGCTCTTCCTATTATGTTTGAGTTTGACTTGATTGTATATATGTGTAGTATTATCTGATCTGATTGGATACATGCAAAACAAAGCTTGTCAGTACATGTGTCAATAATAAATCTAAACCTAATCTAAACTAACTTTCCGTCATGAAGCTCCGTGATTTCTTTTGTAGGAACATATGGAAATGAAATGCAGTATTTCATTGTGACCATGAAGACATTGTTGTTTTCATTGTGATTATGAAGACATTGATGTCTTTTTGGGGAAGTGTTGCTGCTTTTAAGTTGGGCTATATGTGATTGGAAACGGATATGTTTATTGGCCACTGTAAATGTGCCTCGTGTGTTGGGGGAGTTGTAGAATCTGAGGAAACCTTTACGTCTTTGGAATGTGGAAGGAAACCAGAGCGCCAGAAAAAAAGCCATGCAGTGACGGAGAATGTACAAACTCCGTGCAGACAGCACCCGTAGTCAGGATCAAACCCATGTATCTGCCGCTGTAAGGCAGCAACACTGGCGTTGTACCACTGTGCAGTTTGATAGGTCAAATGGCCTATATTTGCAGTGTATGGAAATGTGAAATTTATGATCTTCATGATAGTTGTAGTACCTGTCTTCTTTCATGGCCAGGAAGTGAGGTACAAACCAGTTGGCTGTCCTATAGCTCAATGCACAGAACACATTCTCCTATTCAGCAGTCAGAGTGAGATGAAGCAAGCCTTACTTGCTATGAAATATCCTCGTGCTTATTTATGAGTGGAAGTATGAGAACCAGTTATATTTGGTGGTAATAATAGTGAACACCACACCCAGAAGAACCCAAGATTATCGCTCAGACGACCAAATCCACTGTGCCAAACCTGACTGTCTGGAGTGGACAAAAAAAAGCACTGAGTTAACTTAACTTAAGACTTCGTTTTAAACGTGAGATGCTCATAACAAATGAGAGATCTGATAATGCAAGCATTGACTCTTAAAGAGTTGGACGAGATAAATGCACGACAAAATAATTCACCATATGTCTTATGCAATCTGACTGAAGATTCTGTAGTTGATTGGAAATGGCTCAATTTATCACCACCAGTTCCAACTACCAAGGTCAGAGTTGTGGGACTCATAACTTGCAGAAAATCACAGATTGGAGGTTGCAGAATGAGGGAAACAAAAGCGAACAACTTCCCCAGTTGTTAGTTCCCCCAGCAACAACTTCCCCCAGCAAGATAATTTCCTCAGAAAAATCAGTGAATGGAGTATAGTTTTTAACAAAAATGATGTCCCTAAAATCAATTTGTCATCAACACAAATGAAGATAGCATTAAAATGGGGATAATACAGTTATCTTACCTTGGTGTCACTATATTCAATCTTCGTGGAAAGAACATGTTCATGAGACAAGCTTCAATGAATGTAAGCATCATCTAACTAGGCCAATACAATCTCCATCCTAAAATGGTTATCTCCAGCTTGTTGCTGAAGAAAACAAGCGTATCTTTTGAAAGACTTCCTTCAGTTTTATACAATCATTACAGCAATCCTGGGTCCCCCGGGCATAGAAATGATCAGCCCCAGAAAATACTGTTAAATACTGTCTAGTCAATTCTTATTGCAAGCACAATAGTTGTGTGTGAAAACGTTCCCTCAGTATTTAATCAACATTGAATCAATTGGCACATTAGGTGAAATAGGGTTTGATTGGCAAATGTTGGAGAAAGTGACAAAAGTGAGATGGAGAAAAGGAGACTAAAGGGTGTGAGATAGGGAAAAAAGTAGAGGAGTGACATGTGCATTTAGATGGAGGATATGGGTGGAAAGGAACAGGAAGGTGCTTAAAAGGGAAGATAAAAGTAAAAGGGAGCGAGAGTATGAAGGAGGGGAAATATGTAGGGTGAATATGTAGGGTGGGAGATGGTGGGAGAAATAATCTGCAGCACTTTATGTTTTGCTCGATTCCAGCATCTGCAGTTTCATGTGTCTCTATTAGAAACATAGAAACAGTGAAAATAGGTGCAGGATTAGGCCCATTCGGCCCTTCATGCCTGCACCACCATTCAATATCATCATGGCTGATCATCCAAAATCAGTACCCCGTTCCTGCTTTCTCCCCATATCCCTTGATTCCATCAGCTTGAAGAGCTATACCTAACACTCTAATGAAGAATCCAGTAAATTGGCCTCCACTGCCTTCTGTGGCAGAAAATTCCACAGATTCACAGCTCTCTGGACGTAAAAGGTTTTCCTCATCTCATTCCTAAATGGCCTACCCCTTATTCTTGAACTGTGACCCCTGGTTCTGGACTCCCTTAACATCGGCAACAGTTTTCCTGCATCCAGCCTGTCCAATCCCTTAAGAATTTTACATGTTTCTATAAGATCCCCTCTCATCCTATTTTGAATGCATTGTTAATCTTTCCAAATAATAATCTTAGAATAAACAATTTGATAGCTTTCTTGTGATTGCAAAAAAGTACTCAGATGTGTACACAGACAATTATACACTTAGAAGCTAATGAACAATATTTTGCTGTTGACGGAATTTAACGGGTCAGGCACCACCTGTGGTGGGAAATAGACAGATGATGTTTCAGATCAAGACCCTTGACAGAGGGAACAGAGGGGAGAGAGCTGATACAAAGAATTGAGGGGAAGAAGTGTGGCAAGAGCTGGCAAGTAATAAATGCATCAAGTGGGGTTGATTGGCATATGGGTCAAGTGGGAAAGGAAAGCGTGGAGATAGTAACCAGGGCCGCAGGTGATAAGAGGAGAAGACAAAAAGGTTCAAATTAATTAAGGTAAAAAAAAATTGGATGAAAGGAGGAGGTTGTGGGAAGATGGAGATTAGAAAGGTTAGCGTGCATCAGAGAAGGAAGTGAGAATGGCAAGAGAGAGATTTAACTCTTAGGGATAAAGGAATCAAGGGATATGGGGAAAAAGCAGAAACGGGGCACTGATTTTAGATGATCAGCCATGATCACATTGAATGGTGGTGATGGCTCGAAGGGGCGAATGGCCTACTCCGTCACCTATTTTTCTATGTCTTCTAAGATCAGAGAGAAGAAAGTAGAGAAGGGAGAGAAGCTGATGGATTTCCGTTTTTCGTTTTAGAGATACAGTGTGGGAACAGTGTGGGAACAGGACCTTCAGCCCACCGAGTCCACGTGGACCATTGAGCACCTGTTTATACTAGTTCTACGTTATATTACTTTTGCATCCTAACTAGGGGCAATTTACAGAGGCCAATTAACCAACAAACCTGCACATCCTTAGAATGTGGGAGGAAACCAGAGCACCAAGCGAAAACGCACATGGTCTTAGGGAGAACATATAAACTCCACACAGACGGTAGCCATAGTCATGATCGAACCCTGTAAGGTAGCAACTCTACTGCTGTGCCACTGTGCTGTGGATGAAAAGGGAGAGAAAAGACAGACATGGAAGGGAGACCAAAGGATAGAAAGGTGAAGAGATGGAGTAAGAGTGGAAAGACATTCATGAGGAAATGAGAGAATGGGGGAGAGAGAACTGGAGGACAGAACGTGGGGAGTGGAGAGGCATACAGCAGTGGGAAGAAGGGGAGACAGGATGATAGAAGGTGGAGGAGTTATGCAGGACAGAAGGCCAGGGAAGGAGGGAGAAATAAGTAACATTGCCAGCTGTCAGATAATGCAGGGTTCATTTTATTTGAGAAGAATTGGTTGTCCTGTGCAATATCAATATAAATGGTGTGCCTATTCTCCAGCATTATTTTCCAATCTAACACACATCGGGAGAGGATAAGAAAGTGGGATTGTTAATCCTGGCCAAATTGTAGAGGCTAGGACTTTAAAATGGGGTAAAAGCATCAAGGCTGCTGGGAGATTTGGTCAATTTGGAATTGCTCTCTGCAGAGCTGGGACAAGATGCGGAGTAGTGCCAGTGTGTCTAGAGCCTAGATAC
The DNA here is from genome assembly GCA_963514005.1 of Raja brachyura. The sequence goes on from OY740783.1 coordinate 90,279,972, forward strand.
AAGTTGCAAGAAAATAATAAGAACATCTGCAGACCTTGTCAATTAGGTGCAAAACGCATAGAATGGATTGGATGGCTGCAAACCAGACATACACCTTGTAAATAATTGTAAATAATCTTGCAGAGTTCTACTTTGCCGAGTGTTGATTGGATGAGGTATTGAGCCTTGTCTGGGTTTCTTGCAGATCAGGGTAAATGTTTTTAAGTTGGCTTCCTTGCGAAGTCCAGTTTGAATGCAATGTATTGAGCTGCTGTATTATTGGGTTAGGGAAATGTCTGTTATGTATGGGGTTAATCGATATCTGTAATTGGATTGTTCAGAGACCACCCCCATGTGGTTCGGCCCCTCATGGTCCCGGGACCTATAAAAGTCCGCTACCACGAGGTCCAGCATTGATGTTCTGGGAGAGCGCTTGGGACTGTGTGAACTTCTGGAGTGTCTCTGTCTGAGCGAGTCCTAGAGGGCTTGATCAGGCAGATACGAGGATTGAACCGCGGTGGGATAGGTATAGTAGTTGAACTGTAATTGCTCTTTTATTAAAATAAAGATTAGTTGTTCATGTGCTTGATTCAGTGTTTTTACTGAAACTAGACTGGGGGGAAGCTTAGAACGAGCAAATTACAGGATAACATTGATCCAGTGTAAATGGGTGACCGAAGAACCTGTCACCATGGTGCATCTTTCAATCAATCAGTACAGATCTTTGATGATGCAGTATGATGGAAGAAGCATGAGAAGTGACAAGAATAAGGACTTATGTCATAAGTAAACCCTAGGTAACCAGGATACATTCTGCAAAATAGTCCTGAACTGAAAACATCGTCTGTCTATTCCCTCCCCAGGTATTGATTGACTCGCCGAGTACCTTTGTGTTACTAACCAGAATATATCCAGTCAGGCATAATCCACAGGAATAGTGGGATTATTGGCCCTAAATTGGGAGCAAACGTTACTGCCTGAGATGGTCAGATAATGATTAAAGCTTATAGTCATATAAGGGCACAATACAATAGTGTATTTTTATGTGGATTACATGTACACTCAATGAAGATAATAACACTCTTAAAAATCACATTTTTGTAGATAAACCCCACATTTATGTTCAAAATTGCCAGAGGTTTCTGTTGGGAGAATGGAACAAATATTTAGTTTATCCACACAACATCACTGTGATGCATTCAAATTGAATTGTAATATGGCCAGGGAAAATTGCAATTCATTCTTTCTTCTTCTCCCTAGAAGCAACTGCAAAAGAGATCCTTTCCCACACTTCTGTGATATTTCTATTTCCTGCATCAGCAACCCTTGCAATCTCTGAGAGAGAATGACAATTTAATGCCAAATTAGGGGCTATTTTGGTCAGCAGACTTGAGAGTGTTCAAGCTCATTACACATGGGACAAACAGCAAAATGAGCCTCCCATTCCATTAATTTGGACTGGAATCAAAAGCAAGGCCCCAGGGAAAGAAATGTTAACTCATTGCACCCCCTCGTCTCTACGTATTTTACATATTGTAGAAAAACTTTACTTTAATTTAACATGAGAGAAAAAAATATTTCAGTAACTGCGCTGGTGAAGTTATTGAGAAAATCTATTGAATTTTTTACCTAGTTGCAAATTAGGATAGATTCTTCAGGATGGCCATATTGAATACTAGAATACTAAGGATAGATGTTGTGACATTTTCACAAATGTGAAACTTGAATCGGTGGATTTTCTTAAAAGATAGGGATTGATCAAGTAAAAATGGTTTGCACAGACATTTCTTCTTGCAGAAGGTAGTGAGTCCCTAGAACATTGCCTGGAGAGTTGTAGAGGCCAGATTATTACATTGAACTGTACAGCACAGCCTCCAATGTCTGTGCTGATCATGATGCCAAATGAAACTAATCTCCTCTGCCTGAATGTGATCCATATTCTCCATTCCCTGCATATTCACGTGTCTATCTAAAAGTTTCTTAACTGCCACTACTGTATCTGCATCCATTGCACCCCTAGCAGCAAGAAAGATAATTTTTCAAAGGTCGGAGAATTGAGGTTTAAGGAAAATGGGTATAAAAGAGGAGTTGAAGTCAGCATCGATCAGCCATATCGTATTGAATAGTAGGCAGGCTTCGAAGGCCTGGATGTGGCACCGACGGACGAGAAGCCGAAGCAAAGCAGTGGAAGCCAAATAACCGAATGGAAACAAAGCCGAAATGGCAACTAACCGAAAGGGTGCGCCGCCTAAAAGCAAACTTACCGAATGGCCGCTCTGCCAAAACGCCACCTACCCGTAACGCGGCGTCGCCTACAAGCCAACTTGTAAGCGGCCGAAGGTATGCATCCCTCGGGACAGCCCGCACTCTCCCACGGCCACCCTCCGTAGGCTGTGGGTCGGGTGGAGCGGAGGTTTGAGATAATGTTCATCCCTCCACAGTGATGTGATGGACGCAGGGGTCTGGATCAATTGCTGACAGGTCCCGCCCCCGGCAACGTCATGTCCGTTATTTGACTTTTCTGTTGAGCGGCATTTGGTCCGTTGGCTTGTAGGTGACGCTGTCTTTCCGGTAGGTGGCGTTTCGGCAGAGCGGCCATACGGTGAGTTTGCTTTTAGGCGACGCAGCCTTTCGGTTAGTTGGCTTTTAGGCGTCCCGTCCTTTCGGTTAGTTTACATTTAGGCGTCCCACCCTTTCGGTTATTTGGCGTTTCGGCTTTGTTTCCATTCAGTTATTTGCTTCCAATTCTTTGCTTCGGCTTCTCATCCGTCAGCGCCACGACCGCATACGTGGTGGCCCACTCATGCTATCATGCTGTCCTTGCCGAAGTTTGGAAATATCATTGAATATTCTAACTAAAGAATTCTTGAACCCAATTTGGCCTGAGCAATTGCAAAAGCTCGCCCGTGACCCATGAGGTTGGCATCTACTTAGCTCCTGCAGGTCTGCTGGTGTCTACTTGCAGGTTGGTGATGCCCTCACCCTCAGTGGGGGGACTTTGTGCAATGTCAAGGTTAGGGCCAGAACAAACTCCAGTCTGTAAGTGCACAGGAAATGTTTGACAGAAGCTAACCTGTCCTTTGACCCCGGTTCATATCCCTCTAAACCTTGGCGATCGTTTCATCTATATCGGTGAGACCAAGCGGAGGCTTGGCGATCGTTTCGCCGAACACCTCCGCTCGGTCTGCAATAACCAACCCGACCTCCCGGTGGCTCAGCACTTCAACTCCCCGTCCCATTCCGTATCCGACCTCTCGGTCCTGGGCCTCCTCCACAGCCAGAGTGAGCAACACCGCAAGTTGGAGGAACAGCACCTCATATTCCGCTTGGGGATTCTGCATCCTCTGGGCTTAAACATTGAATTTTCTCAATTCTGTTAACCCTTGCTGTCTCCTCCCCTTCCCACCTCTCCCTCAGCCCTCAGGCTCTGGCATTCCTTCTCTCTCTATCTCTCCCCCACCCAAGTCGCACTAGCTTCTCATTTTCACACTACAAACAGCTTGCAATGGCCTGTTTCCTTTATCATCGATACTTTTTTGCACATCTTTCATTCATTGCTCTTTATCTCTCCACATCACCGTCTATATCTCTCGTTTCCCTGATCCCTGACCAGTCTGAAAAAGGGTGTCGACCCGAAACGTCACCTATCTCCTTCGCTCCTTAGATGCTGCTGCACCCACTGAGTTTCTCCAGCCTTTTGTGTACCCTCTAAACCTTTCCTGTCCATGCACCTGTCTAGGTGTTGTTATTATGCCTGTCAACTATTTCCTCTGGCAGCTTGTTGCATACACCCACCACACACTGTGTACCAAAAGCTGTGTTTAGTTCCCATTAAATCTTCCTCACCTTTGCAAGTTATTGATTCCCTGGGAAATGACTGCATCCATCCACCCAATCAAAACCTTCTTCATCACCCTCTCTACCTGTGATGCTACTTTCAAGGAACTATGTACTTGTACTCCTGTATCCATCTGCTCTGCAACACTTTTCAGGGCCCTACCATTCACTGTGAAGGTTCTGCCCTGGTTTGACCAACCAAAATGTAATACCTCACATTTATCTGAATTAAACTCCATTAGCCATTCCTTGGCCCACTGATCAAAAATCCACTGCAATTCTCAATTGTATGCTTATGCAAAAGCACTTCACAGTCAATAAAACACATTTGAAGTGTGGCCACTGTTGTAAAGTGGGAAATCATGATGCAAATTTGTACATAAATGACAAAAGATCTAAATATTGAACAGATCCATCCTTTTCCTTAATTAGTGCCGTGGGGGTCACTTGTCCCTTAAGAGGGTTGAATGTGGCTTGACTTAACAACAGAACAATCTTTACTCAGTTTCATTATGCAACACTCTTTTCTAAAGAATATCAAATGAATAGCAAATGTTGATACTAAAATGGCACAATAAAATTGTATTTGGGAAGCTAAAACATAAACAAGTATGAGTAATTGTCGTGCCATGGTTAGAAAGTTGGTTAACTGCAACTAAACATATATTACTGGCTGAGGGGTATTTATCTGACTGAATGTAAGTAAATCCCAAGGTTATTCCCTCGTGAATAGCAATCATAGTATTTTTTGGAGCTCGTAACAAGCAAAATTTAACGAGTTACATTGTGCGATATTAGGGCATGTGATCAAAAGTTTGGCCTAAAAGGTGGGTTCCAAAGAACATCCTCAAAGTGGATTGACAAGTTGGTAGTTGGAGAGATTTATGAAGGGAATCACTGCAGCTTTGACATTTTGGGATAGACACAAAATGTTGGAGTAACTCAGCGGTTCAGGCAGCATCTCTGGAGAAAAGGAATAGGTGATGTTTCGGGTTGAGACCCTTCTTCAGACTGAGAGTCGGGGAGAATGAAACTAGCGGTATTGGCAGCAGAGCCACAAAAGCAAAAATAATTGCATTTAAGCATGATCAAATAAATTAGAATTAGGTCAGCACAGTGCTGTAGCTGGCCGAGTGACTGCCTCACAGTGCCAGAGACACAGGTTCAATCCAGACCTCAAGTGCTGTCTGCATTCCCCCTATGACCACATGGGCTTCCTCCGGATGCTCCAGGTTCCTCTCACATCCCAAAGACATGCAGGTTTGTGGGTTTATTAGCCTTTGCACATGGTCCCCTGGTTTGCAGAGAATGAGATAACATAGAAGTAGTGTGAATGGGTGATCAATGGGTGATCTATGGACTCGGTGGGCCAAAGGGCCTGTATCCACGCTATATCTTTAAACAAACTAAACTAGAATAGAAGGTGCACAGAGTGGAGAGTTTTGAAAACAAGGATAAGGAATTTATAAACAAGATATTATTGAACAAAAAGGCAACAGGACTCAGCCAGCACGGGGGGTGATGAACGAATGGGATTTGGTGCTACACGGAATATGTGTAGCAGAATTTGAATGTCCTCAAGTCAGAAAAAGGAATCCAGGAGGCTAAATACAGTGATAGTAAAGTAATGGCAGTAGAGGAACACCATCGATTTTCCGGCACCTTTGGCTCTGGAACTTTGCCGGATTATCCATTTTGCTGCACCAACAATGATCACGTAATAATGATTCAACAATACACCGCTGGCGCACTAATTATGCTCCACCAGTCTCTCCAAAGCACCATGGTCTAAACTTAAATTAAAAATGGACAATTAACAAAGAAGTGAACAATGAGCTCTTTCAGACGGAGGCACACGTCCTGAATGAACGTGTGCCACACACAATGCTCTCGTAATTTAGTCCGGATTAAAGGAGGTGCCGGAACATCAGTTGCAAGAAAATCAATGGTATATGTTAGGATGGTACAGTGGCACAGCTGGTTGAGCTGTCACGTCACAGCTCCAGAGACCCAGGTTCGATCCTGACATTACGTGCTGTCTGTGTGTAGTTTGCACCAGACCTGTGACTGTGCGAGTTTACTCCGGGTCCTTCGGTTTCCTCCCACATCCAAAAGGATAATTGGCCTCTGTAATTTTCCCCCAGTTTGTATGGAGTGGATGAGAAAGTAGGATAGCATAGAACTAGTGTGAACAGGTGATCGATGGTCGGCATGGAATCGGTGGACCGATGGGCGTGTTTCCAAACTGTAAGCTAAGCACTGTATTAGTTGGTGGAGAGTTTGAAGATGATTCACTTGCCTTCCTTTCTCTTCTTGATTGAGGGTATGTGCAATGCCTTCAACTGCACACACTGATAACTAAACCAGACCTTTATGGATCAGTCCCCCTCTGTTGTATATTTCCCCGTGGTTACTGTGGTTTATAAATCTTCATTCCAGTAAATACTGAAATTGAATAAATCATTTTTATTTTTATTAATAAAGAAATAAAATAGAATATATTGACTGTATCAGTAATGTTGCTGCAAATTGCCTATTCACTGAAATTATAGCTTCATATTAATCTTGGAATGTTATTACATTTTATAAAAGGGAGCATAGGAATCATCTCAGAATCTATTCTCAACTACTATTAGAATTTCTTGCTGTAAATATTGACCTATTTTATTTTAAGCATTTTTACTATTTAAAACCAAAGTGCAAGTGGGGGGGGGGGGGGGGGGGGAATAGAGTGATGTTCCCCAGCTGCTGGTTGGAACTGAATGTGCTTAGACACAGTGACAAGTGAATGACTGTGAGGGTATATCCAGTGACGATGAATGTAATGAGCAATGAGTGAGGCCGGCAGGAGTGGAGAGGAGAAGGAAATGGGGTCTGGCCTACCGCGCTCTCATGGTTGGCTGCAGGAGGCACAGCGGGGGAACAAAGGTCTGGCGAGGAGAGGGACATGGCATCCAAGGAAGGAATGGGCTGGAGTCTGGAGGCCCCCCCAACAGCCTGGGACGTGCTCATAAGAACTAAAGTGTCAACATTGAAATTGTCATTAAACATGACGCCTCTTGCATGGAGACCAGATAGAGGGGTGGAAAACGAGACTTTAATTATGTTAGCTGCTTTTCCGAAACAGCGTGAAGTGTAGATGGGCAATGTAACATGGCAACTTAAGATCTACGTGTAGCTCAGCCTTGAATCTTGCACGTCAATAGCTGAGGTGAAGAAAAAGAGAATGGCGAATACAAGTTTGCAGGAGAAGTTAGGGGTTATCAAAGATCCTAGCAGGAAGATTGAAAGGAACATAAAGTGGGCAAAATTATGGCGGTGTGACGGCATCCGGTGGTTGGGCCACTAGCTACACGAACCCTCAGCAGTCGGGGGTAGGGTCACATGACTGGGCAATGGCAAGGAGGAGCTCACGGGGTCTAGGGGTGTGTCCTGGTATATATAACGGACCCTGGGACAACCCTTTCTCTCTCTCTCTTACTTCGAGCTGACCAGCTCCCTTCACTCTAGGGGTCAGTGTCCTTCCACTTCAGCAGGGACTCAGCTCGAGCCCACACGGCAACATCCTCGCAGCAGCAACAACAACTTTATGTTAGCGGACCAACATGCATGTATAACGAACCTGAATAAAGTAATCCATTTGTTCACCACGTTTGGTGCCTCTACAGCAAGTCAAATAACATAGTTTGTTTGTATGAGACAATTCAAATTAGAATATTTTACCAATCGTGAAAGATTTGAAGTTGTATACAAGCAAGGAGAATCTAGATGTCCAAGTAAAATCTAAATATCCAAAAAGGTCATATCTAACAAAGCTGATTGAGTTTTTTGAGGTGATGAAAAAGATTAATAGAGGTGGGTGTTGTATATATGGACTGGAGTAAAGCAATCGACAAGGTTTCTCGTGGTAGACTGATCTAGAAAATTGTCATGTGGTATCCATGGTGACTTGACAGATTTGTTTAGTTTAATTTAGTTTAGCTTATTGTCACGTGTACTGAGCTACATTGAAAAGCTTTTTTATTGCTTGCTATCCAGTCAGCAGAAAGATTATACATGATTACAATCAAGCCTTCCACGGTGTGTAAATACAGGATAATGGGAATAATGTTTAGTGCAAGATAAAGCCCAGTAAAGTCCAATTAAAGATAGCCCAAGGGTCTCCAATGAGGTAGATGGTAGGTCAGGACCACTCTCTAGTCGGTGGTTTGATTCAAAACTGGTTTGGTCACAGAAGACAAGAGGGCAGTGGTGGAATGGTGCTATTCTGACTGGAGGTCAGTGACCAGAGGTGTTCTGCACTGATCATTGCTGGGTCCTCTGTTGTTTGTGCAGTATTTGTACATGATTTGGATAAAAGTGGAAGTGGGTCGATTAATAAGCTTGCAGACACAAAAAGTAACACTGTGTATAGTGAGAAAAATGACTAGCGGATATAACAGATGTTGATCAGTTGGAAGCCTAATCGGTGAAAATGAGAGGACAATCAAAAACCAGAGGACATAGGTTTAGGAATCGAGAACCAGAGGACATAGATTTAAGGTGAGGGAGGAAATATTTAATAGGAACCTAAGGGGTAAAATTTCACACAAAGGGTGTATGGAAAGAGTTGCAAGAGGAGGTAGATGAGGCAGGTACTATCGCAATGTCTAAGAAACATTTAGACAGGTACATGGATATGACAGGTTTGGAGGGAGTTTGGCCAAATGCAGGCAGGTAGGACTAGGATAATGGGACATGTTGGTCGGTATGGGCAAGTCGGGTTGAAGGGCCTGTTTCCATGCTATATGATTCTATGACAATGAATCTACGGAGGAATCTTAGAGTCCAATTCCATAGCTTCCTGAAAGTTATGGCACAAGTAGATAAGGTGGTAAAGAAGCAACACTGCTTGCCTTCATTGGTCATGGCACTGAATATAAAAATTGGGAAGTAATGTTGCAGATTCATTACATTTTGCTTCAGCCCAATTTGGAGTATTGTGTGTAGGTCTGGTTGCCTTATTGTTCTGAGTTCTATGCATGTGCATCCGCATGCAGTATCTAGTTATTTTTACACTGTAGGCAATGCACATTCTTTTCAAAGTGTAGACACTCTTACATATGCCAGAAGAAAGCTTAAACTGAGTTTACATTTTTGCCTTGAGGCATGCCTCGGGTACATGAGTGAAAATCTCAGGCAGAGAACATACCCAATGTTGACAGGTACAAGTGACCTGCCTTTCATATCTGGGTGCACAAAGGACTGATGCGGGAGCTGAATGGATGGAAACCTAGTAATTTCCATACAAAGATGGGAGGAAAATAAATAAGAGAACCAGTTCCCAAGCTGATACTAAAATTGTAAAGATTTGCATTTCTGCAGTGCCCTACATGACCTCAGGAAAGCTAAGGTCATGAAGTGCCTCACAGAAATGAATGGATATTGAATGTAGTCGCTATTGCTAGTAGGGTCTGTTTAGACAGGTTTTGGTCCCCAGCAACTTTCTGCAAAGAATACTCTTAAGAATAGCTTAATCTAACAGCAGAGTCATCCGTAGAACAAAAAGTGCTGGAGTAACTCAGTGGGTCAGGCAGCATCCCTGGAGGACAAGGATCGGAGATGTTTTGGATTGGGACCCTTCTTCAGACTGATTATAATATGGAGCGGAAAGCTGGAAAGACATGGGGGCAGGCCAAAGTCTGGCAAGTGATAGGTGGATACAGGTGAGGGTGGGGGGGGGGGGTGTTGATTGGCTATCTGTCAAGGTATGAATGTACTAACTGGGTAATATCTTACTTCAGATAGATGGCAATGTCAGTAATAGTCCATCAGCACCAAATTACGTGTCAGCCCTGATAATGTACTCAATGTGAGGGACATTGGCTTGAAACCTTGGACATGTGTGGGGGGTATTAACATCCAAATACTCAGTCACACAGGAGGCAGCTGCCAAAGCAAGAAATTATGATAAGTAGAAGGTTGGAATGGGTGAGAGGAATTATGCCATGCGTGGTCAGAGGTCAGGAATGGGGAAAAAGTAGGTTGGAGGTAGCAATCAAAGCTAGAGACAGCTGAGTTTGTTCGCCTGGTAAAATTGATACCGGTTCATATAATTGGTTCTCAGATGTCCTTTACTGGTCGTTACTTGATTTTGAAATGTTCAAAACTTTTCAGCGACAGTTGGCTTGACGCCAATGAGCGTAGCTTGACTTCTCCTTCCATAGGTGCTGTCGTAGGTCGTCGCCAGGATGACGTAGGTTATCGCCGGTGCTCACTTCGGTGAATTCCATTGGCAACTACCTACGTCAACCTACATCAACTGGCACAGGTACCAGCAACTGAATTGTGTTAAGTTGTCACCGACATGACCTTGTCGTAGCTTGTCGCGGGTGGACGTAGGTTGTCGTAGGTGTGGTCATAGGTGGACGTCCTAATGGGTCGCTGGTTGTCGGTAGCTTGCCGTAGCTTGACGTCGACTAGATGGTAGGTTGTTGTCGACATTGTCGTAGGGGGGATCCCGTTGCCGTTTTTTTCGGCGACCTGCTATGACTATGACAGTTGCCAGCAGTCGCCGGCAGTCGCCGAAAAAATCACCTAAGTGGGACAGGACCATTACTGTCATATTTTTGTTCATTCTTTTTTCTGTTAGAATATTATGTTCAATTTATGTACAACTTGTTTTTTGTGTGTTGAGTCCATGAGCCTGTGATGCTGCTGCAAGCAAGATTATCATTTTACCTGTACCTCATTGCACTCGTGCACATGACATTAAACTTGAACTTTAAAATCAAAAGGTGGATGAACTCAGTTAGTTTCTCACTGGTTTGGAAAAATCCTCATCTCACGTGAACATGCTTGTCTTTGATGGTTAAAATTAATCCAGATTAATTTCATCAGATGTCCATTATAATCATAAACCACAGAGCCTGTATATCCAATGTATTAAATAGTTTGATACATCGGGATCAAAATTTATATGTGCTTTATTATATTTCCAATAGATTGAGACGACCATGATACATGATAAAAAAACGTCCTCCACTATGCAGTAATTTATAAATACTTTTTCATTTTTTATTACAAGTAGTTAAAGGAAGGAAAAATACAGAGAACAGAGTGATAAAGATATACTACTTTTTGGAGCTACCTGCAATCACAATAAAACTCTAAAATCATGTGGATACTGGTGGTTCCTCATCTGCAACAATATTGTATATCTTCATTTTGTTTTATCACCCTAAGGAACCTCATATGAAACTAATGATTACCTATCTTCCGTTAGGTGCAGTGTAACACTTTCAATCTGAATCTCACTAACCTTCAAGTGCTATCCATAAAAGGCACAGTTCAATAAGATAAGGATCATTCACTTTGAATAACTGCACGTCATTTATGACAAACACAACTGGCACAGCTCGAGGGTTACTGAATTTCTTCCTCCATTGTGAGTGCAGCCTCCTCTTAGAATTCTGGTAATGATCAGCGGCATTTGTTCCAACTGAACATTGTTAATGAGCATTCTTGATGAGATTGCTCACCCAGATATAAACTGAACCGGACATGGTCCACAATAAAGAATTTGCTGTCTGTGAAATGAGTGCTAAGGTTCTGATGGTATCATCTTATTAACCTCTTGATGGATGCTATCTAATCAGATTACAGAATGAGTATATGTACAAAGTGGATTAGCTGTTTTACATTATACTCATCTAAATGTATAGAACAGTTAATGAGAAGATTTTTCACAGTATAAGATCTTTCTCTTTTTTAAGCAGTTATACAGCAGTCACGGTCGTAATTAAAGGTTCTATTTGGCTGATGGACAATAGTATACTTTATCTGCAAAACAATATGAGGAAATAGCACAACAAAACTGATCTTAAAGACAATTAACAGTGACTGCATTTTATCAGCAGTATTGGCTTATCTACCTTGCAATAATCTCGCAAGAAAGTTGCATCAACTGTGTCATCTCAGTATTTGAAATATACTTTTGAAATCTGGATATCAGATTATTACTCAACATGTCAGAGAATATCAAGACACAAGAGTGTTTAATAGTCACATGTCCCAGACAGAAAAATGAAGTACTTACTTGCAACAGCACTACAGAATATGTAAATAGAGTACTCTGTAAACAATATAATAAACAAACAAAAAGTTTAGTGTGTGTACATGTATGTGTTTGTGTGCGTGTATATATTATATATATGTGTGTGTATACACATATATATACACACACACATATATATATATATATATATATATATATATGTGTGTGTGTGTGTATATATATGTATATAAACAACCAAGCAAACAATAAAAGTGCAAAGAGACAAAACCAATGCCCCCAAGTCTATGTTGTTCAGAGCTGATTTGGAGGTTGTAGTATTTAATACCCTAATGGCTGCAGGGAAGAAACAGTTCCTGAACCTAATGTTACAGTTTTCAAGCTCCTGTATCTTCTTCCCAATGGTAGGACTAAAATTAGTGCATGGCCAGGGTGGTGTTGTTAATATTGGCCAAATTAAAGACACCATAAAATGAAGGATCCCTGCACTTGTTAGAATTGCTTAACCCTTGTCAGCTGAATGTTACAGGCTTTGATTGGCGCCAGCCAGTCTAGGCTCAGACTGATATGCAGGATGGTGAGGGGTCCAGGTGTTCTCCCTGTTTCTCTTGAATTGATAAAATGTATAGCAGTTTTGCAAACAATCCTTAAATGCATCATTTCGATTGGATCGCTGCAAAAGCATTGTAAATAGTATAAATAATGTTGCAAGATGGTCATCCTGTTATTCGATGATTGGTCGAACTGTTGAGCCTTGGAGAAACTGTTTGAATCTCAGGGCACATGTTTTAATGTTTATTCTTGTTTGCTTCCTTCTAGAACTTTCTTTCAAATACAATGTATTAGCCACTGCATTATTGGGTTGGGGAAATGTCTGTCATGTACTGGGTTAATCAATATCTGTTATTGGACTGTAGAGAGATCACCCCCATGTGGTTCGGCCCCTCGGGGTTCGGGGAAGTATAAATGTCCGCTCCCACGAGGTCCTGTGTCGATCTGCTGGGAGAGCGCTTAGGATTGCGTGACCTTCTTGAGTGTCTCCGTTTGAGCGAGGCCAGGAGGGCTTGATCAGGCAGATACGAGGATCGAACCCGTGGTGGTTAGGTATAGTAGTTGAACTGTGTTTTGTCAAAATAAAGTTTAGATGCGCAAGTGCTTGATTCAGTGATTTCTTACTGAAACTAGAGTGGGGGGAAGCTTAGAACGAGCAACTTACAGTGTGGGTCTGATGAATAAATGTGTGGCAAGGATGATATGGGTTTTTTATATTGTCTTGCATAAACATTATATAAAAGGTAACGCATTTTCTCTTGCAATAGCTGTCAATTCACTTGATGAGCTGCTGAGCCATGTGGGTTGGTCCGGGTTTGGTTTCCGATTTTATGTTGAGTTTTCTCTCTCTTGGCATGGAGTCCCCAGTTGACTTCAACATGCTTTGGTTAAGCCGGACAAAGAAAGCCATGATTCTCACCTAAAATATGCATAAGTAAACTTCCGACCCTAGTAAATGACTCAATGTGTGATGAGGGTTACAGAAACATAATTTGAAGCTTGTTGACTAATCCTGTTTTAGCTTTCTATATCAGTACTCTACCAAACATACAATGATTGGCAGCTTTGAGTTGAAATTATAATGCACTTAAATAAAATGACATAGAGCTCAGCAGACTAAGGGATATATTTTCTGATGTTGTGTGCATTTAAATTGCACATTAGATGATCTTGATCTACAAGCAACTGTTTATGCTGGTTTGCAAAAGGAGATACAGAGTGCTGGCGTACGTAGCTCAGTGGGTCAGCAGCATCTCTGGAGAACATGGATAGATGAACATGGATAAGTCTGAAGCTGGGTTCCAACCTGAAACGTTACCTATCCATGTTCTCCAGAGATGCTGCCAGACCCGCTGAATTACTCCAGCAGTTTCTGTCTTTTCTCCCTGATCAACTACTGTGTTCCTGAAAGGACTTACTACGTGGGATCAATTTGGAGAATTTTATGGAATAAAACCCAACCAATATTTTTTCCCTGTCACATATTACTCTTTATATAACATATTCCTCTTATAACCTCAGCTTTTGTATCCGGTGTCTCAGATGCAGGCTCCTATACATTGATGGCACATAAGGCTCTGGTAAGACCACATCTGGAGTATTGTATACAGTTTTGGTCTCCTAATTTGAGGAAGGACATCCTTGTGATTGAGGCAGTGCAGTGTAGGTTCACGAGATTGATCCCTGGGATGGCGGGACTGTCATATGAGGAAAGATTGAAAAGACTAGGCTTGTATTCACTGGAGTTTAGAAGGAATGGGGTGGGGGATCTTATAGAAACATATAAAATTCTAAAAGGACTGGACAAGCTAGATGCAGGAAAAATGTTCCCAATATTGGGCGAGTCCAGAACCAGGGGCCACAGTCTTAGAATAAAGGGGAGGCCTTTTAAGCTGAGGTGAGAAAAAACTTTTCCACCAGAGAGTTGTGAATTTGTGGAATTCCCTGCCACAGAGGGCAGTGGAGGCCAAATCACTAGATGGATTTAAGAGAGAGTTAGATAGAGCTCTAGGGGCTAGTTGAGTCGAGGGATATGGGGAGAAGGCAGGCACGGGTTATTGATTGGGGACGATCAGCCATGGTCAAAGGGCCGAATGGCCTCCTCCTGCACCTATTTTCTGTGTTTCTATCTTTCTGTGTTTCAAATGTACACTCGGCGACCATTTCGCTGAAACACTTGTTCTGCCAAGGCCCATTGCCAACCATTTTAACTCCTCTTCCCATTCCCATACTGTCCTGGGCCTCTTCCATTGCCGGAGTGAAGCCACATGCAAAGTGGACAAACAGCAGCTCAAATTTTGCTTAGGTAGCTTACAACCCAGCGGTATGAACATTGAATTTTCTAATTTTAAGCAACTTCTACTAACACTCACCTCCCCTCTTGCCCCCTTCCTCCACCCTAGTCATTGAATTAGTTTCACAGTTCACCACATTGTATTCCTCTCAATATCACATCTACCCTAGCCAACAATGGGCCTATCAGGGCACCCAAGGTTATTAGCTGCCAGCCCTGCCTGGTTCTGGACTTTTCTCGCCTCCAGCTCTTCACCACCACATTCAGTCTGAAAAAGGGTCCCGACCTGAAACGTCATCTATTCTTTTCCTCCAGAAATGCTGCATGGCCTGCTGAGTTACTCTAGCACTCTGTCTATCTTTGGTATAAACCAGCATCTGCATTTCTTTGTTTCTGTTCATTTTCTTTTCTTGTTAGCACTTCTGAAAATGTAAACAATTTTGCATAGGCATTGTTCACAATTTTGCAAGAACCGATCTTTCTGAGATACGCTCAAAGGCAAAGCTTCACAGCTCTAATTGCTAACCAGAGAATGGCTCTTGTGAACACTGAGGTCATGCTTATTAGCGGGACAAACAAGTGTTGCAATGGACGATGCTGCACACTCTCATGATAAAAATATATACAATTATGAGAGACATGGATACACCTATCTACACATTAGGGGCAATAATTAATGGAACCATGTTGCTGAAGGTATTAAAGTCATTTTTTTTTAGTCAAGTAAGCAATAGGGTTTCTTGAAAAGGGAGTTCAGATACTTTCATGAACATCTATTGAATGAATAATCAGCAGACTAATCTTGCTGCTTTATTTTTGCTCTATATAAATATCTCAAAGGGTTTAAAGTAATAGTAACAAAATTGAGGATAATGATAGGTGTTTAGTTTTAATTTTTAGTTTTAATTTTATAGAAACAGCATGGAAACGGGCGCTTTGGCTCACTGAGTCCACGCTGCCAAAGATCACCAGTAGATTAATTCTATGTTTTCCCAGTTCTCATTCTACACATTAGGGGCAATTTACAGAAGCCAATTAACCTACAAACCTGCACATCTTTGGCATGTGGGAGGAACCTGAACACTAGGAGAAAACCCACGCGGTCATGGGGAGAATGTACGAACTCCCTACAGACCACACCTGTAGCCATGATCAAACCAGGGTCCCTGGTGCTGTACAGCAACAATTCTTCCGCTGCACCACTGTGCCAACCCTGTTCAGTAAGTTCCATTAAAGACTGAAATCTCTCCTTGGTGACCAAATGAACACATGAGCATGAGCTCCCGCCCACACAAATTGTTTGACTGGGCCTTTGCTTAATGGAGTTCAGAAGGATGAAGGGGACCTCATTGAAACATACCGAATAATGAAAGGCTTGGATAAAGTGGATGTGGAGAGGATGTTTTCACTCGGGGGAGAGCCTAGGACTAGAGGTCATAGCCTCAGAATTAAAGGACATTCCTTTAGGTTGAGGAGGAATTTCTTTAGAGGATGGTGAATCTGTGGAATTCTTTGCCATAGAAGGTTGTGAAGGCCATTAATGGATACTTAAGGCAGAGATGGATAGATTCTTGATTAATATGTGTGTCAGGGATTATGGGGGGAAGGCAGGTGCATAGGGTCAGGAGGGAGAGATAGATCAGCCAAGATTGAATGGTGGAATAGACTTGATGGGCCGAATGGCCTAATTCTGCTCCTATCACTTTTGACCTTAAATCATAAAAGATCTCTGCGCACATACAAACACGGACACTCCCTGACTTACGCAATAGGTAATTTACGTGAACTCACACTTACGTAAACAATTCTGTACTCAGTCCCTCGTGTAATCAAGGCAGTTTGTAATTTCCAAAACACCATACGATCAACTCAAGTTTACAACTGTAGTTTCTTGTGACTAAACAATTGCAAGACAATGCGTGGAAACAAACTGTCATTAGGGGCAGTGCTTCCCAGAAGGCTGTGCACTACAGAAGGCACCCCAACAGTGAGACACAACTCAGGTTTACATGTAACTTGAGCGAAACATAAAGTGCTGGAGTAACTCAATCGGTCAGGCAGCATCTGGAGGACATGGATGTACATTTCCTTCACAGATGCTGTGGCAAGGTGTTGAGTTATTAGCTGATGCTGGGTCACAGCCGGATGCCGCTGAGACAGCGATCTTTAGCCCAACGGTACTGCCTTGCAGCTTGAGCGAGGAGAGATTTGCCAAACATGCAGAGAGGAATTTCTGCTGAATTCCATTTAATACTCCATCTGAGTTATTTTCAGCAGGGGATGGAAGCAGACACAGAGTTGGTAATTCCGACCCATAAAATCTGACTTGCATAAGGGTTCATGGAACAAAACCCTTTATGTAAGTTGGGGAGTGTCTGTAGTAACCAGAATGGTTAATAGAATATGTAGGAAAGAACTGCAGATGCTGGTTTAAATCAAAAGTAGACACAAAATGCTGGAGTAACTCAGCGGGACAGGCAGCATCTCTGGAGAGAAGGAATGGGTGACATTTCGGATCGAGAACCCTTCTTCAGACTGATGTCAGCGGAGTAAGCGGGATAGAGGTAGAATGTAGTCGGAGACAGTAAGACTGGCGGGAGAACTGGGAAGGAGGAGGGGATGCAGAGAGAGAGGGAAAGCAAGGACTATTTGAAGTTAGAGGTCAATGTTCATGCCGCTGGGGTGTAAGCTACCCAAGTGAAATATAAGGTGCTGTTCCTCCAATATAAGGTGCTGTTCCTCCACTCTGACAATGGCGGAGGCCCAGAACACATTGGGAATGGGAGGGGGAGTTATGGGCCTGTCCTACTTAGGCCACCTTTTAGGCGAGTACAGAAGACTCTGCGCTCGCTACAGGGTCGCCACATGTTCATTGGTGGTCTCTGGTGAGTCTCCTTCATGGTCGCGAGGAGTTCCTGCATTCTGGGAACTAGTCGCGGCCTCAGTATGGACGCCTCAAATTTCTCAACATGTTAAAAAAAGTTTCTGTGACCAAAAATTTGTCGCCATGGAGATAATCGATAATCCTGTAGTCGTAGATGCAGTTGTAGTGGGGTCACCATGTAGTTATGGGTAGTCGAGTTAGTCGTAGGTAGTTTTAGTTAATCTCCTTTGCTGACCGGGCATTTTCATTGGCTCATTGGGGGAAAAAAACATAAGCACGAGTTTTCAGAACCAAGGATAAACGACTGGTAATGTTAAACGTCCGCCGAACTTCTCAACTGTGTATCTCTGGCTTATTAAAAGTTGTCTGGCTTCTTAAAAGTTGTCTCCACTCCTTCTCCCCCCTCCTCCCCCGTTATAAAGGACTTACCGTACATGTTGCTAGCCATCTTAATTACAGTGCCAACCTTCCTGTTCATCGCGGTGTGTGACTGTATCATCTTGGCTTTGCACCGTATGAATTTCTGACAGCGCTCCCCCCGCTTGCCCTGGCCCCCACCTTTGCCGGGGGGGGGGGGGGGGTGGGTGGGTGTGTGTGTGTGTGTGTGTGTGTGTGTGTGTGTGTGTGTGTGTGTGTGTGCGTATGTGTGTGTGTGTGTGTGTACTGAGCAGAAGTGTTCAGCGAAACAATCGCTGAGCCTGCGCTTGGTCTCGCCGATGTACAGAAGTTGACACCTGGAACAGCAGATGAGGTTGAGGAGGTGCAAGTGAACCTCTGCCTCACCTAAAAAGACTGTTGTGGTCTTTGGATGGAGTCGAGGGGGGAGGTAATGGGACAGGTGTTGCATCTCCTGGGGTTGCAGGGGAAAGTACCTGGGAAGGGGATGGTTTGGGTGGGAAGGGACGAGTTGACCAGGGAGTTGTGGAGGGAACAGTCTCTGCGAAAAGCAGAAAAGGATGGAGATGGGAAGATGTAGCCAGTAGTGGAATGCAGTTGGAGGTGGTGAAAGTGTTGGAAGATTATATGCTGTATGCGAAGGCTGATGGGATGGGAGGTGAGGACAAGGGGGACTCTGTCCTTGTTGCGAATGGGGGGAGGGGGAGCAAGAGCGGAGCTGCGGCATATTGAGGACACCCTAGTGAGAGCCTCATCTATAATGGAAGGGGAACCCCCGTTTCCTAAAAAATGAGGACATCTCCGATGATCCAGTATGGATCCTGGGCGCAGATGCGGCGTAGAGGAATTAGGAATAGGGGATAGAGTCTGTATCGGAAGCTTGGTGGGAAGAAGTGTAGTCTAGCTAGCCAGTAGGTTTGTAGTAGATGTCGGTCAATAGTCTGTCTCCTGTGATGGAGACGGTGAGATCCAGAAACGGTAGGGAGATGTTGGAGATGGTCCAAGTGAATTTAGGTGCTGGATGGAAATTAGTTGTGAAGTTGATGAAATCAGTGAGTTCTGCATGGGTACAGGAGGTAGCACCGATACAGTCGTCAATGAAGGGGAGGTAGAGTTCGGGGATAGGGCCAGTGTACACCTGGAACATTGATTGTTTGATGGACTTTACAAAGAGGCAGGCATAACTGGGGTCCATGCGACTGTCCATAGCTATGCCTTGGATTTAGAGGATGTGGGAGGAGTCAGAGGAAAAGGAGAGTATTGGTAGATGGAAATTGGCTGGTTCTGTGGTCGAGGAAGAAATGGAGGTCTTTAAGACCTTCCTGGTGGGGGATGGAGGTGTGGAGTGAATGGACATCCATGCAAAGAAGAGGGAGTGGGGGCCTGGAAAAAAGAAGTCGTTGAATAGACAAAGAGCATGTGAGGTATCTTGTACATAGGTAGGGAGTGATTGGACCAGGGGGGATAGGATGAAGTCGAGGTATGTGGAAATTAATTTGTGGGACATGAACAAGCAGAAACAATGGGTCTGTCAGGACAGTTCTGTTTGTGGATTGAGGAAATAAAATTGGGTTGTGCTCCCCTCCTATCTCTCTATTCATCACCCCCTATTCCCCAACTATCCCTCTTCACCTCCCCAACACCCCCCTCCTCTCCCTCTATTCCCCCTCCTCCTCCACTCTCTTTACCTCCCCCCTACCCCTTCCTCTCCCTCAATCCCCCATCCTCCCTTCTCACCTCCCTAGGATCTTTCCCTTCTCCTCCACCCCTCCGCCAATCTCTCCCTCGCCTCTCCCTTCCTCTCCTTTCCCCTACCCTCAGTCACTCCCTCACTCCCTCCCTCCCTCCATCAATAAAAAGTAGCATCTGCAGTTCCTTCCTCCACAGGTCATTCATTGTTAGCTGAGGTTCAGATCCTGTTCACTTGACAATTGAACCAGTTTGCAGAGTGTGTGTGTCTGTGGGTGTGTGTGTGTTACTCAAACTGCTCGGCCACCCTGCAACCCGACTCTCCCTCCCTCCCTCTGCCCACTCTGGCTCAGCCGGCACTTGGCCCACCCCATCCTGTCTGACCGCCTGCTGCTGCCACTCGGCCCGTCCCTGCCTGCCCGCCGCTGCCCCTCAGCCCGTCCCCGTCCTGCCCACCTGCTCTCTGCCGCTGCAGGGCCACGGGAGGGGGGGGGGATGGTGTCGGTGTTCATCACCGTGGGCACCATGAGTTTCAATGAGCTGGTGGAGAAGATCTCCTCTGAGAAGGCCGTGAGGGTGAGTTACCGCAATGGTGGCGGCAGAGGAGACGGACCCGGGGGGGACGGGTAGGCGGGACCACCATTGCTACAGAGGGCGGGCGGGGAAGAGGGGTGAGTGATGAGGGAGAGAGAGACGGGACCAGGGCCTCCACTGGGCCTCCACTGAAGCCCCCCCTCCCCCGCGGCCGCCGACAGTGGTGGGAGAGACGATAAACAAGTTACTCTGAGGAGGGGAGAGAGGAGTTTGTGGGTGAGGGGGGACAGACTGTCGCCGGTGGGGCAGGAAGTGGCGTCGCCATCCCGGCCGTGTCATTGACTGACTGGAGAAGAGGCCAATCTGTGTGGCTGAAGGAATTTGCGCCCACACGGTTTCTAAGATTTTTAAACTTCGATAACTTTTAAAATATACCACAGATCGGAACAAAACCTGTTGTACTCGCAGCACAGGAGAACGATGACTAACCTGGTGAAAAATCATAGAGCTTTCGCGTACAGTTTTTGTGCAAATGGAAAAACCCCGCAACCAGAAGAACACAAGATCAGAGTTTTTGTTTTGTGTAGATATATACAAAAATAATGAACTTTTTTGTCATTTATTATGTTGTTTACACACTACTATGTTTACATATTCTGTTGTGCTGCTACAAGTAAAAATTTCATTGTTCTGTTTGGGATGTATGACAATAAAAATACTCTGACTCTCTTCACATTTGAATGCCCAGAAGCCCAAATGCCCACACTGTCTTCCCCCACACTGCCAGGTGCACCTTCCTGATTGCTCTGCTGCTGAACCCCTGCGTTGGTGATCACCCATCTTCCCAACCACAAATGATGCACTTTCTGGTTGATTCTCACAATTCCACCCTGCACTGACTTTTTAGCTTCTCATCCCTTCTACCATCTCATCTTCACTTTGACCCAAATGCACCCTGTGACTCTAGAATTCCCGGTGACCCCGATCTCCTCTGACCCTCCATGATTCCAATCCTCTCCTTGACTCCCATCCCTGCTTAGTACTCCTGCTTATCTCTTCCCCATCTGTCCAATGATCCATATTGCAAATGATTTCCTTCTTGAGTTCTCTCATGGGAAACTAGTTGAGAAAAATCTTCGGTTTGCACACTGTTCAAGTCCGATGCCTGTATCAAACTAATCTCTTCTGCCTGCACCTGAGCTAAATCCCTTCATGCCCTTCATATCCATGTGCCTATGTAAAAACTTCTTCAACGCTACTATTTGTATCTACCTCCACCACCACCCCGGCATGGTATTCCAGGCACCCACCTATCTGTATGAAAAAACTTGCCTCGTTGATCTCTTTTAAATTTTGCCCCTCTAACCTTAATGTTAGCCTACTAATCTTTGACATTTGCAGTCATGCAACTGCAGCCCAGAAATGGAGAGGATTGGGAAAAAAAACCCAGCAAAGATTAAGAGATTAATCATTCTCAACATACCTAATTTATTAATTATGCATTGTAATAAAATGTTTTCCTTTAACCCACAAAGTAGATGTTTAATTAGAAAAATAGCTAAATGATAAGATCATTTGATTGCCTGTATCCTGAGGTTAAACTACTTAGATATCCTGGTGGCAAATGTCGGTCAATAATGATAGTCTATCTCTGAAATATTTATTATTCAGTAATTACTTTATTCCACAGGGAGTTCCATTAAGTTTGGTTCTGACTATACTGCAGGAATTTAGCTCAGTACAATAAGACGCACACAACTTAATCAACTCTTTAACTGATGAATTAAATGCAGGAACACAAAGGATAACAAGAAAAATCTTATTTCAGTTTTGAATGGAAATGTAATCAAGTGCTCGATACTCTTAGCATTCTACAGTAATACGAATTTTTTTGGCAAGGTTTTCAACAAGATGCAACACAGATACAATGCATGGATAGGAAAGGTTTAAAGGGAAATGGGTTGAATCATGGATAAATGGGACGAGTAGATAGGCATCTTGGTATGCATGGACTTGAGGTGAAGTGCCTGCTTCCATGCTGTATGTCAAACAGTCTACCACATCTTAGTTTCAATTCCCAACTCAGCGCGGGAAAGGCATTTGAGTACAAGGACTTCTCACCTACTGATATGTGGCTATAATGCAGCTACAACTGGAATAAAGAACATCAAGGACATTTGGAATAATTATAAAACAGGAATGGCTTTAATATCATTACAATTTAACAATGTGTTGGCTAATCAACATGAAGAACCATATTGTACATTTTCAAGGCTTTTATTTTAATCAGCGATGCTTGGATTCCAATTTCCAAACTAAGCTCTCGAGAAGTCCACAATTAGCATTTCTTGTTTTCATCATTCATATGCTCCCAAGAAGGGAAATAGCCCCAATATTGTGAGAGAAGAGAACTTGGATACAGGATGGCAAAACACGTTTTGGGCACATGCGAATGTGTGCCATTTAACAGTAACTTGTGCTACTTGCCAGCACATTGGTCAACCTCCCCAATGCCAAGCCCAATGTAATTGGCTTGTAAATATGCTGCATCATGTGTTATTCAGATCCAGATATATTTATTGTTATGTACACCAGAGTGCAATTAAATTGTTTGTTCACACGAAGGTCATACAGTTCTGATCAAATAAGAACAATAATTACAATGCTGGGTGCAAAAGGGCATAATGGCATAATAGTGCAAAAGAATATTAAAATACAATAACAGAATTACCAAGTTAGATAGAGTTAAAAGTTAGAATATGTAGCTTCACCTCCAAGAATGGGGTGTGAAGTAGTGATTGATTCAGGAGATGGATAGCATTGGGGACGAGGCTGTTCTTAAATATGGACATATGAACTTTCAAGCTCCTGTACATTCCTATACACCAACTCGGGCGACACGAAAATAATTTCACTAAGTTTTGCACATGTGACAATAAAGCTCCATTGAACCACCACTGAACCATTGATTCTCCCAGAAGGTAGAGGAGAGAAAAGAGAATGGTCTGCTTCCTGTAATATATATATATATTTCCATGTATCACCTTCAATATCTGTGACCTCATCCATCCATGTTCTCCAGATCAACGGAGTTACTCCAGCACTTTTTTCATTATTAGGAGAAAATGACAAAGTGCTGGAATAACTCAGTGGATCTGGAAGCACCTCTGGAGAACATGGATAGATAATGTTTCGGGTCGGAATCTTTCTTCAGTCTGACCTTTCTGCACTCCAGCACTTTATGTATTATTTTGTAAAGTAGCATCTGCAATTTCTTGTGTTAATAAACATTATTAGTGCTGCTTTATTCCTTCAACATTTTACAAAGATTTACCACCACTGATCTTGAACGCATTCCAGGTACCCACCACACTTTGTTAAAAAAAGACTTGCTCTGCACATATTTAAACATTCCCCCTCTAGCATTAATGATACACCCTTTAGTCTTTGAGATTTCCATCTGTGAATGTGGTTCTGACTGTCGCTAATTGAAATATGACCGATAAGTCGCCCACTGGAATACAACCACTTTTTACTGTGTTCCTCATTGGAGCACAGTTGCGATGGTCATTTGTGACGTGAGCACAGTTGTGATGGTCCCAGTGTACCACACGCGGCAGAAGGTTCAGGCGAGTCGTGGCCATATGCTGACAGTAGGCCTGGCTTGCCCGCCAGGGAACCAGGAGAGGGAATGCGCCAAGCCCAGTCCCTGCTCGTCCCAAAGACTGGGAGGAGGTGGAGGGAGTTGGCAACAGCAGAGGATGCTGGACAAAGGCAGTAAGAAGAACCGGGGAGGGGGAGTCTTACCTTCCGCAACCTCAAGGTCGGCTGCAGGCGGCCCCCCCGGGCACAAACATTGAAGATGGCCGGGCAAGGAGAGGATCGATGGTTCGCAGGAAGACTGAATGGAGGTGACTTGCCTTTATGGCCAGCTGCAGTTGGGACTGTGAAATGGTGCCAAAACGTGGCGACTCTGGCGTTTTGACTCAATGGGCTGTTTCTATGCATTATGTACTTGTCCAGGAATTGTACTTATATATGGCAATAATCTTACTGATCTGTATTCCAAAAAAAGATTTTCACTGTACTTTGATTCACTTTAATAATAAAGGAACCAATGAACCATTTCTGAGTTCCTTCACATCACAAGGCATTCTACACACCTAGTTTTGTTGAGCAAAACACAAAGTGCTGGAGAAACTCAGCGGGTCGGACAGCATGTGTGGAAGGAAAAAACAAATGATATTTAGGGTCAGGACTCTTTTCGACCCATAAAAATCATCTGCTCATTCCCTCCATAGATGCTGTTTGATACATGGCGTTCCTCCAGCATTTAGAGTTTTGCTCAAGATTACAGCATCTGCAGTTTCTTGTGACCCACAGCCCAAACAAGTGATTCAATCAATCAATCAATCAGTTTTATTCGTCACTTGCAAATAAAGTGCAAGTGAAATGAATTTGCCAGCAGCGGTACAATAAAACAAGAACATACAAAAACACAAACATCCACCACAGCATTCATTACTGTGGTGGAAGGCACAAAATTTGGCCAATACTCCTCCATTTCCCCCGTGGTCAGGACCTCAACCCTCCGCAGTCGCCGCTGCGGGCATCCAGATGTGTAGACAAGGTAAGTCCAGGTAAGTCCTGAATCGGTGCTTCCCCACCGGAGACCGTGGCTTCAAGTTGGTGTAGGCCTCAGGCCGGCGGTTGAAGATCTAAAGATCTAAAGCCCCCGCTGCGCTGCAGCCAGAAGCTCCGCAGACCGCAGGGCCGGCAGTCGGAGCTCCTCTCCAGGGATCCCCGGCAAGGGATCCTGCTCCGGATGGTAAGTCCCTGCCGCGCCCGGGGTAGAAGTAGGCCGCGGGCCGGCGGTCGGTGCTCTTCTCCTCCCGGGTCCTCAACGAGGGATCCCAGGCTGCGGACGCTGTGCCAGCTGGAGCTCTGCAGACCGCGGCTTCAGGCTGCCATGGGCCAGCGAACGGAGCGCTCCCCCAGGCGACCTCTGGCGAGAGCTTGCCCGCTCCGCGACGAGAGTACACGCTGCGCCCGCAGCTGAAGCCCCAGGCACGTCTCCAAGAAAGGCTGCACCGATCCTCGATGATTGGCACCTGCCTCGCTGCTGGTCCCTCACCATATTTGGCAGCCTCATGGAAAGATTCATAGTAATTTATGGCACAAAGGAGGCCAATCAGCCATTGTGTACATTCCAGCCCATAATGGACTTAAGGTGAATATCAATTCACTTGATTTGGTTCACAGTCCTGAAAGTCACAACTCTTTTAGTGTTTGCCCAGGGCCTTGATAACAAGTTGAGACTGGCCCATTGCAGACTGCAGGAGTACGTGCTGAGGGTCGCACTGAAGCTCGGTGCAGCCAACGCCAAGGCTCGGTGGGGGAGGGCCACAGTCTAAGGTCCTTCCGCTGCTGGACATGGGGGGCACAGTATGGTGGAGACGCCCCTCAAAATAAGGGAGGGTATCCCATGCCGGGGGGCCACATGAGTGGCACGGGGGGGGGATCGATTCGCGAAATTTGAAAAATGTATATAGACTGTATGGAGCAATTTGTATAGCCTCCGAAAATGTCAGATGGATTTTTTGCACGATTGATGTATTGTATATATTTATTACTCGAATAAAGTCTATTTTGAAATATTAAAAAAATAAAATTAAAAAAAAATAAAAAAACAAGTTGAGGGTTTCTGTCCTGGCCTAGTTAAAGAGATGATACTTCTGCACTCAGAGACTTACAAAGCCCTAGCTGCGATAGAACCTCCCACTTCCTTCAAGTCCATGAAGTCATGATTGTAAATTAAACTTTACACCCATTCCTGAATTCCTGAAGTGTAGCTAAACACATTAGTTAAACTGTTAGGTAGACAAAAATGCTGGAGTAACTCAGCGGGTGAGGCAGCATCTATGAAGTGAAGGAAATAGGCAACGTTTCGGGTCGAGACTCTTCTTCAGACTGTTAAAAAGCTTTGCCTTCCCTGACAAGTGTTCAGCCACACGGTACTAAATCATTAACACCCCTTTTGTCCAAGAAATTCACACAAGCCTTTGTCATGCACTTCAGATTCTCAAGAACAGTTCCAACCCGAAACATCACCTGTCCATTCCCTCCCCTGATGTTACCCGTTTCCTCAGGCACTTGCATTTTGCTTTGTTCCGTACCATTCTTTTACTGTTAATAAAAAGCATAAACTATTGTTGCGGTATTCCCTTTTAAGAAACCGCACAGCATAAAATAAATACACTGGGAAATTAGTTGCAATATTCTTTTTTTTTCGAGCTGACAAAGTTGTCAGCTTTCTAAATTCAAAGTCAGCCAACCAAAGATTTCTCTTTGTTTGGACTGATTACATATGAGTGAGCCAATCTAAAATTGTCAAGTTAGCCAATCCTTAGAGCTGATGGAAGGCCCATATGTTAATGAATTTTGCAGATTTCAATTCCCCACGTAAAATATAAAAATACTTCCTGCATTCATTTCACTTTGGCAAAAACAATGATGAGCTACTCTTTCATTTTTATTTGGCTTTATAGAAGAATGTCAGATCAGCTAATGGCTGCTTCTTCCTTCATTTCTGGTTGTCCCTTTTTGTAATTTAAAAGGAGAATGAAGTAGGGTTTTCAATCCAACACAATAGAAATATGTTGCTTTGTACAGAAGTCAATCAATGTGAATCTTAACAATATGATAATAAACTGATGTAGTAAATCCCAATGCTTTTTCGAAATGTACAAATGGAATTAATTTCCACAGTGCAAGATTTCAGGCACAAGGACGACATATCAAGTATACAGCGCTATGCTGCTCATGGTATCCCATTTTGCATCTGAATCTGTGAGTGATTGTGTCTGCTTTAATGGCACAACACATGTATGATGAAGGGAAAATTCAGGGCCAATGTCCTTTGTTGTGGAAAATAAAGCTGAAGATGACAGCTTTATCAGGGTGGGTCTATTGGTGGTCAGTGTATTTGTCAGATGCCTCAGAGGTAATTGAAAGTGATAGGGTCTGCGAGGAATGGTAATGGAGATGCAAGGGACTGCAGATGCTGCAAGGAACTGCAATGTTTCTTAAATGTTGCCATAATACCTCCTTCGGCAGCTTGTTCCTGGGAAATAATATGGGGAATGCTGCAGCCTGGGAAAGGGAATGGGAAATGGGGCGAGAATGCAAATGTTAATGTCCGGGATATCTGTTTCAGTTGGCTCAAGGAAACTGGGTGGCTCACCACAATTACAGTTAACATCCATGAGAATTCGCACCACAAAACTGGCACCAGGAGGTCCACGTGGAAAACATTTTGTTGCCGGGATATCCCGTGCCACACACAGTTGCCCTAATGAATAAGTGGTCCTATTCAGGCACTGCTTTGTGTTCAGTAGCAAGGGTGATTTCCAGCCTGCTGCAACTTCAAGAGTACACTGAGATTTCCTTTCCAGGGAGATTCAATTAAAACCAGTTTTGTCAGCCCACACACACTACAGTTCGTGCAAATGCAAACCTCCTTGCTGTTTCAGGTAGCATGGCTGGATGGCAGCCAATCTTTAAACACATCTGTTTCGCTGCAAGCTTTTGCCATGCATTTATTGGAATACGTCCTACTTTTGCAAACGAAAATAGGAAAAGTTAGAGATGCAGCTTCCATGTTATGCAGCTGACCACATCACTGTCACATCCGCAGCATAAAAGCTTTGATTAGAGTTCTGACTGCCCTACCAAGCTTTTGAAATCATATTTTTCTAGATGAGTCTCTGAGATACCTGAGATGAGATACTAAGCTGCATTGCCTGGTTCAGATGTTCTTCGCACAAGCTGCCATCTTGATAAATGTATTGAGGAGAGCACCAGAAATGGCAAACCTCAGGATCATCAAGACAAATTAAATTAGCTTGTAACACTCACTAAAGAGGTTGCAAATCATTCTGGCTAGCACTTTAATTAACAAGCTGAAGTGACCCTTTGAAAAAGAGCAAGGATTGTGATGATTATGAGGACTATTTAAAATCAAGCAAGGCTTTCATTGTTCACTTTGCTGTTGAAGATCAATTGACTACACAGATTCACGATGGTTCACCTCCTGATTTCCTAAAGCCTTTTCATCATCTATTAGGCACAAGTCAGGAGTGTAATGGGATAATCTCCACAAACCTGGCTGAATGTCAATATTTCTCGAAATGTTCAACACCATGTCCACCTGCCTAAGCATTTGTTCTCGCCTTCTCCTTTACGTACCCTGCAAAATAGGATGCAGTCACTCAAATCTCTAACCACTGCTTCAACAGAACATAGGGAGGAGCGGCATGGTGGCGCAGCGATAGAGTTGCTGCCTTACAGCGCTTGCAGTGCCACAGACCTGGGTTCCATCCTGACTACGTGTGCTTTTCTGTACAGAGTTTGTACGTTTTCCCCGTGACCACGTGGGTTTTCTCCGAGGGCTTTGGTTTCCTCCCACACTCCAAAGACATACCGGTAGGTAGGTTAATTGGCTTGGTGTAAGTGTAAATTGTCCCTAGTGTGTGTAGGATATTGTGATTTCTGGTCAGCGTTGACTTGTTGGGCCGAAAGGCCTGTTTCTGCACTGTATCTCTAAACTAAACTAAAATAAAGAAAACCACCTGTAGGTGAATGGGTCTCCGTAAAAAAAGTACCCCTAGCTTGTAGGGGTTGGATGAGAAATTGTGATTACATGGAACTTGTAATCTGAATGGTTATCGATACTTGGCCTGCATTCAGTGGGCCGAAGGGCTTGTTTCCATTCTGTATCTCTAAACAAACTAAATTCACCAAGGAGGCTCAAGAGACTGCAGATGCAGGAATGATGAGAAAAAATACAAACAGCTGCAGGAACTCAGTAGGTCAGGCTACATCTGTGGAGGGATATCCATTTCTGTCCTTCTTGCCCTGACCTGCACCTTTCAGACAGTCTGCTCATTGCACTGTATTGGCTTCTCCCCCACTGCTGCAAACAATTCAGCTTTCACACTCATTTATTCTGTGCAGTGGAGGAAACCAGGCCCAGGCTCAAAGCATTCAGTAAGGTCAGGTCAGCCCCTCCACTGCTGGGTTAACATCAAACACACTCCATTCAGAAATGTCATCGATATGGTGCATGAAATCTGCCCTCTTTCTAGAGATGAGAATCAGCATTTGTTTTTACTTCCTACTTCCATCATCTGTTATATTTTGGTTTTCTTCAATTTACTTTACAGTGCATAACAATGTCAAGGCCCATTTAATCTTTATATACTTACCTAATAAGGTGTAGAAACTCGGAGTTCTACAGATTGAGCAATCCATTTCTCACTTCTGACAAGTGATTCAAAAGGCAAGCTGACCATGTCACCTGCATCTTTGAGAATTTCTGAATTTGATTATTAGTAACTAGACGGTAAGTACACGCAGCATTCCTTAACTTACTCACACCAATGAGGTAACACAATGGCACAGCTGGTAGAGCAACTATCTCACAGCACTTGCGACCCGGGGTTCGATCCTAAACTCAGGTGCTGTCTAAGTGGAGTTTGCACATTCTCCCTGTGACCACGTGGGTTTCTTCCCCTAACCCCGTAGGTTAATTGGCCTCTTTAAATTGCCGCTAGTGTGTAGGGAGTGGGATAGAACCAGTGTGACCAATGGTTGGCATGGACTTGGTAGGCCAAAGGACCGGTCTCCATGCTGTATCTGAAAACTAAACTAAATTAAACATGTGGCAACTCTGCTCACTTTAGTGGAAGAATAGGGTAAATATATATTTTTCCCTTTTTCTGTCTTCTTAAGTGCTGAGGTGTTGTTTGCTTTTGCAGTGTGAAGGCCTAGTGTATGGAATGTTCAAGAAGGAACTGCAGATGCTGGAAAATTGAAGGTAGATAAAAGTGCTGGAGAAACTCAGCGGGTGCGGCAGCATCTATGGAGCGAAGGAAATAGGCAACGTTACGGGCCAAAACCCTTCTTCAGACTCTGCCTAGAGTATGGAGTGGTCCAAAGCTGGACTACAACAACAGCTGGTGACATGTGTTCTAAAGTTGTGCTGAGCATCTATAGATTAATTTGTTCTCTGGCTCCATGAAGCGTATGGAAGTATTCTGAAGCCTTTAGCTCAAACCTTTCCTATCAGAGATGGAAATTGGACAGAAAAACAGATGCGGTATTTCACAATGTTTACTCTTTGTTTAACCTTTACAATCCTCTATGTCTGTGGTGTTAATATGAACTAGGAATATAACTGCAAAACCTCTTGGTTGGATTAGGTGATTAGAATAATGGGCAAAAGTCATGCAATTCCTTCCAAACAATAATCTCTTTATCAATATAGTGGAGTGATTGTATACGATAATAAAACATTTCCAGATTATTAAATATACACTGCATTTAGACACAAATGTTGAATTTAACAGAAATCATAGTTGAGGGGAATCAGTAATCCCAGAGGCAGAAATAGCTGAAAACAGCTGGATTTATTTGTGCAAATCACTGAAGATCACACGTGTCAAAGAAATTGCTGTTTACCAGCTGTAGAAACTTGTTCTTCAGAAACCGTAGGACAAGATTAAGACTGATTTAAATGAAATATATTGCACGCTAGTTATCTGGAGGTTGACTACCATTCCACTCTCTAAAATGCCAGCAACAGACATTGAATTAAATCAGTATGTACTCTGAGTGTCCGCGTATGGTTGGCACCCAGGATCAAAGGTGAAGTCTACTTCCAGCCAATGCTTGTGTTGGGGGATTCAGCACAATCCCTGATGTGATTCAGCTGTGAAATAATAATGCTGGAATTGAGAAGGGCAAAAAAACCCAGCCAAGAATACTTCTCTCAGCGGCCACAAACCGTTCATACAAATGGTTCCAGGTTTCACGGGGGAGAAATGCAACCTTTGTCTTCGCCTGGGATTTCTCTAAATTGCTTTATATCCAGAAGCAAACGACTGAATCCAACATGCCCCCAAATTGACCAGTCTGAGCACTGAGCCATTTTGTGTTAATATCAGGAGCCTACAGGGCAATGGACCCTGGTGCCGCGAAACTGGTTTGTGTGGGCTGCTTTTTATCAGTGCTACATACATTTTAATTGTAATGGGACACAATTCCAACAATTACCGGGTTGAACTGCACCACTGGATTTCCAATCCAGTCCCTCAGATTATGAATTGTGCTTGTGCCAAATAGATAATTTATGTTGGGCACACATAACATTTCTCATTCTCCTTGAGAACTTTGCCTCAAAAATGAGGCTGCATCATCCTGATGTACTTCAGTGTGAACACGCACTGTGAAATTCTGCTGCAATGATTCTTCCATGTACGTCCATGCGGTAGAGAGGTAGAAAGAGTGAGGAGAAGACGGACTAAATCAAAAAGATGCAATTAAATCCTGTTGTGCTTGGATTTGAACAAGTTTGAGATCAGCTAGGAGAAATTAGTGATATATACCACTGGGGAGCAGGTATAATGGGTTTCTATTCAAATAATTATCCATTATATGACATGAGCTGTTAGTGAGGTCCATAGTCTGATTTTATCATGGTACAGGGTGAAACAAGATGGCACATGGCTCTGTGTTTAGAGTTTAAGATGGGTCAGAGTGAAATGTTCCATGAAGTCAGATCTGAAAGCAGTTGGTAAAATGGAGGCAAGTGCTATATGATGGAAGACAGAAGATGGGTGCTTGAGGTGGGATGAACAAGAATATAACTGCATCGTATGCAGGTTGCAGGAATCACAAAGCATTAATTGCAGATTGTTTTATGATTACTTCATGCCACCACATCCCCCCTACCTGGACTGTTCAATTTGGATAAGCAAAAAGACAGAGGCATCTGCATGGGTGGCTGGGAAAGAGGAAAGGTCATATGTGTTGAACAAGTAGAGGACTTGAGCTCATTGGTATTATCTGAAAATAAAAACCACAAGACCACCAGCATTACCTCACTTTTCATAATCATTTCAGTATGATGAAATGCATTATTGAGCTTTTGCTGCCAAATTTCCTAATTTGTCCAGATTTCTTAACCATTAACTATTATCTTGCAGTACCAGACCTTTGGAAAAATTGTTATTTATATGTGTTCAGGGCTAGGAGGTTTGTCTGCTGAACTAAACATGTGCATAAACATGTAGATACAAGAAACAACAGATGTTGGTTTCCAAAAAAAGCAAGTGCTGGAGTTACTCAGCAGGTCAGGCAGCATAACCATATAACCATATAACAATTACAGCACGGAAACATGCCTTCCCAGCCCTTCCAGTCCGTGCCGACCATTCATTTTCCCCTAGTCCCATCTACCTGCACTCAGACCATACCCCTCCATTCCCTTACCGTCTATATACCTATCCACTTTACTTTTAAATGTTAAAATCGATCCTTTTCTTGCTTGAATATGAAACTCTATCCTTTTGTGTCTGACTCCTGTGTATCTGTAACTCCACGAGTATGTGACATGATCTGTCACATCTTGGGTTCCATTCATGGTTCAAGTGACATTCCATCAATGCCATGTTACAGATGAACTGTTGAAATTAGCACCCAACCCACCCCTCATCTGGTCTCTCAGATCCAACAGTACTACTTTGAACATTGCCACAGGAATTATTCCCAATGTTCTAGCAAAGAATTATAATCTGATTGGACATGTACTCAAAATGCTGTGACCAAACCAGGCTAAGGCCTGGTGATGGATTGTCAGATTAGGTTAATAACTTTTTGTCTAGTCCAGACACAAATGGCCTCATTATGTGTGAGTTTTCTTGTTTCAACATTTATCTCTCTATCAACAATATTAAAAAAGCCATTAATAAATTACTGCTCATGGGAGATTGCATATTGAAATGGGCTTCCGTTATTTCAATAATGACTACATAACAATAAATCTTGATTGGTGTTAAAGCACTTTGCTGCATGTTAATGCAAGCACAAGGCTTTATTTCCTCCTCCCTCATGTTCCTGTTGTGGAAACATTTAATCTCCATCAATGTCAGTCACTTTGAGAAAGGCTCAACAATCAGTTACTTTTATTAGGATCAGTGAGTTATCATTCACCTTGCTAGTAGTAGCCTTGCTGTTGGTGTTTTCAAAATCATCTGCAAAACAGAAATATGTTTTGCTGACCAGTGTCAAAGTGACGGCTTAGTTGAACACATAGCTGGTGGGTCTGCACTTGGTGTATTGTGTTCAGTTTTGGTCACCCCTGCTATAAGAAAGATGCCATTAAGCTGGAAAGAATGCAGAGAAGATTTCAAAAGAGACAAGAAACTGCAGATACTGGACTCTTAATCAAAACACATAATATTGGAGGAACTCAATAGGCCAGGCATTTTCTGAAGAAGGGTCCCGACCTAAAGCCTCGCCTATCTATTTCCTTCACAGATGCTGCCTGTCTCACTCGGTTCTTCCAGATTTACAATGATGTTACAAGGACCTGGGCTGTAGGGAGAAATTGAGCAGGATAAGGGGTTATTTGTTTGCTTTCAGGAGGATGAAAGGCCTGTCCCACTTAGGTTATTTTTTAGGTGACCACATGGTCGCTGGGGTGTCGCCTGTATGGTCATGAGTAGTCTCCTCAGTCGCCCAAAGAGTCGTAGTGTCTTTCTGGTCGCCGTTGGATTTTCAACATATTCAAAAATTTTTGCCGACAGTCAGCGACAATGGGTTGACGCCAATGAGCGTAGCTTGATTTCTCCTGACTTTGGCGTATTGCATAGGCGACTACCTACATCAACCAGTGACTGAATTGTCTTCAGCTTGTAGCTTGTCGTCGCTTGTCGCGGGTTGATGTAGGTTGTCTTTGGTTGTTGTTGGTTGTCGCCTGTGTGGTCATGGGTTGTCATAGGCGTGGTCTTAGGTGGAAGTCCTAATGGGTTGCCGGTTGTCGGTAACTTGCCATAGCTTGACGTCGACTAGGTGGTAAGTTGTTGTAGCTTGTTGTAGACATATGTGGGACAGGCCCTTGAGTGGTGAACTTACAGAGGTGTATAAAATCATGAGTGGAATGGATAGGTTGAATGCATAATCTTTTTCCCAGGGTAAGGGGATCAAGCAATAGAGGGCATAGGTTTAAGGTGAGGGGAAACATTTAAATGAAACCGGAGGAGCCGCTTTTTCACATACTAGACGGGAGTAAATGGACAAGCTGTCAGAGGAAATGGTTCAGACAGGTACAATAAGAACGTTTAAATCCACTTCGACACATACATGGTTAGGAAAAATTAGAAGGATGTTGGTCAAGTGAGGGCACAAGGGATTAGCAAAGAAGGAGCTTCTTGATCCACATGGACAAGTTGGGCTGAACGGCCTGTTGATTATGCTGATTATGCCTTCACCAGAGCCAATCCAATTGTAATGACATGTGCTTTCAATGGGGCGTATTTTATCCATCTCAAAGTACACAGAGTAAACATGTGAACGTGATGGTAATGGTATAGAAAAAATATATAATTTTTTTTCTGATGAAAGAAATCCGCAGTAGAATCCACAGGTCACCAATTTTCATGACTTTCTGGAGTTGACTTTGAGACTACTCCTCAAAGTCATCAAAAAGTTATCTACCTCCACTTTAAATACTTCCAATGAGCTCATTTCCACAATTCTTGGAGCAGAGAATTCTTAGAATTAGAATTGTTAGGATCACACACTTGTTAGAATTCTCTGCTCCAAGAATTTATGGAAACTAGCTCATTAGAAGTATTTAAAGTGGAGGTCAATAAGTTTTTGAAAGATTGGGGGGGGGGGGGGGGGGGGGAGAAAGGGAATTAAAGGCTGAGGGGAAATAGCACAGAAAAATTGATTCAGCTGCGATTATATTGAATGGTGGAGCAGGTTGAGGGGCTCAGCGTCTGTTCCTGCCCCTGTCCCACTTAGGCAATGTTTTCAGCGACTACAGGCGACTAGGCTGTTTTCACATGGTGGCGGGGGTGATGCCTGTAGGGTCGTGATTGGTCTCCTCAAGTTGCCTAAACAGTCATAACGTTTTTCTGGGCACCGCTGGATTTTGAAATGTTCAAAACTTTTCAACGACTTTGGGCTTGACGTAGCTTGCCTTCTCCTGTCATAGGTTGTTGCCAGGTGACGTTGGTTGTCGCCGGGTGCTGACTTCGGTAAATTCCATTGGCGACTACCTACGTCAACTTACGACACCACTTACGATACCACAGCAGGTGCAAGGAGAATTGAGGTCAAGAAAAATGACACAGTTGCAGAACAATTACCAAGTCCCCACATCACAGTTTTTGATATTTCATAATAATTCAACACTGTAATGGACAAAAACATGGCACCATACATTCTAATTTCTATGTTTTTATCTTCCTGAAAGCTTCACTTGCAATTAATTACTTTGATTAAGCCAATAAATCAGCCAGACATGCATTGTGAATCTGCAGTTTAACTGGTTTGCTGGAAGAAGTGTACTGAACTGCTTGGGAGCACTGGATCCACCAAGACTTTGGGATTAGCCCACACCTAACTGTAGTACTGAAGATCTGCACTCCAGAGCAAGCCAGGCCTCCACCTAATCAGTTCACAGAATGGTAATTCATCACAATCTGTAACTTTAAAAAGTGCTGGAGTAACTCAATGAGCCAGGCAGCATCTCTGGAGAACATGAATAGATGACCTTTCGAATCGGGACCTTTCTTCAGATTGATTGTAGTAACCTTATGGTTCAGCATTCCCCTCATTCTACCCCCAATATCCAGGTTGGGGAGCAATCTTAGAAGTACAGTAGAGGACTCTGCAAGGAGCCCCAGCACAGTTTTAAAAGATGAGGTGGCCACCAGGTGATGCTGCCATCCATGACTACAGCATTCACACAGCACAAACAGCATGCAATGGGCGGGGATAAATGGGCACACGACCAGTGAGTTTGATCAAAGCCCTGGAATCCTTCCACATCTAGTTAGGAATGGTGGTGGACAATTAAATAGCTATCAGGAGGCGACTCCCAGAACTCAATAATGGATTCCTCCTGAGATCCCCACTGTCACAGAGGCCCTTCATCACCAAGGTTCCAGCCAATCTGATTCCGCCAACAAGATATCATCCCAGTGGCATAGCTGGTAGAGCTGCTGCTCCACAAGCACCAGGGTCCAGTGTTCAATCCTGACCTTGGGTGCTGTCTGTGTGGAGTTTGATAATTCTCCCTGAGGCTGCACAGGTTTCCTCCAGGTGCTGTGATTTTCTCCAGATCCCAAAGACATGAACGTTAATTGGCCTCTGTAAAAATTGCTCCAAGTTTTCAGGGAATTATAAGAAAGTGGGATCAATTTTAGTTTAGTTTATTGTCATGTGTACAGTGAAACGTGAAAAGGCAGGGGTTGTAGAGATTTGGATTGTGCTCATGAGGATGGGCTTAGTTTAATTTGGCATTGTGGTCAGCACAGATGTTATTGGTGGAATGGTCTGTTCCTGTGGTGTATAATTCTTTGCTCATGTCCGCAGCCATCAAGAGGAAAACCATTCTAGTTGGACTGATACCCTGCACAAAGGAAGATGGCTGTGATTGTTGAAGGCCAATTTATCCCCCTCCCAAGATATTACTATAGGGGTTTCTCTGAGCGGTGTCCATGGCAAACCACCTCCAGCTGCTTTACTATTGACCATCTTTCTATTGCAAGATCAGTACTGGGGATGTTTGCTGCATATTGAGTAATGTTCAATTCTGTTCACAACTCAGTAAATCAAGCAACCTGTACTTGCACGCAGGACGACATCCTGGTATCAAGCACTGATCAAAGGAGAGTTTAACATTGAACTTGATGTTGAAAGGCATTAATTACTTCCATTTTACTTCATCAACCACTTGCAGGAAGCAACATTGATTAGAAAGACAACTGGACTGGGCACATAAATGCCGTGGCCACACAGTGGTCAGAGCCAGAGCATCCACCCCCGGCTGCAAGAGATCCATCTCCTAACACCCTAAAGGCTTTCCACCACCTACAAAGCACAGATCAGGAATATGCCAAGTAATCTCCACTGCCCTGGATGAATTAACTGCCAACAACAATCAAGAGGTTCAACATTATTAAGGACAAAGCAGTCTCTCTGCTTGACATGCCATCCACCAACCTAAACCTTCCTCCTACTCCTCCTCTCTCTAAATGTGAACATACCTGCTGTGTATATCAACTACAAATTACCTTGGCATTTGGTTGCCTCAGACCACAACTTCCATATCCTGACCCTACAGGCAAGAGTGAGAAGGGCAGCAATTACATTGAAACACCATGACCTGTAGGTTCTTCTCGATTTCACGCACTCTTCTGAGCTGCAAATCTATTGCAGGATTCAAATCCTACAACTCCCCTACCCAGCAACATTGTGCAAATACTTTCACCTGAAGGACCTCAGTGGTTCAAGAAGATGGATCACCATCATTTTCCTAAGGGCAATTAGGGGTATTGATTGCTGGCCTTAGCAACGGTGCCTACATCTCAAAAAATGATTCAACATTGCATATTGACTATACACTTCTTAAAGTTCTTTTTTTTCTGGAAAACAGAGGGGTTTTCAAAATGTGGGCATTCAGTGAAAATGCTGCAGGGCACGGTGCAATTATTTTTGCTCTTCAATTAATTTTAATGGAAGATGAAGTGTCCATTAGTGTCACTCACACCAGTTTCAACATTCTATTGAATTTTGGATGAAGATTTGGATGGATCATGAACGATCCAGGTTTCCTCAGACAGTAAGGTTCGCTGGAAGTCTGAGTGAATATAGTAAAACATTTTTACTCCTTTTAATTACTCAGAAGAAATCCTGTTCATGTCCCCATGAGCTTTCTTATGAATTGTGCAGAATAAAGCAGTCTTGCGAACTTGGCAGACAAATTACATGCTTTGCTATGGCAAGTGTAGTAAAATGAAGTGCTGTTTTATAAAAAGCAAAACACAAAATGCTGGAGCACCACAGCGGGTCAGGCATCACCTGAGGAGGGAATGGACAGACCATGTTTCTGGTCGGGACCCTTCATCAGACCAGGGTCCTGACCCAAAGCATCGTTGGTCCATTCCCTCCGAAGAAGCTGCCTGACTTGCCGAGTTCCTCTCGCACATTGTGCTTTGTTCAAGATTCCAATATCTGCAGTTTCTTATGTCTCCAGTAGTGTTATAAAAAAAGGAGCATAAAACTGACAACTTTCTTAACGTTCTGCATTACCTAATCACAGAGAATGGATTCCAGCTTCAAAAATTATACTCCTTGGTATTGTCATTTTATTAGTGATAATTATCATGACACATTGTGTTTGGAATTTCTGGCTATCATTTTGTAATATTCATTACTATCTTGGGCATGCTTACAGTTTTCTGGGGCCACTCAGGAGCCAAAGTATGGTGTTAAATAACGTTCCCAGAAGGCTATTATATTGCTACATCGTTGACCTTACTCATACAGAATCAGTTGAAAACAAATTACTACATACTGTATGACAGGAAAGTTTGTTAAAAATGCTGTTTCGTACTCTGGTAACAATTAAAGGATTTCTACTCGAGGTAAAGGGGCCTGGAATCATTGCAAAGTTGCATAATGAGTCCAGTGCTAAAATTAATCAACTCAAGGAAAGGTTGAGGAATTTCAAATGCAGATTTTATCCATCACTAATGACACTCGTGTAATTTTTGGCCTGGTCGGAAAATACTTGTGCCAGACGCAGGCCATATCTTTCTGCATAGATCTTACATGAGACTCTTAAAATTGATGTTCCCCATATTTAGACATCAGATCTAATTTTAATTTAGTTATGCCTTTCTACCTTGTTGACTACCAGGGATCATTAAATGATATGGTTCCATTTTCAGTCTGCCAACGCTATTATCTCACAAAAGCAGCATAAACACCCCTGAAAAATCTTATCCATAATAATCTCTGAAATGAGCACATTAGGAAGAGGAAAAAGTGATTGCTGTTTGGCAGCCCAAGCACCATCAACGATTTGAGGAAGCCGCAAAGCTGGTAACGTTGATATCAATCACATACTGATTTGAAACCATACTGGCTGGAGCTCCTAAATTCATGCTGGGTGGGAAAACGAGAAACATGCATTTCAAAAGCCGCTTTCAAGACATGACTAGATTACATTTTAAATGTTGATACATTCCATCCATGGAAACACAGCTGTCAATTATTGAACTGCACTGTCCCCTATACAGTGCTGTGAAAGAATAGGACAACTATTCTTTAGGTTAAAGATACAGCATGGAAACAGGCCCTTCGTCCCAGCGAGTCCACGCCAACAATCACCTGTTTACACTAATTCTATGTTATCCCAATTTTGCATCCACTCCCTGCACACTCAGGACAAGTTACAGAAGCCAGTTAACCCACGCCGTTTGAGTGTGGTAGGAAACCAGAGCACCCAGAGGAAGCCCACGCGGTCACAGGGAGAATGTACAAACTCCGCATTGACAGCACACGAGGTCAGGATCAAAGCCGGTCTCTGGCGCAGTGAAGCAGCTGCTCGACCATTGCACCACTGTGCCGCCCTGTGCCAAGCATACTTGTTTGCTTTGATATTGGTGAGGGGATCAATGTGAAAAGATTCAGTTCAGAACTCCTTTGCTTCACAGGTGAACTTGATCGCAACATTGCTTGTGTTGGTGTGCCTGCAGTTAAGGAGTAGGTGAAGATGCAGTCACTCCTTCAGGCTAACTATCACCTGCCTGCTCATGTCCAATGGAAGTCCAGCTCTAGGGGAGGCCCACCCAGTCATTCATCAGCATTCCCCTTCATCACTTTGTCCTGTAGCGGGGTTTGGACACATCTGTCTGGAGGCTGGAGAACTCTCTCTTGCCTTAATTACATCCAGGTTCAGCAACAGCTTCTTCCCAACAACCAGGAAACTGAGCACCACAAACTCCAAACTATGAACTGACTTGATTACACTGGGACTTATGTCTTTGCTTTTTGTCTTTCTATGACACCTGTTACTCTATTATTTACTGTCCATACCTTATATTATCCATACCTGACCAAGTCAAGAATTCTGCCACCTAGTCTTACATCTGAGGAATATTTTGTTTGGCTGCTCTACCATCTTCACCCTTGCGGCTCTCGACAGCTTCTGAAGCAACTAAGGATTTTTGTATTTTGAGGTATGTCAACATTTTAGCAAACCCCATATCATCCACCCCACCATATTGGAGACAATTGCTTTGTATTTAGTGCATTCTGATTTGATGGGAACATCTCTATTTTGGTCTGCATCCAGTCCTACCCTTTGACAACCTTCTAAAGAGCTTTTGGTCATTTTAACTCACTGATCTACAATCAGAGACCCTTTTTCCCTCATTTCATTTTTCAGTTTTCTTTGTATCTTTTGTGTTCAGTTATGCTCTCAAATACATTTTGCGTCAGGCGTTTATCTTACCTTTTTTAAAAATAAACTTTTGTTTTAATTTCTGTGTGCTTAGTCATGCAGGGAAGTTATGATTTGCAACACTCTTCCTTCTCTCCACGAAGAGTGTATCTAGCCTGTGACTAAAGCAGCTCCGATCCGTAAGCCTGCCTTTGCTATTTTATCTGCCGATCCTTGAGTTTATGCCACCTTAGGTCACATTTCCTTTCAACTCCCTGAAATTAGCCCACCTACAGTTGTATTGTTACATTTGGCTGTTCCGTTCCCATAACTACTCTTAACACTTTAGCTGTGCCTAACAAGACTCCTCTCTTGCATTCTCCATCATGGTCTGGTTTGGCTCAGCCACCAAGCATGACATCTGGACGCTGCAGCGAATCGTCCGATCAGCTGAGAACGTTGTTGGCTGCAACCTTCCCCCCATTGACGAACTGTACACTGCAAGGGCCGGGAAGCGAGCAGGTAAGTTCATCTCTGACCCCTCTCACCCCGGCCACAAACTCTTTGAAGCACTTCCGTCTGAAAAGCGACTCTGGGCGTCAAAGTCACCACAGCCAGACATAAAAACAGCTTTTTCCACGAGTAGTAGCTCTACTCAATAACCAAAAATCTGTAGCCTCATTTTGCTCTGGTATTTTATTTCATTCACATGTTTAGAACATAGAAACATAGAAAAATAGGTGCAGGAGTAGGCCATTCGGCCCTTCGAGCCTGCACCGCCATTCAATGTGATCATGGCTGATCATCCAACTCAATATCCCGTACCTGCCTTCTCTCCATACCCATCGATCCCTTTAGCCACAAGTGCCACATCTAACGCCCTCTTAAATATAGCCAATGAACTTGCCTCAACTACCTTCTGTGGCAGAGAATTTCAGAGACTCACCACTCTCTGTGTAAAGAATGTTTTCCTCATCTCGGTCCTAAAGGAATTCCCCCTTATCCTTAGACTGTGACCCCTTGTTCTGGACTCCCCCAACATCGGGAACAATCTTCCAGCATCTAGCTTGTCCAACCCCTTAAGAATTTTGTAAGTTTCTATAAGATCCCCCCTCAATCTTTTAAATTCCAGCGAGTACAAGCCGAGTCTATCCAATCTTTCCTCATATGAAAGTCCTGACATCCCAGGAATCAGTCTGGTAAACTGGTAAACTGGTAAACAGTCTGGTAAGTTTAAACTGTAATGTTTTATTATTAATGTTTAATGTTTTATGTGTCATTCTTAATTGTTATTGTATGTTGTGTTGTTACTTGCGAGCGGAGCACCAAGGCAAATTCCTTGTATGTGTACATACTTGGCCAATAAACTTATTCATTCATTCATTCACAAAGTCACAATGCTAAAACTGCCAAGATTAAAAAAAGACATGATGTCTAATGACATTCAGCACTAGGAAAGTAGGGTAGAAATAAATCTGTTCCTTCGTAATATGCTGGCATTTTATTTCACAAAATGTTTCATTTTACTGGCTGTTTTCACATTTAAACGTTCAGCTGCTCAACGCATTCATCCAGGAAATGAAAGAAAACACATTGCCTGTATTCTACTATCATTGTTTTTACCTGTTAACTCATTTAATTAAACACATTCCTTTAAATAATTACATTTGTATCTAAATTAGATTGCCCAAAATGAACAATTCATTGTTCAATCCTCACAGAATTCCCAATAAAAATAATGAACATGTCAGAAATCTAGAGTTGTATGGGGACAACATTCATGAGATATTGCATTTGATTTTGCTTTTGAGGTCCAGTACACACACTGAACAAAGGACTTGCATTCACCCATCCATCTCCGAATTTAACGGGTTCAATGGGTTGTCTCTGCTGTCTTTGTCACGATGTTGAGTATTTACTTTTTTTTTTCTCCATCCTTATTAGTTAATTGTTTAGAGCTGCTACATTTTTAGAGAGGGGTAAGTACAGTAGCTTAAACAATTAGTTGAATGTAAGATTAACACATTTCATAACTTCTTATCCATTACTTTCAGAGATTAGCAGCAGAACATGCATTTAGGACGCTAAATGCATTGGGAAAAGATTACAACGGTATTGACTGAGGATGAGATGAGAGAAGAGTGCGCTTCATGGGTTAAATTGTTGTTTTTTAAATTTTAATAGATTGTGTATCTTGCACACATTTTCCCCATCTCAAATCAGAAACCACATACTTTGTGTCTCACTCTGAGAAAAGCCACAAGAGAACAATCATCACAGTACAGTAAAATTATGTATATATTACGTTGCGCCCTTCAGGCCATTATGCCCTACTGTTTATATTATGTTAGCCCCTTGAAGACAGTTAGTTACTGGTAATATCGTAACTGCACCATTTAAAATCCTGTCATGAACTGTAGCATACTCTGTGTTGGAAAGAACTGCAGATGCTGGTTTAAATCGAAGGTAGACAAAAAATGCTGGAGTAACACAGCGGGACAGAAGGAATGGGAAACGTTTCGGCTTGAGACTGACTTAGACTCTGAAGAAGGTTCTCGACCCAAAACATCACCCATTTCTTCGCTCCAGAGATGTTGCCTGTCCGACTGAGTTACTCCAGCTTTTTGTGTAGCGCACTTGGGTTGTTTCAAATCAAAATTAGCTGGAGAAGCCATAGATCTTTATTATGTACATTAAAAAAAAGCAATGGCAAAAGATATCTGGTTGTTGAATTTAAACAGATTTTAAAAAAAATAACTAAGAAACAGTGACACTTGCAAACTTTGAGAAGACGTCAAAGGTTTCAAAGGTATTTGATTGTCACATGTACCAATTACAGTACAGTGTTATGCGAATTACCATAAAGCCATACTAAAACAGAGAGTTATGCACCGTTGGGCCAAGTACAAAATGCTTTTTTGTCTTTTTCTGTGTAATGTAATTTAGTACTACTTGAACATGATGTCAGACCCCAGGAATTACAATCCCTGCTGAGAACTGCTTGTAAGTTCCTTGTGTGCTCTGCAGTTTGGGGCCAGCCGCACAAAACAACTATGAAGCATTGTTTGTAATTTCTAATCACCCAAATTACGAGTCAGACAAGCACCACAATCCTCCAAACAGAGCTTGTTACCGTGACATTTAGGCCTCCCATATG
Organism: Raja brachyura; assembly: GCA_963514005.1. Next base: position 90,323,651 of record OY740783.1, read on the forward strand.
TGATCTGCTCAGAATCCTGTGCAATTGAACTTGTAGGATAGTACTTGGTCATAACCAATCATTTTTTTATATTTTGAACTCACCAGATAAGCTAATGACCTTTTCCTATCTCCTGCTCGCCTTTCACTTTCAGACCGAGGAAAGGTTCTGACTTGAAATGTCACATGTTACTGAGTTACTCCAGCATCTCCAGCTATTGGTAGTATGTGGGTGCTGATTCCTGATCTTTGCTTCCGCTTATTTTGCCTCCTTACTGTCCCTACACGACATCCACATTTATTAAGGATGAATTTATTTGTTTGTGTCGGAAGGAACTGCAGATGCTGGTTTAAACCGAAGTTAGACACAAAATGCTGGAGTAACTCAGCAGGACAGGCAGAGAAAGAGTGGGTGACGTTTCGGGTTAAGAGCCTTATTGTTTGGTGTGTTGGATGCTGATATGCAAATTATTAATTTGGTTTTTTTTGCAACATGTTTCTGGAGATAAAATAAGACATTGTTTCTGAATTTCTCAATGGTGCTGCACGCAATATTCAAACGTGCTCCATGTTGTTAAGAGCATTCAGCCATACTGTAAATGAATCTACCCTGGTCCAATCATAAGGACAAACATCAGAAATTAGCAATTTGGGACAAGATGGTCTGATGCTCTCACCTAACCAGGTCTACTTACAGAATGTGCTCAGTCTCTTCTCATTTCCTTCTGCCTAGTACCAGCAATCCTTAGCTCCCTGCTGAATCACAAATCTAACTTCCTTTAAATCTCTGAACCTGCTCAGAATCTGTAATGGGTCTGATCTGATACATGGGAATGTAGTAAAATTGCTAACCGTTTAAAATAAACATTTATGATTTTGCTACGAAGAGTGCCTGGGGAACTCTTTCCACACCGCACCTAGCATCAGGTTTCCTCAGTTCATTAGTTATATTCCTGCATCTCTTTTCCTGAGCCAGCAAAATTCATTTCCAGTTTTATGATTTAAACACTTGGATTATGTCACCTGCAATTGCTCTTTATTTTAAATGTGAAGAAATCCAACTCTTTTAACTCCATGACAGAGTGATATTAATTGGTGCAGTGCCCGCCAAAAGTTACTAACAATTGGATTGTGATATTGACACACCAAAATGCACAAAGAGTTTAAGAAGTCACTGAATGGTTGCAGCACAAGGAGCCACCATTTGGGACCATCTGATCCTGAGTGGCAGTCATTTGAAAATATCCCAGCTCATACCACTCTGCTGTTGTCTCCACATAGCCCAGTATATTCATCCCTTTGGCTGTTGCACATATAGTTACAGTAAACTGAGCACTCAAAGTTATCCTCTGCTCCATTTCCTTGTCAAAATGGTTGAAATGTAAGGGAACTTAGGAAAACGCAAGCCTTATACCCAAGAATTCAAACATTTAAGCTCTAGTCAAGTGTTTACAGGAACACAAGAAAATAGCAGGAGGAGGCCCCCATTCTGCAAAATGAACAATAAGCTATTTGCTGGAGGAACTGGTAAAGCAATTGCTAATGTTTCAGGTTCAAGCCTTGCATTAGGACTGATGCAGGGTTTCGACCCACAGAGGGTGGAGGGTACACGGACAGACCTGCCAGAGGAGGCTGTAGAGGCAGCTACTATAATAACATTTAAAAGATATTTGGACAGGTACATGGATAGAAGAAGTTCAAAGGGATATGGGTCAAACATAGGGAGGTGAAACAAGCATAGATGGGGTTCTTGGTCAACAAGTACAAGTTGGGTTGTAGGGCCTGTTTCCATGCTATCTGAACTGATGATTCTGTAACGCAGCTCCCTTCATCCATTTTTTGCCGAACGTGAAATTGACCTCCCCTTTCATTTTTTCCCCTCTATTCCTCCTTTCATCTTAATAAGCCAGCACAAGCTGACTCTGCCAAATTCTCATTTAGGAGATACATGTTGGTTTCTTACAAGAATCACAATTTTACAGATTTTTTTCAAGGTAGGACATGCGTAGTTCCTCACTGATGCTACTAGCTCGATGGTAGCATTCAGTTGTTCTAGCCAATTATCTTCATAAATTCTGGAAGTAGATTATTTAACATTTTATATGTTTTTTGTTGCAATAATATTCACAGATAGCTTCCATTTGTTTATCTTGCTCCTATTCTCATGACCAATCCGTCATGTTAAAATCATGCATCTATCAATTCAAGCACCATTTCAATGTGTGGCTATGTCTTTCTGTCCTATAGAGAGATACAGTGTAGTAATGTGCCCATCCACCCAGTCGGTCCATGTAAGGGTTTAATTCACCCCACATTCTCAAGAACTCCCCACAGATTCCACCACTCACCTACACGAGGGCTAAATTTACATCAGCCAATTAACCTACACATCTTTGGAACGTGGCAGGAAATTGGAGCATTTGGAAGAAAACGTGCAAGCTTCACATAAACAGCAGTAAAGGTCAGGACCAAAGCCAGCTCTACTAACCGCTTTGCTGTTTCATCCTCAGAGGGCAGTGGAGGCAGGTTCTCTGGATGCTTTCAAGAGAGAGCTAGATAGGGCTCTTAAAAATAGTGGAGTCAGGGCTTATGGGGAGAAGGCAGGAACGGGGTACTGATTGGGGATGATCAGCCATGATCACATTGAATGGCGGTGCTGGCTCGAAGAGCCAAATGGCCTACTCCTGCACCTATTGCCTATTGTCTAGTCTTCCCTTTGCAGAAGGCTTAGGTTAGTCACGATGCCCATTATACTTCTTTGGCTTTCCTTTTAATTTCCTTTGCTATTGTTTTTGCATTTCAAAATGTATCTGTCTATATGTTACTGAGTTTTTTGCAATGGGCAGTCATTTTTCTTAATTATTTTTCCAAAACATTAAATAATGCACTGTTATAATCATTGCTTGATCTGATGCCTTCTTCAAGGACCTACTCTCTAGTTTAATTTATTTTAGAGATACAGCATAGAAGCAGGCTCTTCAGCCCACCGAGCCACGCTGACCAGCAATCACCCATAGACTAATTCTATCCTACACACTAGGGACAATTTATAGAAGCCAATTAAGCTACAACTTGTGGGTTGAAACCAGAGCACCTGGAGAAATCCCACCCCATCACAGAGAGAACGTACAAAGTTCATACAGACACACCCGTGAGCAGGATTGAACCCAGGTCTTGGGCACTGTAAGGCAGCAACTCTATTGTACATAGTCTGTACGCGAGGAGCTGAAGGTGAAGGCACGGTTTGTGGCGCACTCCTGGTTTAGAATAGACGGCAACGGATGTGGCTTTAACTCATAATGCTTCACAGCTTTGCGCACATCCTGCCACTGCTTATTAAAATCACACTATATAGTTCTCGCACTGGGGGCTTGCCATGCTTTTCATTAAAATATACTGCTGGCAGAAATATAGCTCTTCTGGCAGCACGTGTGGTATGCATTAATTTTATTGAATATTTTGGCACCGACTTTATTGACTCAAATTTATGTGAATACAATGTTTCTTTACCCAGATGTAAGGGTTTAAGTGCTCTGTATTGCATAATTGCCTTGTGATTATATCTCCGCTAGGACCAGTGTATTTTACATTTGGCAAGTCTGACATATATTGGACAGGACTGACAAGATTAGACACAGTTAAATGCACATTGGGATAAAACAGGAGCAGACACTGGAGTGTGGTACCATGTCGTTATAGTTGCTGTCACATCCCTACAGCTTTTATGTTTCTTTGAATCAACCATCCTATTTATTTTTCAAGAAAAGATGCTGTAAAAGGTTCAAAAGGCCCATTGTACTTTCTTCAATCAATTGAGCTGGTTGAATTATCATATTTTTTTTGCAAAAATAGAATCTTAAATGCTCGCTGACCCACATGGAGTGAGGCAATCAGAGCATCTCTCTGTCTTTCCAAATAGTCATTGTGTTTTATTATCTTCCTTTGATGTTAGTTCACTTGCAGAGTCCGCCAACACATGCAGCATGCTTTAAAGTGACTGAACCCTCAAGGATGAAAAGGACAGAATTGAGAGAGATCTTCGGATCTCTTTTTCAATAAATTCTCTGCTAAGGGCTCACGACAAATGTTGCTGATATTTGCTTCCTTGTTGTCGTCTTACCTGGAGTTTTCATCTTACATGCTGAACTGTGTACATCTCCAATACTAGCCTTTCAGTGGGATGAACCAACATTGAAATGAAATCAGCAGCCAAGACTTTCAAGGTGACACAATTGATTAATTTGTTAGGATTTTGTACGAATGCAGGTTAGTTCAAGCATTGATTCAGATTCCACCTTTTGACATAATCGTAAACTCAGTGGTAATATTGTCACTCATTAACGATAATATCATATTTTTAATTTTTTCTTTCTTTAACACTTTGTATCCAAAAGTATGAAACCTAACTGTAAGCATACTGTAGATACTGGGGTGGGGAGGGGGGGGGGAGGGGGGGTGGTGGTGGGGGAACGCATGAGTAACTCAACAGGTCAGACAGTGTCTCTGGAGGACATGGATAGGTGATGTTTCGGGTTGGATGCTAAAGAAAAGGTTGAAGCTATAACAACAAAGTTTTGCTGGGAGTGCCAAGTAGATCAACCATTTTGGTTCCCCCCCCACCCCAAGCTTTCCACCATCACAGAAGCCAGTCCCCAGGAAGTCAGGGAATTATGTTTTTCATTGCATCACGGTACACATGACCAATACAGGTACCGAATGGCGGAGAACACCAGATACAGAAAATGTTGTGAAGATAGATACATCCCAGATGTAGTATTGAAGGGGGTTGTTGGTTGATACTGAAACAGGCTACTCTGCCTAATCCCAAGCGTCTTATCTCTATCACCAAATATAATCACTGCAAATGCAATGAAACATCACTTGCACGCTTCCCTCAGATCATATATCATCTCAGAGTTTTAATTTTATAGATACAGCATGGAAACAGACCCTTCAGCCTACCGAGTCTGTGCTGACCAATGATCCCCACACACTAGCACTATCCTACACACTAGGGACAATTTACAATTTTTTACTGAAGGCAGTAAATTAACCTGCACACCTTTGGAATGTGGGAGGAAACCGGAGCTCTTGGAGAAAACCCACTCGGACACATGGAGAACGTACAAACTCAATACAGACAGCACCTATGGTCAGGTTCGAGCCCGGGTCTCTGGCAATGTATGGCAGTGGCCAAACGCTGTGCCACCCATATCACCGGTATATATCACATAAATCACCAATTGCTCCATGTCACTAGGTCTAGCTCCTGGAATGGCATGACAGTCTTGAAGGGCCTACTCCTGTTCTTATTTTCCATGTGTTTGTTCATAGTATTTGCTCTCACCTGCAATAAATAAAATATCAGACTGTTTCCATGATGGGTGCTTGATTTGCAAGAACAGAAACAATGTGGCACACAATCTGGCATACTAAACTGGCCTGATCTGGCCTGATATATTGCCCTATCATCTCATCTCAAGTTTGAATTTAGCTAAATGTTTCATCTTGTTGTTCTGCAGAAACATGGATTTAACATTTACAATCTGGCCAGGATAGGAAATGCTTGTCTAATGGTTTGGGTGACAGATCCCACATGAATCGGCGTTAGATGTGAGACACATTTCAGATCTGCGTGGTATGATGTAGTTATATCCTGAATGTATTCCCAGACCTCTGGATATATCTGGGATATATCAGAGACTAAGGAATTGTAAATTGGCTGCAGGACATATAATTCTGGCACAAGATTTTGGGATTGTGTCATGATAACTAAAGGCTTTCAAACAATTTAATGATTTTTAACAATTTCCTTCACCACCACTACTGAAGAGCTCCAACTGATTCAAGAAAATATATCATGGAATGTAATTGCTAAGTATTTCTAAAATTACAAAAATTAAGGATTTAGTATTGGATATGTTTGCTTGCCTAACATTGGTGTCCAATTGTAGCAACCAAGAACTGCAGTTGCTTGTTTTTTACAGAAGATAGACACAAAGTGCTGGAGTAACTCAGTGGGTCAGACAGCGTCTCTGGAGAAAAAGGATGGGTGACATTCTGGGCCGGGACCCTTCTTCAAACTCAATTGTCGGATGAGGTTTTTAAATAGGATTTTAACACTATTAGAACATACAACCTGAAAAATAAATCATTCAATCCACCGTGGAGACGCAAAAGACTACAGATGCTAGCATATTGAGCAAAAACTAAAAATAAAAACTGCTGGAGGAACTCAATGGGTCAGGCAGCATCTGTGGAGGGAACTGGTCAGATGACATTTTGTGTTGGGCCCTTTTCCAGACTGATGGTGTGGAGCAGAGATGGTTTTATTAGACGAAGAGTCCCAACCCAATATGTCATTCATTCAGTAAGATCATGCATGACCTACCGCAGCTCACTCATCATGAGCAAGCTGTGATATATTGCACCTGATTTAAATCATTAATATGGATTGAAAACAGCTCATAAAAGTACCCCATAAACCCAAGTTCCCAATGTGAATACCATCCATTTAAATCTCCTGTGCTTTTCAATTATTGACCAATCCTAATCTATACCAGATTACTAAATATTTTTAATGACCTCTTATACGTCACCTTGATAAAGGCTTTCAGAAAATTGAAATACACTATTATTCACTGATGTGGCATAATGTGTGCTGCTTTTACAATCTAAAAAAAAAATCATAGGTTTGTCAAATGTAATTTATTTTCATTAATTTTTGTTGACTCTGCTCCATGGGTGAGGTAATTCCAATCAAGCCTGTTTGTGACTGGCTTGAACGAACAGTGCACATATATACAAGGAGGGAAATGGCAGTCGATGTTTCAGGTTGGGACCCTTCATCTGGACAGGTCAGATAAAGAGTCCCAACCCAAAACATTGACTGTCCATTTCCCTCCACGGATGCTGCTAGACCAGAGTTCCTCCAACACACTGTTTGTAACTCCAGATTCTAGCAGCTGCAGTGTCTCATGTCTCCTGTGCACATACAATACAGTGGCGCAGCTGATAGAGTTGCTGCCTCACAATGCCAGGACCATGGGTTGATCCTGACTTCGGGTGCAGCCTGTGTGAAGTTTCCATTCTCCCTGTGGCCGCGTGGGTTTCCTACGGGTGCTCAAGTTTTCTCCCACATCCCAAAGACCTGTGGGTTTGTAGGTTAATTGACCTTTGTAAAATAAAATTACCCCTCGTGTGCATTGAATGAAAGAGAAAGTGGGATAACAGTATGAACAGGTGATCGAACGTCGCCATGGACTCAGTGGGTCGATCTGGATCTCAAACTGAAACACATTCCTGATTGACATAAGAAATGTTGATAATTATTACAAAATGGCAGGCACATTGACTTTTGTTCCATTAAAATGTTTACATGAGCACCATATGCGGTGCTTCCAAAAATAGGAGCTGTTCAGGAGCCAAACTTTGTTATGTTTTTGTACTTAATTGAGATGTAAACATTCACGTTTGTAACCAGTTACAAATTGCTTAACGTGCTATGAATAATCCGATTATGCCTGAGAAAAGTACAGTGCTTTAATTTGCAAAGCAGTGTTTTTTCCCTTCTTGATGAATAATATTCTAACGTGACTGAACATTCCCTTATGAAACAGGCTGCCTTTCACACAACAGTGCTTTTTTCAAGCACGCAAATCTCAACGGTTCTTTTGTTTATTTTCCATTCTCTTTTATTTGTCACTTTGAGTCAACAATGATTGGAAAAACTTTCTTTTTTTAAATCATTATTGTCTCAAAAATACTTCGACTTTATTTGGGGAAATTAACCCTGCATAGCGTAATACGAAGTGGAACAAAATGGAAAGTAAAGAATAGCAGGAATCACTCAAAAACAAAAATATAAAAAAGATTATGAAGTAAATTTGGCGTATTGCCCACAGTTGTGCTTGCCCCGTTACAGGAAAAATGTGGAGGTTTTGTAGAGGATGTTTATCAGAATGCAGCATGCATTAGAGGGTTACAGCTATAGGGAGAGGATGAATAGACTTGGATTGTTTTCTCCGAAGCAGAGATTTTTTTCTTTGACTATGGAACACAGGATTATTGATCTTTGTCCTTTTGATAACCATGTTTCTCAATAATGACAACATTCTTCAATTCTTCTTGCTTTGGTGTTCTTTTTCATCTACGTGCTGTTGTCCAAGTGGTAACCTCTCTGAAGCCTATTGTTGCCGTATCGTAGATATCTTGCCCAAGATATCTTGCCCATGGGCATATCTTGCCCTTGCTATAGCACAGCACTGAGTTCCTAATACAAACTTTTTGCTTTTTTAATTGACTGTGCTTATCTAGAATTACACGGAACATATAGCCTAGGAACAGGTCTTTCATCTGTTTTCATCTGTTGCTCAATCTTCTGTCAGCACATTTCATCAAAGCCAATCAACATACTCTTTTATTCTATTGGCCATCTAGTTTCCCCTTAAACACATCCACTTTATTTTTCTCACATACCTAATGTGATTGCAAATGCTCTATTTTAACCAGTCTTGGAAGATTTTGTCTTAATTATTGACTGGATTTATCAGCAGTTACCCCTGATCAGTAAGTGAGAGGTTGATGGTCATCATGGACCTGGTTGACCAAAGTGACCAGTTTCCATGCTGTACCTCTAAATGATTCCAACTATGAACTTGTTTTCGATATCCTCAAGTGGAAGCACAATCCTACCTGACATCAAAACACCACAGTCCATCTCTTGAACTATCATGTGCTTGGTTTTTCTAATAATGCCAATGCACTGATGTATTTTTATTTGCATAGCTTTCCACCCCCAGCTCAGGATTGTTCAAACATTCATTGCTATTGAACATTTGTCTACATTACTCTAGGGACCTATACACTTGCAAAATACACTTTCCCCCCCCAAAAGACTAAATAGCACATGAGCCAATTTGAAAAAAAAATTAAACCAACTTAATTAAATTGCATCAAATGAAAAGCTCTGATTACATTTTTTTCAGCTGATTTCTCCTGTTTATTTTAACGGAAACATTGTTCTTGCCAAGATTAACTGGCACAGGTTCAGCAGGTAGATTTCCGAAGCAGAGAGTTGGGAAGTCTGATGAAATTGGCACTCTGCCAGTGACTCCGTGAGGGAATCACTCCATCGGCAACGCTGCACAGACCTCAGTGAAAGACCTGCCACAATGTACCAGTTTTTCCTCATGGTTCCATCACTTTTAAATGCTCAATTCTTTTCTTTGTTAGCTTGTGATGTATTCTCTACTCTTAATTTATTTTTTTGTTTACCTTTTATTCCCTTTGTGATCACAAAAGGTCAAACACAGGACAAATTGACTAGCTTTCAATAAACTAACAGGCAAATACGTTAATTTGTTTATACGAAATAAAACACTGAAATGCAAGTCGTACATACACATCAAAATAGATTCTACACATGCTTCAACACCACATATGCATACAACGCAGATGAATGTCTCTGGTTATTCCCTCAAAGGCTGGCTTATTATTCATTTAGTGTACCATTTTATTAAAAAAATAAAGTTCAGTGGAAATAAATTCATGGTTCAAATGGCTCCATGTTGAAACAATGTTTGCATTTAATGTGATCACAGGCAAGCAGTGCAAATCGGGGACTAAAGCTATCTAATAGATAATGACCTGAGGGTTAATAGATCTCTTCAACATTGTGTGAATATAGTAAAAAAAACGAAGCTGAAAATTTGAAGTGAAGCAGAAAATGCGTCAAATGAGAAACATATTCATTTCACATTTGACGGTGAATCAGGCCAGAAACATTAATCATGTTGGCTGCTGATTGACTTGTAATGCATTTTCTTTGTTAACTTTCTCTTTAATCTCATTTACATGTACAAATTCCTGCCCCTCTTCTTACGCAATATTCACCATCATAATTGTCAAGGTAAGCTATGCTCATGAAATGCTAAACTACAGAATAAAGAGGACTGTTAAGAGGGAAAGTAGTTAATTAATTACTTCTCTAATCTCACCCTCGGAAACAAATAAACCCACTGCCGAGTGCTGACTGTTCAGAATTGCAGCCTGTCCAGAAGACAAAATTAGTCACCTTGTCATATTGTAATGGTATACAACAGTTTTATCCAATGAAATATCCCATATCCTGTGTACGAGATTGGGACTCTCTTCCTATTCTTTGCAACATGACCATTTTATTATTAAGTTGCCATGCATTCTTCATGGTACGGTGGCATCAGAATGTGACTCGGTACTATAAAGGAGCAAGGAAAGTTCCAACACAAATCACTGCACAGATCCCAGGGACCATCTGAATCAACACAGGACTGCTGGGTAACTCCATCAATTCCGAGTCTCGAATATTGAGACTGTTTGAGTAATAGCCCTGTCCCACGGTACGAGTTCATTCCAAGAGCTCTCCCGAGTTTTAAAAAAATCAAACTCGTGGTAAGCACGGAGAATGAACGTAGCAGGTACATGGGAGCTCGGGTCGTCTCTTAGCGGCTCATAATGCTAACGGCAGGTACTTAACTCGTGCCGTGGGACAGAGCTTTAAGAAGGGTCTCAACCCAAAACCCCACCTAGCCATTTCCTCTACATTCGCTTCCTGACCTGCTGAATCCTTCCAGTGCTGTGCTCTTTTCCATTTGTTCAACAATCATGTGGATGCCAGCTTCAAACTCAGCACAGGCCTAAATGCCACCTGAACTGGAACATCAGCTTGCTGGCACAGAAGTCAAACCGGGCCAGATGTGGAGCACAAGATAGCTTTTGTCATCTCACCGTTGCATCTGTGCCAATGCCTATACTGTCGTCTGTTGGCCAGTGAGGTAATAGAAAACTCCCCAGCCAGTGCAGTCCGAGGCTGTTCTTTAAGATTATTGTCAGTTTTGTTCTTTCAGCCAGCAAATTCCCAATAGCCAGCTGCAGCCACTAGGATGGCACAGCAGGGCAGCATATGGACATGCAAAGGATACAAGATTGTGTGCAAGTGACTAGATGTTAATTCTTAACAATTTAACAAAAGTTGATTTATACATGTAGCTTGCCATATCAATTATGCCTGAAGTATCAATTTTCCCCATTGTTTTCATAGGTATTGTGGCCGCACAGAGTCAGTAATAGTCACCAGCAGAGGGAAGATGTGGAATTTGTGAACTGGAAATCAAAGTTACAATCATTGTGGTGCAACTGAGTGAGTTGGCTACGGGGAATATCCCAGCCAGAATGGGATCGTCTCATTTGTCTCATCCCTTTCTCTTGCTCTTACACTCTCTCCTGAGGCTTTATATTCTCCCTGGTGTATTGCCAGTTGCAAAGGTTAAGGTCTCTCAAATGTATGATTGCTCAGTGTACACCTTGCATCTTGATATCTTACTTGGCAGCATGGTGAGGAAGCGAGTGGCTGGTTGGGAAGTTAAATGGCCTCTGCAATTGTTTGTAGTGTGTCGGCGTAAGAACCTGAGGGGGTGAGGAGTGGGGGGGGGGGGGGGGGGGGGAGGGGATCAGTGGACCTTTAGAGAAAATAGAATAGGAAGAATTAATATGTGTGTTTTTGATGGTTGGTCTAGACCCAGTGGGCCAAAAGCTATTTCCATGCCATACAACTTTATGACCAGAAATGTTGGCCAAGCATTTCATGGGAAACTTGGGCCACCCACTCTTCCCTCTCACGGTCCACATTATTGTTTGCACAGCTTCAGGCAGCAACAAAACAAAGACACAAGATGCTGGAGTAACTAAGTGTGTCAGGCAGCATCCCTGGAGAACATGGATAGGTCACGTTTCAGATTGGGAGTCTTCTTCAGACTGATTGTGATTAGCTGGAAGGGCAGAAAGCTAGAAGAGCAGAGGGGCTGGAGCAGTTTCTGTGGAAGGTGGAAAGATGATGAGAAGATGTGACTGGTGGTGAGATCGCATAGATCTGGAGAACATGGATGAGTGACTTTTCAGGTCTGACCCTTCTTAGTATGTGAAGAAGACCCGCTGAGTTACTCCAGCACAATGTGTCGTTGTTGTGACTTGTCTGGTTTTGCCCCACCCCTCCTCTCTTTTCCAGCTATCTCCCCCCACTCCAATCAATTTGGTCCTCATCTGAAACGTCACTTGCCTATTTCCCTTTGCCTGTGCCGAGTTCCTCCAGCAGTTTGTGTTTTGTTCAAGATTACAGCATCTGAATAATTTTTTGGGTCTCCAGAGCAGCCCTTCTGGCTTGATGATGGAAAAAAATAACCTTTGTAAAAATGTAGAGTGCAATGCCTTTTGGAAGCGAGGGTTATGTGCACCCTGAGACCAAACCAGGATACATTCTTTAAAAATCTGGTTCCCATTGCTTTCTTACGGCTTGCTGTTGATTGGCAATGACAACAGTCCTCAGATTCATAATGTATAAAACATCTGGAGTAGTCTGGCCTGGTGAGCAGGGTAACTATCAAAGAGCTGATAGTTCAGCCAATACTCAACTGGCAATGATGAATAGGCCAGCAGAGCATGCACATCACTACGTCTCAAAGTCAGTCTCTGGACTCAGCCACAGTCCATGTACATTCTACATGCTGCCTACCAATGTCTTTCAATTGTAGAACAATTGTTATAAAACAAGCTAAACGGCAGTTATTTCAGTGCAAAAGGGTCTGGTAAGCTGTCTTCCCATCCTATGAGATAACTCTTGTATACTTCTTACAATTGGAAATCAATGCAGAATCATAATGTGTTACAGATTACAGCAGCCTGACAACCGTTACTTCAAGAAGTAGGTTCAAGAGCAGCTCCTTCCCTTTACCCATCAGGTTCTTTAACCACCTTATTCAATCCTAAACAGTTACAGACTACAATTACTTTTTGATCACCTTTCCGCCTTCCATAAAAAGTGCTCCTGCCCTTCCGTCCTTCTAGCTAACCCCCCCCCCCAACACAATCAGTCTGAAGAAGACTCCCAACCTGAAACGTGACCTATCCATGTTCTCCAGGGATGCAGCCTGACCCGTTTAGTTACTCCAGCACTTTGCGCCTTTTATGTAAACTAGCATCTGCAGTTACTTGTTTCTACACCTAGCATCTTAACACTTCTGGTTACAGAAGTAAAAGGATATAAGGAAAAGGATATTAAAAAAATGGGAACAAAATAAAGTACTGGAGTAACTCAGCAGGACAAGCAGTGTCTCTGGAGGACATGGATTGGTGATGTTGCGGGTCAGAACCCTTCTTCAGAATCAAAGTGTGGTGGCAACATTTGTTGAAGGAACAATCACAGCTATGAAAATGATCATCAAAGGAAGCAAGATGGGTCAATTTAAAATGTCAAATATTGGGGCAGTAATATTGTTGAGAGTGTACTTCAAACAACGGGGGGAGAAATCAGAGAGAAAAGAGCAGAGAGAACAATTGGTCAGAATCTTTTTTTTATGATGGAAATGTCCAACACTACAGGGCATATGTAAAGGTGAGAGGGGAAAAGTTTAATGGAGATGTGCAGGGCAAGTTTTTGTTTTACACAGAGGGTGGTGGGGGCCGGTTATATGAGAATTTTCCTGAACAGTCTGTGACCCATAGAGCTGTGGCCGGTAGCGCTATGTTTAAACAGAGGGCTGTCTGCTTAATGCGTGGGAATTTAAACAAAGGACTGTCGGCTGCAGTGCTATGGGTTCTAAATATAATGCTACTGGCCACAGCATTATGGGTCACAGACTGTAAGCCTGTGGGCCAGATGTAACGTGGTAAAGCCTGCGGGCCGGATGTGACAGTAACCAGACTGTTCGAGGGGTGGAATGTTTTATACGGGAATTTTGCCCGAACAGTCTGTGACCCATAGTGCTGTGGCCATAGTGCCATTTTTAAAGCGCATAGCGCTATGTTTAAAGCCCATAAGCGCTGTGACCGGTAGTGCTATATTTAGAACCCATAGCGCTGCAGCCAACAGGGCTTTGTTTAAATTCCCATGCACTAAGCTGACAGTGCTCTGTTTAAACCTTTGCAATTGGAGAGGGAGAAGGGTAAATCGGAGGTGCCAGTGTTACAGTTGAATAAAGGGGACTATGGAGCCATGAGGGAGGAGCTGGCCAAAGTTGACCGTAGCAGGGATGACAGTGGAACAACAATGGCAGGTATTTCTGGGAATAATACAGAAGGTGCAGGGTCAGTTCATACCAAAGAGGAAGAAAGATTGCAAGGGGAGTAAGGGGCAACCATGGCTGACAAGGGATGTCAGGGACAGTATAAAAATAAAAGAGAAGTACAACGTAGCAAAGATGAACGGGAAGCAAGAGGATTGGGTAATGTTTAAAGAGCTACAGAAAATAACTAAAAAGGCAATACAGGGAGAAAAGATGAGGTACGAAGGTAAGCTAGCCAAGAATATAAAGGAGGATAATAAAAGCTTCCTTAGGTACGTGAAGAGGTAAAAAATAGTTAGGACCAAAGTTGGACCTTTGAAGACTGAAAAAGGTGAATTTATTATGGGGAACAAAGAAACGGCAGATGAGTTGAACAGGTACTTTGGATCCGTCTTCACTAAGGAGGACAATCCTTAGGCCAAACAATCTTCCTGATGTACTAGTGCCCAGAGGATCTGGGGTGACGGAGGAACTTAAGGAAATCCACAATAGGCAGGAAATGGCGTTGGGTAGACTGATGGGACTGAAGGCTGATAAATCCCCAGGGCCTGATGCTCTGCATCCTAGGGTACTTAAGGAAGTGGCTCTAGAAATCGTGGATGCATTGGTGATAATTTTCCAATGTTCTATAGATTCAGGATCAGTTCCTGTGGATTGGAGGGTAGCCAATGTTATCCCACTTTTTAAGAAAGGCGGGAGAGAGAAAACAGGGAATTATAGACCAGTTAGCCTGACATCAGTGGTGGGGAAGATGCTGGAGGCAATTATAAAAGATGAAATAGCGGTACATTTGGATAACAGTGATAGGCATGGATGGATGGAGTCGACATGGATTTACGAAGGGGAAATCATGCTTGACTAATCTTGTGGAACTTTTTTGATGATGTAACTAGGAAAATGGACAAGGGAGAGCCAGTAGGTGTAGTGTACCTGGACTTTCAGAAAGCATTTGATAAGGCCCCACATAGGAGATTAGTGGGCAAAATTAAGGCACATGATATTGGGGGTAGAGTGCTGACATGGATAGAGAATTGGTTGACAGACAGGAACCAAAAAGTAGGGATTAACGAGCCCCTTTCAGAATGGCAGGAAGTGACTAGTGGGGTACCGCAAGGCTCAGTGCTGGGACCACAGCTATTTACAATATACATCAATGATTTAGATGAAGGGATTCAAAGTAACATTAGCAAATTTGCAGATGACACAAAGTTGGGTGGCAGTGTGAACTGTGAGGAGGATGATATGAGAATGCAGGGTGACTCAGACAGCTTGGGTGAGTGGGCAGATGCATGGCAGATGCAGTTTAATGTGGATAAATGTGAGGTTATCCACTTTGGTCAAAAAAACAGGAAGGCAGGTTATTATCTAAATGCTGGGAAAAGGGGAAGTACAACGGGATCTGGGGGTCCTTTTTTTTTTATCAGTCATTGAAAGTAAGCATACAGGTACAGCAGGCAGTGAGTAAAGTGAATGGCATGTTGGCCTTCATAACAAGAGGAGTTGAGTATAGGAGACCACACCTGGAGTATTGTGTGCAGTTTTGGTCCCCTAATTTGAGGAAGGACATTCTTGCTATTGAGGGAGTGCAGCGTAGGTTTACAAGGTTAATTCCCGGGATGGCGGGACTGTCATATGCTGAGAGAATGGAGCGGCTGAGCTTGTATACTCTGGAGTTTAGAAGGATGAGAGAGGATCTCATTAAAACATAGAAGATTATTAAGTGCTTGGACACGCTAGAGGCAGGAAACATGTTCCCGATGTTGGGGGAGTCCAGAACCAGGGGCCACAGTTTAAGAATAAGGGGTAAGCCATTTAGAACTGAGACGCGGAAACACTTTTTCACACAGACAGTTGTGAGTCTGTGGAATTCTCTGCCTCAGACTGCGGTGGAGGCCAGTTCTCTGGATACTTTCAAGAGAGACCTAGATAGGGCTCTTAAAGATAGCGGAGTCAGGGAATACGGGGAGAAGGCAGGAACGGATTACTGATTGGGGATGATCAGCCATGATCACATTAAATACCGGTGCTGGCTATTGTCTATTGCCAAACCAGCAGCTCTGTGGGCATAGCTTTGCATGCCAAACCAGCAGCACTGTGCGTATTGCTTTGTGCGCCTTGCCTGTAACGCTGTGTGTATTGCTTTACGCGCCAGTCTGTGGCTGATAGCGTTTGTTTCCAAAGGGGGTGGGGGTGTAGCTCAGATGCAGTCCCCAGCCATTGGTTGTAGTTTGAATTTGGGAGCAGCGCTATTGGCCAGGATTTACTTTCACTGATTTCTTTCACTGATTTCTGCTTGTATAAAGGCAGGCGCCGGTAAGCCATAAGGTCGTTCTTGACGAGAGGGGTTCACCGACGGGCTGGGTTGCGATTAGCGCCGCGACAGAGGCTGAGAGGGAGGGAGGTGTGCTGCTGTAAGACTGGCCCCCACGCATTCCGAGATAAGTATTATTTTTGTTCTGTCTCATGATAATAAAACTGATTTGTAACTTAAAGGATGAGTGTGCCTTTTATCCTACTAGTCAGATCCTCGAACCAATGTTCAAGAAGGAACTGCAGATGCTGGAAAATCGAAGGTAGACAAAAATGCTGTAGAAACTCAGCGGGTGCGGCAGAATCTATGGAGCGAAGGAAATAGGCAATATTGGCTGAAGTAGGGTATCGACCCGAAATGTTGCCCAGATCCTTGAGCCAGTTCCCTTGTCACAGGGCCAGGAATGCATTTCCAGGGGTGGTGGTGGAGGCAGATATGGTTTAAGTGGCATTTACGAAGCTTTTAAATAGGCAACTAGAAGTGCAGGGAATGGAGGAATGTGAATCATATATAGGCAGATGAGATCAGTTTAACTGGGCATCATGTTCGGCACAAATATTGTGGTCTGAAGGGCCAGTTCCCATGCTGTCCTGTTCTATATTCTAAATAGAGGAGCAAATCTAAAAGGCAATGTTTTACTAAGTGCTACAACAAAAAAGAAAGTTGAATGTTGCAATTGCCCCAACATTAATTAGGATACATAGTGAAAGATTGAGGGGCCACAGAGTTCCAATGTTTCAGTCAGGAATCATTTTTTGCCAGCATTCAGCAAGGACAAAAATATTGGATTTCTGGATTTAATTTTGGGGAATGAAACCAGGCAGATGGAAGAAATAACAGTAGGAATATATTTTTGTGCCAGTAATCACAATAGAGTTAGATTGAGCATAGATATAGAAGAGGACAAAAGGTAGGAGAAGACTGAAAATTCTAAATTGGGTTGACATCAATTTTGTTCGTGGGAGAAATGATTTTAAAAAAGTGGAGTGGAATCTTTAACATGGAAATAAATAATTCTCATAACAATGGGAAGCATTTAAAAGGGACATTCAATGCGTCCCATATAAACATATTCCCACAAAGGGAAAGAGTAAAATCTAAACCCCCTGGATAGAGAATATGACAAGAGTTGTGACGGACAAGGCTACAGACAAGGATAGTTGGGGTGACTAATTTTATTTTAGTGGGAAGAGGCATAGTCAGGTAGCTGTGGGAGTCAGTATGCTTATAGTAAACAGCTGTGGTGAGTATGTCTCCTGAGATGGAGACAGAGATCTAGAAAATGGTGCGAGGGCCAGTAGTGGTCCATGTGAATTTGATAACTGGGTAGATTTCTATGCTCCAAAAAGTTATTCCTTAGTATTATCTTTATCCACTTTGGAGAGCTATTTTGTATTGGAAGGTGCATGGTACATTATAATATCATCATATCTACCAGGAAGTTATTTGGAGAATGCTATTTGAATAATAGGTTAAATATTTTCATGGTACAATTCCACAAAATAGAAGTGGATTGGACATTTGAAATCACAAGATCCCCCGATTTCTGAATACATAGAAAACATAGAACATAGGTGTAGGAGGAGGCCATTCGGCCCTTCGAGCCGAATCAGCATTTATACTTTTGTTGATTTCAGTCTACGATTTCAATGATCTTCTGGCTGATCTGTCCTGTTTCACCATCCATAAACTAAATGCCAAACTAAAAACCTCTGTTTAGTTTAGAGACAGAGCATAAAAACAGGCAGGTCACGGGGAGAATTTACAAACTCTGTCCATCAAGCACCCATAGTCAGGATTAAACCCGGGTCTCTGGTGTCGTAAGGCAGCAAATCTACCACTGTGCAAAGCTAAAGTTGCCACAAGTTGAAGCACAGATATACTGCACCATCCATTGGTCATGCTACCACATTCGATAGACCGAGGTACAATGTCAGTGGAGCCATTAGCTGACAGGAGATACATAAATTAGGCTGTGGCAGTTCCTCAGACTGATCTGCATCCAATAAACTGTATTAACATGACAGTACCACGCACGTGCCGTCAGGGTAGGCAAGGTAGGCACTGCCTACCCTGACTAAAATTATAACATAGTAATAACTAAATATAAATAATAAAGGCATGGGAGACTTATGCCTATGTAAGAGATCGATCTCTTAGGTAGGCATAATTCTCCGTGCCATTCATCCGCAGCGCTTGTAACACGGGAAGCTCTGTGCAGCCCACGTGCCGTCAGCGCTGCCTGAAGCCGTCACTTTCAAGCGGGGCTGAAGGCAGCAGAAATTCTGTCTTTTCTGCACCGCATCAGTCTACTGCGCATGTGCAGCGCAAGTTTCTTGGCGGGTTTTTCAAATATGGTTTGTCAATATTTTAAGTGTATGTTAGGAAACAGGGAGTTAAGAATGCCGTTTGTGTACCAATGATGTGGTAAGTAAATTTTGTGTTTATTTTTTTAAATACTGCTGTTCCCGGGGAGTGGTGGTGAGGGGAGAGCTCCTTTCACAGCGTTTGGGGAGTCTGGAGTTGCGGGGAGGGCACGAATGTGAGGGATAATGCCACTTGCGACACTCCTTGCACGGAGGCATGCAATGCCACCACATTGAGGCCGGGGGGGGGGGGAGAAGTAGGTTGGGTGGCTGAGCGGAACCATCCGCCACGTTAGCTCCTTCTGCCGGTCCCCGTTGACCTCTTCTGCCGGTCCCCGCTGACCTCTGGCCGCTCTCCATCTAAAAACCTCTCTCCTGCCGCTCGCTGGCCTCACTCATGTCCTTAAATTCCGATGCGCGATTGAAGTTACTCGGCTGTGGGAATTTAAGAATTTGCAGGAAGCCGCTGACATGAGCGAAGTCGGCGAACAGCGGGTGACAGGTGTTCCGACGGAGAGCACTGCCAAAGGTGAGCGGGCGGGCAGAAGGCGCTGAAGTGGCGGCCAGTTCTGCTGTCGGGCCCCGGTGGCCGCTCGTAGCTCCCCAAGCTGATTCTGTCCCCAGCTACAGTGCGTGGCTTCGCGTCTGGAGAGCTGCGGCAGCGGTGACTAAGTGAGTTACTGGCATTATCCCCGACACCCTCCTTCTCAACACTCGTGCCCTCCCCACAACTTTACCCCTGGCACAGACTCTACACACGCTATGAAAGGAACTGTTCCCCCAATTGGTCTAGGACTAGGAAGCCTAGGAAGGGTAAATTGAAATGTCACTGGGTTTTATTTATTTATTTATGTAACGAAGAGAGAAATCTGCGGTTTAATTTTTTTTTAAGCGGACTGAGTGCCTACCCTGAGTAATTACTCACGGCACGTGCCTGGACAGTACCAATGGCTTTTAGTCATAAATGCTGGCAAAAAAGAGCCAAGATACAAGCATAACAGCTGTATATTGCTGTTTTATTTGCTTAAACAAATAATTTACTGCACTTCCCCACAAACATGTACTTAAAAAGCGTGAACAATTTTCCAAAGCAGCAGGATTTCCAAACTCCAAGAGTTTCAAGGTTATAGCTAAATGCCATTCTCTCTACAAACAGACACTATTGTGCATTCAGCAAATACTCATATCAACTCATGCCAACTGAACTGCCTAATCAACCTAGTCCCACTTGAACATACCTGGCCCATATCCCTCTGAACCTTTCCTATCCATGTACCTGTCCAAATGTTGTAGTTGTACCTATCTCAACCAGTTCCTCTGACAGCTGGTTCAATGTAAGCTCCATCCTCTGTTTGAAAAGGTTGTAGTTCAGGTTCTTATTAACCTTTCCCCCCCTCACCTTAAACTTATGACCTTATGAACAGTTTTAAACTCTATTCTGAGGAAAAAGGTCAGTGCATCTTTATCTGTTCACCTCTCCTACGGTCCATGAGAAAGGACCCAGTCTATCCAGCCTGTACTTATAATTGAAACTCACCAGACCCAGTAACATCCTTGTAAATCCTGTACGCATCCTTTCCAATTTCATGATAATCTTCCTGTCACAGGGTTGCCAGCATTTACGCAGGTCTCTAAATGTGGCCTTACCAATGACTTCTCCAGTCACAACATCATGTCCTAACGGCTGTTATCAATACCCTGACCAAAGAAGGCAAGTGAGCCAAAAACCTTGGAAAGACAAAACGCTAGAGTACCTCAGGGGGTTAGGCAGCATCTTTGGAGAACATGGAAAGGTGATGTTTCTGGTCACGGTGCATCTTCAGACAAGAAGGGTCCCGATCTGAAATGACATCTATCCGTGTTCTCTATGGATGCTGCCTGACCTCTTGAATATTTCGCTTGGGCAGTTTACATCCCAGCAGTATGAACATTGACTTCCCAAATTTCAGATAGTCCTTGCTTTCACCCTCCTTCCCCTCCCCTTCCCAGCTCTCCCACAGCCCGCTGTCTCCACCTCTTTCTTTCTTCTTCCTGCCCCCCCCACCCCCACATCAGTCTGAAGAAGGGTCTCGACCCAAAACATCACCTATTCCTTCGCTCAATAATGCTGCCTCACCAGCTGAGTTTCTCCAGCAGTTTTAGCTACCTTTGATTTTTCCAGCATCTCAGTTCTTTCTTAAACATCTTGAATCACTCCAGCATTTTGTCTTTCCTTAGTAGACCAGCATTCACAGTTCCTTGTTTCTACAGAGCCGAACATCACATTCAAAAGTCTGAAGAAAGGTCTCGACCAGAAACGTCACCCATTCCTTCTCTCCAGAGATGCTGCCTTTCCCACTGAGTTGCTCCAACATTTTGTATCTACCTTTTATTGAAACCAGAATCTGCAGTTCTTTCCTACATCACGTTGAACATTGACTACACTTTCATGGAACTTTATACCTGCCCCCTAGGTCTCCATTTTACAACACTCCTCGTGGTGATAACATTTACTGTGCAGATTCAACAAGGATGTTACCGGGATTGGAGGTTTTTTAAGGAGATTCCAGATGGATTGCGCCCTTATTCCCTAGAGGTTAGGAAGATTCGCGGTGACTCAGCAGAAGTATATAAAATCATGAACAGCATAGATAAGATTAATGGTAACTTTTTTTCACAGGGTGCGGAGTCTAACACTAGAGGGCATAGGTTGAAGGTGACATGGGAAAGATTTAAGGGCCTGTCCCACATGGCCATTTTTTCGGCGACTGACGTATCAGATCACCGACAAAATGCGCGGCGTGATGCGGCGTGTTGACATGTGACGCGGCGTGATGCGTATGATGCAAGGTGTTTTTTCAGGTGTCGCAACATTTTTTTTGTCGCCGCTGGATTTTGAGATGTTCAAAATCTTTTGGCAACACTGATATGATGCCGGCAAAATCGCCAAGTGGGACAGGCCCTTAAAAGGGGACCCGTCAGGCTATTTTTACAACAAAGAGGATGGTGGGTACATGGAACGAGCTTCTAGAGGAAGTATTTGAGGCAGGTTCAATTACAACATTTAAAAATAATTTAGACAGGTACATGAATAGGAGAGGTTGGAGGGATATGGAAGAAGTGTAGGCAATTGGGACTAGCTCAAAAGAAAACCTGGTCAGCATGGACAGGTTGGATTGAAGGGTCTCTTTCCATGCAGTAAAACCATGATTTTATTTCGGAGTCACGTGAGTGACTACGTGAAGACCCCGTCCAGCACGCATGTGTGACATTAGCGTTCATGCAATGCACCCGCGACGAACGGGAGTTCAAGGCGGTCCCGCTACAAATTGAAAGTCGGGCTGACAGGTAAAGTTTTACCGTGGCCGTGTGTATTTTCTCTGTGGTCTGCTTTATGTTCCAGGAGAATGAGCAAGACCAGAGGGAAGAAATCTGCAGCTCGTCCCCGTTCGTCTCCCGTTGAGGAGCATTCTTTGGAGGGGGGGCAAGAGGCGGCAGGATTGACTACCAAGCCGAGCCCAGCACCGCTAGTGCAGCCTGAGCAGCGGGCTGGAGGTACCTGCACCCAGAACCGGGCGGTAGTATCCGACGATTCGGATGAAGATGCCTCACCGCTCAAGAGCGGCAAAGGCAGCCGCCTAAGCCGAATGGAACGGCTTATGGAGCAATTGCTCCAGCGAGATCTGCTGAGAGAGCAGCAGCAGACTCGCCAAGGGAGCTCAGGCACTCCCGCAGTGGCCATTACGGCACTGACCATTGCTTCACCTTATTGAAGGCAGCATTGGCGACCAGGTCTGGGCTGGTCAAGAAGAGGGGTCGTTGGCTGAAGATGCCCGGAGTACGCAGGGTGTACAGGATCAGGAAGAGCTGCTGGGTGTGGTCAACCGCTATGTGGCCATTCCACGAGCGGGTCGGCCTTTAGAGCCGAAACTTGCAGCCAGCATTGACCACCTGTCCTCAAAGCCCCTACAAGAACGGGTGGTCAATGAGGCTCTTGAATTATATACATCTCCAGAAAATTGTACATCATTGAATGTACCAGCTG
The DNA here is from genome assembly GCA_963514005.1 of Raja brachyura. Next base: position 90,346,426 of record OY740783.1, read on the forward strand.
TAAACAGCCAAATTTGGGGACACTTGGGGCAGAACATCAGGAACCTGGAGTTGAAGCTCCAGAAAACCCTTAAACTCCTGACTGCAGGAATAACATCATATGCTCGGTCCATAGATGGTGTGGACATCTCCACAAATCAGCAAGATACATTAGCTTTGCTGTGCACCACTCAATATGAGATAAACAATTTACGGAAGGAAATCATCAAGCCTGCCCTCAACCCTAAAGGACCTTCCAAAAAAGGTGAAAGACCTAGAGGAAGAGTCCAAGACCTTGGTCTCGTGAGGGCAGGTTTGGGACCGAGCAGACCTTACAAACCCAGGCGGCAGTACCCCACGACGTCCACCAGTCGTCGACTGCCATATGGGACTGGTGAAAGCTCGGGGTCTGCAATCATTCTCCGTAATTCTAGCCTTTTTTAGGCCAGGGCCCAGAGCGGACCCCATGGAAAATGCGCCACCCCAAAGATCAACATCAACTTCAACAGCAACATCAGCCCTCTACAGCCCAGCAGACACCTCTTCGTCCAGCGAAGAGGCAGAAGAAGCACCAGTAACCATGGAGGTAGTTGGGTCTGGTTCCTCTCAACATATGAGCAGTAGCGGCTCTATACTAAAAGGGGGGAGATTGCACTTGTTTTTGGACACATGGGAATCCATCACTAATGACAAATATATTAAGGAGCATCGTAAATACCTTAAGTTTATCTGGATGAAACAGCTATGGCAATTTAAAGCCTTACCAAATGGGCTAACCTCAGCTCCAAGGTTGTTCACTAAAATCTTAAAACCTGCCTTGGCATTGTTGAGGAATCATAAGCATATAGTCATGGCGTACTTAGACGACATTTTAATAGTAGGGAAAACCTTGGAGACAGCCGTTTTGGCAGTAGCAGCCACCAAACGTTTGTTTGAAATTTTGGGGTTTGTCATACATCCAGATAAATCCAATTTGACACCGTCCATTACCTTGGACTATCTTGGATTTACGATTGACACTGTTCGCATGATTGTAACTCTGCCGAAGGGGAAAGCATCAGGGTTGGCACTATCATGCAACGAACTAATGGTTAATCATCAGCCGACCATACGGCAGGTAGCTAGTGTTATTGGGAAAATGGTAGTAGCCTTTCCAGCTGTACAATTTGGGCCTTTGCACTATCAAAATTTACAAAGAGCAAAAGTGCACAACCTAAAGGAAAACTCAGGTCACTTTGACCGAGCTATGAATTTAACTGCTGAATCCATTCCAGAGTTACAATGGTGGACAAGGAACATTAGGCTCAGTTCCAGTCCCATAATAATCACCAACCCAGTATTAACCATTCAAACGGTGACCAGTGCTTTGGGCTGGGGTGCAACTAACATGCAATCCAGCACAGGGGGCAGATGGACTAATTCTGAGTCATCTTGCCTACAGACATGGGGTATCAACTACTTAGAAATGTTGGGTGCGTTTTATGCATTAAAAGCATATTCATCTAATACGCATCATGCACATGTCCGGTTGCAATTAGATAATACCACGGTGGTGGCTTAAATCAACCACATGTGTGGTGTAAAGTCGATATCATGTGACTATTTGGTCAACATAATCTGGCAATGGTGTGTCGAAAGACATATTTGGTTATCAGCAACTTACCTACCAGGTAGGAAAATACAGTGGTAGACACCAGGTCACACCAAATTTAATGACAACATCGAATGGATGTTAAATCCCAAAGTGTTTGCTGAAATTACAAAGCAATATGGCACACCAGATATTGATCTATTTGCATCTAGGCTGAATCACCAGGTACCAACGTATGTCGCTTGGGAACCAGACCCTGAGGCAGCAGCAGTTGATGCATTCACTCTGCATTGAGGGAAAATGTTATTTTATGCTTTTCCTCCCTTCTGCCTCATCAGCCGGGTATTACGCAAGATTCAATTGGATTCCGCTACAGGAATCTTGATAATACCCGACTGGCCTACACAGCCATGGTTCCCAGTGGCCCTCAACATGGCTATCGAAACATCGTTGGAATTCCCCAGCAGTCCAGATTTATTAATCCACCCAGTGTCAGGCATTAGTCACCCGTGCCATGACAGAGTCAATCTCCTGGTTTGCAGATTCTATAAAGACCTCTACTGGGCCTGGGACTGTCTGAGGACGCCATCAACATGATGACTGCATCCCAACGGGAGTCCACCAGGAGACAATACCTGACCAACATAAGGAAATGGGAACAGTATTGCTCCAAAACAGGAACTACCTACACAACAGCAACAGCTACCAGTGTTGTGGAGTTCCTGGTTGGATTACAATGGGATGGACTCAGCTACAACACCATCAATACATCCAGGAGTGCGTTGTCAGCTTATTTGGTTCCAGTAGCAGGACAACAGGCTTTGGGGTCCCATCCACTAGTGGTCAAAATCATGAGGGGCATTTTTAACACTAATTCCCCCAGACCAAGGTACACTCAGATATGGGATGTCAGCATTGTGCTGACGTACCTTAGGGGATGGCCACCACCCAGGTCACTCATGCTGGACCAACTTACCCTGAAATCAGTCATGCTCATGGCACTAGTGTCAGCTCAAAGGGTACAGTCTCTCCACCTTCTGAGGCTGGACAGCATGACAGAGTCATTGGACTGTTTTACATTCCATATTCAGGGTCTGGTCAAACAAACTAGACTAGGAACCATGCCTCCAGTCATGGAGTTCCGAGCATATTCATCTGACCCACGGCTGTGTGCCAAGACCCATCTCACCAATTACATAGACACAACATACAACTTAAGAGGGAGAGAAAAAGCCTTATGGATAAGCCATAAGAAGCCTCATGGTCAGGTGATGAGCCAAACCATTTCAAGGTGGCTCAAGCAGGTGCTTAGGTCCGCGGGAGTCAATAATAATGTTTACAAATCTCACTCCACCAGGGCTGCATCCACATCGGCTGCTAGGTGAATGGACGTGCCTATGGACCACATTCTGGCCAGAGCAGGATGGTCATCAGAAAGAACTTTCCAAAGGTTTTATAATAAGCCGCTGGCGGAACCTGCTACATTTGCAGACAGAATTTTAGAGTCTGCAGATAATATTTAATTTAAGTCCAGGGGAGCTCTCTGTTTTTTGTTGTTATTAGTAAAAACAGGTTATTGTTGAATGTGATAACACATTTCCTCCCTCAAAGGTCTTCAGACAGTGAGTGAAGCAAGAGCTGGTACACGGTTCGGAATCACAGAGCTTTGAAGTCTTCACGTAGTCACTCACATGACTCCGAAATAAAATAGTAAGATTAAATGAGCTTACCAGTTCGAAGTTTGATCTGTATTTTATGAGGAGTTACGTGCCCTCCGCTCCCACCCTCTGTTATACAGATCAACTGGTAATTAAGTTCTTATTTTTTCTTTACTATATTTATTTCAATCGTTGTGTTTTTTCTGTGAATCCACACCGCTGCTTTGAAGAATGTCGCGCATGCGTGCTGGACGGGGTCTTCACGTAATCCCTCATCATAACTCCTCATAAAATACAGATCAAACTCAAACTGGTAAGTTCTCATTTAATCTTACTATTATAACTCAAGTCAAGGTGTCGATGGCCACCTTCTCCACATTGTCTCTGGATAAATCTTCAGACCAAGATGGCATCTGCTCAATAAGGTGGTTGCTCACTAAACTCACCAGAAAATTCATCATTGACAAGTCCAATTGGTGCCTCAAGTGCGAGAATAGAATCCTGCTAAACTACTGCCCAAGACTTTAGCTTTTTCAAAGAGAGAAAAGGCTCGGGTAGTACTCTTTTTTTGTAAATATTTTTATTAGAAGCATGTATACAAATAGTAGTAAGCGACAATTTATTTACAGATTTCTTACATAGCTTCAATTTATTTTTTTTTTAAAGAATAAAGATAAAGAGAGAAAAAGATAAGAGAAGCTATAAACTAATAGAGATAAAAAGATGAAAAAATAAATTACAAATAACAAGATTGTGGAGATAGATCCAGGAGATATTAAGATTAATTATTCATCCAAACCCAAACTCAAGTTTCAACCCTGATTTTGTGCTAAACCCATTCACTTTTTTAAGAATTCAATAAATGGCGACCATATTCCAACAAATAATTGTGGTTTGTCAATTAAGACAAATCTTATTTTTTCCAAATGCAAGGTCTCAGTCATTTTTGTAATCCACATTTTAATTGTGGGGGCTGGGATTAACACTGCGTTTGAAGCAGTGTTAATCCTCTTTTTATATATGTGGATCTGGATGCACAATGCAAAATTTTTCGATAAAAACACTACAATAAACTGAACAATGTGGTCCTACAGGATAACAAAACTTATGAATAGGAAGGAACTGCAGGTGCTGATTTATACCAAAGGTAGACACAAGGTGTTGGATCAACTCAGCAGGTCAGGCAGCATCTCTGGAGAAAAGGAACAGGTGACATTTCGGGTCGGAACCCTTCTTCAGACTGAAAGTGGGAGAGAACTGGAGGTAGGAAAAAGCCAGGACAATCAGGGTTACTTGGAATTAGAGAAATCAAGACAGGCAAGACAGTCAGGACCTTATTCCCAGAGTAGAAATGCCATAGATGAGTGGGCAAAGCTTTATGGCAAAAGGGACAGAGTATAGAGATGTGTGGGGCCAGTTTTTTTTTCTTTACAGACGGTGGTGAATGCCTGGAACATGTTACCTGGAGTGGTGGAGGAGGCAGATATGATATTGGCATTTAAGAAACTTTTGGTTAGACACATGGATATGCGAGAAGTGGAGGTATTATGGATCACGAACAGGTAGATGAGATTATCAGCAGCATCAGCACAGATATGGTGTTCCTGTGCTGTACTACGTTCTATGTTTATACAAGTCATCTCCCCCCTACTCTTTCAGCCTAAATTACCCAAAACGCCGACTGTCCATATTCCTCTACAGATGCTGTATGACTTAATTTCCTCCAGCAGTTTGCTTGTTGTTCCAGATTCCAACATCTGCAGTCTCATTTGACACTTCTGCAAAAACCATACATGGTTCTGATGGATAAAGTATCTATAAACAGCGAATAAAGCTGAATGAGAAAATTATTTACAGATTACTTGGAACATGGTGAGATTTGGTCTGGAATATGTTGCTTGGTAACATGGCAGAAGGAGATAACATTGCAACTTTCAAATGGCACTGGATAAATAATTCAAGATTGAAAGAGAAATCAAAGGGGAAGTCAAACATGCAGAGTGTCAGAAGCAGGACGTCAATGGCCTAACTGATTTCCTTTCTGCTGTGTTGTTCAATTGCTACACTCTGCTGCATGCTGTCAACATTGGCATGCAAGGACCATGCATTTCATAGAAGATCCCATTATCTTCACTTGCTAAGGTGTTCAGCACTTTGATGGACAATTCCTTTGACAAGTACACTATTGTAAGAATATTCTCTGCACATCTTACACATTTTCCTCTCCCCACATGCTGCCAAGTCTTTGCAGTGATCAATGAGCAAGGCACAACTTCAGTGCAACCAGACAATTGCTGTGAAATATTTATGTGAATGTAATAGCTTCTGGATTTTTTTTGGAGAGTGTGTATGTAGGCTTAACCTCAAATGTATTCTCTAAGGGTTATGGGCAGAGAACCCTAGGTGGCCAAACCAGCGTAATACTAATTTTGAATTGTGCTTTCATTTGGTTAGCTGAAGGACAGGATGGGTAACAGCAATGAACATGGGTGAGTAGTGGACTTGCAGGATGTCCAGTTCAATAGCCCTGAGAACTAGGGTCACTACCCATGGCCATTGTTGCTGTACCCATGGCTGATTACTTCCTACTGTCAAACGTCTGGTCTACTTGCAGACACAACAGCATCAACTAGTCCCACAGCCAACGTTCTGTTCCATGTACGTGAATTATTGCTAACTGCAGGAGGTCAATGATCTTAGCTGATCTCACTCAAAGTCCCAGATCAATTTCTGATTCAGTTCACAAATAATCTCCAAACGGTTTATTCAGTTCATCAATTTGAATAACTGTCGGCTTAGTTCAAAAAGAACTGCCAACCTTCCTCATGATTGAGTAAGTCTTAAGTATAGTTTGGTTTGGATGTTTAGTTTGGCAACTCAAGTCCTTGAAACATGTGTATAGAGTTAATCTGAGGAAATGGAGGCTGAATTAGAATATTTACTTTTAACTGTTTCTCTATATAATGTGACCATTACCCAGCTAAAGCTAAAGAATGTTTTCATTTCACAGGTTTTAGCAGTGAGAGGCAGCCACAAAAGGAGGAAGGATCATTCCAGTCTTAGTTAAAGGTTCGAGTGTAAATCTTAGACTTGGGTTGTTTGCTTCAGCATTTGTCATCCAGCAGTTTTCCTGCCATTAGGAATGGTAGCAAATCATATGGTCACAGAAACAGGCTTATGCCATTGACCAACCTTTCTTCTCATATGAAGACCCTTCGAGTCACGGGGAAAAGATAGGGTGAAAATAAATGCGTGATTTGTGCTCAAGTGGACTCTGAGATTTGCTAGAGTGGTGGCAGCAAGGGGGTTGTCTTGCTGTGGCTTCTTTTTAATCAATCTCCTGTCAGAGGTAGGCAAGCTGGGATTTAGCAAGCAATAACTGTCCTTAATTGCCATCGAAAACGTCGAGTGGTTGCCTTCCTGACCACATGGGCCACTTCTGATAAAGGAATGGTTATGTGGTCAACTCCAAAAAATGAGGGACTTAAGAGGAACAAGAACATATTTCCAGGCCAGGATCATGTGCAATTTCATGAGAACATTCAAAAATAGGAACATGACTAGGCCATTGGGCCCCTCCAACCTGGCCACCATTCAATGAGATTCTGGGTCATTCGCCCTCAGCCTCATCTCCTCTGTACCAATTTCCCTTAGGCTTTGGTTCTGCAATCTTTCAAAAATGCATGTACCTTAAGCAAAAACTGCCAGTGATCTAGGTATTGAATTCCAAGGATTCACCACCCTCTGTGAGAAGCTCCTACACACTTCAGTTTTAAATAAAAGGTTCCCAAGCTTGTAATTATGTCTCTCCTTCAAATCTCTCCCATGAGTGGAAGCCGCGTCTACCCTTCATCCTCCCTCAGGATCTTCAATGTTTCGATTTGTAGACTAGCTTGTAGATACCATTGCCTCTAGGTTAAATAACAGCTTATTTTCATTAACAATCCGAGTCTTGAAACGCACTGCACGACACTAATTGCAACAGTACCTCAGTACTGGAGTACTATCCATGTACCTGTCTAACTGTTTTTTAAATGTTGGGATAGTCATTGCCTCAACTACCTCCTCTAGCAGCTTGTTCCATACTCCCACCAAGCTTTGTGTGAAAAAGTACCCCTCAAGTACTCTGTCAACGAATGTTCCCTTTGTAAGCCTTAACCTTTCGGTTCTTCGCTTCGGTTCTTCGGATTTCAGATTATTGTTCCTGGAAGGCTCTAGGGGCAAGTTGTGGGGAATCTAAATTTCTGTCTTTGGTTTAAACTGTATGCGGGTTGAATATACATGGACCAATTAAACTGAGCAGATCTTGACTGAATATCCCTTAAAAATTCACATCAATAGTGGTACTTGCCATTCCTTCGGCATGTGCACAGATTGTGCTCATGTTTCATTTTTCAATTGGGTATCACAGATTGTACATCATCAACATTTTCTTCAAACAAGGAGCACATTAAAAACAAGAACAGGCACTCCGAGAATAACTTGCTATCTCATAGAATTTATATCAAGTCTTCGTTTTTAATGCAGGTTGCTACTTTTAAGTTAATTTACCTGAAAATGGATGGCATCAATTTTAATCGCAGACAGTTACAAATGGGCCAAGACAAAGTAGAATGATAATGAAGGGATGCGGAATGCTTCTGCTTTAGCTGCGTGACTGGGGTCTATAGTAGGACCAGGTGGATGTAACATACCTTTGCTGTTTAATTTGGGCTTAAACTGTACTTAAAACAACCAACCAGACACTTGCAACATCAGAAACAAGGATAGACACAATATGCTGGAGTAACTCAGTGGGGCAGGCAACATCTCTGGAGAGAAGGAATGGGTGACGTTTCGGGTCGAGACATCACCCATGTGCTGCCTGAAGAAGGGTCTCGACCTGAAACGTCACCCATTCCTTCTATTCAGAGATGCTGCCTGTCCCGCTGAGTTACTCCAGCATTTTGTGTCTATCATCGGTTTAAACCAGCATCTGCAGTTCCTTGCTACACATCAGAAACAAGGAATTGGAGATGCTGGTTTACAAAAAAGGACAAAGTGTTGGAGTAACCCAGTGGGTCAGGCAGCATCTCTGGAGAACGTAAGTGAGGTTTCAGGTTGGGACCCTTGTTCAGTGATTATAAGAGCGTTGAGGGTGAGGTAAAAGAAAGCTGGGAGAGAGGAGAGCAGGTGATAGGTAGACACATTGTTTTTGGTTGGAACAAAGGCTAGATATTTGGTTTTTGGTTGGAACAAAGGCTAGATATTAGGTGTGAGAAAAAAAGATTGAAATGTTGTGAATTTTGAAGCCAGAGGAAGGAATGTGGGTGGGGGTTGAGGGAGGGGGGAAGTAAGTGATAGTTAGCTGGGTCAGAAAGGGGAGGGGGAGGGAGTGAGGGTTGTAGGGGTCACTTGAAATTTGAGAATTCAATGTTCATACTGTTGGGTTGTAAGCTGCAAAAGGAGCATACGAGGTGTTGTTCCTCCAGTTAGTCTGTAGCCTCATATTGGCAATGGAGGAGACCCAGGACAGAAAAGTTAGTATGGGAATGGGAAGAGGAGTCAAAATAGTTAGCAACTGGGAGATCCAGTAAGCCTTGGTGGCAAAGGCATCTTTGCTGGAAAGAGAGGTGGAGCCACCTTTCTTAATTAATTCCTACAAGAGCCAGATTTGGAGCAGACCTTAAAAAGGATATGGAATCAACAGTTTTAGGAGAGTCTGCAGTTTCAGGGCAGCATCCATGGAGATAATTTGTGGTGAAATACAATAGGAATGGACAAAGCATGTAGAATAACCGGCTCATATTCCTGCCTGCCACTTTAAATGCGAAAGGCTGCCTCTGTGCTGATGTTGGCACAGAAAAGCTACATGTCAAAGGGTTGACTTGCATGCATTGAGCTCTCGGTCTGTCCATGGCCTGGAGAGATCACCACGTCGTTTTATACCTTTGGAAATGTGCCTCTGGCAAAACAGGAAAATAAACAATATCTGTTGATGTCAACCTCTTCACAGCCAAAGGCATCAACATCACCCCATTTTTAAGGCAATAGTGCAATCAAAATGTGGAACTGTTGGGAATACTGTAATCGGAAGTTTTGCTCCAGCTTTAAAATTGTATAACAATCCTGATGTTTTCATTTCATCTTCCATATTGAGACCCAGTGGTTTTCTTGTTGTTACTAATGTTTTACAATTAGGTTAAATAAACAATACAATGGTTGCCAAACATTTTAACTCCCCTTCCTATACTGACCTTTCTGTCCTGGACCAACTCCACTGTCAGAGACAGGCCACACGCAAATTGGAGGAAATGCATCTCATATTTCACTTGGGCAGCTTACAAACCAGCAGTATGTTATCTCTCATTTCAAGTAACTCCTGCATTCCTTTCTCACCCTCCCCCCTCCCCCTTAGTAATTCTACTAGTTCCACTGTTCACATCTTTGTATCCCTGTTGTTAGCACATCTTCCCCAGCCATCGATGGGCCATTATGGACTCCGTCCTTCCCGAGGTCATCTGTTACCAGCCCTGTTTTGTTCTGGGCTTCTCTATCTTTCAGTCAGAAAAAGGATTCCGACCCAAATATAACCTATTCCTTTTCTCCAGAAATACTCCCTGATCCGCTAAGTTACTCTAGCAAATTTGCGTCTATCTGAAGGAATTTCTGGGTTTTCTTGGTGAAGAAGAATCAGGAACCCTCATCCAAATTTGTACACGGGTATTGCAATTATCTATAATGCACTAGGGACAAGGAGCTTTGTCTATAGATGGCAGATGGTAGGTCTACGTCATGGCTTGAGCCCAGGGAATGCTGGATGCACAAGGCATTGTTAGAAAAAAATGTAGGGAAATCCAAGACCAATTTACTCAGCAAAGCAAATAGGCCAGATATGCATGTGAATCAACAGTAACTACTGGGTTATGATTAAGTTAAAGTTGATAATGCACAACGCCTGCTACAACATACAGGATGAATCGTATATTATGGATGATAATAGACAATAGACAATAGGTGCAGGAGTAGGCCATTTGGCTCGAAGGCAGCACCGCCATTCAATGTGATCATGGCTAATCATCCCCAATCAGTACCCTGTTCCTGCCTTCTCCACATATCCCCTGACTCCACTATTTTTAAGAGCCCTATCGAGCTTTCTCTTGATGTTCCAGTCTTCTCCATCACAATAGTTGGGTACAAACTATCCTGGTAAGACAGACACATCATAAAGGATGAGAGGGAGTAACCCTGCGAGCTCTCAACTTTAATTACGAATGCTAAACAATTTCTTGGAATCACGTCACATCTGCTCCTGATTAGCACCTCCTGTCCTCCCTCAATTGGTGGATCATTGATTCTCCATGCTGAACAATACCATGAAGAAGTACTCTAAGTACCAAGGGCACAGAATGTACTGAAGGGTGAAGGTCTTCAATATCCATCAACAGGCACCAAGTACCACCACCATTGGCCAAGCTGGCCATGACTGAAGGATGTCAAGATAGGATCTGAGTTTAGTTTAGGTTACAGATGCAACATGACAACATGGAGGCCATGTCGACCATCGATCATCCGTTCACACAAGTCCTACGTTATCTCACTTTCGCCTCCACTCATTACACACTCGGGGGTAAGTTACAGAGGCCAATTAACCACAATCCCACAGGTCTTGGGAATGTGGGAGGTAACTAGCGCACCTGGAGGAACACACCCAGTCACAGGGAAAACGTGTAAATGTCCACGCAGACAGCACGGGGGGAGGTCAGGATCGAACCCAGGTCTCTGGCGTTGCGAGGCAGCAGCTCTGCCAGCTGCACCACTATGTCAGTGGTTGGTGAACCAACAGGAGGGATGAACCTACTTGAGCTGCTGCTCATTAACCCATTTAAGCAGATGCATCCATTTATGCCAACATTGTACATAGTGACCAGCATATGTTCCTCTTGGAGACAGAATCCCACCTTTACACCAAGTACATTCTCCACAGGGAACAGATCCAAGTAATCAAATCCAAACAACTACAATACACTGTGAACCATCAGCAGGAGAAACATACATCACTACAACTTGAAAGCTCATGACTTGGCATCTCGCCCCACTTTATGTTATACACTCTGGCTCACTGAGGAGTGCAGAAAGGCATGCTTGGAGCAACAACAAACTAACCCAAAAGTGAGACATCAGCCTGATGGAGGCACACCCAGGCACGGTGAACAGTAAATTTCAGGCTTTCAGAAGGGGAGGCTTCAGGAACATCTCCATTCCACTATAAAAGACCACCTCACCATCAGCGGTCACTCAAAATTAGTATGATTGTCCTCTCTATGGAGGATGCCTGTGTGTGACTTTGCTTAACGTGGGGAGGCTGGTGCACAGACAGCCAGCACATGGTTCTTGACAGATCTGGGTCAGGATCCAGTGGCATGGAGTCCAAGACGTCCGGAGACCCTTTTCTGCTGCAGCCTTCAACCTCCTTCTCAGCCATTGTGATGCACCAAAGTCAGCCATCATCCTCCGCCTATTCCACCGTTGTGGTCTTGGTTGGATTGTTCTTTGTCAGGGACCTCCCCCTTGACCTTACCTCCATGGATGGCCTTACCAGGAGCACATGTATTCCGCAACAAAATGACAGAGCCCAGGAGGTGTGGCTTAAGCATCTACCACCACGTTCAGCCAAAAGTGTCAAGTGGATGATTCATCTTGGCTTCCTCCCGAGATCCTCACCGACAAACCTAATCGTCTACCAATTCAATTTGCAGTGCTTGATATCAAAGAACAGGTGAAAGCACTGGATACATGAAAGACTGTGTGATCATATGACATCCCAGCTGCAATACTGAAGATCTGCACTTCTGCTTCTGAGTAAGCTATTCTAATGCTACAACAGTGGCATCTTCCCACCAATATCAAAAATTGCTCTGATATACTAGTTCAGGAAAACCTGGACAAATCCAAACTGGTCTATTAGTGTTAGAGAGATATGGGTGTGATGATTTTAGATGACCAGCCATGACCATATTGAATGGCGGCGGTGCTGGCCTGAAGGGCTGAATGGCCTATTCCTGCACCTATGTTTCAGTGTTTCCTAGCACAGAAAGTAGGGAATAGGGCAGATTAGCATCTTTGCAGCAGTTTGTGGGACATAGGTTCAGGACTGCTTGCTTCAGTTACAACAAGATACACACAAAACATAGAAAATAGGAGCAGGAATAGGTCATTCGGCCCTTCAAGCCAGCACCGCCATTCAATATGATCCCCATATGCCTTGATTCCATTAGCCCCAAGAGCTAAATCCAACTTAAAGACCTTCCCTCAAATCATCAATAAAGTAGTCCAGCCCCAAGATGATTTTTAATAATTGGTTTGGTTTGGATTGGACCCCATCCTACCACTTGACCATCTTGGTTTGCAATGTTGAGCATTGAACAAGTACTTGCAACTTCCTTTTCAATTCTTTGGATTTTCCATCATTCTACAGGACTGGGAACAGTGATTTTCTACCACTGTAGGCATCTAGGTAGTAAAGGTTTACAAAAACTGCACCCCTATGGCCCGGGCAAACACTTATGCCTGGCCTTGGCCGCATGCGGGTGCTGTAATCACCTCAAATAGAGAAAATCTCAACGAACTGCCCACTCAAATCCTGAGAACATTCTCCCTTCCTGTTGTAGCAGCCGCTCTTGAAGGAGCACTCAGTGGTTGAAGGGATGCTGATTGTGCTGTGCTTGTATCCAGTCAAGGGCTGGTTGCTGTGCTTAAAGATAAGTGTTAGCATCTGCACAATCTTGCATAAATCACTAGAACAGCACACCTTAGGATTGATGCAGTGCGTTGCTTTAACCAGGAAACTTGACAACACTGTTTTGTAATCCTCTCAATAGAAGACAGCAATCTTAATGTATCTTTTTATTACAGCATTAGCATGCCTCACAACGCTATTTTATTGTCAACAAAATGAAAGGAGTTAATGCTCCAAGGTCACCAAGAAAGTAGATAAAGGGAGGAATCTATAGTATAGGGTCCATAGGATCATATCATTTCAATGATGGAAGGGGAAGAAAAATGGTGAAGAAGAGAGTTGATATAGTAAAGTCTGTTACAGTAAAGTAGGAACAACGAATTACAGACACTTGTTTATACCAAAGATAGACACAAAGTAACTCAGAGGGTCTGTCAGCGTCTCTGAAGAAAAATAATGGGTGACTTTGGGTTGGGACACTTTGAATAAGTTTCTCCACCATTGTGTCTGATATAGTAGGCTAACTAAAGGCTAACCTTTAAACCTTAGCCAAGTATTGTGGATGTTGGAAATTCGAAATAGAAATGCATATTCTCAGGTCGGATTTTAATGGAATGTGCGTGAAGAGCCAGAATGAATGGAGAAGTGATCTACTGAAGTTATTTATTAGTTTGTTAAAGAAGGAACTGCAGATGCTGGAGAATCGAGGGTTACACAAAAAGCTGGAGAAACTCAGCGGGTGCAGCAGCATCTAAGGAGCGAAGGAGTAGGCAACGTTTCGGGTCAAGGGTCTCGACCCGAAACGTCGCCTATCTCCTTCGCTCCTTAGATGCTGCTGCACCCGCTGAGTTTCTCCAGCTTTTTGTGTAACCCTTATTTATTAGTTTGCCCAGTGGCAGCTGTTAGGCGATCGAACATTTGCAAGCAAAGATAAATCAAATGTGCATCAAACAAACTGGATGAAATGGGAGATCCTAATCTTCAGGTTGGTTGTAATAGGTGGACTAGCTGGTTAGACATAAGTATAACACATATTTAAACTGATAATCTCCTGCACCAACACATTCTGAAATCAGCAAGGATAAAGTCATATTTCTTTTGGCAGTGAGTTATAAACACAATGTGTGCATTTCCTAAGGACATGTGAACATTTATATAAGATAAATCATTAAAAGATTATGTTCAACTAAGTGTTTGAAGGGGAAAAATGCAAAACAAAACATTTAGATTTAGATAAGGCCAACCTCAAGCTTGATTGACCAGGCATGGCAAAACATGGTGGCATCAGTGGGAGGATACAATAAAATGCATGGGACAGAAATATCTCAAAAGGGGCAAGATGCTGAAGACCAACGACTGTAGGAGTCACGGGCAACAAGCAAATAACATAAAATGCAAAAGCAATCATAGTTCCTGGTGACAGGGAGAGATGCAAAGAACAAAATGTGATGGGACTGTTAGAAAAGAAAATCAGCAAAGGCAAATACCGTGGATGTTGGAAATCCGAAATAGAAATGCTTATCCTCAGGTCGGATTTTAATGGAATGTGCGTGATGAGCCAGAATGAATGGAGAAGTGACCTTGCTCACAGTGAAACTCCCACGGTACATGCACTGGCACAGGCAGTAGTAGTACTGTGCCTTGCGCACAATTTGTGGACATTCTGTTTGAACTGTAAGATCAGTGGATGTGCATTCTTCTCAGAATAAGTGCAAGCCCCTCATTCTGACTCCAAACATGGTGGACTTGGAACCATGCACGTGAAAGACTGCAAAAGTGAATTATTTCTATGAACAATTAAGTTGAGAATGCTGCCGTTTCAACCTTGCATTGAAGTTCCAGTCAGTGAGGGTGGTTGCGCATGCAGAAGGGAGCTAACACTCCTCATCTTTGAAGTTATGTACATCTCCGAGCAATAAGGATGGACTGCACTGTGGTGCAACTGGTAAAGCTGCTGTCTCACAGCACAAGAGATCCAGATTTGACCCTGACCTCATATACATTCTGTGTAGAGTTTGCATATTCTCTCCGTGACTGCATGTGTTTCCTCCAATTTGCCCACTATAAATTGCCCCTGATGTGTGTAGGGAGTGGATGCGAAAGTGGGATAACGTATAACTAGTGTGAATGGGTGATCGGTGGTTGGCGTGGAATCGATCGGCCAAAGGGCCTGTTTCCCTATGTATATCTTTAAAGTAAATAGTACATGGGAAAAAAAACATTACTTTTTAAACTTCAACTCACTCTACCTTTAATTCATTCTTAGCTAGTACTGAAGATAGCCACACGATGGCTTATTTATTAAATCACTATTAGTTCAAACATACTGAACATTATTTTCTCAGAACCCTTTTATTCAGAATGCAAATTACATCTTTTCTACAAATTATTATAATTTTGAAAAATAAGACAAAAACATAACACCTGAACAATTCAGGTTGCAATACTATTGAGGAAACAAGGAAATGAAGACGCTGATTTACAAATAAAATACTGGAGTCTGGTAGCATCTCTGGAGAACATGGATTGGATATGTTGCAGTTCTTACCTTCAGCAGCGCTGCAGTTCTGCCACTGGCCGTGTGCACGACTTTGCCGCCTTTGAAGGGGGGTGGGGCGGGGGCGGGGGTGAGATTAAAATCAAGTTTTCTCCTGCCTGTCTGAGATATATTTTCATGGGCTGCCTGCTGATGCTGACAAATCGCTTTGACTTGCATTCTCGGAGGTTTAAGAAAAATCGCGGGACAATTTAATCGCTGGAGTAAAGTAAAAAAGCGACTTCTAAAGCTGTCTATGCTGACAACGGGACAGATCTCACGTAGGGGACAAAACATAAGGTAAGTCGTATATTTTACATATAAACTTGCTTCTTAGGATGACTTTAATCAAAATTTCCTTGGCAAAAATGTGATTATGGCCCTTACGAACCGGCAGTGTTTTACCTGCCGATATGGGGGTCAAATTCGCTGCAACCGCAACGTTCCAATCGATCGCGTTCCAGAAAAACCCACTCGCAAGATGATTTAAATGGCCATTAATTTACGGGAATTAAACATTAAATTCCTTCCATTTGTCCTATAAATTCATGACAATGAGATTTAAAAATCATGTTATATTTTGAATGCTTGTGTGAATTTTATTTGGACACTTAGGCTATTTAAAAATGTTAACCTTTTCTTAAGAAATGGATAGATGTTTAGATCTAGTAATTGAATTTTGTAATTAGCTACAATTAGGTAACTATCTAATTATATGTTTTAATTTCAGGTCATCCAAGTAAGATTGTTTCATATTTGTTTCGGAATGCTTCAATCTATAATAACTGAAAAAGTATTTCAGTTCTCTTAATTTTTAAGAATGTTATGGGCTTTTGACTGTCCTCGATCACAGCTTTTGTGTTAAATCAATGGAAAAGCAATAGGGAACAAGATGCTAATTTCCAAGTATGAAAATGGCCATAACGTTTTTAATACTGAAGATATGAAAGTGAATTAGTGTCAAATTAAACTTCTTTTTATGCTTCATCCGATGGGATAAATTGCAGACTTGATTTTTTAAATCTCAAAATTTTGTAACATTTTGGATCAATCTGAAGAAGGGCCCCGACGCAAAATGTCATCTATTTATGTTCTCCAGGGATGCTGCTTGACCTGCTGAGTTACTCTAGCACTTTGTGCCTTTTTAAAAAAATGCTATTTCATTGTTAAAGTTTCACTAAATGCAGTCTTGGTTCCTGATAATAATTGA
This sequence comes from Raja brachyura, assembly GCA_963514005.1. The sequence goes on from OY740783.1 coordinate 90,363,117, forward strand.
CTAAATGTACATGCATTAACCCAGCAGCATAAACACAAAGATGTAGCTCCCATGGAATTTGATGTCAGGCTCAGATTCTGCTGCTTCCTGTTCTCAGGAAGCTCCAATCTAGTTAAAATCCTATTTTGATTGTGGTCAAAAATGATTTCCCCCCTTTGGTTTTGAGCAAATTGGTTTATGTCTGCATCTTTATTTCTTGTTTTCATAGCACTATCTATTTTAAAACCTTGTAACTTTACTGTGTTGACGTTGACAGGGAACGCGGCAATGACAAGTGGTGGGAATTGCTTGGTGTGTGGCAGACCTGGAAATCCCAGGATGATGAGCACTCATAAATGTGTGATGTACATGTATGATGAATGAGCTCATGTGCAGAAGTGGTGAAAAGAGTGGAATAAACAAGATGCATAGGTTTTGGTCTTTTCAAAAAATCCTCATATTTCTGACACTGCATGTTATTAGAGTAAAAATGTGCACATATTTTACAATTCCTTTTTCAGCCGACTCTGGTGTTTTTATGATGACATCTTTAAAACAGAAAGATGCAATTAAACTTCCCTGGTCCATGTAGAACTTAACCAAGTAACAATGTCATGGGGGTGAAGTTTAATGTAATTGTCAATTGCAAGAAAGGAATTTCACTCTCCACCAAATAAGATACATTGAAATCTAAAAGCTTAAATGCTATCCAACGGATTATTTTGCTTTTTTTTTTAACGCAAGTGAAATTATAATTAGGTATTTGTGTCCTATGGTTAGTAAGTTTGCAGATAATACCAAAATTGGTGGAGCTATGGAAAGTGAGGAAGGCTGTCAAAGTAAACAGTGGGATAATAAAGGAAAGAGATATAGCAGATGGCATTTAATCCAAGCAAGTATGAGGTGTTGCACTCTGGGAGGTTGAATGCAAGGGGAAAGTATACAGTTGATGGCAAGACCCTGAACAGATTGATGCACTGATGGATCTTGGAGTCCAAGTCCATAGCTCCCTGCAAGTAGATAGAGGGGCAAAGAATTAGCATAGTTGCTTCCCTTCATAGGTCAAGCATTGAGTACAAGAGTCAGGACGTCATGTTGCAGCTTCATGGGAGTTTGGTTAGGGCGCATTGGAGTATTGTGCAATACAGACAGGATGTGGAAGTCTTGGAGGGAGTGCAAAGGCATTTACCAGAATGCTGCCTGGATTAGAGAGCATTAACTACGAGGTTGGATATTTGGATCATTTTGTCTGGAACACCACAGGTTGAGGGGAAATCTGATCAAAGTATATAAAATGAGAGGCATATGTAGATAGTCAGAAACGTTTTTCTCCTCAGGGTGGAACTTTCAAGGACTAAAAGTCGTAGCTTTATGGTGAGAAGGGCAACATTTAAAAGGAGATGTGTGGGGCAAGTGTTAATTTTTAAACACACAGAACAGTTGGCGCCTGGAACACACTGCCTGGGGTGGGGGTGAAGGCAGAAATAATAGGGGCACCTAAAGAGCTTTTACATAGATACATGAATATGCAGGGTATGGTGCGACATGGATCTCATGCAGCCTAGGGAGATTAGTTTAACGCCATCATGTTCAGCATGGACATTGTGGGCCAAAGGGTCTGGTCCTGTGCTGTATTTTTCTATGCATCAAATACAATGAAGTTCTTACTTGCTGCAGATTCTCAAGCATATTAAATGCAACCACCAAAAGAAATATACAATTATTGGTTATTCAAGAACATGATGGTGCAAAAATCAAAGGCTCGAGAATTCTCGCTACTCTCCATGGCGTCTTCCTTCTAGTTACCGCTAATTTTTCAACACGGTGAGGCCACGACTAGTTCCCAGAATGTGGGAATTCCTCACGACCTTGAAGGCGACTCCCCGGCAACCACCTGCGACCATGTGGCGACTCACTAAGGAAGACATAAATAATCTGCCGGAAATAGCAGGGGACTGGGGGTCAAATAAGGTGAGGAACTGAGTGAGCCAGGAAGTGGTGTTGGGTAAATTGAATGGATTAAAGGCCGATAAATCCCAAGGGCCAGATAGTCTGCATCCCAGAGTACTCAAGGAAGTAGCCACAGAAATAGTGGATGCATTAGTGATAATTTTTCAAAACTCCTTAGATTCTTGAGCAGTTCCTGTGGATTGGAGGGTAGCTAATGTAACCCCACTTTTTAAAAAAGGAGGGAGAGAGAAAATGGGGAATTATAGACGTTAGTCTACCTTCGGTAGTGGGGAAACTGCTAGAGTCAGTTATTAAAGATGGGATAGCAGTACATTTGGAAAGTGGTGAAATCATTAGACAAAGTCAACATGGATTTATGAAAGGTAAATCATGTCTGACGAATCTTATAGAATTTTTCGAGGATGTAACTAGCAGAGTGGATAAGGGAGAACCAGTGGATGTGTTATATCTAGATTTCCAGAAGGCTTTCGAAAAGGTCCCACATAAGAGATTAGTATACAAACTTAAAGCACATGGTATTGGGGGTTCAGTATTGATGTGGATAGAGAACTGGCTGGCAGACAGGAAGGAGAGGGTAGGAGTAAATGGGTCCTTTTCAGAATGGCAGGCAGTGACTAGTGGGGTACGACAAGGCTCAGTGCTGGGACTCCAGCTATTTACAATATATATTAATGATTTGGACGAGGGAATTGAATGCAACATCTCAAAGTTTGCGGATGACACTAAGCTGGAGGGTAGTGTTAGGTGTGAGGAGGATGCTAGGAGGCTGCAAGGTGATTTGGATAGGCTGAATGAATGGGTAAATGCATGGCAGATGCAGTACAAGGTGGATAAATGTGAGGTTATCCACTTTGGTGGCAAAAACAGGAGGGTAGACTATTATCTGAATGGTGGCAAATTAGGAAAAGGGGTGATGCAACGAGACCTGGGTGTCATGGTACACCAATCATTGAAAGTAGGCATGCAGGTGCAGCAGGCAGTGAAGAAAGCAAATGGTATGTTAGCATTCATAGTGAAAGGATTTGAATATAGGAGCAGGGAGGTTCTACTGCAGTTGTACAGGGCTTTGGTGAGACCACACCTGGAGTATTCCGTACAGTTTTGTTCTCCAAATCTGAGAAAATACATTCTTGCCATAGAGGGGGTACAGAGAAGGTTCACCAGACCGATTCCTGGAATGTCAGGACTTTCATATTTGGAAAGACTGGATAGACTTGGCTTGTAGTCGCTAGAATTTAGAAGACTGAGGGGGGATCTTATAGAAACTTACAAAATTCTTACGGGATAGGCTAGATGCAGGAAGGTTGTTTCCGATGTTGGGGAGGTCCAGAACAAGGGGTCACAGTTTAAGGATAAGGGGGAATTCCTTTAGGACCAAGATGAGGAAAACATTTTTCACACAGTGAGTGGTGAGTCTCTGGAATTCTCTGCCACAGAAGTTAGTTGAGGCCAGTTCATTGGCTATATTTAAGAGGGAGTTAGATGTGGCCCTTGTGGCTAAAGCGATCAGGGCGCATGGAGAGAAGGCAGGTACAGGATACTGAGTCGGATGATCAGCCATGATCATATTGAATGGCGGTGCAGACTCGAAGGGCCGAATGGCCTACTCCTGCACCTATTTTCTATGTTTCTATGTGGCGACTGCATAGTCACCTGCAGTAGCATAAAAAGTTGCCTAAGTGGGACAGGCCCATAAGGAGACCAATTATAGAAACTTGGCGTTTACCGCACCGAGGTACCATAATTGGTTCAGGGAAACATGCTTTCAAATTTAGATCAAGTTTCTCCTGGTACTACTAGAAACGAGGTCAAGGCAACGTTGAGCAATGATACAACAGTGTAGAACTCAACTTTATAATACAGGTGCTGTCTGAGAATCCGTGATCTGGATTACACACTGATGGCAGATATCTCTGTGCAATTGCCAATCAAATCAATGCAAGTATTTCAAAAACATTTACATAATCTTGACCTAACAATCATAACAAGAGGATTTCAGTACAGGAGTAAAGAGGTTCTTCTGCAGTTGTATAGGGCTCTGGTGAGACCACATCTGGAGTATTGTGTACAGTTTGGTCTCCTAATTTGAGGAAGGGCATCCTTGTGATTGAGGCAGTGCAGCGTAGGTTCACGAGATTGATCCCTGGGGTGGTGGGACTGTCATATGAGGAAAGATTGAAAAGACTAGGCTTGTATTCACTGGAGTTTAGAAGGATGAGGGGGGATCTTATAGAAATATATAAAATTCTAAAAGGACTGGACAAGCTAGATGCAGGAAAAATGTTCCCAATGTTGGGCGAGTCCAGAACCAGGGGCCACAGTCTTAGAATAAAAGGGAGGTCATTTAAGACCGAGGTGAGAAAAAAAGTTTTTCACCTAGAGAGTTGTGAATTTATGGAATTCCCTGCCACAGAGGGCAGTGGAGGCCAAATCACTGGATGGATTGAAGAGAGAGTTAGATAGAGCTCTAGTGGCTAGTGGAATCAAGGGATATGGGGAGAAGGCTGGCACAGGTTATTGATAGGGGACAATCAGCCATGATCACAATGAATGGTGGTGGTGGCTCGAAGGGCCAAATGGCCTCCTCCTGCACCTATTTTCTATGTTTCTATGCATCTACATTTCTAACCAAAGGAGCTGAAATGACCTTGTTTGTGGGTTTTCCAATTGAACACAATGGTCTACAATGAATTGATGACGAGCCTGGTGAATCCATAGACGCCCATCAGCTTGTGGAGGTAGCCATACATTCCAGATTTGTGCATCTGCACACTGATGCATAAAGTGAGGGAATTCAAGGGGATCAGGTGCAGGCAGACTTGGTGCTCTGCTGAAGGGCTAAAGGCAAGAGCTGAATACACCATATACCTGGCCCAGGCACGTGCCGTCAGGATAGGCAAGGTAGGCACTGCCTACCCTGACTAAAATTACAACATAGTAATTACTAAATATAAATAATAAAGGCATGGGAGAATGATGCCTATCTAAGAGATCGATCTCTTAGGTAGGCATCATTCTCCGTGCCTTTTATCCGCAGCGCTTGTAACCCTTGAAGCTCTGTGCAGCCCACGTGCTGTCAGCGCTGCTTCAAGCATCAATTTCAAGTGGGGCTGAAGGCAGCAGAAATTCTGCCTTTGCAGCATTGCGCAGGCACAGCAGCCTACTGCGCTTGCGCAGTGCTAGTTTCTTGGCGGGGTTTTCAAATAAGGATTGGCAATATTTTAAATGTATCTTAGGAAACAGGGAGAGAAGAATGGAGCTCATGTACCAATAATGTGGTAAGTACATTTTGTGTTTATGTTTTTAAATACCATACTTCCCGGGGTGTGGGGGTGGGGGGAGAGTTCCTTTCATAGCATTTGGGAAGTCTGGCCCGAGATAAAGTTGCAGGGAGGGCACGAATGTTGAGTAGGAGGGGTCGGGAGCATGCCACTTGTGATGCCCCTTGCACGGAGGCGTGCAAATCCTCTCTCCTGTCGCTCGCTGGCCTCACTCATGTCCCGCAAATCCTTAAATTCTGACAGCACGATTGAGGCTACTCGGCTGTGGGAATTTAAGGATTTGCAGGAAGCCGCTGACATGAGCGAGCTGCAGGTGAAAGGTGTTCAGACGGAGAGCACTGCCAGAGGTGAGCAGGCCGGCAGAAGGCGCTGAAGTGGCAGACAGTTTGACTGTCAGGTCCCGGCGACCGCTCGCAGCTACCCGAGCTGCTTCTATCCCTGGCTGCAATGTGGTGGCTCCACGCCTGGAGCGCCGCAGCAGCGGTAAGTGAGTTAGTTACTGGCATTATCCCCGACCCCTTCATTCTCAACAGTTCTGCTCTCCCCGCAACTTTACCCCTGGCACAGACTCCCCATACACTGCGAAAGGAACTGTCCTCCCAATTGGTCCCTTGAACAAGTGTTGTCATTCAATAAGATGACAACTGATTCAACTTTTCCCTGTGTGCTCCCGTTTTTCCCACCATCTCTCCAACTGCCATCACCCAATCAACGTTCATTTAAAAGCATGGTTTGGAATTTGTTAGAAGTATTTTTAAATTCGATTTTCTTAAGATTTCATTTTTCTTAATTTCCCCCCCCCCCCCCCCATTACTTTACTTTTTACTGTGGCCTAGTCACCATTTGCGACCCATTCTCTCTGGATAAATGTCTGCAGAAGTGCAGGACACCTGGGGTTACACAGTACACATAACTGTATTCCAACCAAGTAGCTAACGTGGGAAAAGATCATGAGGAGCAGTCGAAGAGGATATGAGCAGTGACACCACATAATTGAATTTTTTCCCCAAAACAAACTTTCAGAAAATATATACAAACAAAAATTGTGCACATTTTTTCAGACATTCTCAGTGTCTATACTTTCAAACCACTAGATGTTCTCTTTGGTTGCTTTCTACTAGTGTATTAGGGAGTCAAAGAGTGGCTTCACAGTTCTCCAACCTGCATAGTCACTCTTTAGCTCTGGGTTCAGCTATTTGATGTTTAACATCCATGCCCCTCAGCCTGCCTTCTAGTCCTGCTGTGGGTGCCAAAAGCATGAAGGAGTCAGTGGTCAGAGAAGAACATCAGCATGACATTGGTGTGTCTGACCATGATGCCTTTGACATGAAGAGGAAGTCCATCCAGCCTGAACCTTGTCCATGTGCTCATGATGTATTATGAGCTCTCAATGTTCACAGTGGATGTTGAGGTCTGGTGTTACTGTTTCTGTACTCTCACTTCATCATGGATGAACAAATAAATATAAAACAAACCCTTTAAAGATGTTCACATATCTTGCATTTCACAACACATGCACAGACCTTTGAATTAGATCCCCGAGAGTGAGAGATAAAAAAAGTGCTAGAATAATTGTAGGAGAGTGTAATGACTGCTTGGTTTGTTGAAGTCAGAGTTCAAACCATTGAGCAGAAACAAGCTTGTATTAGGGGACAGAATGATTATCAGCCACTAATGAGTAAAGCTCTCGCAAAGCTCCAGTAGGAATCAAATGTGACAGCACTGCACAACCCAAGGAAGTGCGGAAAGAATAGGTCATCAATGCACTGACTGTGTGCATGCTTCTTTTAATGGTCCATCTTCAGTCTGCATCGCTGCTGGCTCTCTAATTTGTTTCAAGGTCTAATCCATGATCTTACCTACTGTTTGAATACGATTTCATTTCTAGAGTTTAACTCTTCCATCCTACTTTTAAAGCAAAGAGGCAGCTTCCACAAGTGGGCTGGAACAACATTGATGTCACGTCATCCAATCATGCACTGTCACACAATTGTACAGTCAAGCATAGCATGACTTTGTGTCACGTTACGTTAGCTGGACTTGCTCGTTACTATACAGGGTTAAAAAAAAATAACGGCTTGTTAATTACACAGGGCATGAAAAATAAAGCAGAAGCAGGCCATTCAGCTCCTGGTACCTGCTCCACCACTAAATCCACAGCTCAGTTTTCACTTCAGAATCAACGTGCTCCACTAATACCCAATTCATGAAATGAGTAATGACAACAAGTGCCGACTTGAGGTTCGTTTTTGTGACTTTACCTCTAGTCCTTTAATCATTGGAAGGGGAAGCTGATAATATCACTGTAAGCTTTGTATAATCAACAGCACCTTTTTTATTTAAGCTATGGATTGACATTGTATGGATCTTCTCAAATGATAGGACCCCATGCTTCTTTCCTTTACCACAGAATCAAAAGGTGAGAAAGAAACAGAATTTACATAAACACAAAATAATGTTAATTTGAGTCTTGGAGACACAAGGCACAAAGACGCTGGGAACCTAGATGCAAACAAAGTGCTCGAGTAACTCAGCATGTCAGACAGCATCTCTGGAGGGAATGGACAGGTAACATTTCATGTTGGGACCCGTCAGACTTAATTTAGGTCATATGTTTTGCAGAACAATAACAGGCAAAAGATGGAGGAAAATAGATAGTATAAAAAAATGTACAATTAAGAAATTACGCAAAATTGTGCTTAATACCTAGAATAGTGAAAGTTTGGGCAAAGTACATGTATATAAAAGAAGATGGTGGGTGCCTAGAATGTGCTGCCAGGAGTGGTGCTGGAGGCAGATACGATAGTGGGATTGTAGATGTACACATGAATATGTAGGGACTGGAGGGATATGGGTTATGTGTGTGCAGCCAAGATTAGCTTATCTGGGCATCATGTTCGGCACAGACATTGTTGTACTGTTATGTTCTATGTTTCATTCCTGCCATTTTGACACGGCAATTATAAAGTTGGTTTGTTGCCTTCAGATTATCATGCTCAAGCCAACATGTAGGGGCTGTACTGCAAACCGTGGAGGATATGACTACTGAACATGATATGGAAGGTAATAAATGGAAGACACTGATCAATCTTCAGGGGTAGGATCAAATAAATGACTGGAAATTTGCAGCAGCAGATTCAGAAATATGCCCACTCATTTATGAGAGCTTTGGTCTATAATATTTCGAGGAGTGAATACCGACTCAATGGCTCTTGACATTTTTACCGACAAGCTAGTTGGGTGGTTGGCCAAATAATGAGTTACATTTGGCTGGCTGAGTGTCCCGAGTTTAAACTATTCACATCTGTGTCAGAAAGGCCAAGTGTCACAGAAATTCAATTTCATTTTAGAAAGGGGATCTTTCCACCAGCAAATACCAGCCATAACCTTTTGCACCGAGTTCACTTGTTAATTAGTCTGCAAAAACAAACAATTATGAATGATTTGAGAAGTTGAAGGCAAAACCCACTATCAGAAAGAACTAGCAGAGCATTGCAAATCTTCCAGCAATTTATGATAGATAATTGGCAGGACACATATATTTTTTGCCAAACGTGAACCTCTTTCTTGTTCTGGTTAAATGGAGGACTTGCAGTCCAAAGCTGCAAATCTTACAAAACTTGTAGTTTCATACAAATTCTTGCCCCATTTGTTTGGGTAGATCGATTGTCAACAGCAGTGGGAAATTCTGAGATTCTTCAAACACGGCTGATCCTGACAGACAACCACTTCATCACTACATTCCCCAGCAATTTTACAACGATTGAACTTGACTTCAGTGTGGGCTTTGATAAGCAAGGGAGCGATGAAGTCGATCAGGTCCACTGGAGCAGATGGAAATTTTTTTGCTGTGAAGTCTAAGATTGCCAGCATCCCAGAATTGTGTTGGAGTCTTAAGGAATTAAAGGTTAATCTCCATGACAGTGTTGCAAATAGCCCTGGAGAAACACTTTAGTGGCATTATCCAAAGAAAAGTATGTCGTGCTTCAATTTGCTTTGAATACTTTCGTATGGTAAGATTAAACATATTAGGTATGGCACACAATTGCAGATTAACTGACAGCCAAGAATATTTCAAATTGAGTAGTAGATACTATTTGCTTCTAGCTGCTGAAGGATGGGCAGCTTGGTAGCCAATTGCATGCATGTTTGGCTGAGGCAGTGGAGCCAGAATATCACAAGATGATATCTCCAGGAATAAGCCTAAGATGGTAAGCCTGGCCTGGTTCAGTCGCATCAAAAACGAGAACAAGATAGTGAAGTTAAATTCAAAACCTTGCCATCCGTGACCAACAAATAAGCCTTTCATTGCTGTCAACAGGAAGACATTGGCTGCGAGATAAAGGGCTCACACAACCCACGCATACTGAGATAAAGCACGTAGCAATAAAACAAGGAGAAAAGGATGTAAATCATAGTCAAGTTGTACACTGTACGGAGTCAGCTTTCTCGCTGAGCGCTGTAAAGTTATACATGAATGACAACCGATGTAGCACATAGGACAACATAGAGGATAATATTCTGGGCCTTGATTTAATAATGGCCAGATGCAATAACGTTTGTTACTGACTGTGACAGCCCTACTTTTGATTGTGAAGTGGCCTTTTGTCTCCTCAACTATAATCAAGTGTCCAAGAACCTATTAGAATAAAAATAGACGAAAAGTGCTGGAGTAACTCAACAGGCTAGGCAGCATCTCTAGGTCAGGATGACGTTTCCGGTCAGGACCTTTCTTTGGACTAGGAGGATCCTGACCGGAAACGTCACCTATCCACCCAAATGCCATTGAACACCCAAACTAACTTTATGGAGTGAAGTTTTGAAACGTTTCCAAGATGTTCTGATGATTATACCATTAAGCTGTTTGTGACTAAAATGCAAAATGATCTTACTCGAGGTCATACCATCTGGAGTTGATGAAGTTTTGCATTTTTACAATGAAGTCTAACCTTAGCCATGAAAATCCTACCAAATGATATAAATAGATTTATTTATTTTACTGATCATGTTATAACCACAAGCTTGTTCCGATTAATGTTGTAGATTACTACATTGGATATAATCTATTTGCACAATCTAAATGGTTGTTTCCTTGGGATTGTTTCTATCCATCTCATTGCCTGGGTGGGATCCAATTATCCCCCAAATGTCTGGTGAGGCTATGGCTGTGGAGCATCAGCACTTCCAAGAAAATTCTTATCCTTTTGCTTCTTTCCTTCACTTCCCTCCAAAAGCAATCTTTTTTTCCCCATTAAATTTCTGCATGGAGATCAGAAATTACAGCAGTGCCTCAGGTTCTACATTAGGCACTGCCATAATTGCCCTCATTAAATTACAAATTCTTCATCCATCAGTTTGTGCACCAACACAGATCTGGAGAAGTGACTGAATTTATAACTTGTTATGTATAGATGGAACAAATGGAGCTATTTTATACAGAGTTGACCACTTAATAATCGATTACTGTGCTTGGAAAACTTGCTGTTTCTGATTTGATAAATTGAAAAAGGTCTGCAAGAGTAAGTTTTATATACTGCCTGTCATTTGCTGATGTTTCCTTTCAATTGAACACTCATTCGGAGTACACCTTCCCTAGCGGCATTCGGGGTGGAAGATTGTAACCTTCACGTGGTCTGCCCTTTCGACTAATGCAATCAACCATGCACAATCAAATAAGATCAAATAGAACAAGTTGTACTACAACTTTAGGCTGTGCACGCCATACGCAAGAAGGAGGAGAAGCGGCATTCCAACTTCCACCAGTTTAACCCCACAGCTACAAGCTGTGGAAACCCTCTGTGTTCTATCAGGTCTGCCAGTGGCTGTTTTTGATATTTAAGGCAGAATCCTTGAGGAAGAGCAAATGTGGCAAAATAGGAAGCTAGCACTCACACAGGGACAAACCAGGAATTTGGGCATATCGATTTGAGTATTTGGGAAGGCGTATTTGCAGACTGGATTGATGCGCAAAAGTAATTTGTTTGGTGCATGTGTTTTTATTGTCCAAATGGTCCAGTGCAGTGTGGAGAGCCAGCAAGACTGCATCCCCCTTTGATCTATTGCGGCAGTAGGCAAATTATATTGGGTTCAGGTTCTTGCTGAGGTAGGAGCTGATGTGCGCCATAACCAACATCTCAGAGCACTTCATCAACATGGATATTAGTACCACTGGTGGGTAGTCATCGTAGCATCACCTTACTTTTCTTGGGCACCGGTATTATTGATGCCGGTTTAAAGCAGGTAGAAAAGTCACATCTCAGTAATGAGGGGTTAAAGATATCTACAAAAACTCAAACCAGTTGGTACGTGCATGTTTTGAGAACGTAACTAGATACACCATCAGGTCCAGACCATTTGCGGGTTCCAGCTCCTGAGGATTTTCTGATGTCGGCCTTGGTAAGTGAGATTGTAAGTCCAGTTGAGGCTATGGGGACATTAGAAAGGCACATCCCTATCAAAACATGCATAGAACACATTGAGATAATCTGGGCGTGATGCCTTGGTGTCGTTTGAGCTGCCACTTTATTTCACCTTGCAGGAAGTGATGGAGTGCAAGCCCTGCCACTACTGCCTAATGTCTATCTCTCCCTCCACTTAGCATGTTCTCTTAAATTTCCTCCCGCGCATATATCCAAAGTACAAAGCTTGCATTCACATTCAAGGTGACATTTAACTGAGCACATGCTGAATCTTGGGATCATCACAACGTTATGTAATTGCATTTCCACCTCAATGCTGCAGATTGAGAGATTTATGGATATTTACAGTCATGGTAGCGCAGTAATAGAGTTGCTGCCTTACAGCGAATGCAGCAGCGGAGGCCAGTTTTGATCCAGACTACGGGTGGTGTCTGTACGGCGTTTGTATGTTCTCCCCGTGACCCGAGTGGATTTTCTCCGAGGTCTTTTGTTTTCTCCCACACTTCAAAGACGTAGGTCTTTGGTAAAAGTTTTTTTTAAAGAAAATGTCCCTAGTGGGTGTAGGTTAGTGTTAATGTGTGGGGATTGCTGGTCGCGTGGACCAGGTGGGCCAAAGGGCCTGTTTCCGCGCTGTATCTCTAAACTAAACTAAATTTATCTTCAATATACATTCTATTCCCGTTATTCATAGATCACACATGGACAAATATATAACCATTCATTAGTGTGGCACAGCTAGGCGAATGCAAGAGACACTAGCTCAATCCTGACCTCAGGTGTCATCTGTGTGGAGTTTGCATGTTCTTCCTGTGACCATATGCGTTTACTCTGGGTACTCCGGTTTCCTGGAAGACTCATGTTAGTAGCTCAATTGGTCTCTAAAATTGCACTCGGTCTGTAGGATAATAGAACTAGTATGAAAGGGTTATCAATGGTTGTTATGGACTGTGGGCTGAATGGCCCATTTCCATGCTGAATGACACTATGAAGTCTATGAGTTTATAATTGGCCCATCTTGTTCCAGGACAGAGCAGACACCCAAACTTGCAGCTTCAACATGCCTCTCTCCATGCCATTTCATGAAAGGTTTCATGGTGAGGACTTCTGAATAGAGACTTAATTAAATAAGTCAATAAATTAAATCTTTTCTTATATGAGATACAATGCTGACAGCAGGAGGGTGGGAGGGTCCACAGCATTGATTACCACATTACCAAGACTAAACATTATGACCATCAGTTATTCTACCTTTGTCATAACTCAAATCAGAGAGTGGATTATTCAGGCTGATGAGAAAAATCTTACTGCTTCTTAGATATTATTACAAATGTGCTGAAAAGATGATTTGCAAGTTAGAAAGATTTACATTGCATGTATAGGAGCAGGGAGGTTCTACTGCAGTTGTACAGGGTTTTGGTGAGACCACACCTGGAGTATTGCGTACAGTTTTGTTCTCCAAATCTGAGGAAAGACATTCTTGCCATAGAGGGGGTACAGAGAAGGTTCACCAGACTGATTCCTGGGATGGCAGGACTTTCATATGAGGAAAGACTGGATAGACTCGGCTTGTACTCGATGGAATTTAGAAGATTGAGGGGGGATCTTATAGAAACTTAAAAAATTCTTAAGGGGTTGTACAGGCTAGATGCAGGAAGATTGTTCCCGATGTTGGGGAAGTCCAGAACAAGGGGTCATGGTTTAAAGATAAGGGGGAGTTCCTTTAGGACCGAGATGAGAAAAACATTTTTCACACAGAGAGTGGTGAGTTTCTTGAATTCTCTGCCACAGAAGGTAGTTGAGGCCAGTTCATTGGCTATATTTAAGAGGGAGTTAGACGTGGCCCTTGTGGCTAAATGGATCAGGGGGTATGGAGAGAAGGCAGGTACAGGATACTGAGTTGAATGATCAGCCATGATCATATTGAATGGCGGTGCAGGCTCGAAGGGCCAAATGGCCTACTCCTGCACCTATTTTCTATGTTTCTATTGTTATGAGCATACCAGGTTTTTTTTGCTACCGGTGGAATAATTTTATCTGATTTGAAAGAAGAATTTGTCTTCTGCTGAAATTGGTTGCAGATAGGCCTACTTTGCCATAAGGTGGTTGTGTCCCTAGGAATTGATTGCAATAATTCATTTCACTCATTTTGAGATCAGTATCTGGCCATTTTGTTAAAGTTGTAATCCAATCTTGTGCACTGAAGTATATAACTCAATATTATACAGCTCCTCCTTTTGCCCGAGTTATGATAGCAGAACAGTGGAAACTCAAGGGAATTTTTGGCCTGTTACTTTCACTTAATGACTGAAAGTTTCTTTGCAAAATTGCAACTGTGGACTTAATTTTAATAACCAAATTTTCCCATTTTTGTTGTACAATACGAATTGAAACAACTCTCTTGAATGGATTCAAAAGGTCTGGCTGTTTTTCCTTGCTTTGATAAACTTTGAGATACAGAAGCAATGCTGATCTGCATGAACAAGGATTGCAAAACGAGCAGTGGTTCATAATCCCAGTGCAATCAAATCCGAGATCTGAAAGACTGCCCAAGTGCTGTAGTCTGGATACAAAGGTTGATTGAACATTAGGTTCACAGGACTCATCTTTCAAACACGACTCTGACAAAATTAATGTAAGACTGGATGTATGTCACCATACAATGTTCACATTAAGGGAAGTACAGCAGAAGTGCACATACACCATAGTTATGGGCACGTGCATGGACCCCAGCTATGCCTGCCTCTTTGTAGGGCATGTCGAACAATCCTTGTTCGAGGCGTACCGTGGCCCTATCCCCGAACGCTACCTCTGCTACATTGGCGACTGCATTGGTGCTACCTCCTGCACCCATACAAAACTCACTGACTTCATCCATTTCACCACTAACTTCCATCTAGCACTCAAATTCACCTGGACCATTTCCGACATCTCCCTACCATTTCTAGACCTCACTATCACCATCGCAGGTAACAGACTACTGACCGACATCTACTATAAACCCACTGACTCTCATGGCTATCTGGACTACAAATCTTCCCACCCTGCTTCCTGTAAGGACTCTATCCCCTACTCCCAATTCCTCCGTCTACGCCGCATCTGCACCCAGGACGAGGTGTTCCAAACCATTCTTTAGGGAACGGGGGTTCCCCTCTTCGACTATAGATGAGGCTCTCACCATGGTCTCCTCTATATCCCGTAGCCCCGTTCTCACTCCCTATCCCCCCCCCCACTCATAACAAGGAGTCCCCATTGTCCTCACCTTCCACCCTACCAGCCGTCACATACAACAGATAATCCTCCGACATTTTCGCCACCTCCAACGGGATCCGACCACTGTCCACATCTTCCCATCTCCTCCACTTTCGGCTTTCCACAGAGACCACTCCCTCCATATCGCCTTGGTCAATTCGTCCCTTCCCACCCAAACCACCCCCTCCCCTGGTACTTTCCTTTGCAACCGCACAAAATGCTGCACTTGTCGCTTTCCCTCCCCCATCGACTCCATCCAAGGACCCAAGTAGTCTTTCCAGGTGAGGCAGAGGTTCACCTGCACCTCCTCCAACCTCCTCTATTGCATCCGCTGCTCTAGGTGTCAACTGCTCTACATCGGTGAGACCAAGCGCAGGCTTGGCGATTGCTTCGCCCAACACCTCCGCACAGTTTGCATTAACCAACCTGATCTCCCAGTGGCTCAGCACTTCAACACTCCCTCCCATTCCGAATCAGACCTTTCAGTCCTGGGCCTCCTCCATGGCCAAAGTGAATCCCACCGCAAATTGGAGGAGCAGTACCTCATATTTTGTTTGGGTAGTTTATACCCCTGCGGTAGGATCATTGACTTCTACAATTTCAGGTAGTCCTTGCTTTCTCCCTCCTTCCCCCCCCCCCTTCCCAGCTCTCCCACAGCTTACTATCTCCGCCTCTTCTTTTGTTCTACCCGCCCCCACATCAGTCTGAAGAAATGTCACCTATTCCTTTGTTCCATAGATGCTGCCTCACCCTCTGAGTTTCTCCCGCATTTTTGTCTAGCTTCGATTTTTCCAGCATATGCAGTTCTTTCTTAAACATACACCATTGTAAATAGTTTGCCCATTTGGTGTTTTACAGTGTTGACAATGTTTTTAAATTTTGTACATTTAAATGTTGAATGTGGTATAACTAATTAATACTTTGTGGTGAACCCACTGCTGTTATGCAGTTTTTTTGTAATGGTACCTCAATGGTAAAATATATCAGTGTCCAACTTAACAATATGTATAAATGCTACTTGCAAACAAGCCAACCTTGGGATCCATGTACATTCACACCTGCACTCGCATGCATGGATTTGCACATCTGTAAGTGTACATGTGTGCATGAGCAGAGGTTTGTGAGTGCATGCACATATAATAGACAGGCACTAACAGAGCCACTATAGTTGGGCGTATTTCACACTGTAAATTGAGGCAATGCTGGTGTCAAAAAATCTCACTGGATAAAACAATGCAAATGAACCTGAAATCCAATGAGTGTTCTCCTGATCTGACATAACTTCACTGAGATATTAGTAGAGTACCTTTCTGCAATTTTTACCGTTTTTCTAATTACTCCAACATTCTTCCAATTTCCAATGAATGGATCAGAACAATTCCTGGGAGATTTTGTAGTAAAGGGACAACTTTAATATCTATCCAACTACTGGCACACAATTGGTTAATTGGAACAATTTGTATTGTATTTTGGGAGGCTTAAATTCCATAAAATAAATTTGGGGAGCTTTGCGCATTCAGCTTGGACATTGATTTAATGTAGTTCAAAAGTGCGCATTTGGATAAAGAGGGCCAGAACCGATTCCAAGTTCATCCAAAGCTTATTATAGCTGCTGATGTAGATCATGCATAGAGCAATGAATGTTTCTGCCTGGGAGATGCAAAGTAACAGCAAGTTTATGCAGGATATCACCAAATGATGATACATTCAAACTTGGCTGTGATTCTTAGAAACATAGAAACATAGAAAATAGGTGCAGGAGTAGGCCATTCGGCCCTTCGAGCCTGCACCGCCATTCAATGTGATCATGGCTGATCATCCAACTCAGTATCCCGTACCTGCCTTCTCTCCATACCCCCTGATCCCTTTAGCCACAAGTGCCACATCTAACACCCTCTTAAATATAGCCAATGAACTGGCCTCAACTACCTTCTGTGGCAGAGAATTCCAGAGACTCACCACTCTCTGTGTAAAGAATGTTTTCCTCATCTCGGTCCTAAAGGAATTCCCCCTTATCCTTAGACTGTGACCCCTTGTTCTGGACTCCAACATCGGGAACAATCTTCCAGCATCTAGCCTGTCCAACCCCTTAAGAATTTTGTAAGTTTCTATAAGATCCCCCTCAATCTTCTAAATTCCAGCGAGTACAAGCCGAGTCTATCCAATCTTTCCTCATATGAAAGTCCTGACATCCCAGGAATCAGTCTGGTGAATCTTCTCTGTCCCCCCTCTATGGCAAGGATGTCTTTCCCAAGGTGTAATAAATATGGAGAAATTTACTGTTCTTAGTTCTGGATGCAAACTCTGCTGGCAGTTCACAAAATATGGAAAATATTTGCTGGAGGTTTCATTTTAAAATGTAGAGATGTTGCTTCTCAGGTTTCTGAATAACTTGTGAAGAGTATGATATCAGCTGCCTATGAATTAATGGCAAATTAGCAGGAAAACCAAATGCAATCAATTAATTTGTAACGCTGGAGGGTATAATATGATTGAATCATCAAAATATTGGCTGACTACAATTATACTCAATTAACAGGTTGTTTATTAAATAACTGATGCATCCCTAATAATATAGAGTAGCAAAATGAGACTCCAGTTCAAATGACATTGAGTGTATCTTGAATGTGAGAGCAAGTCATTTATCCTATAGCCCCAAACTGTCAAAGACGCCATGCAACAGAACAGCAATCATCTCTTCAGACCCGTCTTCCTTTAAAGTGCAATACCTGAAAACCACATTTATTTGCTGGTAACTTCTACTTTCAAAGAAAAATCTTGCCAAACTAATTGTGATTTTGAAATCTTGAATACACACTTGCTTTGATTGCAATATAACATAATGGGTTGTGACAAATGGTACTGCTTCCTAATTTTAGACAAATGTTGGCATCTTGTATTCTCAAGGCCTGGCTCAAAAATAATTGGGATGAGACCAATGGTTGGGAAGTCAAACCAGGAGAGGACCTTCAGTGAATAGCAAGGCTTTGGGGAGTGCTGTGACCATAACTATGACACTGATTTTCATTACGTTGCCTTCTATGGTAAAAGAAGGCAGGAAGATTAAAAAAAGATTCTTGCTGCAGGAGGTTAAACCTTTCCAACTTTCCCTTCATCTGAGCTCCTGAGGTCCCAGCAGAATCAGGTGGAGAGTTCAGTGATCTATCCCAAATAGGGTCAAAGCTGCAAGTAAGAGCAGGTTTTTTCTTGCCAAGTTGCTGCTGCCAGTTTAATACAAAAGTGTTGCTGCATTGGGTGGTATTTTCCCTGTAGACAAATATTAAAGTAGGTACATGAAAATACTTTAGGTATGTGAAGAGGAAAAAATGTATTAAGACCAAAGTTGGACCCCTGAAGACTGAAAAGGGTGAATTTATTATGGGGAACAAGGAAATGGCAGATGAGTTGAACGGGTGCCTTGGATCAGTCTTCACTAAGGAGGACACAAACAATCTTCCTGATGTACAAATGGTCAGAGGATCTGTGGTGATGGAGGAACTGAAGGAAATCCGCATTAGGCAGGAAATGGTGTTGGGTAGACCGATGGGACTGAAGGCTGATAAATCCCCAGGGCCTGATGGTCTGCATCCCAGGGTACTTAAGGAAATGGATCTAGAAATCCTGAATGCATTGGTGATAATTTTCCAATGTTTTATAGACTCAGGATCAGTTCCTGTGGTTTGGTGGGTGTGGAATGTTATTCCACTTTTTAAGAAAGGTAGGAGAGAGAATACAGGAAATTATAGACAGTTAACCTGACAACAGTGGTGGGGATGATGCTGGAGTCAATCATAAAAGATGAAACAGTGGCACTTTTGGATAGCAGTAACAGGATCGGTCCGAGTCAGCATGGATTTACGAAGGGGAAATCATGCTGGACTAATCTTGTGGCATTTTTTTGAGGATGTAACTAGGAAAATGGACAAGGGAGAGCCAGTGGATGTAGTGTACCTGGACTTTCAGAAAGCATTTGATAATGTCCCACATAGGAGATTAGTGGGCAAAATTAGGGCACATGGTATTGGGGGTAGAGCGCTGACATGGATAGAAAATTGGTTGGCAGACAGGAAACAAAGAGTAGGAATTAACGGGTCCCTTTCAGAATGGTAGGCAGTGACTAGTGGGGTACTGCAAGGCTTGGTGTTGGGACCACAGCTATTTACATTATATATTGATTATATTAAGGGATTACGTAACATTAGCAAATTTGCAGATGACACAAAGTTGGGTGGCAGTGTGAACTGTGAGGAGGATGCTATGAGAATGCAGGGTGACTTGAACAGGTTGGGTGAGTGGGCAGATGCAGTTTAATGTGGATAAATGTGAGGTTATCCACTTTGGTAGCAAAAATAGGAAGAAAGATTATTATCTAAATGGTGTCATGTTGGAAAAAGGGGAAGTACAACGGGATCTGGGGGTCCTTGTTCATCAGTCAATGAAAGTAAGCATGCAGGTACAGTAGGCAATGAAGAAAGCGAGTGACATGCTGGCCTTCATAACAAGGGGTTTAGTATTGGAGCAAAGAGATCATTCTGCAGTTGAACAGGGCCTAGTGAGACCACACCTGGTGTATTGTTTGCAATTTTGGTCTCCAAATTAGAGGAAGGACATTCTTGCTATTGAGGGAGAGCAGCATAGGTTCACAAGGTTAATTCCCGGGATAGCGGGACTGTCGTATGCTGAGAGAATGGAGCGGCTGGGCTTGTATACTCTGGAATTTAGAAGGATGAGAGGGAATCTTATTGAAACATAAAATTATTAAGGGTATGGACACAATAGAGGCAGGAAACGTGTTCCTGATGTTGGGGGAGTCCAGAACCAGGGGCCAGTTTAAGAATAAGGGGTAAGCCATTTAGAATGGAGAAATGGAAACACTTTTTCCACACAGGGAGTTGTGAGTCTGTGGAATTCTCTGCCTCAGAGGGCGGTGGAGGCCAGTTCTCTGGATACTTTCAAGGGAGTGCTAGATAGGGCTCTTAAAAATAGCGGAATCAGGGGATATGGGGAGAAGGCAGGAACGGGGTACTGATTGTGGATGATCAGCCATGATCACATTGAATGGCGGTGCTGGCTCGAAGGGCCAAATGGCCTACTGCACTTATTGTCAATACAATATTATAGCATGATACAGAAAGGATCTTAATGATGAATGTCTAATTTTATGAGTGGTTGGCCATTATTTAAAGCTAGCATGTTTGCCCCACACGATAATTTACACGATCCATTAACTTCAGAGATTCCAAAACGATGTGGTCTGTGGCTCCAGGGTACCACTAACTCATTGAGAATTTACTAGGTTCCGAACAAGTAGGTACCACTCCCTGCCACTCCCACAGAATTAACATCCCAAATAAAAACAGAAAATGCTGGGAAGACTCAGCACATCAGGCAGGATCTGAGAATCTGATTCTGAGGTGGCACCCCCAGGACACAGCAATGGCTGGGCGAAGAAAAGGATGTCAGTTTGCAGGCCGATTTAGTCAAAGGTGGCTGAGGGAGGCCCTGCAGGAGCCTGGGGCTAACCTGGATTGGGAACTGCTCCAGTAGATCGAGAGTGCAGATGGATTGGACTTTGGAAAGAGTCACAGTGTGGAAACGGGTCCTTCTGCCCAACTTGCCCACAGTAACCAACAATATCCCAGCTACACTAGTCCCACTTGCCTGCTCTTGGTCCATATCCTTCCAAACCTGTCCTATCCATGTTCCTGTTTAACTGTTTCTTAAACAATATGATATTCCCAGCCTCAACTACCTCCTCTGGCAGGTTGTTCCATACATCCACCACCATTTGTGTGAAAAAGTTACCCCTTGGATTCCTATTAAATCTGTTCCACGTCACCTTGAACCCATGTACTCTGGTCCTCGATTCCCTACTCTGGGCAAGAGACTCTGCATCAATGCCTCTAATGATTTTTTTTTTTTTTTTTTAATATATTTTTATTAGAGGTAAGCAATAAATTGGCAAACACATATTATGGTAGAAATATTTTGTTTACATCAATCATACATTATTAATATTATCAATTGAATCATTCTGCCTCTAATAGCTTTTTTTATAGGTTAAGAGTAATAAAAGAGAGAGAAAAAAGAGAACAAAAGTTAAAAAAAGGAATGGAATAATTTAGCATTAATACATAATTGGAGATAAGATCAAGAAATATAAAATATAATTTTTCATCAGATCCCAAGTCCAAGTTTCAGTTAGGTTCCCCTGCCGAACCAATCTACCCTTTTAAGTAATCGATGAAAGAAGACCATATTCTAACAAAGAGTTCTTGTTTGTCCATTAAGGCAAATCTGATTCTTTCCAGGTGTAGGGTCTCCGACATTTCCATAATCCACATTTTAATTGTTGGGGTTATAGGGCCTTTCCAAAACTTTAATATTAATTTCTTCCCAATTATTATACTGTAATCTAGGAAATTTCTTTGGCTCGTTGTAAGTGTTAAACTTTTTTTTTTTTTTTTTTAATATTTTTTTATTTGAAGTAACCAGTTTACAATGTATAACACACATTTAAAACATCATCTTAATTCAAAATTTCTACAAATAGCACATCGATAATTAATATCGTCTGTTTTTTTGGAAATAAAGATAGAATAAGATATATAATAAAGAGGAAAAGAAAAAAAGAGATAGAAATAGAAAACAATCTACAAATACAAATTTAAAAAATATATATATATTATATATATATAAATCAAAAACAACTAAGTACATTATACATGAAATTATTTCAAACAATAATATCAATGGGACATGTGCATTAATCCCATATGTAAATAAGTTATTCTCATCGGATTCCGTAGGGTGCCCGTCGAGCCGTGATGCCAAGAACAGCTACTTCTCTAGATACTGTATATATGGAGACCATATCAGTTCAAAAGAATTATACCTGTCCAATAGGACAAATCTAATTCTTTCCAAATATAACGTCTCCTGCATCTCTGCTGTCCACATTTTAATTGTTGGGGATAATGTTCCCTTCCAAAATTTCAATATGATTTTTTTCCCTATTATCAAACAGTAATCAAAGAAATTTCTTTGATCTACTGTCAAAACCAAACTTGATTCCGGAATTCCAAATATTATTAATTTTGGGTCAGGGTCCAGTTTAACTTTAAGAACTTCAGAAATTACTTTAAAAATTTCTGTCCAATAATAATTCAACTTAGGGCATGTTACAAAACTATGTATTAAGTTTGCTTCTAGATTCTTACATTTATCACAAATAGCGGAGAGATTGGGAAAAATACTATTTAATTTGGTTTTCGAATAATGTAATCTATATAGTACTTTAAATTGTATTAATATATGTCTAGCATTTAAAGAACACCGATTTATTCTCTGTAAGCTTTCTTCCCAAATTTCTTTTGTTATAGGTAATCCAATTTCATTTTCCCATGCTTGGCGATATGTTTCAGTTATTGGGGTCTCTTTATCTAGAATAATATTATATATATGAGCTATTAACTTTTCCGTATTTGGATGTAAATTAAACAAACCATCTAATAAGCCTGGTTCTTTATTTTTATAATCTTGTGTATTACATTTAATGTAATCTCTAATTTGTAAATATCTAAACAAATGTTGTGAAGGCAATCCAAAAATATTTTGCAACTCTTCAAATAATAAAAAATTTCCATTTCTATAAAGGTGTCCTATCCTTTTAATTCCTAAATCCTCCCAGAGTCTAAACCCCGCATCTAATATTGAGGGTTTAAACAATGGGTTATTCCTAATTGGTAGCCTGAAGTTCTGATATTCCAAGTATTATTAGTTTTGAGTCCGGATCCAGTTTAGTATTAATAACTTCAGAAGTTATTCTAAAGATCTCAATACAGAAATTTTTCATTTTTATACAATTGCAAAAGTATGTAAGTTAGCCTCTAGATGCTGACATTTATCACAGATAGGAGATGTGCCTCTCATGATTTTGTACACCTCTATAAGATCACCTCTCATCCTCCTGCGCTCCAAGGAATAGACACCAAGCCTACTCAACCTCTCACATCCTCTAGTCTTGGCAACATCCTAGTAAATCGTTTCTGAACCCTTTCAAGCTTGACAATATCTTTCCTATAACATGGTGCCCAGAACTGAACACAATATTCTAAATGATGTCCCACCAGCGTCTTATACAACTGCAACATGACCTCCCCGTGTATCTCTCCAAAAGTATTTCAAATGTTGTTATAGTACCTGCCTCAACTACCTCCTCTGGCAGGTCGTTCCACATACCCACCACCCTCTGAGTGAAAAAGTTGCTCCTCAGGTTCTTATTAAATCTTATAAAATAAAATTAAATAAAGAAAATTAAAAGGGACTTGACCTGAATCGTCATCCTTTCCTTCTCTCCAGAGATGCTGCCTGTCCCGCTGAGTTACTCCAGGTTTTTGTGTGTTTCTCGCATCTTCTATACTCAATACTCTGACAGATGAAGGCCAGGTCTAAAAGCATTTTTGACCACCTTATCAACCTGCGACTTGACCTTCAAGGAACCAAGCACCTGCACTCCCAGATCCCTCTGCTCTACAACACTACCCAGAGGCCTACCATTCGCTGTGTAGGTCCTGCCCTTATTAGACGTCCCAAAATAAAACACCTCATGCTTCCCTGTATTATATTCCATCAATCATTCCTAAACCCACCTGGCCAATCGATCCAGATCCTGCTGCAATCTTTCACAACCATCTTCACTAACTGCAAAACCACTCACTTTTGGATCATCAGCAAACTTGCTAATCTTGCCCTGTATGCACTCATCCAAATCATTGATGTAGATGACAACAGTAATGGGCCCAGCACCGAAACCTGAGGCACACCACTAGCCATAGGCCTCCAGTCCGAGATGCAATCTTTGACCATAACCCTCTGCTTCCTTCCATGGAGCAAAGTTGCCATCCATTCTACAAATGGCGCCAAAACATGGCGGTGTCCGCATGTGTAAACATGCAAAAAGAATTTCACTGTGCAGTTGCACATGTGACAGACCATTGAACCATTGCACATTTCATTTCGGAGTCACGTGAGTGACTTCGTGAAGAACCCGCCAGCACGCATGTGCGACATACCGTCGCTCGCATTTGCAGTCGACGGCTGGAGGAGGAGCGCGGCTCACCACCAGCCCTCAAAAGGACCAACTCAGGTAAGTATAACCAACCTTGAGCTGGTTGGGTTTGTCTGTTTGTGTATTTTTCCCTACAGAAAACCATGGACAAAAGGAGTAAGAGCCGCAGGACATCCGCTAGGACCTGTCGGCCACCAAGCCCGGAGCTCCCTTCTACAGCACCTGCTGGAAGGACCGGGAAAAAGGCGCGAAAACCGGGGAGCCCTGTAGTCACAGGACCCGAATCACCGACACAGCTGAGCTCTAGCGGAGTTCCCGCAGACCCTGACTCCATTTCTCTCTCGCCAACTGGATCATTGGCAGAGGTGAGCAAAAAGGGTTTACGTGCTGCTGCACGGCCCTTCTCCCTGAGCCCTCATAGCAGAGCCAGGGATAGAGCTCGAGAACCCAGCCCTTTACGGGCAGAGGGTTCACCAGGAGCCGCTAGATTGCGGCCTGGTGCATCAACGAGACCCGAGTCCACTGGCAGACCAAGGAGGGCCAGTAGAGACTCACCACCTAGGTGGGCCAGGAGCAGTCACACAGGTGGAGTCTCGCCACGGTCACCGCTTCCCCCGCTGGGGGCTGGACGGGACCGTACGCCGTCTGGGTCCAGGAAAAGGACAGTCGGCAAGCCCGCGCGGATGTCGGGTCACCACGCCGAGGCGTCGGGTGCCGACTTTTCGCTGCCTATGTCCTCAGAGGCAGCCGGATACAGCTCAGCCAAAAGAAGGCGTATGAGCAGATCCGCGCGGGAGTCGTTCAGTTTCGCTGAGGCGGCTGGTAGCGACTTATCGTCACGGCACCGACATTACCTCGATGAGGTACGGGCCGATGATAGGAGCCTCAGAAGTTCCTTCGGGCATGAGGACTCTAACCGCCCATTCACGCACGATGAAGGGCGCATAGACCGGATGGAGAGGATCATGGAACAACTCCTGCTCAATCAAAGACAGGAAACTCACAGTTCCAGGGGACTCATGAACATATCCCCATCATCTATGGGTAGCATGAGGCCAGAAGAGGAGGAAATCTTGGTACATGCCCCAGTTGCACCTGAAGTTCCCCAGGAAGAACTCCTGGACGTGGCAGTCAAGTTTGGATTACCCATATCAACGGGACAACCCCTCGACACCAAGTTGGCCGCTACCATAGATTTCCTCACGAACCATCAGCTACAGGAGGAGGTCCTTGCAAAGGCCATGGATAGACATAAGGCGCCGGGCAATTGCAATTCGCTCAATGTGCCTATAGTCAACATGCCTATTTGGGGCAATATTAGCCCAGGCATTCGAACTCAGGAAGTGAAATTACAAAGAATCCTGAAGTTGCTTACATCTGGGATAACCGCGTTTGCAAGGTCGGTGGATGGAGTGGATCTAAACACCGAACAGGAGGATGCCCTGGCTCTACTTTGCAACACGCAATACGAAATTAATGCTTTTAGAAAAAGCATTATTAAGCCAACATTAAACCCCACATTTGCGGGAATATGTAGAGCACCTCCAACACCACCACCCAGACAGCTATTCGGAGAAGACCTCCCGAAGCAGGTCAAAGAGCTAGATGACCATGCAAAAACAGTGGGTCTGATGAGGTCACACACCATGACCAGACAGACGGCCAAGAAAACACCTTTTTTCAGGCCACGAGGTCATACCGAAAGGCCAGCAAGGACCTACGTTCCGGCGCCTCCTATGCACCAACAGCCTCAACAGCCCAGGCCTTTTTTAGGGCTAGGCCCTCAACGGCCAGCATGGAAAATGCGGTTTCCTTACTACCAGCGCAACCCAGCACCTCCACGTCCCACCAAACACGCCAGGGACCACCGATAACCATGAAGGTAAGGCGGTCTGGGTTTCATGCGCTGGCATGTCTAACCTCACATGTTGGGGGTAGGCTACGGGGGTTCAAGGATGCATGGGAAAACATCACCTCGGATGAGTTTATTTTACAAAGTATTCAGGGTTATGAGATTGAGTTCACAAATGGCCAAATTCCTCCACCTCAGCATATGCCGAATCGCAGATTTGCACTTTCCAGGAAGGAAACAGCAGTAGGCTATGCTGAAATATTAAGGCTACTAGAGAAAGGTGTGATAGAAAGAACCACACATGAGTCGATTGAGTTTGTTTCCAATATATTTACTAAAACCAAAAAAGATGGTGGATGTCGAGTCATTATAGATCTAACCCATTTGAATACCTTTGTACAATATACCCATTTCAAAATGGACATGTTTGAAACAGCCAAATCTTTGATTTCTGAGGGCTGCTTCATGGCATGCATTGACTTGAAAGATGCATACTATTCAGTATCCGTTCAGAAACATCACAGGAAGTTCTTGAAATTCATTTGGATGGATCAACTTTGGCAATATAAAGCTTTGCCCAATGGGCTTACCACAGCCCCTAGATTGTTTACCAAATTACTTAAACCAGTGTTAGCCACACTGAGGAGGGCAAATCACACGGTCATGGCTTATCTAGATGATATCCTCATTATTGGGCACACATTGGAATCAGCAAAATTGGCAGTTTCAGCCACCGTGGAAATATTCCAAAAAATGGGATTTATTATCCATCCAGATAAATCAAAGTTCTGTCCTTCACAGATCATGGACTATCTGGGGTTCACGATAGATTCCAATCACATGATTGTCACCATACCAACTAACAAGGTTGGGGATGTCATTCTAACATGCAAGAACCTGGTCTGCGCCAGTATACCATCAATCAGACAAACTGCTAAGGTAATTGGGAAAATTGTAGCAGTTTTTCCAGCTGCTCAATTCGGACCTTTACATTATCAAAATTTACAAAGATCCAAGATTTCAGCATTGAAATTGAATGCTGGACATTTTGATAGACCTATGCAGCTGCCACTAAAGGCAAAAATTGAGTTACAATGGTGGATTGACAATATCCATAACTCATTTAAACCCATCATTGTGCCTCGTCCGGTGGTATACTTACAAACAGACGCAAGCTCCCATGGCTGGGGAGCTACGGACAACAACACTAGTTGTGGGGGCAGATGGGATTCACTAGAATCTACCCTTTTGTTAACACAAGGGATAAATTATTTGGAGATGCTTGGGGCATTCCACGGACTTAGAGCTTATTGTTCAAACCTTACTGACACTCATGTCCGTCTCCAAATAGACAACACCACTGCGGTGGCATATCTAAATCATATGGGTGGTACCAGGTCAATTTCATGTGATGAATTGGCTAATACAATTTGGCTCTGGTGTATTCAAAGGAATATTTGGATTTCAGCTACCTATTTACCAGGTAAGCTCAACATAGTGGCGGACACCAGGTCACGGAAATTCAATGATAACATCGAGTGGATGTTGAATTCCCAAATATTCAAACAAATTACAGCCAAATTTGGCAAGCCGGATATTGACCTTTTTGCGTCACGGTTAAACCATCAGGTACCAACATATGTATCATGGGAACCAGATCCTGGGGCAATAGCGATGGACGCTTTCTCGCTAGACTGGGGGAAATGGTTTTTCTATGCATTTCCCCCATTTTGCCTCATCAGTCGGGTATTGCGGAAAATCCAGCTAGATGCTGCTAATGGCATCCTTATCATACCCGACTGGCCTACTCAGTCATGGTATCCGGTGGTCCTTGGGATGATCAGTCAACCATGGGTCCTCTTGGAGGGTTGCCCAATATTGGTGACGAACCCCGTTATAGGGGAACCACATCCCTGCCATAGTCATTTGGATTTATTGGCTTGCAGGATTTGAACAGGCCATTACTGCAGTATGGCCTATCATCAAGGACCATGGACACCATAGGAGCATCATGCAGGGAGTCCACAAGACGGCAATATTTATCGCACATCAGGAAATGGGAAACCTACTGCGGCCGCTTGGACATTGCATATGACTCCGTGTCAATCACAGATGTGCTGGAGTTCCTTGCGGGGTTACATCATGACGAACACCTCAGCTATAGTGCCATCAACAGCGCCAGGAGCGCACTATCATACTACCTCAATTTGGAGGTAGGATCCAATAAGTTGGTGTCCAAACTGATGCGGGGAATATTTAATTCCAATCCGCCTAGACCGCGTTACAACGTTACCTGGGATATTGGGAATGTACTGACCCTGCTCAGGACGTGGTCGCCCATGATTGGGCTTGAATTGGACAGACTCACCCTGAAGTTGGTGATGTTATTGGCACTTACTTCGGCACAAAGGGTACAGACTCTTCATAAGATCAAGATTGATAGAATGATCTCTACCCCAGAAAAGGTTATTTTCTTTATTGATGAATTGCTTAAACAGCACAGGCCTGGGTTTACAGGTCTGCAGCTGGTGTTTCCAGCATACCCCGCTGATGCCAGGCTATGTTTAGCCACCCACATCCGCCACTATATTAAAGTGACGCGGAAATCAAGGGGAATGGAGCAATACTTGCTAATCAGCCATAAGAGACCTCACCATAGAGTGACGGTACAGACTATCTCCAGATGGCTCAGAATCGTTTTGAACGAAGCAGGTATAGATACTAATGTATTTAATTCCCATTCCACCAGGGCTGCATCTACGTCGGCGGCAAAGGTCATGGAGGTGCCCATGGACCATATTCTAGCCGCAGCGGGATGGGCCAGTGAAGCCACCTTTCAACGGTTTTATAATAAACCTATTACCGCTCCTGGAATGTTTGCAGAAGCTGTACTGAATGCAGGCCGAGGTCATTCGGCTGTTCCCCAGTGAGGGTTTTTTTCTTTTGTTATTATTAATAAATATTATTATTTTTCAGAACTAGCAGTCTGAAAATTTTTGATACTGCTGTCCATCCTTATCGTGGCGTGTGTGATAGCATGGACGTTGTCCAGGGCGTGTAATCACAGAGCTTTGAAGTCTTCACGAAGTCACTCACGTGACTCCGAAATGAAATAGTAAGATTAAACGAGAACTTACCAGTTTGAAGTTTGATCTTTATTTTATGAGGAGTTGCGATGAGGGATTTCGTGCCCTCCGCTCCCAACCCTCGATCATAAAGTCAACTGGTAACTAGAGTCTCTTCAATCTTACTATCACAAGTCATTTCCTTTGGTTTGTTGGTTCTGTGATTCCACACCGCTGCTTTGAAGAGATGTCGCGCATGCGTACTGGCGGGTTCTTCACGAAATCCCTCATCGCAACTCCTCATAAAATAAAGATCAAACTTCAAACTGGTAAGTTCTCGTTTAATCTTACTATTCATTATCACAAACAGCAGCATTAGTTTCCTGTTTATTCATTTTCAGTAATTGGTTTCTCTTATTAGTAAATCGTTTTTGATGTAATTCATTACAATACTGTGGAAGTATGTTTACCAAATCAAGTGATTTTTTTGTATTTTATGACAACGTTAATATGGACATCAGTAAAATCAGAACCTGTCCTTTTCCTGGGTCAGCCTGTACATTAGGACAGTGCCACACTGTAGGTTCCCAACAGCTTGATAATGAAAGTGTACACATTTGTTCAATTGATTAAAATGATAAACCTCATGTCTGAAGGATCCCAATCTGAAACATCACCTGTCCATTCATTGATCTGTCCATGAAATTTTTTACCAGTGAAAACACATCATCTTTCCTGCATGGAGTTGGTAGAGAACAAGTTTTCAATACATCAGCAGAAGTTCCGAGATGGGAATTCCCATCATGGTCACAATACCTCAGAAAGGAGAAAGATTAAAAAACTATTGGAAGTGCTCAACAGATCAAGCAGCATTTGTGGAACGAGAAACCTTGGATGTTACAGATCAAAAAGCGAACTCAATTTTTCATTCCACAGATGCTGTCTGAACTGCAGATTTACAGCATATACGAGGTTCTGATTTTTTATAAACTGAGTGACCTGAATAATGGTCCTGACCCGAAACATCACCCATCCATGTTCTTCAGAGATTCTGCCTGACGTGCTGAGTTAATGCAGCACTTTTTTTTGGATAAATCAGCATATCCTAACATTTTTGAAATAGTTAGACAGGTACATGGATAGGACAGGTTTGGAGGGATATGGACCAAACGCAAGCAGGTGGGACTAGTGTAGCTGGAACATGTTGGCTGGTGTGGGCAGGTTGTGCCAAAGGACCTGGTTCCACACTGTATCACTCTATGACGCTATCTGCAGATCCTTGTATCTCAACCAGTTTAGCTTGAAGTTCTATGCTGTGCACTAACTGGGAGCAGCAATGCAGAGCCAGTGGTTGAACACTGAAACCACAACTCTACCTTCCCTGCTGCCTGGTTGCTCAGTCCTCTGGTCTCATCTAATGTCAGGCTTAGGTGCCATATGACCAGGCTCCAGTTCCACCTGGAGCCATACCTGGGTATCAGGATTGGGCCTGAATAGCTGTTTTAATGTCATTAGCTACAATTTCAAAGCACCATTTCAAGAACTGGCACAGTCAGAAGGCTTCCACAATTGTTCAAATTACAGGCCTGTTCTCTTGACCTCTCTCCCCCCACCACAGATAATAGTCAGAACTACACAGCACCCCATAGGCCCTTTGATCCAACTTTTCTGTGCTGATCAAGTTGCCAAATCAAACTAACCGCATTTGCCTCCACCATTTCCTCTGGTAGTTTACCATATTGTGTGAAAAAAGGGGCCCCCTCAGGTTCCTTTCAAAGCTTTCCTCTCACCTCAAATCAATGCCTAGTTCTAGAATCTCCTATCCAGTGCAAAAGTCTGTGGCTATTCACCTTATCTATGACCCTCTTTATAAACCTCTCAAGTCACTCCTCAACCTCCTCTGCCAGATTCCTAATATTCATGTGTGATACCATTAAACTTGTTTTCTTCACTTAACCTCTTTGTCTTGCTTGCAAGGTGAAGGCTACACACTACTTACTCCAGTGTATGGGATGGTCCAACAGATCAGAAACTATCCACTCAATATGATAAAGACATCGGAGATTTGAGTAGGGCAAGGGAGAGCAAGGCAGCCTGGATATTCTTCCCGAAACATAGAAGAATAGACGAGTGGGCCATTCGGCCTTTTGAGCTAGCACGCCATTCAATATGATCATGGCTGATCATCCAAAATCAGTACACCATTCCTGCTTTTTCCCCCAGAACCCTTGATTCCTTTAGCCTCAAGAGCTAAATCTCTCTCTCTTGAAAACATCCAGTGAATTGGCCTCCACTGCCTTCCGTGGCAGAGAATTCCAGATTCACAATTCTCTGGGATGTTTTTCCTCATCACAGTCTGAAATGGCCTACCCCTTATTCTTAAACTGTGACCCCCTGATTCTGGACTCCGCCAACATCGGGAACATTTTTTCATGCATCCAGTCTGTCCAATCCTTTAAGAATATTATGTTTCTACAAGATCCCCTCTCATCCTAAATTCCAGTGAATACACACCCAGTCGACCTACGCTGCACTCCTCAATAGCAATAATGTCCTTCCTCAAATTAGGAGACCAAAATTGCACACAATACTCCAGGTGCGATCTCACCAGGGCCCTGTACAACTGCAGTAGGACCTCCTTGCTCCTAAACTCAAATCCTCTCACAATGAAGGCCAACATGCCATTAGCTTTCTTCAATGCCTGCTGAACCTGCATGCTTACTTTCAGTGACTGACGAACAAGCACACCCAGGTTTCGTTGCACCTCCCCTTCTTCTAATCTGACACCATTCAGATAATAATCTGCCTTCCTGTTCTTGTCACCAAAGTGGATAACCTCACATTTATCCACATTATACTGCATTTGCCATGCATCTGCCAACTGACCCAACCTATCCAAGTCACCCTGCAGCCTCATAGCATCCTCATCACAGTTCACACTGCCACCCAGCTTTGTGTCATCCACAAACCTGGAGATGTCACATTTAATTCCATAATCTAAATCGTTAATATATATTGTAAATAACTGGGGTCACAGCACCGAGCCTTGCTGCACTCCACTAGTCACTGCCTGCCATTCGTAAAGGACCCTTTTTAATTCCTACTCTTTGCTTCCTGTCTGCCAACCAGTTCTCTAACCATGTCAATACCCTACCTCCAATACCATGTGCTCTCATTTTGCACACTGATCTATTTTGTGGGACCTTGTCAAAGGCTTTTTGAAAGTCCAAATGCACCACATCCACTGGCACTCCCTTATACATTTTAATTGTTACATCCCGAAAATATTCCAGAAGATTAGTCAAGCATGATTTCCCGTTCATAAATTCATGCTGACTTTGACCGATCTGTTACTGCTTTCCAAATGAGCTGCTATAACATCTTTAATAATGGACTAAAGCATCTTCTCCACTGCCGATGTAAGGCTAACTGGTCTATAATTCCCCATTTTCTCTCTCCCTCTTTTTTTTTTTAAAAAGTGGAGTTACATTGAATCAGTTCCTCTGGAGCGGAGGGTAGCCAGTGTTGAGAGAACTTTGGAAAATGATCACCAATGCATCTACGATTTCTAGGGCCATCTCCTCGAGTACTCTGGGATGCAGGCCATCAGGCCCTGGGGATTTATCTGCCTTCGGTCCCAATAGTTTACCCAACACCATTTCCTGACTAATGTGGATTCCCTTCAGTTCATCCCTCCCACTCGATCCACAGTCCCCTAGTATTTCTGGGAGATTGTTTGTGTCTTCCTTAGTGAAGACAGAACTAAAGTACTTGTTTAACTATAACCATATAACCATATAACAATTACAGCACGGAAACAGGCCATCTCGGCCCTTCAAGTCCGTGCCAAACAACTTTTTTCCCTTAGTCCCAACTGTTCTGCCATTTCCTTGTTTCCCATTATAAAGTCACCTGTATCTAATGGACCTATATTTGTCTTCACTAATCTTTTCCTTTTTACATATCTAAAGAAGCTTTTAGTCAGTTTTATATTCCCTGCAAGCTTTCTTTTGTGCTCTTTTTTCACCCTCTTAATTGACCCCTTTGTCCTCCTCTGTTGAGTTCTAAATTTCTCCCAGTCCTCTGGTTTGCTGCTTCCCCTGCCTCTTCCTTGAATTTAACACTATCCGTGATTTCCCTCATGAGTCACAGTCGAGCCGCCTTCCTTGCTTTATTTGTTCGCCAAACAGGGATGAACAATTTTTGGAGTTCATCCATGCGGACTTTAAATCTTTGCAATTGCATCTCCACCGTCAACCCTTAAGTATAATTTGCCAGTCTATCCTAGCTAATTCCCGTCTCATACTTTCCAAGTCTCCTTTCTTTAAGTTCAGGACCCTCATCTCTTAACTGTGTCACTCTCCATCCCATTACAGAATTCCACCATAAAATGGTCACTGTTGCCCAAGGGGCTTTGCACACCCAGATCACTAACTAATACTTCCCCATTTCACAATACCCAGTCTAGGATGGCCTGCCCTCTAGTCAGTTTTTCTACATATTGGTTTAAAAACCTGTATACATTCCAGGAAATCCTCCTCCTCAGCGCTGCTACCAATTTAGTTGACCCAATCTATATGTGGATTTAAGTCACCTATGGGGTAGGAGATTGCAACCTTAACATGGTTTGACTAATGTAATCAACCCTATGTGCACAATTAGATCAAACAGAATGTTGACGTACAACTTTAGGCTGTGCACACCAGATGCAAGAAGAAGTCACCCTTTGCTACACGCATCCCTAATTTCCTGCTTGATGATATTCCCAACCTTGCTGCTGTTTGGTGGTCTCTATACAACTCCAACAAGTGTTTTTTGCCCTTGGCTTTCGCAGTTCTACCCATACCGATTCCACAGCACCCTAGCTAATGTTTCTTCTTGCATCAATCTCCTCTTTAACCAGCAATGGTTTAAAGCAGAGGTTGAACCACCTTTTACTTTTCTTGTTCTCTTTATACACACCCGTTCTGCAAATGCAAAAACCTCAAGTTACACAATTTGGCAAAAGACAAGCTTGAACCTGGACATCGCCACAAATAAAGGGACAAATAAAAGGGACAAATATTCCCTTTGAGAATAGGGAAGATTCAAACACGAGGACATGACTTTAGAATTAAGGGACAGAGGTTTAGGGGTAACATGAGGGGGAACTTCTTTACTCAGAGAGCGGTGTGGAATGAGCTTCCAGTGGAAGTGGTGGCGGCAGGTTCGTTGGTATCATTTAAAAATAAATTGGATAGGCATATGGATGAGAAGGGTATGGAGGGTTATGGTATGAGTGCAGGCAGGTGGGACTAAGGGAAAAAAGTTGTTCGGCACCGACTTGAAGGGCCGAGATGGCCTGTTTCCGTGCTGTAATTGTTATATGGTTATATGGTTATAAAGGTGGAATTGTATTGATCACCAATGGCAATCACCAATTTTGTTTTCTTTGCAGATAAAGTCAGTAGATGTCAGAATTAATTCATCGAAACATAGAAAATAGGTGCAGGAGGAGGCCATTCGGCCCTTCGGACCTTCGAGCCAGCACCACCATTCATTGTGATCATGGCTGATCGTCCCCTATCAATAACCCGTGCCTGCCTTCTCCCCATATCCCTTGACTCCACTAGCCCCTAGAGCTCTATCTAACTCTCCCTTAAATCCATCCAGTGACTTGGCCTCCACTGCCCTCTGTGGCAGGGAATTCCATAAATTCACAACTCTCTGGGTGAAAAGGTTTTTTCTCACCTCAGTCTTAACTGACCTCCCCTTTATTCTAAGACTGTGGCCCCTGGTTCCAACTTGAACTCCAGGGACCATTTCTTTACCAGAACTAATTCAATTGCCTAATCTCACATTCTCCCTTCTTAATATACATTTCTCAGATATTTGCACCCTTCAATATCATTGCAGCAATAATCTGAATAATTTTGGACCAGGGATATTTGTTATTCAACTACCCCACACCTACAATTCTTGCCATGTCCTTTTTATGGGTTAAAGTCAAAACTATTGCTCATAGTACTCCAAAAATTGTACATAGTTTGAAGTACTGACACTTTTGAAAAAAAAAAAAAAAAATATATATATATATATATATATATATATATATATATATATATATATATATATATATATATATATATAAAAGTGGATAAGTCCCCAGGTCCTGGCAGGATATTTCCTAGGACAACGAGGGGAGTTAGTGTAGAAATAGCAGGGGCTATGACAGAAATATTTCAAATCTCATTAGAAACGGGATTGGTGCTGGAGGATTGGCGTACTGCGCATGTTGTTCCATTGTTTAAAAAGGGTTCTAAGATTAAACCTAGCAACAATAGACCTGTTAGTTTGACGTCAGTGGTGGGCAAATGTATGGAAAGGATACTTGGAGATAATATATATAAGCATCTGGATAAACAGGGTCTGATTAGGAACAGTCATCATGGATTTGTGCCTGGAAGGTCATGTTTGACTAATCTTCTTGAATTTTTTGAAGGGGTTACTAGGGAAATTGATGAGGGTAAAGCGGTGGATGTTGTCTATATGGACTTTTGTAAGGCCTTTGACAAGGTTCCACATGGAAGGTTGGTTAAGAAGGTTCAATCTTTGGGGGTTAATGGTGGAGTAGCAAGATGGATTCCACAGTGGCTGAATGGGAGATGCCAGAGAGTAATGGTGGATGGCTGTTTGTCAGGTTGGAGGCTGGTGACTAGTGGGGTGCCTCAGGGATCTGTGTTGGGTCCACTGTTCTTTGTCATATACATCAATGATCTGGATGTTGTGGTAAATTGGATTAGTAAGTATGCAGATGATACTAAGATAGGTGGTGTTCTTGGTAATGAAGTAGGTTTTCAAAGTCTACAGAGAGATTTAGGCCATTTGGAAGAGTGGGCTGAAAGATGGCAGATGGAGTTTAATGCTGATAAGTGTGAGGTACTACATTTTGGCAGGACAAATCAAAATAAGATGTAAATAGTAGTGAATTGAGGAATGCAGTTGAACAGAGGATTCTAGGAATAACTGTGCATAGTTCCCTGAAGGTGGTATCTCATGCAGATTGGGTGGTAAAGAAAGCTTTTGGTGTGCTGGCCTTTATAAATCAGGGCATTGAGTATAGAAGTTGGGATGTAATGTTAAAATTGTACAAGGTATTGGTGAGGCCAATTTTGGACTATGGTGTACAATTTGTGTCGCCAAATTATAGGAAAGATGTCAACAAAATAGAGAGTACAGAGGAGATTTACTATAATGTTGCCTGGGTTTCAGCACCTAAGTTACAGAGAAAGGTTGAACAAGTTAGGTCTTTATTCTTTGGAGCGCAGAAGGTTAAGGGGGGACTTGATTGAGGTCTTTAAAATTATGAGAGGGATAGACAGAGTTGACGTGGATAAGCTTTTTCCATTGAGAGTAGGGAAGATTCAAACAAGAGGACATGATTTGAGAATTAAGGGACAGAAGTTTAGTGGTAAGATGAGGGGGAACTTCTTTACTCAGAGAGTGGTAGCTGTATGGAATGAGCTTCCTGTGGAAGTGGTTGAGGCAGGTTTGATTTTATCATTTAAAAATAAATTGGATAGGTATATGGACGGGAAATGAATGGAGGGTTATGGTCTGAGTGCAGGTAGACGGGACTAGATGAAAGTAAGTGTTCGGCACTAGAAGGGCTGAGATGGCCTGTTTCCCTGCTGTAATTGTTATATGGTTATATATTCCATTGACCTGGTTGGTATGGATATGGTGAGCAGAAGTTGGCAGGGATAGGGTGAGCTTCTGTGCCGCAAGGCCCTGACCAACTAATACATTATTTTATACAGTATCCCTTAGCAGTTGCTGCACCATTCATTAACTGTTCATTAATCAGTCTTCTAAGGAAGTTTTGTTTGTGACTTATTTTAAATAAACTTTCATTTGCTGTTATCAAGGCCAAGGTATAATTTAAATTTGACTGCATTATGTTCCATTTATGGTTGAATTGCTAAATCATTGCAAAATGTGTATTTTCTTTGAAACATTATAGCTTATTGGAAAATTAGCTAATAACTCCAAATGAGTTCAGAGCATAGACACAAAAAGCAGGCTGGACAGCATCTCTGGAGAAAAGGAATAGGTGATGTTTCGGGTCTCGACCAGAGATGTCCCATATTCTTTTTATACAGAGATGTTGTCTGACCGGCTGAGTTACACCAGCTTTGTGCGTCTATCATGGGTTAAAGCAAGCTTGATCACAACAAATTTCAGCCTTTCATTATGGTTTTGAAAATAGTGAGCACTGTGCCTATTATTTCTCAGTACGTGCAGTTAGCAGACAACACTCTCCATTAGCAGCACACATACTTAAAACAGACTTCATTCTGCAGGCAATGGAAATTCTTTCAGAAAACCTCGTTTGGGTTCTAAATCAATTAAAAAATGAAGGCAATTTTATCAAAATTTCCAAGACATCATCAAGCACGCAGAATGTGATTGGTATTGTGTTAACACAGATTTCAAGCTCTACAAGATATGATGGTTAAAGCATTGTTAATCAGATACATTTCCTGCCTGCATAAAAATCAATTCTCCATCTGGCTGACAGCTGCAAGTTTTGTAATCAATTGAAGTGATCTCAGCCAAGGTCTGTGGTACATGTCCCCAGGCAAATCTGTCATTGTGAATGGATTGGGGCAGGGAGCGGTTCAGCTTCTTCACTTTCCCTTTCATAGACATTCACAATTCGTCCAGGGGCTGAAAAGGGGAAATCAACATTCATTCTAAAAGGTCCACTTTCTATACTTTCCCCTACCATCCTTTCTGTCTCCTCTTACTCCACCCTCTCGAATAGAGGCTTAGAGCAGACCAGAGCACAATCACAACTGCTGGTCATAATTTTACTGTGAAAGATTATGGTTGAAATAAAAGAATTCGCCAGATGGCTCCCCCTGGAGGTAATGGTCAGCTGTAATGAAACCCTAAATAGAAGGGCCCAGATGGTACCAATACATCGTTTGTTTCCATTTTATCAAGGTCAGCGCAAACACTAACTTTCGTGCAAGGCAATGGAGCGGAAAGGAACTGGGCAAGAAGAGTCTTGCTGTTTCAATAGGCAGAGACACATCTGGTTTACAGAAATGTGCCGCATAAAGTAAAAAAAAACACTCCAGTTTCAATTAACGACCATCTTCTTTCAAAGGGCT
The DNA here is from genome assembly GCA_963514005.1 of Raja brachyura. The sequence goes on from OY740783.1 coordinate 90,401,161, forward strand.
GAGGCAAATGTTTCTCCTTAAAGATTTTTTTGAATTTATCTTCCATCCTCATGAAATATTGCATGAACATTGAAATGAGGTGGGGGTGGTGGGGAGAAATTGACGAATAGGATAAAGATTTTGATGTGTCATTTTAAAGTAAATTCTGCTGTGTCTTATGCACACAAGACATGTCTATTGAATTCACTTCTGGAAAGTCTCCCTGAGAAATTCAGCTAAGAAACACCTACGTACACTAAACCGTGAAACGTGGGGTGCCAATCAGTTCTTGGGCAAAACCCAGTGGACTGCCAATATCTCAATGCTACACAATGCCAGTATAACTCTTGATGTTTCTCACAAATGCACCTTTTCCTCTAACAATAAATGGCAAGGTTGCCTGATCAGAAAGTGGTCTAGATTATCTTTTTTCCCTAGAAAAAACAGCATTAGGCCATTTGTATCCACTCTTCCCCAACAATGAAAACTCTGGAACTTCCAAACCATGGGCAATCAGGCACTTAACTGCTTTTCACAAATATATTGCCATGTGCCAAGCACAACACTTAGCAAAGCAAAGATTCTCTCATGGTTTCTTTTCCAAGTTATTTATTGGAAGACTGAACTTTGAAAGAATCTCCAGATATGCTGCCTGACCAATAAGTTACTCCAATACTTTGTTAACAAGCATCTGCAGTTCCATCACTGTCTTACATTTCCTGTTTCCACTTAACATTACCAAGCTAGGTACACTTTGGGAGACATTAACATGAATCAAGACGTAATAGTAAATGTGAAGCCAAGTTTATTGGTGGAAAACAAAATCACTGGTTGAAATTTAGTGCAGTGGTTAAAGTGGACGAGTTTTTATACTTTTCCTTTTATCTGTATTCTCCCAGCAGATTCATTTTGAGAGGTAATGGTTTGTTTACTAGGTATAAAGTGAGAAGAAATTGCCCCATCAGGTTTTACCAAGGTTCAAAGCATCCAAATAAATAATTTGGAAAATAGACTACTGATTAATAAAAGGTCCCACACAAGAGATTAGTGTGCAAAATTAGAGCACATGATATTGGGGGTAGGTATTGACATGGATAGAGAACTTGTTGGCGGAAAGGATGCGAAGAGTAGGAATTAACAGGTCTTTTTCGGAACGGTGACTAGTGGGGTGCCGCTAGGCTTGGTGCTGGGAACCCAGTTGTTTGCAATATATATTAACGATTTGGACAAGGGAATTAAATGTAACATCTCTAAATTTGCGGATGACATAAAGCTGGGTGACAGTGTGAGCTGCGATGAGGATGCATGCTATGAGGCTGCAGGGCGACTTGGATCGGTTGGGTGAATGGCACAAAAGCATGTCAGATGCAGTATAATGTGGATAAATCTAAGGTTATCCACTTTGGTGGCAAGAACAGAAAGGCAGATTATTATCTGAATGGTGTCAGATTAGAAGGGGAGGTGCAAAGAGACGTGGGTGTGCTTGCAGGTACAGCAGGCAATGCAGGTACAGCAGGCAATGAAGAAAGCCAATGGCATGTTGCCCTTCATTGCGAGAGGATGAGTACAGGGGCAAGGAGGTCCTACTGCAATTGTAAAGGGCCCTGGTGAGAGCGCACCTGGAGTATTGTGTGCAATTTTGCTCTCCTAATTTGAGGAAGGACATTATTGCTATTGAGGGAGCGCAGCATAGTTAGTGCAGGTTAATTACCGGGGTGGCGGGACTGACGTGTGACGAAAGAATGGGTTGACCAGGCTTGTATTCGCTGGAATTTAGAAGGATAAGAGGGAATCTTACAGAAACATATACAATTCTTGGAGGATTGGACAGGGTAGATGCAGGAAAAATGTTCTCAATGTTGGGCGAGTCCAGAACCAGGGTGTCACAGTTTAATAATAAGGGGTACGCCATTTCGGACTCAGATGAGGAAAAACTTTTTCATCTAGAGAGTTGTGAATCTGTGATCTGTGCAAACACTGGATGTTTTCAAGAGATAATTAGATTTAGCTCTGAGGGCTAAGGGAAACAAGGGATATGGGGGAAGAAGCCAGAAGGGGGTACTAATTTTAGATGATCAGCCATGATCATATTGGATGTCGATACTGGCTCAAAGGACTAAATGGCCTTCTCCTGCACCTAATTTCCCATGTTTTTACTCCAGCACATTTAAAATAAAGGACACAGTTAGGCGAGGATGGAAGAGAGATGAATGGAGAGGCATCTCTAAGCCAAGAGTAAGGCATATTATTTTGGTTAACACATAAATAGGACCGTTCTATTGTGTGAAGTAACAGTGCATGACACTGCTGGTGTTAGCAAATTGCAAGTCAAGTTCAATCCATGGGGGTTCCAGATAGTTGACATGCATTACATTAGCATTGGTGGGGGATAAATGCATTTGAATGAATAATGTTAACATTTAAAAGGAAATCTAATGCAAATATGACAGATGCTTGGTGAACTTTGTTGGCACAAATGCATTCTAAATCACAACTTCACTGTTTATTTGATCTGATACCTCTGCATATTAAAAGGAGAAGTGGCTTGCTCATGAGCAACACATTGGCGCAGTGGTGGAGCTGCTGCCTCAGTGACAGAGACCTTTTTCAATCTCCTACCTTGACGGAGATGCAACTTTTTTCCTTGTTGCTTCTTCGCCTCCCTCGCGGCCGAACAACTTGGATTAGTGCGGCCTTTCCCAGAGTTGGGCCCAGAGCTTCAGCAGCGGGTGCAGGATGGACTTTCTGTCATGGAGTGGGGCAATCCCTTGCCTGGGATCGCCAGAGAAGAGCTCCTGTCGCTGGCCTGCTGCCTAAAACATCCTGAAGCCCCCCGTCTCCAGTAAGGAAGTGGGCGGCTCGGGAACTACAAGCCGCAGAGTGTGTTCGATCTGTCCCGACATCGGAGCTTCGATCATCCCAACGAGAGTGCTTGCACATCGGGCCGTCCGTAGCGGAGACTACGGAGGGTCAAGGCCCCCCACCATGGGTGAACAAAGGAGGAAGACTGACTGAACCTTATTGCCTTCCATCACAATGAGGAATGCTGTGGTGGATGTTTATGTTAAATTCCATTGCGTATTGTGTTCTTTTTAAATTGTATGGCTGCATGATAACTCATTTCACCGTACCTTAATTGGTGCATGTGACAAATAAATGTGAACCTTGGTAGAACTAGCTTATGGGTGTTTGATGGTTGGCATGGACTTGGTGGGCTGAAGGGCCCGTTTCCACGCTGAATCTCTAAACTAAAACAAAAAATTGGTGTTACCAACTGCAGAGAGTGGAGTAAAGTTAGGTCCTTTGCACAGAGGTCAACCAATGACTAATATTTTCTAAGGCTTGTGTTACAAAATAAACCAACAACGAAGGAATGAATCTTTGCCATTCTCAAACAAATTGGCAGTGGTGGCGGCTCCGTTCCTGAGCACATTTAATGTTAGAGTCACAGTGATACAGTGTGGATCCAGGCCCTTCGGCACAACTTGCCCATATCGACCAACATGTCCCAGCTACAGTAGGCACCACGTGCCTGCGTTTGGTCCATATCCCTCCAAACCTGTCCAATCCATGTACCTGTCTAACTGTTTCTTAAATGTTGGGATAGTCCCTGCCTCAAATACTTCCTCTGGCAGCTTGTTCCATACACCCATCACCCTTTCTGTGATAAAGTCACCTCTCAGATTCCTATTAAACCTTTTCCCCTTCACCTTTAAACCTATGTCCTCTGGTTCTCGATTCACCTACTCTGGGCAAGAGACTGTGCATCTACCCGATCCATTCTTCTCATGATTTTATACACTTTTATAGGATCACCCCTCAGACAAAAGAGAACGAGAGAATGGAGAATAGAGTTCTCAGCATTATAACGTAACAGTCCCAGAGAGTCCGATATCCACAATGTCATAGAGATAAAGTGCTCAGTACCCTAGATAATGCAAGGGCCATTCAGAAGCCCAATAGAGGAGAAGCTGTTCCTGAGTGGAGGTGTGCTCTTTCAAGCTTCAGTATCCTCTCCCCGACAAGAATGGAGAGAAGGAATGGATGAAGTGGGCCATTTGAGGTGGAGCGAGTTTATTTTATGTTACGATGAACAGTGGATGTGTGGTTAGCATGGGAAAGCGGCATGGAGGTTTGGCATCAGCCATAATCTTACTGAACAGCAGGAGAAAGCCAGTCCTGCCTGTAGGTTCTTATCACTGAGGATATGGTGTACAAGTGTTCCCCAGAGATGCTCAATAAGACAGGTGGCTGAGAAAGATATTAAAAGCCTATAAATAGATGAAGTTGAGCACATTCTTCTCAATGCAAGACAAAGTGAGGAATATCTATCATCGTGTTTTGAGGAAAAAGCTGAACTTAAAACTAGCACCTGCATTTAAGCGAATTGAGAGTATTTGGCACACACCCAGACTTCACAAAATGATTTCCAATTTGTGCATTTCCTACTTTAAAGTTGTTTTAAATTGGATTATGATTGGGAGCAGTGGCAATAATTATTCCATATAATGATTTCAATAAAACCAATTAAAGATTCATAAATGTACATAAAGGAAATTAAGAGGGGACCCACCCCGCGGCTTCAATCCTTTGTTCTTAGTTTTCTATCATTTGGGTATATAATTACTGAAATATGAGTTTGTTCCTCAGCACTTACACCCAAATTCTGAAAAGTCAATAATACTTTGTTTACACACTAGCATAAATATAACAGCTCTCAAGGAAATGTGGTTGGGTTGCAGGCCCTGAAGGAAATGGTGAACTGGCATAGGTCATCTTAAATAATGTTGCTATTGCATTAGATTCATATGTTTTAATTTACCTATCTACATGGAATAAAGCAAACCATTCACCACATGACTTCCAGTCTAGTTCTCTCCCATTTGGATGCACTGCCTTTAATTGTTTAAACAGTCATTTAATTTATTTTTGATGGAATTAGCTTATCAGTTTGAAAAACAGCTGGTGAATTCTGTCACTAATTCCTGCCCCAGTACCTGTTGATCTTGCAGCTGCGGCTCGCCTGCAGTGAGTTTTGTCTTTTCTTTTTTGTTTTCTTTTTGTCCCGTTTCAGTTTATTTTGGGATGTTGGGCGGGGGGGGGGGGGGGGGGGAGAGAAAAGCTTGTTTTTGGTCTCTGCCTTCGGGGGCATGCGACCCTTTCTTGTGGCATTCCCCGTCTCAGTCTGCGCTAAGGCCTAATGGCGGAGCTGGCGGCCTCCACCGGGGACCGACCTCGAGGCTCCGGAGGCAGATCCAGGACTTACTTACCATCGTGAAGCTCATCAATTTCGGGGCTGTGGCGGCGTTCCTGTAGCCCGACTTCGGGGGTTGTGGTGGCATTGCGGCAGCGGCGACTCGACTTCGTGGCTGTGGTGGCACTCCGACTCTGGGGCTGTGGCGGCGCTCCGACTTCGGGGCTGTGGCGCGGGCCCAGTGGAATATAACATTGGGAGCTTGCAGGTCACAGATTGGTGACTTGTTTTTCCGGGGCTCCCACAACAACAGCTTTGTCCGCTGGACTGGAGGGCGGCAGCTTCGACAGCTTTGACTGCCCCGGGCTGCGGAGTTTGAACTGGCTCGTCCGCGGAGCTCGTATTCAGCCACGGGACTTGCTTTCCATCGGAGGCATGGATCGCCTCAGTGCAGAGGGAGAGCAAGGAGGGAAAAGACAAGGACTTTGGGACTTTTGCCTTCCATCACAGTGAGGAGATGCCTGGTGGACTCACTGTTGTGGTTGTTAAACTGTGTTGTTATTTTATTCTATGTTATGACTGCAAGGTTAAATCAGTTTGTTGTACTGTAAATGTGCAATGACAATAAAGTTGAATGTAATCTAATCTAACATCAGAAGTAGAGAAATGCTGGAATCTATAATGATAGATGAAGTAATGGAACACATGGGAAGGACTATTAGATTAGAACAACGCCACTATGGATTTGGAAAGGAAAATCATTCTTGACTAACCTTTTAGGGTATGAGGATGTGACTAATAAAATGTTAAGTGGGAACTAGTGGATTAGGTGCATATTTTTTCCTGAAGACTTTCACAATTAGATTCCACATAGGAAGTTGACCAACAAGGCAAGAAGATTACGAGATCACGGAAGATAAACTAATGTGGATTGAGAATTGGTTAACAGAGAGCAAGGGGTAGAAGATACAGATTCCTCTCAGAATAGCATGCTGTGACTAATAGCGTACGGTGGATATTGGTGTTTGTGTCCTAGTTTGTCATGATCTATACTCCGTTTGGCTGCCAAGAGTTACAGGCCTGTCCCAGTTCATTCCATGAGCTCTCTCGAGTTTGCCCTAATTCGAACTCGTAGATTTACGGTTTTGGCCACTGGTTTGTACTCGGGGCTCTCGTGGACATTTTTTAACATGTTGAAAAATCTTCAGGAGTCTTCCCGTGCTTACCTGCCATTAGTGAGTCTTCCAGAGTACCCGCCGTTAGCGCTAAGAGACGTCCCCGATCTCCGACGTACCTGCTACATTCATTCTCCGTGCTTACGAGTTATTTTGTTTTTTTTTTAATCTCGGGAGAGCTCTTGGAATGAGCTCGTACCATGGGACAGGGTTTTTATATTTCCAAGTCTGCTGACGACATAAAACCAAGAATAGGGGGATGAAGTAATAACATGGCCTCGAGGGATTGAAACAATTTAAATGGATGGGCGAGAACAAGGTGGATGAAATATAGCACAGAACGGGAAGGAGAGGGAGAAAAGGGTAATATGGTCTTCCAATTCAGTGCACAGAACAGAATTGGTAGAATGCTTTTAAAATGGAAATCAAAAAGGGGAATGTTGATGTTCCAAGGGAACCAGCAGTCCTTGTACATAGGTCACTGAAAACTAATGTAGATGCACAGCAAGTATTTAGGAAGTGAATGGTATATGGTTTTATTACAACATGACATGAATATATTAATTATGATCTTAGCACAGTTGTATAGAGCACAATTGCATCGAGTATAGTTTTTGAAGATAGATAAAAATGCTGGAGAAACCCAGCGGGTGAGGAAGCATCTATAGAGTGAAGGAATAGATGACGTTTCGGGTCGAGACCCTTCTGTGGGTGTGGTGGGGGCGGGAAGAAGGAAGAGGCGAAATCTTCGAGTAGTTTTGGTTTCTTTACCAACTTCCCCCACAAAAATAAAACTTGTTATAAAAGTGCGATGAAAATTCAAGGTTGGCAACTTTGTCTAATGAGGAGAAATTGAATAGACAAGGCTTCTATTCACATGAGCTTGGGAGATTCAATCTCTTATAAATCGGCAAAAATGTTATGAGTCCTGTGGATGCAGGAAGGATGTTTCTTCCAATTTGTGGAATCTAGGTCCAGGGTTCATAGACACAATATTACTTAGGATTCCTTAGGTTACTTAGGACTGAGACGAGGAAATAATTCTTCACTTTAAGCTGGCACGTCCTTGAAGTACTCTGCTCCAGTGGACTGGAGTTTCTGTCAGAGCCAATTCAAAACACATTGATAAATTTTGGCATAGAAATGGAAATCAATTGAACAGCACAGTGAAATGAAGACAGGGTAGAAGAAACAAGGTCAAAAAGACTAAAAGGCCAATGCTTATGTAAAGATAGAGAGTACAATTTCCGGCCAGAACTTCTACACCTGCGGACGCTAGAATTCAGACGCCCAGCAGAAGTGAAATTAAACACACTTCAAATGACTCACAATCTGCCAATCCACATTAGTCTCTTGCGCCTACTTTGACAATGTATTTCAATAACTCTTCAACGACTATTCCATAATTTGGTCCATTGTTGGGCTCCTAGGCTCAAACCACAGAGCTAACCACGCTTAATACACCCACATCAAGCGTTGGTGTATCTTGTCCACGAGATTGATCTAGTCAGTCTTATTTGGCCGAAACAACTGGAAGGCCAACTTTTGTACTTCTACAGCTGCAAACAATAGAATTCCAGGCTTCACAACTCAATAGCCATGAAGGGCCTGTCCCACCAGCATGCAATTGCATGCGTCTAGCGCAACCAAACATGGTCGCTTGAGGCATACGGCCTCGCGGGGCTGGTCCCACTTCGTTCGACAGAGGCGTATGGAGTTGTGTGGGGCTGGTCCCGACATCACGAGGGGCTCCATAAATCTTGCATTGTCCGAAAATCCCACACACCAACAGCCTGTCGGCCCGCATTGAGGGCGTACACAGCGTCTTTACAGCGTATGCCTAGCGCGTGGTGTTGTGCAATGACATCACCGCCTGGCGTGCCATTGTGTGATGACATCACCGCCCGACGCCGTGCGACGTCCAAATTCAGTCGGCCCGCCTTCTGCCCAGCTGATTGGTGAGTATGATGTTGGGACCAGCCCCGCGCAACTCCATACGCCTCCGTGGTTCGAATTGGGACCGGCCCCACGCCTCAAGCGACCACGTTTGGTCGCGCTAGACACATGCAATCGCATGCTGGTGGGACAGGCCCTTTACAATAGAGGATTTGAAAACACAATGGTTTGATATCTGGAAAGTGCTGGCAGAGGTGGTGTTGGAATCAGATACTATTTCGGGAGACATTTAGATGGATACTTAAATTATCAGAGCACAAGAATACAGACTTAAAGTGGCAAAAGGGATCAGTGTAGATGAGTATAATGGTTGTCATGGACATGGTGGGCTGAAGGGCCCGTTTCTGTGCTGGGCAACTATGAATTTTATCCGAGTAGCTATATTTTCTGTAGTTGGAGATTATGTAAACACTAAGCAATAAGCAATACTCTCCTTTAATTTATTTGAACAAATTCCACAGTATCAAGTATTCTGTGCTAATTGTTGTGTTGTGGAATTGTGCAGATGACTTGAGTGCAGGCCCTGAGGTTCAGTTTACAACAGGCACACTTTGTTATCCTCTGTTTATGCACCAACTTCACTGTTAACCAAATGTTTATTCCAGGTCTTGTGTCTGTACCTAATAGATTAGCTTGATTGGAGTCTTCAGCATTGCTGCCATCCTGCAGAGGGGTATTTGTAAACAAAAGACACCTCTGTAGGTTGCCCGACATTCACTCTACCCTGGTCTGATATCAAATAGATAATTTTTCCTCAGAGAGTGATTTTACCACAAAAAATTTAGAAATATTGATTTCCATTCAGTTTCTAAAGATTGTTCAAGATGAAATGCATTCAAATTGTGTGATCTGGATTCTCATTTATGCCCAGCATTCTGCAACATCCTAAAAATAAATTCTGACTGAGCAATGATGATTGACGATTATGGTGAAGTTGATTTTGCAATCATCCTTGGAGAAAATAACTTTTTGATTCTAAAGATGATACCATTCATTGACAACAGGCAAATTGAACAATACAAGGAAATTTAGGCTTCTAAATGCTTGATAATACAGCATAATCCAGTCTTCAATCGTACAACAAAGAGGGTCGAGTATTACAATGCAAGAGCAATGCTGCACATTTATTTCTTATTATGCAGCCAAACAGAACATTTTAATGCTAAACATCTGTTTTACTTTGTTACATGAGAAATGCAAGCAAAATCAGTAACCTACAGGAGAAATGACTAGAGCAGCCCTTGAAGGATTAAAGACATATATGGCAAATTGAAAAGAAAAGATTAAATACTGTACTGTGCAGTTAATTAAAAAACAAAGTCTTTATCATTAATAATTTTATTGCCATGCAAATGCAAGAACAGAATTTGAAAACAAATTCTTTTCATGTCTCTTTGATATGTACCAGTAGCGGAGTCTGTTAAGCCAGCGTATGCTTTGACATAGATTAAAGATGTAGTGATTACAACTTCACAAATAAATCAATAACAATCAATTCCCAATTATGTAAACTTTTTATTAACTATTTAAAATACATCAAATATTTCACCCTACCAACTTGTATTAGTTTTGGGACACTACATTTGATCAATAATTGACTGTATAAATGGAGCACAATGCCAGAAATACTCAGCTGGTTTGTTCCCCTCCTAATGCAAACATTTAACCTCAAAAATGGAAAACAAATTATTTCATTTGATATTGCAGTTGTCACAAACGTAATTTAAGTTTGTTAATATATGCTATATGCTCAGAGAAAAAACTTCCTTCGTGGGGCGGCACAGTGGAAGAGTTGGTGCCTTGCAGCGCCAGAGACCCAGGTTTGATCCCGACTACAGGTGCCATCTTTATGGAGTTTGTACGTGCTCCCTGTGACCGCATGGGTTCCCTCAATTTGCTCCGGTTTCCGTCCACACTCCAAAGATGTGTGGGTTTGTAATGGCTTCTGTAAATTATTCCTGGTGTGTAGGATAGTGCATGTGCACGAGTGGATCGCTGGTTGGCGTGGACTCGGTGGGCCAAAGAGCCAGTTTCCACACTGTATCTCCAAAGTCTTCTTGTATTGATTTGGAATGGAATGAAATACTTTATTGTAACACGTGTCAATGCACAGTGAAATTCTTTGCTTGCATATCCATGGTATGCAAATAGTCACCACATAAACAGCTCATCCTTTGTTCTCTCCTCACTCTCCTGCCAGTTTCCCCATGCCGGGTCCTCCATTGTTCATTGTTCTTCCCCTTCCCGGCCCACAAAGCTTCACCGTTGTGAGTCACCAACGCGAGAACCTGCTGCTGCCACAAGGCCCCATTTGGATTAATGGGTGTAGTGCAATTAGTGTGCAGTACAAACACAAGTTGTTGGATGAATCAGAACAAACTGCAAGATCAATGCTGACCAGCAAGCTACTTTGCAACAGTTAGTAAAGGGTTTCAATCCAAGTACTTCAGCAAGGCACCTGCCCGTTGGGAGGACACTGAGTATTTTAAGCTAATCAACAAGTTGGAAAAACCTCATAGGTAGTAGTTTGGGGTGGAAGATTGCAACCTTCATGTGGTCCGCCCTGTTTCGACTAATGCAATCACCTCGACATTCACAAATGGAAGATCAAATAGAACACGTTGTCCTACAACTTTAGGCTGTGCACGCCACACTAAAGAAGAAGAAATAGCAGTTTGATTTAATTTTCAATATTTTACTCCTGCCCCACCATTCAACATGGAGTGGCTGCTTGAGGAACATCAACCCCATGGTGGGGAGGCAATGCTGTGGCCCTGTTACACTATGGTGGAATGCCGCATTCAGTCAACGTGTCAACTTGTCGCAAATGCAAAGTATTAACTGAGAATTCAATTCTCGTCTCAAGATTACTTTGCCACAGGGTGCTGATTATTTGCCTTTTCATGGATGGAGAGAATTGAGGAAACTCCCAGATACAAAGAGATCATTCATACATTAAAGGGCCTGTCCCAATTGGACGACCTAATCCATGAGTTTAGAAGACCTTAGACGAGCTGAAAAAAAAGTCAAGGTCGTGTTGACTCACCGAAGTAAAAGACAGTCTATGACCCCCTCGACCTTGGTTTTCCACACCTACGACCAACTATGACTAGCTACAAGTGGAAAATGATCACATGATAAAATGATGTCGTGCTTGCATTTTTTTTCTCGGGCCAGTTACCGACCTACGGCTACCATCACGACCTACTTATGAGTAAAAAGTATCAATTTTTTCAATGCCAACCTTTTTTAAAAAAAAACTCGTGGACATTTTTTATCAGGTTGGAAAAAACGCCGCAACCTACTTGAGGCCACGAGTACATGGAGACCACTCACGAGCATGAGGAAGAGTTACGTAGACCTCCTATGACCTCATGGCGATCATGCTGCGAGTAAGTGGGACAGCGGCTTAAGACATTCAATTTCCTGTGAAGAACAAATTGAAGCCTACATATTGAGGCATGGAATTCCAGGGCCATTACCAGCAACTGCACCATGCATTGAAACAGTGACATTTGCAGAGGGCAGATTACTTTGACCATTTTTGTATTTAAGTCATTGGGCAAATCTACTTATTGCCTCAAATCAACATGACACTTTTATATATAACCATGATCCAAAAAATGTTTCGGTGTGCTTCTAAAAAACATATACGTTTCAGTTGCGAATAAGTCATTTATTTTTCAAGCAAACTACTTTTGCAACAAATGACAATCTACAAGTGACATTATAACACAAGCTCAGGTTATTGCAGATGGCACAACACAAGTTCAATCCAGATATTATGAAACATGAACATGAATATAAGGAACATGATAGATCCTATGATCAGTACCTTACTTCAAGAGATAGGGATAAATGCAATTTGTAGGCAAGTTAATCACCGTAAAAAAATGTTGGCTCTGTGACATTATAACAATCATAAAACCAAAACCTGCTATGGAGTAACATTGGCCAACACCTGGTTCTCAATACGATGTATAGAATGTGCAGAACAGAATGAAAATGAATCAAACCATCCCGGAAGAAAAATAAACACAAACAAACAGTTTGCACCAAAGAATGAAAATTTTAATTTCCATTCTCCTCAATGGCTGTGGTTTAGATCTGGCTTGTCCGCCTAAAATACAACTTGATACTGATTGTCATTGCAAAATAACTCACTTGTTTGCAAAATTATGACAGATTAGTAAGGTTAGATAATCAAGGTATCCAGTCACCATGGTGAAATATTTTTACAGATGTTTTGAATGTAATGGGATTTTGCATTCATTGTTTTAGTAGCACTTGGGGTTAAGAGACTATAATAGACAATAGGTGCAGGAATAGACCATTTGGCCCTTCGAGCCAGCACCACCATTCACTGTGATCATGGCTGATCATCCACAATCAGTACCCCGTTCCTGCCTTCTCCCCATATCCCTCGACTCCTATCTTTAAGAGCTAACTCTCTTGAAAGCATCCAGGTAATTGGCCTCCACTTGAGGCAGATAATTCCACAGATTCACAACTCTCTGGGTGAAAAAGTTTTTCCTCATCCCCGTTCTAAATGGCCTACCCCTTATTCTTAAACTGTGGCCCCTGGTTCTGAACACCCCCAACATCGGGAACATGTTTCCTGCCTCTAGCGTGTCCAATCCCTTAATAATCTTATATGTTTCAATAAGATCCCCTCTCATCCTTCTAAATTCCAGTGTAATGAGCCCAGTCGCTCCGTCAGTACATAAAAAATGTAATTTGGCCCATTGAGTTTGCACCAGCTATCAAGCGCTCATATAGACTCATCCTGCACTAATCCCATTTTATTCTCCCCACATTCCCATCAATTCTTCCTAAATTATATCGTTCACTACATGAGGGGCAGTATCAATTAACCAATCAATTGTAAATCTCTAGGACGTAGGAGAAAATTAGAAAAGCCAGAGCAAACCCAGCTGGTCATAGAAAGACAAATACATGGACAGCACTGAAACCCAGGCTTGAACTGCTGTCTAGTGATTGCATTGGCATAACAGGAGGAACAATGATACAATTGTTGACTACAGGTGCACTCCAGTTATGAATAACCAAGTTGCATACAGATCCCAATGAGCTAGATTGGGAGGCTTGGTAACAGATGTGACGAGTTCAGAAGACTGATGGGATGGATTTTCTGGATGCTGCAGGCATCATCTGCCACGTGAGAACTCTTCATGGCAATATCTAATTAGTCAAGTTGAATGCATCTTAGTTTAACTTCATGTTGCTCTAGGTTGGTCTTTATTTAAATAATTGCCCAGTGGACACATTTCATAAATGGACAGTTCTCAAGAACGGAACCATCGTATCCTGGGGTGAACCCAAATATGTTTTTTTTTCTGGGATGAAGGGTCATTGGTGTAATGTGGATGACTTGGGGTGGAACAGACCAAAACTTCAATCTATATCCCAACATTATTAATGAGTTTTCCGTAGCATCCGATCTCTCCAAAACACCAACAGCGTGCATCTAACCAACTTTATCTCCATATTAGTCCCATCCCAGTGCCTTTGGCATACCCACTCTCTCCCCCTCACCCTTGCTGCCTGCTGGTCAGGACAATACTACCATTTCACATCCCCACCCACCCATTGACAACATCTGCACAACCGCAATCCCTCCTGTCACAAGCAACAGGGTTTCAAATCACAGATTTAACCCCAAAAACATTGCAAGGAAGTGCAGCCCAAACATTGAAAGTAGGTGTCAGAAAATGGAGCCCAGGTCCAAAAAGTGTTATCATGCAGATTCAAATACAATGCTACGCTTTACTCTACAGATTGCCTTTACTCAGTGAACAAGACTTCACTGGCCAAAACACAGGTGTTTAGAGTTATACTAACTTTTTGATTTTGTTATCAGTCATAATACATGGAAATAGTCCTTCAGATCCATATCTCCATGCTGACCCAGTATCTATCTATAATCTCACTTGCCTGCATTTGGTCCATAGCTTATTTCAGTTTTGCCAGAATAGGAAATGCATACGAGTGGCCACAGAAAAGATGTGGAACATTATTTGACTACACAACTCAGCATGAAAATAAACTACTGTTAAGTACCTACAGTCTGATAGATAATGGTATTGTTAGTGCAGCGATTTATAACTCAAAGTCAACACCTATTCACTAGATGGTCCGTGTTAAACCCACAAGTTAAGGTAAATGTCTGACAATTAGTTTGAGGTCTATAGATAGAAGGTTAAAGATTCAGATACTCTATGCGGTCTAGTCAATGCTTTAAATATTCCGTCTAGAATTTACTAATAATTTATTTCCTTTGCCAATTTGAAAGGCTGCTTTGAAAATCTGCACAAAGGAGCATCCTCAGACTGAAGACATAACCAGCATTGAGAAGTCATTGTTATTGATGGAGAACCTGTTGAGTATTTTACTTAGTCACGTGAGCTGTAACTCGTGTTCTTTCATCTCTTTGCTTGCACAGAGCAAGTGTGTCATCGCTCCAGGGAGTGAACAACTTCTTAGCTTGCTCTGATGCAGGAGCACCCAAAAACACCCACAACAGTACAAATCTAAAGCATCGCTGAACCGCCTACTAGAGCAGGTCTCATCCAAAATCCTGAGGCAACATTATGATTGATGGCAAAACACTTCTCAAATCTTGTGAATTGCATAATACAAGTTGTCATGGAAAAAATCTGAAGAGCCAAGGACAGAACATGTGAATCAAGTTAAAGTAGTAACTCTTAACATAAAAAACACTTCATGCCTGTTGGTTATCCCTGTGAAAGGGCTAAGAAAGGAACAGCAGCAAATTGTACTCCAAAAACTGACTACAGTAAATTCTCCTTCATGTCGTATTTATACATCTGGAATTCCAAGCCACCCAAGAGCTTATCACATTGTGATAAACACTGAAAGGGCCTTCAGCCCACCAGGTCCATGCCTACCTCTGACTATCTACACTGGCCCCATTTGCCTGCATTATAACTGTATCCTTCTACGCTTTGCCTGTATAAGCGTCTGTCTAAATGCTTGTTAAATGCAATGGCTGTATCTGATCTGATCAACTCCTCTGGCAACATGTTCTGTATATCAATGACTTTGTAAAACACTTATCCTTCAGGTTCCTTTAAGACTTCTAATTTTACTTTAAAACTATTGCCTCTTTTGGTTTGATATCCCCATCATGGGAAAATATTTGATTACTGACCATACCTATGCTTCTCATAATGATGTAAACCAGCATCTGCAGTTCCTTCATACACACTACTTATTTACTTCTGTTAGGTCATCCTTCATCCTCTTATTCCAGGGTAAAGAAGCCCCAGCTAGCTAATCTCACTGACAAAGTATTTCTGAGCAAACAACATCCTGATGAATCTCCTCTGTACTCTCTCCAACAAAATGAAAACCTTTATATAATGTGGTGACCAGAACAGCACACAATATTTGTTTTGCAAGTTATAACACGTCTCATCTTTGTATTTAATGTGCTGATTTCTAAAGGCAACTATCCCCTTTATCCCCCTCTGGCACCACTGTCAGGGAATTAAGGACTGAAATAATATTAAGCAATTTCATTAAATTAATACAAGCACAAAAGCTCATTTTGAGTTATGCAAAATTATTATGGAAACATATTTATAATATTTACCTTTATACATCAAGACAGTGATTGCAAGCCGATTAGAAAGATTCACTTGAAGATTTGGCACTTCATGCAATAGTAAGTAGATTCATTTGATTTTAGCTGTATTTTACATTAGTACCCATTAGCCTTAAAATAAAGAATTGCATTGCAAAAGTGTATTATTTACAAGATGACATATGATTGGGCCATTTAAAGGTTTATTCATTGAATATCAGTGTGCAACATGCAGTGTTTTTGAGCCATTCAGATGCAACCAGAATGCACTTCCCCATAGATGCTGGACGGTTGAGGGGAAAACCCATACATTAAGAACATTTCTAAAACTCTTTGCAATCTCAAAAATATAATTGCAGGAAAAAGTAAATCATTTGTGATTTTGTTCAGGTTTTTGACTGACACAACTCAAAAATATTCTTTGGTTACTGAACTTGAAGTATTTTTTAAAGAGTGGTACACACTACCAGGAGTGGTGAAGGCAGATGTTATATTGACATTTAAGAAGCTTTGGATAGGCACATGAACATATTGTGAAATGGAGGTATATGGAGTACATGCAGGCAGATAGGCTTTGTCTTGCATCAAGTTTGGCACAGACATTTGCAAGCTGAAGAGCCTGATCCTGTGTGTGTACTGTTCTATGGGTAAGTTTAAAATAATACAAAGTGTGATAACAGTGCGTGAACTCTACAGATACAATTTTGCATCATTATGTTCAAAGGTACCTGCCATTTTTGACTTCTAAAGATGTCCAATGCCAACACACAAAACATGATTTTAAAAAGAATATATTAAGTTATCCGTTTGCTACTCATGCAGGCAAATAGAGGGATTTTAACTCCTACCTTAAGAAAAATTCTGATTGAAAACATTTCAGCTCCAACTCCTTTATAGATCTCTTGAATAACAAATTACACAATGTGGCAATAGCAATGACTTTGGAAACTGTGAGAAATCTTCTGCAAGAAACTCATTGATTGGTGCCAATACCCAAAACATCACAAGATGCCAATAGTTTGCTCTTCACCTTCAGCCCACAAAATGTTGAAAACATACATTAGTTATCCTCCTCCTTCTAATAAATCAACTGCCTGAAAATAATCACCACTGATGCTTGTGAAGAGGCAGTAACCTGGATTATTCTACAAAGCTGCCCACTAATCACCTGAACAGTGATGTATCGGATGCCCTTGTAGTTCATGTGTAAAGACTAGGTTGCCTTGCGCTCTCATCAATTACCTCTTGCACTTTCACGAATACTTTGATGCACAAGATTGTAGAGCATTTGCTGTTTCTTTTCCATTGGAAATTAATTGAGATGGTTTGCCCCAATGAATCAAAGATCAGCAATCTGCTATCTGCACTTGTGCACCAGAGATTGGCTAATGTTGTACACATCCTTAGTTGATGACTGTGAAAGACCTGGAGACCAAGACATTTAGAGTGGTGGCTCATTTTCAGAATCAATTGCAAACCCTCAAGCTACATCATCTTGAGGAATAACTTGAATAGCCTGCCAATACAGCTGCAGAGAGGTTCACAATGCAAGATCAACCAAGTTTCATGACCTCAGTGAACTTTAAAACGGCAGATGCTGGAAATCCAAAATAGAATCCATAGAAAATGCTGGAAACACTCAGATCAGGCAGCATCTGTGCTAAGACAAATAATTAATGGTAAATCCAGAACTGTAACAGTGAAGGGTCCCAGTCTAGTTTAGAGATGCAGCATGGAAACGGGCCTATTGACCCACGCCACCCAACTAGACAATTTATAGAATCCAATTAACCTACAAACCTGCACTTTGAAACACAGGAGGAAACCCACACAGTCACAGGGAGAACGTACAAACTCTTTACATACAGCACCCATAGACAGGATCAAACCTGGGTCGCTGGCACTGTAAGGCAGCAACGCTACCGCTGCATCGCTGTGCGCCATCCCAGACCTGAAACGTGTGTTGTTTCTTAACATCAAGGCTGTGGCTAAAAATGAGACTAGGTTATGGCAACATTTTATCTGAACTACCTACTTGCCTTCTGCTTCAATCATATCCAATGACCTCTCATCTTATAAATACAATGGTTCTTTTATTATCATGTGCTCCAAGGCACAGTGAATTAAAAAAATACAGTTCTGTAAGCTTATTGCCATATCCCCAATTAAGTACTGAATGCATGGCAAACAGCCTGCTGAGTCCATATGTAAGTCACCAGGTTTTGGCACAATTTTCATGCTGCAGCTGGTCATTAAGGCCCAACGCAGTCATCACCTCCATCCAGAAACATATAAAATTCTTAATGGATTGGACAGGCTAGGCGCAGGAAAAATATTCCCAATGTTGTGGGAATCCAGAACCAAGGGCCACAGCTTAAGAATAAGGGGTAAGCTATTTAGGACTGAGACAAGGAAAAATGTTTTCACCCAGAGAGTTGTGAATCTGTGGAATTCTCTGCCACCAAAGGCAGTGGAGACCAATTCACTGGATGTTTCACTGGATTCACTGAAGTGTTAGATATAGATCTTAGGGCTAAAGGAATCAAGGGATATTGGGAGAAAGCAGTAATGGGGTACTGATTTAGGATAATCAACCATGATCACATTGAATGGCGGTGCTGGCTCAAAGGGCTGAATGGCCTACTCCTGCAAAATGGTCCACGTTGCTATGTTTCTCCTCACTGGTCCATTGTCCAGCATCAGAGCCATCACCAACTCCCTCCACCATCTGGTTCTTGGTGGTGGTGGGGGGGGGGGGGGGGGGGGTTCGGGGGGTGGAGGGGAGAAAGAGAGAGCCCAAAATGAGTGGCAGATGAGCCAGGCATACTGCCTGCTGGGGTGGGGTAGCACCCTGCGGCCATTCGGGAGTTTCTGCCATGTGTAGCATTTTCTGGAGCTTCTGAAGATGGTGCAATGTGCATCTCCCTCCCAACCCCCCCCCCCCCCCACCACCAGAACTATGCTCGAAAAGGAACATTGTCAATGAATTTAGCCCTCACAAATACCAGCTCTGATATTCAAAATGGATGCAGCTTAGAAAATAGTGGAGATGGAACTTACTCATTTTGAAAGTGCAGACATGTGAAGCCTATAACCTAAGGAAATGTGCGACATAATTATTACCTCCCAGGTGGCTATTTTGCATATGGTGTCCGCTGAAAAAGCTCATGGGTACTTTTGAGGTGTCTGGCTACAGAAGCAGGCTGAATATGCAAGCGGCACAAAATGTTTCCCGCCTTTGCAGACATATCCAACAGCCTGGAAGATCAAAGGGGTAGGAAAGAGCCAGGCACTGACTGGATACAGGAATTTGCACAGAGCTTGGAATGCGAACATTCCCACTTAAAAATTGTGTGAAATTTAGTCGGTAAGCTTGTGGATCAAACAGTGATACATTTCTAGTGGCTGATGCCTCATTTCCCAATGCAAGCAAGCACCATCTGGGTAAAGCATTGGAAGATTTGAATGTCACCCACGCTCAACCTGCTGCCATTGTGGCTGTGGTCATGTTGTTCAAATGGAACTGTAGCATCGCCCACCAGCTCTCGAACAACTGGGGAAGTACAAGAGGCCCAATCAAGGGGGAAGGGAGGTCTGGGTCTGTCTGGCATGACTGTCA
The DNA here is from genome assembly GCA_963514005.1 of Raja brachyura. The sequence goes on from OY740783.1 coordinate 90,420,711, forward strand.
GGAACTTTTCACATCTGTTACACTCTCCCAATCTAGCTCATTGCAGATATGCACGTTTTATCTGCACTCTCTCAGCAACTATAACACTATAACCTGCAGTCGTTATTTATTCTCATCGCACTACATGGGGTGGCATAGTAGCGCAGCAGTAGAGTTGTTGCCTTACTGTGCCAGGGACTTGGGTTAGATCCCGACTATGGGTGCCATCTGTATGTTCTTCTTGTGACAGCATGGGCTTTCTCTGGGTGCTCTGGTTTCCTCCCATATTGCGGTAAAAATGGTACAGGAAACCAACTGCAATTGGATCTGCTGATAAAGTATTTAAAAACAGGTAACAGCACTATCATGCTACCACTGCATGCGAGGTGGCATGATGATCTGTCCACTCTGGATGTCCTTAGATGTTTGTTGCCTCCCCAATAATGATAGAGGCATGCTTGGTGCTGCCAGAAATGTATTGATGTTGTCCTTCACATCTCTGACATTGGCCCCCAAGTTATCCAGCAATTTAAAACAGATGGCCAGACCTTCTCAAGCCTGCGTCTACAAATAGAGCAAACGTTTACAGGCAGAATATATGCATCCTTTGCAATGAGCATGTCCAAGTTCTGTTAAAGTATCCTTGACCTAAATTACAAACAGTTTATCTTTCCACAGATGCTGCCTGATCTGTTAAGTGTTTCCAGTGTTTACTGTTTTTATTTCAGGTTTCCAGCACCTGCAATTTTGTTTTGAATTTCATTTACTGGTCAAAGTGTTCTGGCAAGCAAACATTTCCCACGTGTTATTGAGAGGAATGCAAGGTGGTTTTACCTTAGTCTCCTGAAGGTGGCAAACTCTTTCCAGTTCCACTCTGGCAAGCCGTACTCATCCTTGCTCTCTCGCTTCCTTTCACAAATTACAGACTCCTTACACGCAAAAAGTGCTGCAAACAGAACATCCGACATTGTGATGACATCTTGAGGATAGATTAACAGCAGAATTACTAAATTGCATTGCTCCGCTGCTGAGATTTACGCACACCCATAATCACATCTGCTTTAAACGACAGCTGCACCCCTCCAAAGGTTCTTCTTCTTCTTATCGAGTCCACACACAAGATTAGAAGTTGTTCAATCAGAGCTGAACACAATTCTCAGCATCTGCGTACAATAGCATCTGTCTCCACGCTTCTTGTGCGTGGTGGTGGAAAGATTGGTGGAAACAGGGCCGCGACGTGAACGCTCTTTCCTTGACCCCCCCCAAAAGGTTGACCCTCATGGAATGTTTTGTTTTCTCCTCTATATGAACAAACAGACAATATTGAGTGTCAAGTTCCGACTTGGTAACAAGGAATGATACCAAATGTGGGGTGAGAAAACAAAAGGTATAGGCAGTTTGCAAAATACTTGAGCAAATCTGAATGTTCTGGTCCCACTGTATAAGCAACAAGAGCAAGAGGTATTTACCATGTTCCACAGCATTTAACATTAATTATTTAATCTGGAAACCATGCAAGCTTTACATAACCTACTACAAAGATTTAAAATGCTTAATGCCATATTTGCAATAAATGCAGTCACTGTTGAATTTGACAAACATGAGCATCATGTTATGGCAGACCAGTCAGGAACATTTTACATATATTTTTTAAATATATGCACAACCCTTAGGCTATCTGTCATTTCTTAGATGACAAATCTGAGGAATTCTTCAGTTCATCTTTATAAACTGAAGTGCTTGCAAGCGTACATTTTCCTTTCACAGTGATGAGACATTTTTAAACTGCTGTCTCTTCCAGAAAGCAGACTGCATGCGCACTGGAGCAGAAACTTTATTGTCTGGGTACTGCAAAGTTAAAGAGTTTATTTTGCAAGAGTACATTAGAAATAAAAGAGCACGCACTTCACATATAGCATCTTCACATTTAGACCATCAGAACTGAGGTTTACAAGGAAACCAAGTGCTATATATACACATCTCAAAATGAATGAAGGTGAAAGAAATTAGGCGGTGGTTCTTAACCTGGGAGTCGCAACCTCCATTGGGGGGGGGGGGGGGGGGGGAGGAGGGAGGAGATCATTTGCGGCTTTACTGGGGACATGGTCATAAATAACATATCCATTTGTTGAGTCCATTTTTCGGAACCTAACAAAAGGTACATACCGCATACAGTATTTTGTTCGCGTTTGCCAAAAAGGTTAAGAACCACTGAATTAAAGCAATCAATTTCCAATGTAACAATTCGAACAAAAAGAGTTTTGCAAAAAGCATGTAGATACAAGGAAATACAAATGCTAATTTACAAAAAAATGACAGTGCGCTGGAGTAGTTAGTTAGATGTACCAAGATACAGTGAAAAGCTGTTGTCGCGTGCTAACCAGTCAATGGAAAGACTACACACGATTACAATCGAGTCATCCACAGTGTACAGATATATGACAAAGGGAATAATGTTTAGTGCAAGATAAAGTCCAGTAAAGTCCAAATAAAGATAGCAACACAGCAGATCAGACAGCATTTTGGGAGAACATTGATAGGTGAAGTTTCCGTTTGGGACCCTTCCTCTTGAACCAAATTGTCATCTACCCATATTCTCTGGAGTTGTTGCCTGATCTGCTGAGTTAATTCCAGCACTTTTTCCTCACAGTGTCTCAATATGTATAGCTCTAAAACACTCAGGAAGTCTGACAAAATCAAGAACTTAGGAGCCCATGATTGGTATCACACCCCCCACCTTCAACACCCCACTGCTTCAGCTTGGCTGCACTATGTACCGTCTCAACATGGACCACTGTTACTCACCAACATTACTCTGACAGTACCATCTTTACCCACCATCGCAGCAACAAAGGACGAGGGCAGCAGATGCATAGGAACCTCCAACCTGCAGCTTGCTCCCAGTCATACATCATCCAAACCTGCAATTATGTTACCAGCCTTTCATAGATGCTGCATCAAAGTCTTAGAACTCTACAAAAGGGCACTGTGGAATTCCTTCACTGCAAGGCCTGCAACGGTTTAAGACATTCACCACCATCTTGTTCAGGGTGGTTTCTGTGGACAATAAATGCCAATGTTGCTAGTGGCACCCAGCTTGTAAAATACTTTAAAAACTTAAACTAACACATTAAATTTGTTCATTTGTTAAATTTAAAAAACGTAAACGTTGCTTTTATTGTGTACGCACTCTATGAGGTCTACTATCCTTCAACCTTAATCTTAGTATGATTGTGTCTAATAAACAGCAGGGTCATAAACAAGAATTTTACTATACTTGGGTACATGTAACGATAAAGCACCATTGAGACTTGAATTGTTCAAAAATAGGAATGGCTTTATTCGCTCTTCTGCACAAGTACATGAGAGGCATTCCGTCTCTAAGATTGACATTGAATGTGCTGTGGCACTAGCTCATTCTGAGCATTCTCTTGTAGGGGCTGCCATGCACCTTTCTGGTCAAGTAGAGCACTGGCCATGGAACTTGAGTTTCACCAAGGAACCCTCAGAGCACCCAAGGTGACTGAACAAACTTCCACACATTCCAATCTCTCAGGCTGGAACTCTGGCCACTCTACCCCTCACCAGCTAATGGGACACAAGTGTACCAAAACCATTGAAGATCGTGGCGGAAATAACGATTTTTAATTTAGAATTGCAAAGTTTACTATGCTTCTGCTTAGATTCTAGCAGTTTATATTTTATATACTACCTTTACTTTAGTGATCGAGCATTGAATCATGCCCTTCGTTCGCAATAACCATCAATCACCCACTGATTAATTTCCTTATTCCACCATTGCATCTACTCCCTACACACTAGGGACAGTTTATAGAGGCCAATTAACCTTCAAACAAGTATGTCTTTGGGATGTGGGAGGAAACCAGAGCACACAGAGGAAACACACTCGGTCACAGGGGGAAAGTGCAAACTCCACAGTCAGCAACTGAGCACAGAATCAAATACAAGTCTCTGGTGCTGTGCAGCAACAGCTCTACCAGCTGTGTCTCCGAAATGATTGCAATTGTTCTTGTGCAGCGCAGCAGAGTAGAGATGAGCAGGAAATTCTTATCAAAGCAAGATACAATTCATTTAATTCTCTATTTATTGTATTCGGTTGTAATTCAATCACGTCATTCAAACCAAGGACGGTCAAAGACACACAACTAATGCAAATATTCAGATTCCAGGTGAAGCACCAATTCAGTTGCATCGCTTCCAATTTAGTGGTCATAATATGGTCTGTTTTTAAGAGAAAACAAACATATGATCAAGTGCCCACTTCACAGAACACTTTCAGTCGGCTAGAATGAACCGGGGCTACCTCACACTTGTCACTGTTTGATTAGGTTTAAGATTGTTATGGACAGGGCCAGAGAGGGTGCACATGTTAAAATGCTCAAATGGGGCAAGGCCAACTTTGAGGGTAAGAGAGGGTCTCACTCTGATTGGAGCAGGTTAGTTGAGTATATCAGCCAAGAGGAATGATTTTTAAAGTGTGTTGATAAAAGCTCAGGATGTGTATGTCCCTGTTAGAGTCAAGTGCAAGGCTGGCAAATGTAAGGAAGCTTGGCTGAAGAGGGAAATTGAGGCATTGGTCAAGAATAAGGAGGACGCATGGGACAGGAATAGGCTGCTGGGATCAAGTGCATCCTTGGAGGGGTTTCAGGAACTAAGGAGTAAACTAAAAATGAAATCAGAAGTGCAAAAAAGGGCCAGGAGATAGTTCTGGTAGATAGCACGAAGGACAATCCCAAGAGATTTTATGAATACAAATGGGGAATAGAGTAACTAGAGAGAGAGTGTGACCCCTCAGGAATCAAACTGGTACCTCTGTGTGGAGCCACAGGAGATGGGCAAGGTCCTCAATGATTATTTTTCCTCTGCGTTTATCGAGGATGAAGACTGATAGACTAACGAACATGGAGCTGTCAATGGAAGTGGCTTGAGAGAAGACAGTGTTACTGTAGAGGTACTGAAGATACAATAGTGTATGAAGGCAGACAAATCTCCAGGGCCTGATTTTATATATCCGAGGACATTGTGGGAAACTAGAGGGAAATTGTGGAAACACCGATTGAAACTTACGAGTCATCTTTAAATACAGGAGAGATGTCGGAAGACTGGAAGGTGGCAAATGTGGTGTCCCTATACAAGAAATGCTGGGAACTAAAGGTCAATGAGCTTAACATCTGTAGTCAGAAAGGTACTAGAGAGTATTCTGAGGGATAGGCTATACATGCATTTAGATGGACAAGGGCTGATTAGGGATAGTCAGCATGGTTTTGTACGTGTCTCCCAAACCTGATTGTATTTTATAAAGATGTGACAAAAAGTTAGATGAAGCCAGATCTGTAGATGTTGTATACATGGACTTCAGCAAAGCATTTGACAAGGTTCTGCATGGTAGGTTGCTCTGGAAGGTTAGATCACATGAGATCCGAGGAGAGTTAGCCGAATGGATAGAAAATTGGCTTCATGGAAGGATGGTGGTGAGGTTGCATTTAGAATATTGTGTTCAGTTCTGGGCACCATGTTATAGGAAAGATGCTGTCAAGCTGGAAAGGGTACGGAGAAGATTTATGAGGATGCTGCCAGGACTAGAGGGTCAAAGCTATAGGGAAGTCGAGTCGGCTGGGACTCTATTCCTTGGAGCGCAGGAGAATGAGGAGTGGTCTCATAGAGATATATAAAATCATGAGAGGAATAGATTGGATAAATGCACAGCGTCTCTTTCCAGCGTTTTATCGTGAAGCTATGGCCTCTGGTCCGAGTCTCACCCACCAGTGGAAACTTCCACATTCACTCCATCCAGGCCTTTCACTATCTGGTAAGTCTCAATGAGGATTCCCCCCTCCCTCATCCTTCTAAACTCCAGCAAGTACTAGCTGTCAACCCAATCATTCCTGGGACGATTCTTGTAAAGCCTTCTATAAACCCTCTCCAATGCCATCTAAACTTCTGACAAGTCCTCAGACCACAATTACATGAGCTCACTGAATCCATCATGAGGCATCCCATAGTTGCAAGAACAAGTGCATATTGGTCAAGTGGCTCATTAGTTGCTTGTGGCACAATAAAAGGGATTGTTGCTGGTGGTAAGTGAGTAAGATCTTGAGAAATCTCTTCCAAAAAAAAAATCACAATGTAAAGCTAGATTCTCCTGCGATTTCTCTTCCACTTTGTTCATACTTGATTAAACAAAAATGATATTTTGGTCTGTTTTCAGTAGAAACCTGACATCAAACTTGCATTTTAGGCTGAATGTCAAAACTCATCCTGCATTATAAGTGTTAAATTTGCAGCAAGTGACACAAGCATGTTGAATTTAAATTCTAATTACACATCACTCCAGTCATTTTAGGTTAAACACTCAGAGAATTTACAGAATAAGTATTGGCAGAATGCTGGCGAAGTCTGAAGTAGAACCAGAAAGGTTACATTCTTCATTGGAGGTCTTCCTCACAATTGCAGCTGCAAGTGAACAGGAAGTGTATATTGGGGTGGCACAGGCAATAGCACTGTTATGACACAGCTCCAGAAATCCAGCTTCAATCCTGATCTCCAGTGCTACCCGAGGAGACTAGAATCCAGAGCAAAGGAGAAAAAAAAAATGGAGGTACTGAGCAGGATAAGCAGTATCTATTGAGGCAAAGGGATGACCAAAGGTTTCAGGACAAGGCTGCATTTCCCTAAAGATCTGCAGGCTGTAAAAGATTAATGGCCACTAAATTATCTCAAGTGTTTACAATCTAGAGAGAGGGCATTTCAAGGCAAAGCAGGGAAAGTCATAAGAGTTAGGGTAGGATTACAGTTGTGCAGAACCTTGAGGCCACACTTGGAGTGTTGTGTGTAGTTCTGAGGGAATGGTGAGAGAATAATGGAAAGACTCAGTAGGATGTTGCCTGGAATGGAGGAGTGCAGTTAAAGGAGAACGCAGAGTCTGGATTTTTTCTCATTGGAATATTTGATGTTGAGAGGTGACCCAAGAGGATTACAAAATTAGACGGGGGATAGACAGGGTAGGTAGGCAATCTATTTCCAAAGAGCAGTCTTGGACTAGAGGACAGCGGTTTTAAGGTGAGGGAAGAAATTTAAAAGGAGATCTGAAGGGTCAGTATTTCATAGGGTGGTGAATATATGGAACAAGCTGCCCAAAACTGATGCAATTACAACATTTGGAGTTCAGTCAATTACTTGGATCGGAAAGGCAGAAATCATGACCCAATGTGGGCAAATGGAGTTTGTCAAGATAGGCATCCTGGACGGCATGCATGAAGTGGGCCAAAATAAGGCATTTCATAACAGGAGTGAGTGTTTGATGATCAGCATTACTTTAGTAGTCTGAAGGGGGCATTTCCTTCCTGCATTTCACACAACTTGAACATTCATGTGCATATGGTCACCCATGATCATATTGAATGGCAGTGCTGGCTCAAAAGGCCAAATCCTGCAACTATTTTCTATGTCTATGTTTCAATTTTCACCCAATCAACTGGCTACAAATAAGAGCAAACATTAACCCCCCTCTAAATTCTGTACAGCTTCTTTACTGAGCATTAATAAGGCAATGAGCTATTGACATACATCCAAGAAGTTTTTCCATGCATGCAGTTCAACTCAAGCCCCCAGATAGCAGCCTGCGCACAGCTTCAAAATTTGACCAGAATATTTTGCATTCAATTCTTAGTGTAGGTGCTATGAATGATGCAGGCACGTGCCGTCAGGGTAGGCAAGGTAGGCACTGCCTACCCTGACTAAAATTATGAAATGACAATTACTAAATATAAATAGTAAAGGCATGTTAGAATTATGCCTTTGTAAGAGACTGATCTCTTAGGTAGGCATAATTCCCCGTGCCTTTCACTCGCAGCGCTTGTGAAATGGAAAGCTCGGTGCAGCCCACATGCCGTCAGCGCTGCCTGAAGCCGTCAATTTTAATCGGGGCTGAAGGAAGCAGAAATCCTGCCTTTGTAGCACTGCGCATGCGCATCAGTCTACTGCGCATGCGCAGCGCAAGTTTCTTGGCGGGGTTTTCAACCATGGTGTCCCAATGATGTGGTAAGTACATTTTGTGATTTATTTTTTTAAATACCGTATTTGCGGGGGTGTTGGGGCGGGGGGGGGGGGGGGGTGTGGGAGTGGGGGTGGGGGGAGAGCTCCTTTCACAGCGTTTGGGGAGTCTGGCCCGGGGTAACGTTGCGGGGAGGGCATGAATGTTATGAATGAGGGGCCGGGGGCATCCACTTGTGACGTTCTTTGCAAGGGGGCGTGCAATGACACTGCTCTGAGGCCGGGGGGGGAGAGATAGAGAGAGAGAGAGAAGTAGCTCGAGCGGCCGCCGGGCCGGACAGCGGAACCAGCCGCCACCTTAGCTCCAGAACCACCCGCCCACCTCTGGCAGTTCTCCGTCTAAAAATCTCTCTCCTGCCGCTCGCTGGCCTCACTCATGTACTTAAATTCCGACAGCGCGATTGAGGTTACTTGGCTGTGGGAATTTAAGGATTTGCAGGAAGTCGCTGACATGAGCGAAGTCGGCGAACGGCAGGTGACAGGTGTTCCGACGGAGAGCACTGCCAAAGGTGAGCGGGCCGGCAGAAGGCGTTGAAGTGGTGGCCAGTTCAGCTGTCGGGTCCCGGTGGATGCTCTCCGAGCTGATTCTATCCCCAGCTACAGTCCGTGGCTTCGCACCCGGAGAGCTGCGGCAGCGGTGAGGGAGTGAAGATTCCAGTACTTTGTGATAAGTACTTCCTTGCGATTTTCACCATTGCTCCTCACATGTCCAGCCTACAACCTCTATATATCGCTCAGACCCTCTGGTCCTGACACCTTCCTCATAAATGTTCTCTGTGTCCTTTCCAGCGCTGGCAGTATCCCCGACACCCTCCTTCTCAACACTCGTGCCCTCCCCACAACTTTACCCCTGGCACAGACTCTCCACACGCTGTGAAAGGAACTGTCCCCCCAATTGGACTAGGAAGCCTTGGGCAAATTGAAATGACACTGTTTTTATTTATTTATTTATTTATCTATCGGGGAGAACAATCTGCACATGCGCGGTTTACATTTTTTTTTAAAGCGGACTGAGTGCCTGCCCTGAGTAATTACTCACGGCACGTGCCTGGAATGATGCCACTATTAATACAATGCATTCTGAGGATGGACCTCATTATTTCTTATTGATACATGTGGCAGAATTTCAGATACATTGCCTTTCACACTGGATGCAGTGTACTTGCACATCACGTGTTAAAGGAATACAAAAATATCTTGTACAAAATGCAGTCATATCCAAGCAAAATTATCATCTCAACCTGATCATTCTTAACTTGCAAAGACTGATGTTTTGCAAGGAATTTTAGACCAATGTGTCTCAAAGCAAGGGAGCAAAATAAAAAACACAGATCAACAATAGACTCATGAATGTGATGGAAGAAATCATTTGAAGTCCCTTCAGTATTGGCGATATGGTTGCTAAGGAACAAAAACTTGAATTAGTACAGCATTTTTAATGTGAAGAAATATTCAAAGGCATTCCATACAAACAGGAAGACAGACACAGTACATTTCAAAAGATAAAAAGAACAACAAAAACATTTTGGGAGAATAAAAGGTTTTACAAGTTGGAACTTTTGGAAGGGAGATAGAGAGTCTAATGAGATGCTGCAGTTTCCAACATCAAAACACAAGATTGTAGATTGAGGAGCAAACAGTTTATATATAGCATATTTGAAACAGAAGAACATCACTCAAAAATTCATATGCCTTTTGGACCAAATTAGTCATTGAGTCACAATGATACAAGGATGGGTGACATATCTTAAAGAGGTACGGTTATAGGAGCTTCTTAAAAGGAGAGAATGGATGAGAAGCACATATTTAGGAAGGAACATCGTGACGATTTGACAGATAACATTGGGCTAGAGAGGCATGTGACGGAAGGCATGTAGGGACTCAAAGATTACAATCTGAAACTTAATTGCAAACCACAATAGGTCAAAGGAAACAAATGTTGGATACGAGACAGGGCTGTGGACAATAAGCAAGTTCGATATTCCGACAGCGCATGCCCAGGTCGTAGGTCACTCGAGAAAAAACATTCTCAGCAGCCCAGCCTGAGACCCCAGCCTGCCAGGGAATAGGTTCCTCGAGAGTTGGAGCAGAGTTGAGCTGGAGTTTGCGCTTCTTCGCTGCGCTGGCTGTAAGCCTGGGGCCGCCACTGCTCCAGGCCAGTGACCCATCAGTCCAGGGTCCTCCCACACATCTCCAACCGCCCCAGGACAGGGATGGGACACTCGGGGGGGGGGGGGGGGGGGGGGGCGGGGGGGGGAGAGAGAGAAAGAACGGGGATAGTCCAGAAGCAATTCAACAGCACTTACAGTGCTGGAGGCCCAGGTTCAATCCTGACTACAAATGAAACGTAGGTCTGTACAGTCGCAGCAGCTCAGCTGCCAAGAATGTCTCTCCACTGGTCTAGTCTGTCCCCGTCTCCCACTTGCATCTGCCCCCTCTCTCCGTCTCTGTTACACCCTGCTCTCCTGCTACCTGACACCCCCGTTCATCAGATTAAATATATTTTTACACATAAATTATGAATAAAGATGAGAAAGTTGTAAACACAAGTAATGTTTCTTATTCCAGTAGCAAATACATTAAGGATTAAATGAAAATAATAAATATTTTAACTTTTTGAATATCTCATAATTTCAGATTAACGAACTGAGCTAGACTGGGATTGCCTAAGTAATGTGTGAACAGCAGAACTAGAAAGGAAACTATTGAGTTGACTGAATTCCAGATTAATTCATTGGTAGAATGGTTAACAATTCATACACAGTTTATACAGCTAGCGTTTTGTTCGCTTTTTCTTTATCACAAATGACCTTTGACAAATCACATGACTCCTTGTGTTTTTCAGAATTCCGAACTCCTTATTGGAATTTCTGAAGTAAAAATAGGAAACTATCTGAGTGCACTGGCGTAGTCACATTGAGTTAATTGTCATTTGCACAAGTGCGGTGAGGTACATTGAAATACATGTTTGCAACAGAGATACAGCAACTCTGACAACACACAATTTGCACAAATTCTGCCATACAGAAAAATATTCAAAATATTAATGCAAAAATATTATTTAAAATTCCATGGTCGTGCAAGAGGTGCAAGGGGGTATTCCACACAGAGGCAGGATCAAGATTTGCTGGATCGTTCAAGAACATGCAGATTGTAGGAAAGTAGCTGTTCCCAGATTTGGTGGAGTGGGACTTCAGGCTTTTGTACCTCCTGCCTGACAGTAGCAGTGAAAGGACATGACCCAGGTGATGGTGATCCTTGATGAATAATGCAACCTACTTGGGGCAGTACCTCATGTAGATACTTTCAATGGTAGGGAGGACTGTACCCAGGATGGATCAGGCAGAGATTTTCTTTGCTGATGATAATGCACAACTAAAAATATGAAAGCAAATATTTGACGATAGAGTTGTCCGGGCTATCAATAGTTTCAACAAAATGAGAGAGGTAAATATGTGAATGAATGCATTGGGAATTAATGGCATTTGTAATAAACAAAAAGGGTTTGGCCTTTTTCATTGCTAATATAGTTAGACCATAACTCATCCAAGACACTGACAACAGGGTTGCAAAATTATAAGGCTATCAAGAGATGAGGAACAGGATGAATGCACAAGTGTTGAGATAAACTGTGGCTTCAAATGAAGTTACTGTGTAGATAAGTTGGGAAGAAGTAGAAGCAGCAAAGAACAGATCCTTAATGTCACCAAGACTGTGCAAAGGGAAGATAAACTAAAGAGAAACACCAGCTATAATGACAGCAAATATGCAAAGAGATTCAAGGAATGAGACTGGACTCAAGTGGCCCAGAAAAAAAAGTGGTGTCAGTGGAGAGAGACGAATGTGGTCCTTTAGGGTCTGATTATAATGTGCATATCACTGATCATAATTCATCATGTTTACACAATAGCTATATTGCATATGAATGGGAATTGATTATTCATTTTATGGAATGGAAGTGGATAACGTCTGACTTGTTCATACTGCACAGTACAGATGGGTTCCAAATTGAGTTTTCTGGATCACTGCCACCCACGCAGTATGCTCCAAACCGTACCTTTGTTCGTTCACAGCAGGATGGTTTGGAGGTTCAGGCTGAAATTCAGGCATATCAAAAAAGGGTAATTGAAAAAATATATCATGAACCTCACCAATTAGTTTCCAACATATTCACCAGGCAAATGGAGGATGGGGGGTAAACCGCATCACCCTGGACTTAACCCAACTTAATACCTTTGTGCAGTACAAACATTTCAAAATGGAAACCTTTGTTACTGCCAAACAATTGATTGCCAAGGGATGTTATATGACATCAAAGACCTCAAAGATGCCTATTATTCGGTTTCTGTTCACAAGGATCACAGAAAATACCTGAAATTTAACTGGATGGGGCAACTATGGCAGCTTAAAGCATTGCCTAATAGGTTAACCTCAGCTCCCAGGTTGTTCACTAAAATATTGAAACCGGTTTTGTCGATTGACGCGCATGCGAGCTGACGGGTTCTTCACGTAATCCCTCATCGCAACTCCTCATAAAATAAAAATCAAGCTTCAAACTGGTAAGTTCTCATTTAATCTTACTATAGTCTTGCATACATGCATATTATCTGCTCTCACACAATAACTAACTGAAGAGCAGTACATCTGGAATTTTCTCCCAGTGTTGTATTCTCTCAGGAGAAAAAAAAAGAAATAATCACAAAATAAAGGTTCCAAAAATTGAAATCAAGAAGTAACAGTAACAGTGTTGGATCACCAACCCAAATTTTTTAGCAATTACAAATTTTAGAGGAACAAATTGAAAACCCATAACACTCGAGGGCATTGACTCAAATTAGCGTTAAAAAAAGGACACCTGGGTTAGAAATTCAACTTGGATGATACTGGAAAACAGATGCTTTTACAAAAGGCGCTCATTAACCTCATCAGCAAAATCCAGTTATCGCGATGCCAATAAATGGGAACATGCATGGCATATAGAAAACAGCCAATTTGATCTATGCAGATAGATGATGCGGATTTGAGGTTCTTGAGCAATGCACTTTCAATGCCATCAATCTTACCAAATAAAAACGTAACCAAAACAAAAAATAATTGCAACTTGGGATGCTATTTCTTGCCATCAATCAACATTTGAAGCTCTTTGCGGATTTTAACTGCAGAGTAATTTGCATTTGAAAAATTATAGAGTTAATAAGCTTGATGGTGCCATATTCGCAACAGCTGGTACTCCATATTAGAAAGGCTGAGGGAGGTTTCATCAACAAGTCCTTCTGGAGGCTGGCTGTACAACCCCAACTACCTGTGTTGCATTCTGCTGATGTACAAAAGGTTGAACTGGCCAACCAAATACCACAGAGCCAGAACAAAACAAGCCACGATCTGGGACATAGTCATTGACCCAAGAAGCTGTTCATACAATTATTATATTTTGCGTGGTGCCAAATTATAATTGCAAGGTGCCAAAGGCAGGGCATGTCCCTGCATAGGCAAGAGAATCAGTGGTGAATTCATTGAGAAGTGGTGGGCACATTTGAACTTCCTTTACAAATATAAATGAACCTTCATACACGATGTATTAAGTACCCATACTAAGCTATTAAATAGCTTATGCTGATCTAGAGAGGAATAAAATGTTTGAAATCAGAACCTGTGATGTTATGATATTCTTCCACATAAATGCTATCTGTACAATTAAAATTCAAATACTCAATAGTCTGTGACATACATTTTTAAAGAAAAGTACCATTTTAAAATTATCCTGAGTTAATAAACAAATAAGACAAACAAATGCTGCATGATTTATAACCATGCTTTATACATTATGCTTTTGCAATGAGACAGTTATTCAGTAAATCCCTTTTTGCTAGAAATTTGGGAACAGATGGACTATGTGACAGATGATTCAATAATTGCACTCATTAAAAATCTGCCTGCTTTTAATTTTTCTTACATTGAGCTAAGTAATAAGAATGAGATGGTTTTGTCATTGTCAGCACACAGTTAATTAAGTTTTGTGTTGATTTCCTGTGACTATCTACCATCAAGTGACAGCATCTTAAATTTAGCCGAGTAGTCACATCATCTCTCAGACAATCAATAAGGGTAGCCAACGCCGTTGGTGGATTGATTCATAGCCAGCAAACAATCCTCTGTCTTGCTATTAAAACAACAGAAAAAATGTTTTTCACTCAATTTATCCCTGCCTGCAGCCTAGTATCCTTCCAGGGAAGCAAGTACACTCAAGGGCAGTTATTCAGAAAGAGACGCAACTGAAAGTCCCAACATGAGATTGTCCACTTGTACTTGGAAACTCTAGCACTATCTTGTCTTGCCCCAGCATAGGCTGTTTAATAGCTCAACAGTTGCAGGAAACTTCTCAGACCTGGGATGTGGTGAATGGTTTAGTAATGTTGGGCATTTGGAAAATGAGTCCAATCAAAATTTTCTCCCTCCTACTTTGCTGCTGACCTGGTGGAGGATAGATTTAGATGTCATTTGACCATAGGATCAGCAGAGACAGGGAGGGGGGGGGGGGGGGGGGGTGCTGCACTCCTAAATGCACCAGCAGCCCAGCCCATTCATGTCCCTTGCTTAACTCAGAGTTTCCTTGTTCTGAGTGCCCCTAACTAATCGGTTGCCCAGTTATGTACTATTTAAATCAATGTGTAATAACTATGAATAGTGGATTAAAGTTGGGTATTATAGAATCTAATAGGTCAGAAATCTACCAATTTGGCATCAAAGGCCCCAGAGTGTCAGATTATTAAAGAGTTTTACTGCAGTATATTTTAGAAGAAACAATTCCCAATAGCTTTCCAGGCATACTGGCTTCCTTTTGCCTACATTGACTGATGCAAGCAGCAAAACCAGTAATGTAAAAAAGAAATTGGGATTCAGAGATTAATAACTGGAGGGACAAAAACAATGGAGTAGGTATTCGGGTACAAACACAAGTCGAATGCTCATGTACATGAGGGTACAATGAAATACCCGTTCGGATGAAGTTCAGGGCAAAATGAAACTAACCGTACATCAATGTATACATCAATACAGCAATGAATGCAAAGCAGCAGAATGATGCAAAGATTGACGTGCAATCTGAAGTATGGGAAAAAGTAAAATTAAATAAGGCAGAATTAAAAGCGAGTACAAAAAAAAAGTGCAGGAGGCCATTCAGCCCTTCGAGCCAGCAGCACCATTCAATATGATCATCCACAATCAGTACCCCGTTCCTGCCTTCCCCATCTCCACTATCTTTAAGAGCCCTATCTAGGTATCTCCGGAAATATCCAGAGAGCCAGCCTTCACCGCCTTCGAGACAGAGAATTCCACAGTTTCACAACACTATGTGAAAAGGTTTTTGTTCACCTGTTCTACATGGCTTACCCCTTATTCTTAAACTGTGGCCTCTTCTTCTACACTGCCCCAACACCAGGAACATGTTTCCTGCCTCCAGCATATCCAAACCCTTAATAATCGTATACGTTTCAATAAGATCCCCTCTTATCCTTCTAAATTCCAGAGTATACAAGCCCAGCCGCTCCAATCTATCAACACATGGCAGTCCCTCCATCCCAGGAATTAACCTGGTGAACCTACGCTGCACTCCCTTCAAGAGTCTGATAGCAATGGGGAAGCAGTTCATATCTGGGCTTTCAAGCTGCAGCTCTGCAGAAGGTAGAAGACAGAAATGGGAATGGCCAGGGTGGCAGGCATCTTTTAGATACTTGCAGCCTTTCTGATGCAATGCATCATGATGATGGACTGGAGGAAAGGAAGTGATGAGCCAATGATTGACTGGGCTGTGTTCACCATTCTGCAGGTTTGGGTGGTCAAGAGCAGAATAGTTGCCAGACTGAGATTCCTTCCATCAGAATGCTTTTTATAGAGAGTGTAGAAGCTAGAGAGAATCATTGTGGACATGCTAAATTATCTCTGGCATTACGGATACCCATGAACATGAAGTCATTGACCCTCTCTACAATAGCACCATTAATGGGGACAGTGGATAGTCCCACTACACCACGAGTCCAGCTTCCTTAGGTTACTCAATTAATTTGTCTTAATGATGATGGGGTAGTTGTTGTTCTGACATGATGGCACAAGTTTCCAAACTCTTTCCTGTGGTCTGTCTAATCAGTTATTGATTTGGCTGACAGCGACATCATGAGCAAATCTAGATGGAGGTGGTGCTGCACTTGGCCACACAGTCATGGGTGTACATGGGAAAAGCAAGGGACTGAAGACACCCATGAAGGGCACCAGTGTTGAGGATCGGAGTAGCTTTCCATTCCATACACTTCTGAAGCTACCAAACTGTTTAACATCTCATCCCACCCATCATGCCCTCATTAAAACATCTGCCTCTGGCATCACCTCCTATTTGTTCTCTTAAAGGTAGACAGATGAAAATATAACAGACAATATAACAGACAATTTCCCAGAGGGCAGGTTTGCGTGGAAAACAATGGTAACCCTCTAGCTCATTTTCCTTATGCAAACACAAGCCACTTCCCAAATCCACTCTTATACATCTGCATTGGCTTAACCCAATGTGACTCATATTTGCCAAGTGCCTGTTATCACATCCTTTATTGCAGACATCAATATTCCAAAGCACTGCTGTTAGCTAAACCAGTCTCACACTCTTTTGCCATGTTTAAATCATGGATTTATATTTGCCACCCTCCAATTTATAGAAATCGCTGCATAATTAATGGAAATTTAGAAAGCAATTCATCCATTAGTTCCAAAGCTATATTTCAGTATGCCGTGCTGCAGATTATTAGGCCCTGGGGATTTGTCAGCTTTCAGTCTCATTAATTTTAGCAGTTTTAAAAAAAAAAGTAACAATTGCCTTTAATTTCTCCTTTTTATTAAACTCTTGGTTCCCAGAGCATTTCTGGGAAGTAAATGGTAACCTCTTCCATGAAGACAGAATCAAAATATTTGTTTAATGCCTTTTGTTCTTTTCCATTTTACATACTTGTAGAAGCTTTTCTTACAGCAATAAAGAAACAAAAACAGACTGAAGTTTCAAACTAGAAAGTACAAACACTTTGGTTTGTGGCTGTGTTTTTTTTTAAAGCTTTGATGCATTTATGCATCAACATGGCCTACTCTGGATATAACCCAAGTTCTTTCATGTCCAGATTATTATCAAGTACAGCTGCCATGTAAAACAGATACACAGTAATGTTAATGTAAAATACAGGAGAGGTTGCAGTTTGTATACAATGGAGCAACATGCTAATATAACCAATGTCCATTTAAATCAGAGCACCAGTTATATGCACAGTTACTTTGAAGAAGTTATTTTATGGACATTTTTACACACCTAATTAACTTCTTTACACTAATTTGTACATTTTCAAGTGATTGATTGAAAGATACAGTAGGGAAACAACCCCTCAGTACACATTGCTCAATTATCATTAATTTGCACCAGTTCTATGTTATCCCACTTTTACATCCACTCCATACACACTTGGAACAATTTATAGAAGCTAATTAACCTGAAAACCCACACATCTCTTGGATGTGGGAGAAAATTCCGAATACTCAGGCATACTTAAGAGCAAACTCAGATGGTCACAGGGAGAACATGCAAACTCCACCCACATAGCACCAGACATCAGGATTGAACTTCGGACACTGGTGGTGAGGCAGCAGTTCTACCAGCTGTACCACGGAGCCAAATACGACTATAAAGTAAATAAGTGATTAGGATTAACAAATGACAAAACTCAAATGGCAAAACTGCCTCCAATTATACCCCCAGCTATGTCTATTCAACTAACATTGTCCAGAATGCCGAGGAACAAACACACACACACAAATAACCCAAGTATTTAAACAGCAAATCACTACTTATGTCAAGGTTTCTTTTTACAAAGTTAATTGGGCTCATCACTATCCAAAGAATTAAAATAATTAATAACCATTTCTGAAATTTCTACTATTCCAGTTAAAAATGAATGTGTTTTACTGTGTAAGACAACAATCCTATAGCAAGGCAAAGGCAGAGTTCTTATTTTAAGAATAAATCTCATACCAACTCTAATCATAATTTCAGATCAAAAACAGTTCACTTAAGATACAAGGCAAGTCAAAAGTGGTAATTTATTTTCAATTTAAACCAGAAATTATTTCTAGTAATGAGCAACTGAACAATTTGAAGGGATGATATAACTTAACAGCACTGTTGCTGATGAAGGGAGTTTTAACCGCCAAATGATTTGAAGAAACCAGACAGTGATGCGAGGTACAAATTAGGAAAACGTTTCCATGCAAGTTTTGCAATGTGATTGTGCAGTGATTGAAGAATCAGTCTTTGTCAGCTGCAGTGCGATGATAGGCACCAAACCAATGCTTAGATCCAAGTCGAATTAATCAGATCAAATGGGAATTACAATAACTATGTTAATAGATTTTAAGTACAGTCAATAGAAAACGCTTCTAAACTTATTTAATTAGCAACAACTCATTGTGTCCGATATAATTTTATTGTAGTCAGTTTAAAAAACGCTTTTCCCTCAAAGGGCTATTTCCCTCATTTTATTTCTTGCCCATGATAGTATACCATAATTCTTGAAGGACGAAATTGTTGCAGGATCACCATTCAAAGGTGCTAACAAGCCTTCAAAACCTCTCCACACAATGATTATTCTCCCCCCCTTCACACTCTACTGAATGGTGACTACTGACAGGCTGCTATTACTAAGCTAAACTTTCTCCCAGTGCTCATGGCAGCACAAGAGAGTGATGTGGCCGTGACAGAGGAGACTATTGTTTTTTGACATTGACGAGATGTACACAAGACTGCAATTACCTCAAGAACATAGAGTATGGTTTTGAATTGTACACTTTTTCACATTTTATGACCGCAGTTCTGGCCCTGTAGAATGTTTATTTTTTCACCAGTGGCCAGCACGTTAGGTCGAGGTTTATTATTGTCAAATGTACTGAGGTACATTGAAAACTTTTGTCTTGCATGCTGTCCAATCAGTTCAGAATATGATATATAAATAGTCAAGTCAAACTCAATTACAATAGGTGGAGCAAAGGGTAAGAATAAGGGTTAGCGCAGAATATAGTTCTCAAAATCGTAATGCACCAGTTCCATAGGCAAAGTTCAATACCAGTGTTAATTCTGGCCAAATTGGAGATGCCAAATAAATCAAAATGCATCCCTTCTATGTGTTTACATTAAAGTGGATGGTGACATATCTACAATGTCAACTCTCAAGGTCTAGGCTTTCTCAATTCCAAAGGCACTTTGGGAGTTAGCCGATCAGGAAGGTTTACTGTAAAATTGAGTAAAGTCTTCTGGGCAGCTAGGCCATTTGGTCAATTTAAATGTGTCTTCTGCAGAAATGGGACAAGCTGCAGAATGGTGCCAGCTTGTCTGGAGCTTAGAGTTGCAGGGAAAGAATGAGACATCTGGAGATTCTTACAATTAGGTGTAAATTACATGAAACGGATTGGGTGAATGCAAACCAGACATACACATTGTAAATATTGTTGCAAAGCTTTACTTTACTAGATATTGATTGGGTTAAGTGTTGAGCCTTGTCTGGGTTTCTTGAATATCTGGGAAAATGTTGTTATGTTTGCTTACTTCCAGAAGCTTAGTTTGAATACAATGTATTGGTTACTGTATTATTGGGTTAGGGAAATGTCTATCACATACTGTGTTGGTCGATATCTGTTATTGAACTGTAAAGAAACCACCCCCATATGGTTCGGCCCCTCACGGTTCAGGGACCTATAAAAGGTAGATCCCACAAGGTCCTTTGTCGATCTTCTGGGATTACGCTTGGGACTGCGTGACCTTTTGGAGTGTCTCTGCTTGCACAAGGCTAGAAGGGCTTGGTCAAGCAAATACAAGGATTAAACCCGCGGTGGTTAGGTATAGTAGTGGGGAACTGTTATTGTGTTTTTACAAAATAAAGTTTAGATGCGCAAGTGCTTGACTCAGTATTTTATTGACTGAAACTAGACTGGGGGGAAGCTTAGAATGAGCTCTCTCCATTGGGGGCTCATCCAGGATCTCAATGGACCCCCAAACACAAGTTTGCAATTAAGGGCGTTGCGCTGTTTCGATCGAGTGTGCAGAAATCAGCACCACTGTGCAGTCTTTCGCATTGATTTTCGGCACTTCGCTAGTCGGAGCAGATCGATCATTCATGGGCTTGGAAAAGGGTCCCAATGAGATCATAGAACAGAGTCTAGCAAGCACGGGGGGGGGGGGGGGGAAGACGGGTGGATAGCACTCCTTTGGGTTAGGGTCCCATAAAACCAGGGTAAGGAGTGGCCCATAGCTTGGTCATAGTTGGCAGACTCGCTGGAATTTAGGAGATTGAGGGGGATCTTATAGAGACTTACAAAATTCTTAAGGGGTTGGACAGGCTAGATGGAGGAAGATTATTCCCGATGTAGGGGAACTCCAGAACAAGGGGTCACAGTTTAAGGATAAGGGGGAAGTCTTTTAGGACCGAGATGAGATCATTTTTCACACAGAGAGTGGTGAGTCTGTGGAATTCTCTGCCACAGAAGGTAGCTGAGGCCACTTCATTGGTTATATTTAAGAGGGAGTTAGATGTGGTCCTTTTGGCTAATGGGATCAGGGGGTATGGAGAGAAGGCAGGTACAGGATACTGATTTGGATGATCAGCCATGATCATATTGAATGGCGGTGCAGGCTCGAAGGACCAAATGGCCTACTCCTGCACCTATTTTCTATGATTCTATGACTACAGCTGCTTAATGAGCCAAACACACATCCTGTCCCAGATTTGGTATCCAATTGGTGGGGTATTGAAATAGAAGTCTGGTTTGCGTGCTAAGCGGTGAAGCATTTGATCTGTAGTTGCTGGGAGCGCTGATTGGAAAGGTGTGTTCCAAAAATCGGCATCGACTGCCAGCACGAAGAGGCTAGGCGCAGACACCCAATGCTAAGCAGGTGTAAAGGAAGTCCTTTTGAAGAGGTAAAACCTAGGTTGGTTGGAGGCCACGCCTGTGTGAAGATATTTGAATCCCTCTCTGGAGTGACGGATGAAGAATCTCATAAAGGCACTGCGCTCGGATGCGAGGGGTGCCCATAATTCTGTAGAATTTAGAGAGGAGGGATAGAGGTCCCCCTACAGAAGTCTTAGTCCCCAGTCTTAGCAGGGGAAAATAACATTTAGGAGGAAAAGTAGTCCATTTAAGAAGTAGTGCCCCTCACCAAAGAGTACCCTAGGTAGGGGAAAATCTTCGGTATCAGAGGGAGAGGTTCACTGATTGATAACAGCGCGACGCGGGATTGAGACCAAGTGTTCGTACACTGTGCGCTAGCATGTTAAATTATTATTGTAAATTGTAAAAATCCAGCATTGCCTTTTTTAGCATCTTTATCGGATCCGAATTTAAATATTTTGTGTATGTAAAAATATTTAGATTATTAAGATCGTGGTATTGTCTGTGTGAGAGTTTAAGGATGTTTAGGTGTTAGATAATTGAAGTAAAAGTGCATTTGAATTAAGTATTTGTATAAATCGGGATTGTAGTATTGTTAAATTCCGATTCGTGGTGGTTCAATCAGGGTTCGTATTCTTTCGATCATTGTGTCGGGGAGGAGGTGCTCCGTGGACCGAGTACGGTACAAGGGGGATTTGTTAGTGTGATTTATTGACATAATAAGTGGATGCTTGGGGTGTGTTTAGATGCGCAAGTGCTTGACTCAGTATTTTATTGACTGAAACTAGAGTGGGGGGGAGGGGGGGGGGGGGAAGCTTAGAATGAGCTATTTATATCAGCAATGGGGTAGAGGTGAATCAGACAGTACCCTAGATCACGGAAGGACCGAAGGCATCGTTTTAACTTGTTAGCGCAATTATCATGACAAAGATTAGGGTTCTCATTGCATTTACCCCCATATTCATCTCGAATTGGCACACAATGGTTCAAGTTTTAGTGCAGCACACAACCCATCCAAAGAGCACAATCTTTACATTTTGCTTAGATTTTTTAAATTAACAGAACATGGGCTACCTCAGCAACGAAGTTGAACCTAGATGACATTTGCTGAAAAGGATTAAAGTGACTGCAAAACATACTCTACATTAGAAACCAGGAGCATTTCTAGATTAAAAGTGAAAGCATCTGCAAGACAACTTACAACTTCCCAGTTGTCTTCCAGCCAATTTTAGAAAATCTCGTTCGACATTCCAGTCGTCTTTGTGATCTGCACCCTGCCTCTGGCACAATGACTGGCATTTGCAGCTTGCCAGTGTCATGATCATAAAGTGAACTGATGATCCTACTGTCAATCTCATTTGGCACAAGCCAGTCAATGCATTTATTTAATGCATTATTAACTTGCGTTAGAGAAGTCATGCTATTTCAAAAACATGTTTGCTGTACTCATGCAGCTCTAAGGAGATGTCAGACGACAGACATTTAGCTTTGTTATCATTTTTGCCAATTTACTGTAATGAGGTTCCTGATGCAACCATTGAGATATCTCTACAAAAAAAAACATAGGACTGGAATATAAAATATCATTTGACAACAAGTTTAAGTGTGATGCTTTGTAAAATAAAGTTCCCTCTCTTTACAAGTCTTCCAACAATAGACAATAGACGCAAGAGAAGGCCATTTGGCCCTCCGAGCCAGCAATGTGATCATGGCTGATCATCCCAAATCAGTACCCCGTTCCTGCCTTCTCCCCATATCCCCCCGACTCAGCATTTATTTATTTTTATTTATTTATTTATTTATTTTTAAAGAGCCCTATAAAGCTCTCTCTTGAAAGCATCCAGAGAACCTGCCTCCATCACCCTCTGAGGCAGAGAATCCCACTGATTCACCACTCTGTGGGAATTCCACAGATTCACCACTGTGAGAATAACCTAAATGATTATATTTTGGGAGTGTCAAACAGCTCCATTCACTAATCCCCTCAATTTAATATTATGTTTTGGCATATTTCTCCTGCACTGTTGAAGTCTTATTCCATAGGGCTATTGGGAATGCCAAGAGAGGTTCCAAACGTTAATTATTTTTCGACATTTTTTTGTTAGAAACAGTGATCAGAAAACCTTACCCTGATGTTTCAATGCCACTGGCATGTTGCAACCGTGAAAAAGAACGGCCAGCGATGCAACCGGCAGATCAAATGTATGGCAAACATTAAGGATCCATTCCCTTTCAAATTGCAACAAGCAGGGGGGGGGGGGGGGGGCGCGGAGTGGGGAGGCACATTTGGAGAAATTTCTCGTTACCTAGCGAAGCAATGAACTGCACATGCTGGATTACAGAAAAAGACCGTGCTGGAGTAACTCAGACAGCCAGTAAATGGATGGACGTGCAAATTAGAATGCTCGAGGTAAAAAGTATTAAATTAAAGGCAGTTCAGGCAGTGAAGCAGGTGGAGGGGCATTTTCCGATTTGCGATACACTCACAATGGAAATAAAGCCAGCGGATAGGATTATATCAGCTGGGTAATTATTTTCATGGATCTGCAGAGACTAGTTTTGCATACTGTGTGGCAACATGCAATTTGACACAGCGTAATAAGGAGCACTGCCTACAGACCGACTTTTTTTCTAAGCTAATATTAGGAAGCCAGTTTAAAAAAATAATCATACTCCAATTACTGAAATATTCATTTGAGCAAATGACCAGCGTGCAACTCGTATGAAAAGATTTTGCTCATTTCTAACTTATTTTGCTCATTTATTTTTTTACCCTATCCTGTCCCACCCCTTCAAAGAGGAAAGGGCTGGGAAAAAAACATTACTTGAAAGTTAGCTTTGATTCGAACAGGAACAGCTATACTCAGTCTTCATTTCCATGTATCTGCATACCAAGAGGGCACATAGCCAGAGGCAGGCGTGCGAGTGTCAATGCAAACAGCCTCACATTTCATTATTAAAATGCAAAATCAGGTACAACCTTTACCAATCTCAGAGTATGTTATCATTGAGGTATTAGAGAAGCATCATGATGAATGACACTAATTAACTATAATTTACATATGTACATTGGGTTAATGACAAATTAAAACTTTCCATAGAGCTACTGACCCAACCTAAGGGAAGAGGCTATACATTCTTAAAACAGATATTCCACATTGCTTTAGTCCCAGTTTCCTAAAAATAAGTCTTTTACACATCCCTTTACACATGTTAATAAGTTTATTTTTTTAAATTTCTATTGTACAAAGTATTATGACACTATTTCTCTGTCCCCTCAGAATTTTTTAATCTGACTCATTATCTCATCTTCAGTTTGCTTGCTGTCTGCTAACCATTTCTGCACATCCACCCCAGCCAAGTTAAAGTTTCAACAGTACCATTTGCCCAAGCCATCCATCCATCTCTCCCTCTCCCTCTCCCTCTCCCTCTCCCTCTCCCTCTCCAAGAGATGGCCAGATGCCTTACAGTTGCTCTCACTTTGGCAGGTTTGTGAAACCTACTCCAATCTTATCACTTGTTTTACAATAAATGACTTGAACAAGGCATTTGATAAGGTTCTGCATGGTAGGGTGCTCTGGCAGGTTAGATTACACAGGGTCAAGCAAACACTAACAACTATATAGAGAATAGGCTTCATGAAAGGAAACAGAGTGATGTGGAAGGTTCTTTTTCAGAATGGAGGCCTGTGACAAGTTTGTAGACAATACAAACATGGGTGGTATCAAATAAAACAAGCAAGGCCAATTGTTTACAGCTCATCACCAAGCAACTCAGCAAAAAGGTTTGTACCCACCTCTCCATGCCTATCAGCAGTATATTTCTGTTTTCTGATACCACTTACTGCAGTTGCTGCAAAGGTTATCCACTTAGAAATTGGGCATGGTTAAGCTTTGAATACATCCCACAGCACTACTAAAATTAAATTTCAAGCTAAGAGTAGGAGAGATACTATTTCAATATAACTTGCTCTCCTTCTCAGCAACCTTCCTATCCTCAGCCCAAAAAAAAACCCGTTCAGGGCAACTTTAAATTTTCATGTGATCACTTTGCTGATGGATAACACCTGATTAAACACGTGATCAGTTTGCTAATGGATTACACCTGATTAAAACTACATTTAAAATGAGACACAATCAGAAAACCTATCCCATTAAGTCAAATTTACCTGTCAATCACTTTTCCATAGAAATCCAAATGCTCAATTGTAATTTTAACACAATTCCAGATATTTATATTTAAATTGTAACCTTCTGTCATCTACATATGTATTCTCATTTTTCCAAATTACATAAATACCTTATGTTTAAAAAAAAAACTTTTCTCAGCCTGTACTTTATCCCCTAATTTCTGATTCTAATTCCAATCAGACCTGAAGGAATTAACTGGGCTGAATTGAATTAACTAGCAAGATAAAGGTTCTATACACTTATCCATTAAGAAAAAGAAGTCTCAGCTCTTGTTTCAAGCTAATTCAAGCCTATGCCTTTATGGTCTATTTACAATCTTAAATAAATGGTTTGTTTACATACCTATCCAAATCTATTCATAACTTTTGGTTGGAGTTTTTGTTATTGAACTTAAATCCCACTAGCCTCTGTGTCAGGTGGGTTCATTAGCTACTCGGTTGCCCCTAATGTGCAGGTGAGGGGTGAAATCTGTGAGGGTCAATAGGAAAAATAAAATAGGATCAGTATAGGATTAGTGCAAATAGATGGTCAGCACCCAGTTCTAAATTGTGAAATGATCACAGAATGAGAGCAGCTGCAGGATGCTACAACTTATTACAACGCACTTTCCATTTCCTGGAGCACATGCGAACTCTAGCTGATCCTGGCAAATGCCGCCATGCCCAGTTGAAGTATCATGGTGCTTCCCCTCACTCTATTGCCAGCTTTCAATGGCACAGAGTAATTTGCAGCATCAATTATGGAGCTGTTCCAAAAACAACCACAATATAGCTAATTCATAGAGGTTATACAGGGAAACTGGCCTTTCAGCCAACCAAATGTGTTAGGCTGAAAGGCCTGTTTCCGTGTGTCGGCACAATAAATCAGCTTTTCTCATGGTTATTTCTGGAACAGCCTCACTATTGAATTATTTACTTTAGCTAATTTGCAGCAAGCCCACTCTAAAAGTAATTAGTTCAATCCATTTAGCTAAACAGAGGCACATATTGCTGATGTGCTGCACTGCAGCAGATGAATTCCCACTAAGCAAATGGTCCAGTTCTATCTATCCTCTTGAGTAGACCAGGGGAAGAGATTCCTTTCTGTCTTGGTCCATTATTATCCCTCAACTAATATCACTAAAAATGCATTGACCTTAAACATTAATTCTGGTTCCCTTTGCACACATGCTGACTAACTGGCTCAGTATTTGCAGTTCTTTCTGTTTCTATTCACCAAATTACTTGCTTTGAAATTCCACTGCATTTTTTCAACATTATACCATTTTTTTTCAAATGAAACCCATGAGTATGTTGTGGGACAAAGGATCCCCTTTCAAATCAGTGGAGGAATTCTGGGTCTAAAATGTCTTGAGAGTATGCTAAATTGGACATCATGAGGCAACTAGGTTGTACAGGTGCAGTGGTGAACCCACATGTCTACCACTGGCTCTAAACTCACACAACATCCATAATTCTGGCCCCAATCGCATACATCACCCATGGTACAATTGCCCATTGCTTGATCTGGACCTACACAACATCCAAAACACCAGCTTCAAACCCGCAAAACATACATGATACCAGTTGGATCTCGATCCCGTATAACATCCAGAAGACTGGCTCCAAACCCACACAACACCCAGAACATTACGATTGAAGCAAGACAACATCTATAATTCAAGATTTCAAGAGATTTCAAGAGATATTTATTGTCACATGCACCAATTGGTACAATGAAATTTGGGGTCACCATGCAGCCATACGAATAAAGAATGAACAAAACACAATAGTATTTTAACATAAACATTCCCTGCACAGCGGAATCAAAGTTTCCTACAGTGAGGGAAGGCCCAAAGTTCAGTCATCCTCCTCTTTGATGTTCTTTGCTTCCCGAGCCCTCCGCAGCCCTTTTCAGTCACGGCTACGGGTGGCCTGATGCTCTGGCCCGCTCGCCGGGATGATGGAACTCCGACATCGGAACGGGAGAACAACCTCAGCGGCTTGGACCTCCGAATCGTCCATTTCCTACCAGAGTCCGCGGCTCCCAAAATCCACAGGTCGCGCCGAGCGGAGACCCATGCGAAGGGCCCCAGGGCACTGCGATGTTGAAGTCAGCGCCGCCCGTGCTGGTAGCTCTTCAAACCACAGCCCCACGATGTTGTTGCAGCAGGCCCAGCACTCCGGAGGTTCAAACGGCGATCCCAGGTGATGCATCGCCCGCTCCGCGATGTACCCAGCGCTGCGCCGTCGCTGCTGGAGCTCTGGTCCGGTCCCCGGCAGGAAAGGCCGTGCCAATCCAGTTGGTAGGCCACGAAGAGGGGGGCGAGGACGGGACTCAGAGAATAGTCGCATCCTCGCCAGGAGGTGACTGGGAGATGGTTTCCCCCTTACTCTACCCCACATAGAAAAACTAAAGCCACCTCCTCTACATACTTTTAAACAAAATAAAAAATAAAAAAAGATGGAAAAAACGGACTGACTGTAGGCAGAGGCAGCCTTCATACGGCACCGCTAGTGGCCAGCTTAGATCCACAACTGTCACAATATCTAGGACACCAGCCCTGTTCTCAATCCCTCACAACATACATGATGCCATTCCTGAACCTGACCCCATATAACATCCATAATTTCAGTCCAGATACTACTGTTGTTTGGCCACTGCTCTGCTCTTGACCAGCTGGACCTGCAGAGAATGGTGACCACAGCCCAGGCCATCACCTCGTCACTTCCTTCCATCCAGTCCATCTTCATGGTGTGTTGCATCAGGAAGGCTGCAAGTACTGTCAACTATGCCTTTCACCCTGTCCGTCCCCTTTTCTTTCTACTACCTTCTGGGAGAAGATACAGGAGCTTGAAAGCTCAGACATCCAGATCTAAGAACAGCTTTTTCCTCACTGCTATGAGATTCCTGACCCAATCACCACTTTCACTCCCATTCCAAGAGGTGCTGCCACACACTCTTTACTCCATTTGGTTATTCTCCTATTGTAATTTAATGTTTTTTCGAAGACTTCGGACTATACCACAATCTTGCACTACTCTGCCTTTTTACACTTGTCATTGTATGTATTGTTGTATTTATCACTACTGTATGTTTATTGTCTACTCTGTGAGCCTCATGTATACAAGGAATTTTATCGCACCCTGGTGTATATAACAATAAACTAATCTGAATCAGAATTTGATTGATACTCAAGGGGATGTCTAGCATAGACTCAGTGGACAGAATGGCTGACATCTGTGTTATAATGAATAAGGATTTGAACACGGTTGTGTATTTTTAATTGTTGGCCTTAATTAAGATGCACCAGAGTTTCTTGGCAAGTATCAGTTATTACATCATTAATGTTTGTGAGATTCTGTTGTGCATGAACTGCCTCTTCTTTATTCATATATTGCAAATTAAAGGTCACTTTAAAGGTAAAAGAATAAATCATTTTGGATCACTCTGCAGTTGTTAAAGGTACTATGGAAATGTAAAGTCATTCTCTCTCAAGTTACTAAAATTTAATGCACGCAGACCACTGTGCTTTTGAAAACTTGGCTTCGCCCCTAATCATTGCAAATGATTAGAAATGCTCTAAATCACAGCGGATTCTAATGTAGCTGAAACTAAATGGGACATTTATGATTGTCATTAATCATCAAACACAAGAGCTATAAAGGTTGAAATCTGTTTTCTGTAAGTAAATATTCGGTGTACATAAAATATAGAAATATTATAGATTGGTTTATTTGAACAGACTACACTTAATAATTAGTTTATTTTTGCACTAAACCATTTGTACATTCAGGATAAGTTTAATTCAATGTGGAAAATGTAGACAAGCAGCCATGACATGCAATAGAAATTGTTGTCAAAGGAAGCATATAGTTCTAAACAGAAGGATACGATTACAAGATGTATAAGGATGATGAATGATATTCGGTTCAGCTCACCCATCTAGAAAGACCCTATGGTTCTCTCATCAGATGCTAAATGTTTCTTGTCTGTATGACTGGCTTACAGATGTTCCAACAACTATTTATCATATTAGGTTATTACTGAGCGGATGGTTTTGCATTTTGACTCTGAGAAAATAATGGTGCTAAAAGTTAGACTGTAAATGATCACTGTTCCTCGATTCCAATTGTAAAATCATCGACTTTGTTGTGAAGGTATTGTCCTCATGAATACCCAGAAAACCCCCCAAATATTTCTGTTACATCAGTAAATCATGCATTTGCGACAGGTTACAATCAAACTTACCGATGAGGTTTGGGAAGCAATTAATTTCCCAAAAGCTAAGTAGCTCCACAACAAATGGTGAATTTAATACAAAGAAACATGCGCAAAGGGAGACAAAAAGAAACCTGTTGATTAGAAGGCATTTATGCAAAGGGAGGACAGGATTGAATGGATAGAGTCTCTGAGGTGTTGACTGTGATTGTGAATACTGTTGCAGGAAATAATGGTCAAGAGTTTATTTGTGTGTGTTATTTAAATGAAAAACATACCAGAATCTCCTGCAATATTCTTGTGCTCATTTTGCTTGGATTGCTCTCCTTGGATTGCTCTCCTCCAGGGTATAATGGTGCTACTTAAAACCAATATCCTCTTCAAATAAGTGTTCAGTTAATAACTTGGTCTATCCAGTGCCTGATTCCCCATATGATAAACTTGCAAAAGAACTTCAGTTGCAAGAACTTTTCAAATGTGTAACAGGCTCTCCCACTTCATAGACTTTAACAATAAAATGCCAGAACCAACTGGAAAGTCAGGTGGTGTGTATGGAGATGCAGAACAAAACAGTTCACTTTCCAGGGTGATGATTGTTTCTTCAGCTGCAGAATCAGCATTACAAATTGTTGATTCTGCCTTACTCTCTGCCGATGCTACCTGGCCCACTGAGTATGCCCAATACTTTCTGATTTTGTTTCAGATCAACAGCGCCAGTGGTGCAGAAATCATGGTGCAGTACCACACAGCAATAGGCTCTTTGGCCCAAAATGTCTGTGCTGACCATGATGCCAAATCAAACCAATCCCATCATCTTGCACATGGTTAATAATCCCTCCAATCTCTCATGTGTAACCTGTCTAAATGTCTCTTAAACATTTTGCTATTGTATCTCCTTGCAGCACTATCCCTGGCAGCATCTGGCAGATGCCCACCACTCTCTGTGTAAAAATCTTGCCTCCTTGAAATTTTCTCCCTATCACCTTAAAGCTAAGAATTCTCTAGAATTTGATATTTCCACTCTGTGGACTTAGTTCTTACTCTTTTGTATTTTAAGGGTTGTGGTCACTATGGAACATTAGATGCTGCTTTACAAAAAAAAAGCACAAGGTGTTGGAGAAATTCAGCAATTCAGGCTGGATCTGTGGAAGATGTTTTTGGTCATGTTTTGGGTTAGAACACTTCCCGACCTCTGCTGAAAACACATTGACGTTGCAGACCTACTTTTGTCTGTCTTTGGAACAGTTTTACTGCCACGAAGCCTGTATTTTCTCAGCAATTTTGACATAATATTGCAAATATAGATTTAGAGGAATACTTGACATTGGAGGTGTGGTTTCCAAAGCACCCCTTCACTGAGATTTACTTTTGTCATTTCTGTGGATGCAGTAAATTATTTGATAGAGAATGATTATTGTCATTGCATGTACAGCAGAAAACTGAGTAAGGAATAGGCACTGAAGGATGCAGGGTTAATGCAGGCAAATGGGATTAGCGCAGATGCGTAAAAAGGTCAACACAGATTTGTTGAATGCACAGAGTCTTTTACCTAGTAGGGGAATAAAGAACCAGAGGACATAGCACTAAGGTGAGAAGGGAAAGATTTAATAGAAAGCTGATGGGCAACTTTTTCACTCAGAGGGTGGTGGGAATATGGAACGAGCTACCAGTGGAGGTAGTTGAGGCAGGTATTATAACAGCATTTAAAATACACTTGGACAGGTACATGGATGTGACAGATATTGAGGAATATGGTCTAAAACTGGGCAAATGGGATTAGCTTTGGTTGGGCATCTTGGTCGGTGTGCGTGGGCTGGGCCACAGGGCCTGCTTGTGTGATGTATGACTGACTCGAAAGCAGATGGATTTTAGAATTTCCTACTCTAACAATTCATTAGTTTCTGAAACCATGTAAACCTGTGTGATGGATTACCACATAATAATCATCACCATCATTATAACAGTTGTTCAGTTATCATTCAGTCATGTGAATGCAGGGGAGAAGATCCTGTCTGCCAAATCCCTTAGTTGTTTTGAGAGAATAAATTATGGAAAGCTTTGGGTTCCAGAAAAGAGACACTAGAATAAAAGGTTGTTCATTAAACTTAATGTTCTGTGGATTCAAAGTAAAACCTGAATGTTAATGAGAAATGAACAGAAGGATAAAAGTAAATTACTCAAGGTGTGAGGATGTAAGATTGTGATGAGGAGAGTGACACATCTCTGAAAGGAGGTAACTTGAAAATGACCCATATCAATGAGTCTATCCTAGTCAGAAAATCATGTTTGTAGGCTAACCAAGAGATCCAAGCTCATGATCTACATTGCAAAACAAGAGAGTGCTTTTCTGTCTGAGCTGCTATGCTTGCCTGAAAAGCTCTACAACATATAGTCTTGTCAGAGCAATGTAAGAGATCCCTCTACCATAATTGGCTCTGGTATTCCAATCGACATTTATTCCATTCCCACTAAAACAGGTGAAAATGAAAATACTGGAAACATTCAGTAGATCAGGTATAATTATGAACACCTCTTGCACCACCATAGTTTTGTTTCTGTTTTTCTTTTTGTATTTAGTTTAGTTTAGTTTAGAGATACAGCATCATAGCCCATCAAGTCTTTCAATCCATTAAGTCCATGCTGTTCACTGATCACCCATTCACACTAGTTCTATATTGTTCCACTTTTGCATCCACTCTACACTCTAGAGGCAATTTACAGAGACCAATTAACCTACCAATCCTCATGTCTTTGGGATATGGGAGGAAACCTAATGTGCCTATCCCACTTAGGCAATTTTTTAAGTGACTGCCGGCGACTGTCAAGTTGCCGGCATTCACCTGAAAAATCGGCAACTGGAACGGCGGGGGGAGTGCTGTCTGAAATTCTCACGGTGCAAAGCCAAGGTGATACAGACACACACCGCGATGAACAGGAAGTTTGGTGCTGTAATTAAGACGGCTAAAGCACAGTATATGGTAAGTCCTTTAAAAAATGGGGAAGAAGGAGTGGAGACAACTTTTAAGAAGCCAGACAACTTTTAAGAAGCCAGAGATACACGACTGTGAAGTTCGGCGGACATTTAACATTACTGGTCGGTTATCCTTGGTTCTGAAATCTACTGCTTACGTCTTTCCTCAATGAGCCAATGAAATTCACCGGTCAGCGCTGGCTACAACCTACCAGAACCTACGAGAACCTTCGACCTCCTGGCAACCCATTAGGACCTCCCGGCGACCTAACTATGGCACGAGAATTCTCGCTACTCTCCATGGCAGCTTCATTCTATTCGCCGCTAATTTTTCAACATGTTGAAAAATTTGCGTCAACCATGATGAGGCCGCGACTAGTTCCCAGAATGCGGGAAATCCTCACGACCATGAAGGCGACTATCCGGAATTCACCCGCGACCATGTGGGGACTGCATAGTCTCCTGCAGTCGCCTAAGTGGGACAGGCCCATTAGTATCTGGGCGAAACCCATGTGGCATCACACAGGGAGAAAATGCGCAATCTGCACAGACATCAGCCAAGGTCAGGATCAGACCCAGATCTCTGACGATGTGAGACAGCAGCTCTACCAGCTATGCCATTGTGCTTCATTAATTGGCACGAATGTCTTGTTATTTTGAACAGTCTTCCTTCTTTTAGAAATGTACGAGTAATTTATGTATAATTTGTTTAGGTACTGCCTGTGCCTGTGATGCTGCTGCAAGCAGGATATTTAATTATCCTTCTACCTCACAATACTTTCAATAAACTCCACTCAACTCAATCTGCAGGAAGAGAAACCATCAATGTTTCAGGTCAGGGACCCTTCATCTTAATTAAAAGCAGATTCACATGACAATAGAATACAAAACTGTCTGCTGCAATTCCCACCAATATTTCAAAAGGTGCCTACCAATTGAAGTTCATGTTTTCATAGATGATGCTGGAAAATTGCTTAAAATAAAACTGTTGCATCAGGGCCAGAGACAGTAATTCAAACTGTTAAAATCCCCATTATGTGTTCCGCGCACAAAAGGGGGTCGTGGAAACTTAAATAGAGAGTACATTTGTAAAGCGGTTGTATATTGACTTTGGAGAGCCATTGACCTAACCTATGAGGACATCAATTGTCAATGATCAGCTAGAAAGATTATCTAATTAGAATTGATGGTATAATAAGACGACCCAGTGCTGCACTGGTTCAATTCTAGCCTTGGGCGCTGTCAGTGTGTAGTTTTCACATTCTCCCTCCCTGCCCTTGGGTTCCGTCTGGGTTCTATGTATCCACCCACATCCCAAAGATGTGCTGCTAGATTAATTCCCCCCCCCCCCCCCCCCAGTATAGGTGGATGATAGGAAAATCAGAAGAATGAAAAGTCTTTGAGAATGAGCAGATTGCAGGGATAAATTAGGGGAGGGGAGGGAAGGGAAGTTGAAGGGATTGCACTTAAACCCAGTCTGACTCAATGGGCCAAACGGCCTCCTATGTTATTAGATAATAATATGAAATGTAATTGCACCAGTGTTAATCTTACTGCCAAGAACTTCGTACAAAAGGCATATGTGAAGTGATCCTCGGCACACGGGGAGTTTTTGGACAGAATATCGTGATGATGTTTAGCCAGTGATTGTTTCCAGAGAGATAATTGAAAGTATTGCATGACTGTAATCAGAAATTTCAGGTCTGCTAGCTTTAGCCTAGTAACAACTAATGGTATGTGCTGTATCAAATAGTATTTAGCATAGTTACTGCAGCATGAAATTCATTTAGATATTATGAGATTAAGGAGATTCCACAGTATTATTTGACATAGTTCTGGTTAGCTATAATGAATTCTACATTCTATTTATTCTGAGCTTCAGGGATATGTTGAATTGCTCAGATCACGTGGACAATTAAAAATACTAATTACGCAAAATGAATATAATGAGAGGGGATTATATCCGGCAACTTTCAAAGCTAGCTGCAATCGAAACGTGTCAGCAGCCTTTAGCGGAAACATGTGGTGACTTATTTCAGTCCAACCTAATATTGAACAAATGCCAAAGATCTGAGCTATTTTGTAAACGTGTAACCGAAATAATGATTATCTTCTATTCTAGGCCCATAATTCTAGTCATATTTTCGTTAGTTGTTTGAAAGAGTAAGTAAAATATTTTCAGAAGTTTATGTGTTAAAGGAATTTCTTTCAAGGATTTACAAGTTCAAAATTGATCTGTAAAATACTAATATAAAAAGACCGGAACTAATTCTCACTCTTATTCCCACATTTCTAGGAAGTGTGCTTGGAATTGCGAAGTGCGAGATTTGATGGAGGGGGTGATGAGAAGAAAATGGGTTTCCTTGATCATCGATGCTGACTTTGATTTGTCCTTTTGCATAACTTTCATTCATTCGTTCTGTACCTTTTCATCTCACGTTTCCCTCTCCTGTGCCTCTCGGTCTGAAGAAGTCTGGAACGTTACCTATTTATTTTCTCCAGAGATGCTGCTTGACCCATTACGGTACTCCAGCTTGTTGTATCTATCTATGGGTACGATACAATACGATACGATACAATTTTATTTGTCCTAGGAGGGAAATTAATCTGCCAACAGTCATAAAAACACAAAATTCATGAAACATGAAATTAAAGTGACGAGTGAAAAGGATTGGGGATGTGCAAAGATTTAACATTGATGGGTGCTTAGTAGTCAGCAAATACTTGGTAGGCTGAATGGCCAAGTTTTGGTGCTGTACAATTCTCTAAAAAAATGTGCATATTTTCTGTTCTGTCGATTATTAAATGTTCAAATTCATCAGCTCTTTTTCTCTTTCCACAGTTGTTGGCTAATTTACTGAGAATGACTCGCCTTTTCTGTTTTTATTTCTGATTTTCAGCATCTACAGTTTTGTTCTGATTTTCTAGGTCCAAAATAGAATAATGTAATGAAATGGAAAATGTAAGTGCTAAAACATTTCATAAACCATGATCATGTTTTAATGCAGATGTACTGTAATTCTTCAAACGGAGTTAATGGCTGACTAGTCTAAAATCTCAGTTTTAAACAATGAAGTCATGTTCTTAACATGGATTAGAAACATAGAACATAGAACATAGAAAAATAGGTGCAGGAATAGGCCATTCAGCCCTTTGAGCCAGCACCGCCATTCAATATGATCATGGTTGATCATCAAAAATAGTGAGATTAAACGAGAACTTACCTGTTCGAAGTTTGATCTTTATTTTATGAGGAGTTACGATGAGGGATTACGTGAAGAAGCCCCGCCTGGCGCTGGATCGGCATACTTCAAAGCAGCGGCATGAAAAACACAGAACCAATAGCCGAAGTAAAATAGTAAGGCTCAAAATAGACTAGAACTACCAGATGATCATTTACATTATGAGGGTTGGGAGTGGAGGGCACGTAATCCCTCATCGTAACTCATAAAATAAAGATCAAACTTCGAACAGGTAAGTTCTCGTTTAATCTCACTATTTTACTTCGGAGTCACGTGAGTGACTACGTGAAGATTTTAAAGCTCTGTGTTTTTTATGTCGTAAATTCATTCCATACGACTCTCTGTTTAGTCAACACAGTAGTGAGTAAATAGTATTTTAAGACATTGTTACAATTTATGTAATAAGTCCTTTAATCATAAAAAGAACAACTTTTTTAATAATAACCCCTCTATCGCAGGGGAAAATTACAAAATAAATTGATAAATGATGTCAATGGTAACATAAATCGATAATATAAATCGATAATATAAAACAAAGCAAGCATTTAAAGAGAACCCAGTACTGCGTGTCCAAATCCTGGCACCGTGACAACAGGTTTATTGTAGAACTTTGAAAAAATCTCTTCTCTAGACCACCCTGCGGCCTCTAAAATTTGATCGAGTGGTACGACCTGTACATTCGCCACGGACGTAGCTGCCGCCCTAGTGGAGTGAGATTTAAACACATCAGTGTCTATTCCTGCTAGACCCAAAACCTGTTTTAACCATCTAGAAATGGTTTGAACTGAAACTTTTGTATGTGGCTTTTTGTGTGTTATCAATAACGCTTTCTCAGAACCTCTGAGATTTTTGGTTACCTCAATGTATTGAGTTAAATGCTTAACTACACACAATGTTTCATCAATAGGATATGCTTTAAACATTACCTTCATTCCAGTTCTTCCTGGTCTGCTTTGTTTGATCAAGTCATAAACATAAAACACAATGTTATCTGTAATCACATGCATGCAATCCAACCGTAACAATTGCAAAGTTTGTACTCTTTGAGCTGATACCAATGCCATTAACATTACCACCTTGAATGTTAATTTCTGCAAAGACATTGAATTAATTGGAGTCCATTGGTTAAGCAAAGTGAGAACAATGCTAACATCCCAAATTTCTGTATATCTGGGCTTGGGAGGATTTTTATTGAAAATTCCTTTCATGAATCGGGATACTAATGGGTGAGACCCAACTGAATCCCGATCCGAAATTTGTCCTAAATAGGATGACAATGCACTACGAGCACAATTAATGGCACTATAACTCAAATGCTCATCAAAGTGTAACCCAGCAAGGAACTCCAATACATTTGAAATGTTTGCAGTATGATAAGATATCTTTGACTGTGTACAAAACTTCCCATTTCCTTATATGTGACATATATTGTTTTTTAGTGCTATTCCTCCAAGCTGCATCTATAACATCCATGGTCCTGTCCGACAGTTCAAACTCTTGCAACGGTCTGGTCAGAACCTGCAGATTAACAAATTCATATGATCATGCAATGGATGAATTTCTTTTGTTACTGGTTGTGTCAACAGATTGTCGCAACTGGGAATTGTCATACATGGTTCAATAATCATTTTAGCATCAATGGGAACCATGACTGCGTGGGCCAATTTGGCACCACCAAAATGCCTTTGGCAGCGTCTTGCGCTATTTTCTTGAGACATTGCCCAATGAGACAGAATGGGGGGAAAGCATAAAAGAACGTATTCCCCCAGTGTAGCGAGAAAGCATCCACCGCTACTGCCCCTGGATCGTGTTCCCAAGACACGTATTTGGGCAATTGGTGATTCAATCTAGATGCAAACAGATCAATGTCCGGTACTCCATACCGACTGACAATATTTTTGAAAATTGTGGATTTAACATCCATTCTGTATTGTCTTTAAATATTCGTGATCTTTTGTCTGCCACAACATTGTCTCTCCCCGAGAGATAAATAGCTGAAAGCCAAATATTTTTTGCCATACACCATTGCCACATCTGGTTTACCAGATGATCACATGATATTGATCTGACACCACCCATGTGATTGATATATACCACAGCTGTGGTATTATCTATTTGTACTTGGACATGCAAATCTTTTAATGAAGAGCAATAATTTTAATCCATAAAATGCTCACAGTAGCTCCAAATATTTAATACCATATGTTTGGAGCAAAATATCCTCTTGGACAGCCCATCTGCCTCCACAGCTGGTCTCATTATCCGTAGCCCCCCATCCGGGAGAACTTGCGTCAGTTTGCAAAAACACTACTGGCTGATGAACTAAAATGTTCTTAGCAGCTTGTGGAACATTCTCAATCCACCAATTCTGATAAAGCTTCCTTAGGCAATTGCATTGGCCTATCAAAATGGCCTGCTCGCTGAATAAGCGCTTGAGTTTTTGCCCTTTGAAGATTTTGGTAATGTAGACGACCAAACTCTACTGCTGGAAATGCTGCTACCAATTTACCAATAACCTTGGCAACCTCTCGGATGGAGGGATAAGGTTTGTTAATCAGGTTCTGACACACATTTGTCAAATCCAACACCTTATCCATTGGTAAAGTTACCAACATGTTAACTGAGTTAATCACAAACCCCAGATATTCAATGGTTTGGGATGGTTGTAACTTAGATTTGTTGAATGGATCAGGAACCCAACTTCTCAAACAAACTTGTAGTTGCTGAGACTGATTTTCCAGCTGACTCCTGATTAGCATTGACAATTAAAATGTCATCTAGATAAGCCATAACAATGTGTTTTTGTGATCTTAGCAGTGCAAGTGCTGGCTTAATCCATTAGGCAAAGCTTTGTATTGCTACAGCTGTCCCATCCATAAACTTTAATTACCTGCGAAACTATGGTGAATTGGGACCGAAAATATGAATCCTTCAATCTATTGTAGCCATATAACAACCTGTTGATACTAGCTGCATTGCAGTGTTGAATGTGTCCATTTTAAAATGTTTATACTGGACAAATGTATTCAATTGTGTGAGATCTAAAATGATTCTACAACCCTCATCTTTCTTCGGTCTGGGGAAAATATTTGATACAATTGTTGTGGATCCTCTCCTGTTTTCTCAATAACTCCTTTCTCACACAAATTCTTAACCTCTTTTGTCAATTTGAATTCTTTGAAGACTGAAACATCAAAGAATGATTAGGCTTATTGTGTCCCAATGGATCCATACCTCCCTTTCATTATAAACATTCGGAGTCTACCACCAATCTGAGGTTCATCCAAACATCCTTCTTTAATAGGATAAAGTTTTTGTACCTCTCCAACTGGACAAAATGATCTCCTTTCCCAATAAATGGGTGTACATTCGGCTGTGCTGGCTGGTAATTCTTCCTTATCATACTCCTGCCTCGGCTCGTTCCAGCTCCAAAATCAAATTCCCTTCTCATATGACCAGCCTTCCTGGCCAAACTGAAGGGTTTCACAAGGCCAACAGTTTTTGCCTCTTCATCCATTTCTTTAATTTGTTTAGACAGATTTCCTCCGAACAAATAACCAAGAGCTTGAACATTGCTTGCCCTGCACAACCCTGAAAATCTTGGATGTAAAAGAGGCCGAATGGCAATCTTCCATTTTATATAATTTATCTCAAAATGAGTTGCAGAATAAGCCCAACATATGTTTATTCTGAACTTTGGTCATTCCACAACCTTCCAGCTTGTCTTCCAAAAGACAGTGATGCCAAAATTAGCTTGAGGATTCTTTGAATCGTAATTCCTGCGCCCGCATTATTGCTGACATTGGCGCCCAAAAAAGCCGGATTCACCATAGGTACCTTCTTTGAGGTACAATAAATAGGTGTTTTAATCCAAATCTGCTGTCTCAATCATAACAGCTTTTTTTTTTTTTTTTTTTTGAGGCAGGTGAGAGACCATATAATTAACATTGGCCGCCAGGTTTCCTTCCATGGCCTCACCGCCTCCTCCAGGTATAGTAACTTTGTGCCCCATCAGACACACCTGGATTTGTATTGTGGTGGGTACTTCTGACCACAAATAAATAGGTGTTTAAATCCAAATCTGCTGTCTCAACCATAACAGCTTTTTTGAGGCAGGTGAGAGACCATATAATTAACATTGGCCGCCAGGTTTCCTTCCATGGCCTCACCGCCTCCTCCAGGTATAGTAAACTTTGTGCCCCATCAGACACACCTGGATTTGTATTGTGGTGGGTACTTCTGACCACAAACACCACTTTCAGGGTCAGTCTCATACAGCCCTGGTACTACTGAAACTTGTTCAAGGAGACTTCCTCCAGCCCAATCCCAGGCACTGGAGTTTCAATTCCCAATTCAAACTGGCACCATATTCATGATATGGAACCCCCTCAGGGGCTGCCTGGGAATATTCTGGATACTTAGACCCTTGGTTGATATTGTTTGGAGTATTTTCTCCATTAGATCCATACTTAGCCAAAGGCTTTCCTTTCAGGACCTTTCAGAACCTCAGGCCTTTCAAGCTTCCTTTTACATTTTAGGCACTGGGTTTTCAAAGTTTTTGTTTGTGGAGCAACCAAAGGCTCACTAACGGGTATTTCAACGGCCACCGGTATCGGAACCTGCTCCGCAATAATCTAATGTCCCGACTTTTCTACACCCCGGGACGCACGTTTTACCCGCGATTTTTTAAAACATTTTAATTTTTATTTTAACTCCTCCTGGTTTACCTACCAGCCTACGGAGTTTTTAGAAAACGCCCTGGAAGTAAAATAATTTTACTTACCTGCGGGCCGTTTCCTTACCGCTGTGTTGGAGCTGCGCTCTGCAGCTCTTCCTCTGCCGATAGCGTCGACGTAATGCCAATCCAGCGCCAGGCGGGGCTTCTTCACGTAGTCACTCACGTGACTCCGAAGTAAAATCAGTACTCTGTTCCTGCTTTTTCCCCATATCCCTTGATTCCTTTAGCACTAGGAGCTAAATCTAACTCTCTCTTGGATTGTTATTTGATCATCATGAGTTCCTTTCGTCTCCTGGTAGGCAATTCAACTGCATGGCTTATTTTTTTACAGAATTAATTTGACTGAAACATCGATTATTAGACAAAATCAGTACCTCATAGAGCAGCTAAGTGTAATGAAAAATTCAAACATGTTTTTATATTACTCACACATGAAGAATGTAGGATATCAGGATGCCATTGTCAGAAAAGGTGCAGATTTATGCAGATGTTGCCAGGACTCTAGGTTCTGAGCTATAGGGAGAGGTTGGGCAGACTAGAGCTTCTTCTTCTTTTGTGTGGCTTGCACAGCCTAAAGTTGTTGGACAACTTGTTCTATTTGATCTTCCGTTTGTGCACGTCGAGTTGACTGCATTAGTCGAAACAGGGCGGACGACGTGAAGGTTGCAATCTTCCACCCCAGACTAGGACTTAATTCCTTAGAGCACAGGACGCTGAGGGCTGATCTTATAGTGATGTATAACATCATGAGGGGAATAGATAGAGTGATTGTGCATTTTTTTTCCCCAGGGCAGGGAATCAAATACCAGAGGGCTTAGGTTTAAGGTAAGAGGGGAATTATTTAATAGGAACCTGAAGGGCAACCTTTTCACACAG
Source organism: Raja brachyura (assembly GCA_963514005.1). Next base: position 90,461,943 of record OY740783.1, read on the forward strand.
TGGATGGCGGGTATATGGAACGAGCTACCAGAGGAAGTAGTTAATGCAGGTACAACAACCACTTTTTAAAAAGCATTTATCACTGGACGGTATGGGTAGGCAACTATACCTTCTTTAGACTAATAGTAGTGGGGGGAGAAAGCTGGAAAAGCGGGGGGGGGGGGGGGGGGGGGGGGAACAAAGCCTCGCAAGTGAGAGGTGGATGCAGGTGAGGAGGGTTTGGAAGAGTTGTAACCTTTGAGATGAAAAGGAAACAAAATAGTGTAAGATAAGAAGAGAAGAGGGGTGAAGTGTGAAGTCAGAGGAAGGAATATATGTGGAAGGGGGCAGGGGGGATGTAAAATAAGAGTGTGATAATTGGAGAAATTGGTGTGCAGGGAAGAGAGGGAGGTAAAAGGGTGAGAGGTTTAACCTAAAATTTGAGAATTTAATGTTCTTACTAATGGGTTGTAAGCTGCCCAAGTGGAATTGAAGTCATCTCATGGCAGGTACATGGATGGGAAAGGATTAGAGGGATATAAACAAAATAGTAGAAAATGGGTCTAGCTTAAATGGGACATTTTAGGCAGCCTGGATGAGTTGGGCCAAAGGGCCTGTTGCTGTTTGTTCAATTACTGATGATGTTAATCTGACTGCAATGTATAGTTGACGTTATTCCTCTGAGTGCTTCACATACATGCAACCAATGCACAGGACAAACCTGACTTCTGTGCTATTTAAAGTGTTATCAAGTGCTTGTAGGTCAGTTTGAACTGTGCTTATTTGAGTAAGAAATGCAGAACTTTGGAGGTGCAAATATTTGTGAGTCTTCACAGCATTTATTCCGACTGGGCAAAAAGCTAGAAAATGGCAAAAAGCGAACTCTAGAAAACGGCAAAAAGCAAAACTCAGTGGGTCAGGCAGCATCTGTGGAAGCTAAGTGATTGCCAATGTTTCGAGTCGAGACCCTCTCAGGATTACAGTGGGCGTTTCTCGCTGTAGATCTGCTGGGTTTCCAGGGACTCCTCAGGGAAAAGTCCAGCATGTTGTGCTGCTTTGTTCAGAGAGCATTGGCCAGAGGAGGTGGGAGGTGGGAGGTGGGAGGGGGGGGGGGGGTCCAGTTACTGTGTCCTGTCTGCCGAGAGTCTTCCTGCAACAATGCTCTTTCCTCACCTGTTAGACCAGCAGGCACTTGGACGAAGGATTTCAGAGGCAGTGACAAGAACTCTCTGCAGGCAGAAATGTGACTAATGCAGCCTCCAATTGTGCAGAAGGTATCTTTTTCTGAACACAATCTCTAGAACATTCCTGGCAGCAGCAGCTGGCATCTGCCAAGCTCAGACCTTACCACCTCCCCTGCTGCATATATGATGTAGATCACAAGATCAGAAGACATAGGAGCAGAATTAGGCCACTTGGCCCATCAAGTCTATTCCGCCATTCGATCATAGCTGATCTATCGTTCCCTCTCAACCCCATTCTACTGCCTTCTCCCTATAACCTTTGCTACCCATACTAATTAAGAACCTATTAATCTCCACTTTAAAAATACCTAATGATGGTCTCTACAGCCATCTGTGGCAGTGAATTCCACAGATTCATCACCCTCTGGCTAAAGAAATGGTTCCTCATCTCCATTATAATCTTCATTCTCTTCCACCCTGATTTACATCATGTGCTTTACCTGGAGTAAAGTAATAATGTAGGTAGGATGCTTGTGTATATTACAGATTTTAATTAACTGATGAAAGATACAACATGGAAAATAGGCCCTTCGGCCCCCCAGAGTCCACGCCTACCATCGATCACCTGTGTTATCCTACTTTTGCATCCACTCCCCACACATTTGGGGCAATATACAGAGGCCATTTACCCTGCAAACTAGCCCATCTTTGTTTGAGGAAACTGGAGCACAACACACACAGTCACAGGGACAAGGTACAAACTCTGTATAGCTGCTGTCAAGGTCAGGCTCATCATGTAGGCAACAGAGAGGCAAATCACCAAAATATTCCATCCATCACAAAGAAAAGCCTGTGTACTACTCAAAAATACATTAACAGCCGCTGCTTGGGTACTTTAATATTCAAGGACATCTCCAAACCAAACATCATCCTTGCTTGGAAGGCAATTTTCCTTTTTCAAAATGTTCACATATTGGCGAATCTGAAGGTGTTCATGTGGCAACAATACTTTCTCAACACAAGCAGTGCAGCTAGATTTTTGTATTGATACTATTTTATTGGATGGCGAACCTGTTGAAGAAGGAATCTCCAGGGACCATAATAAAATGGAGATAGACACAAAGTCTTGAGTAACTCAGCTGGTCAGGCAGTATCCCTGGAGAAAAGGAATAGTTTTCGGGTCAGGACCCTTCTTCAGACTGAGAGTCAGCGGAAAGGGAAATGAGAGATTTAGACGGTGATATAGAAAATGGTGAATGTTGGTAATATATTCAACTTATGTGCCCAGAAGATAGTAATGGTAAATAAGTTCTAACTTACACGACTTCCGGTGGCGCCATGGCGACTTAAGACATGCGCCATTTAGCTCCGCTCCGCTAAAATCTGGAAAACGGCCAAAAATAACAAACGGACAGAAGAAAATCGCTTACCGGCAGACGCTTGTTGTCGCGTAAGTGACGTCATCAGAAATCGACTCCGGTATTTTAAATAGACGTTACCCCAGAAGACTTCTTAAACTTCCTAAAGGACCTAAAGTATCACGGAATAAACGCCAAGTGGAAAGTGAGGAAGCCTTTGAAGAAGAAGCATCGACCGAATATGGAACAACCCCAAGAGGAAGCAACAAGACAACCTTTGGTGGAAGATATTAAAGCTTTATTGGGTGAGCAACTTGCGGCTGTAAAGTCGGACATTGCTGCTGGGAGAGCAGAAATATGTGATAAGATCAATAAGATAGATGTCCGCATAGAGGGGGTGAATTCCTCTTTGAAGGGGAAAATTCAAAGGCTCGAAACTGATATCAGCCGTAAGTTATAACCCATTCTTGTTACTTCAAAACAACATAGCAAAGCCATTTGAGAATTGGAATCTGCTACTACCGAAAATGCTCAGACAACACACAGACTAATGACTGAATTGGAGTGTGATTCTGGGCAACTTGCCAAGGTGACTGAAAAATGTCTTGATCTGGAAGGGAGCATTCTAAATGCCAGAACTTAAGGATTGTTGGGGTGAAAGAAGGGAAAGAACATGGTAAAAACCTTAGTGACTTTGCGGCTCAATTACTCCAAGATGTACTTGGCCTGGATGTAAAACCCAAACTGGATCGGGCGCACAGAGCTCTGAGAGCCCGGCCAGGACTCACAGCTCAACCGAGGCAGCTGATTCTGAAGATAGATCTTTGCTACGTTTTAGAAGACATCACGCAGAAAGTTGCCAACAACAGACATCTAACCTTTGAAGGGGATAATATACGAATCTTCAGAGATTATCCAGCCGAAGTCGTCAAGAAAAGAGCACTCTTTACCAAGTCGAGAGCCATTCTCGAGATCTCAGATTCGGTCTACTGTATCCAACCAAACTGCGAGTTACATATAACGCAACTGAACACCTTTTTAACGACCCGAATAAACCATTCAAATTTGCCCAATATACTGTGGATTCCATCAAGGATAAGTAACTGTCCTACCGATTTTATGTCATGATGCCACCCACGAGGGCCACACTGTATTTACACTGAACTTATACTGTGTCTTTAATTCATTTATAGTGTATCCAGTTATACAGTGGTTATAAAGAGGGTTAGGGTTTATATCGGGCTTATAATTAATTTATACTGTATGCATTTATACTGTGCTTATATTTAATAAGCTGTTATAAGGTTGCCGATACGGAGTCGGTTAATACGGCAAACAGAGAACTCGAGAGACTGTATGACAGAGAGAGAGAGGGCGCCAGGTAGAGAAGGGGTAGAGTAGTAGAGAGAGAGAGAAGGAGAGGGAGGGAGAGGGGAGAGGGAGGGAGAGGGAGCAAGGGAGTGTTAGAGAGAGTTCATGTAAGTGAGAGATAGTTAGAGAAAGTTGTGGAAGGTTTTGGGTGTGTAGGGAGGGATGGGGTGAAGTGAGAGGGGCAGAGAGAGGGAAAGGGAGAGAGAGGGGGTGGGCAAGTGTTGGGAAGTATTCAGCAAGTTTTGGCAAGTTTGGTGAAAGTTTAGAGATTGAATCAGAATGTGTGGGAGGCAGAGGGAGGCAGAGAGGGAGGGAGAGAGAGGAAGGTTGCTTTGTCTATATTAACTGCATTTGTAAACAACAAGTTGCCATAAGTTCACCGACTTTGAATCAGTCAATAGCTTAACATACTAATATCAGAAAGTTATGTAATGTCCCATATATTAATCTAAACATTCAGTATTTAACTACCTATTTAGTGTACAAAAAGATACTTAAGCTCTTGGGAATACTGATCCCTTGACGGACTGATACACTGTTTTTTGTGGTCTGTTCTATTCAGTGTTTTTTAACTCCTTAAGGAGCGGAGTTATTTGATATCAAAATCATTTACGGAAGTTATCATGAATTACACCACCAGCGGGTGGTATTCACTAGCAGCATTTCTTTATGCTGCAATTACCGTTGTTTTTCTTTTTCACTTTCTATCTTTTCGACGAAATAGGCTTGCTATTCTTGTTAATGCACTTTTTTTCTGGGAGATACCTCTGGGGATAGGGGAAAATGGAACAGGGCTCACCCACCGAACAACTAAAAGATTCATTTCAAATATTGGACCATTTGAATCAAAGGAAGCCATGTAAGCTTTAAAATGCAAGACGACGCTGCTAGGATAATTGGAGGAATTACATTTTGTAGTTGGAACGTCAGGGGCATCAATGAGCCAATTAAAATGGACAAAGTTTTAGCCCATTTAAAATCTATTAATACTGACATAATATTTTTGCAGGAGCCGCATCTCAAAAATGGAGACTCATCTCAAAAATAGAGTCAATTATATCACTCTATTTTCTCTTCCAAAGCAAGAGGCACTGCAATCCTAATTCGCAAAGGTATACCATTTAAACACAAGTCCACTATAGTCAATAAGGGAGGTAGGTACATTATAATATATAAGAAACTATACTCAACCCCACTGACTATGGTGAGCATTTATGCTCCTAATTTCGATAACCCACAATTTTATAATAAAGTATTTAACATAATTTCAGACTTCTGTCAGCAGAATCTAATAATTGGAGACATAAATTGTGTTTAGATCCATATTTGGATAAATCTTCACAGCAAAGGAGAAATACTTCAAAATCAAAATCCAGTGAACTTGTAAATACCCACATAAAAAACACAAACATAACCGATGTATGGAGGATCGCCAACCCATCCGGAAGAGAATACTCTTTTTATTCAGGTGTTCACAAAATTTATACATGAATTGATTATTTTCTGGTGGATGCAAAACTTATCCCTTTTACCTTCAATCCCAAATACCATAATAACATAATTTCTGACCATTGTCCATTAACCTTCTCCTTAAAACTAGAAGGAAAGTATAATAAAAAAATGTTTTGGAGATTTAATCCACAAATACTAACTGAGCCAAGTTGTTGTGACGATCTGAAGCAACAGATGGAATTATTCTATGAGACAAACGACACACCCGGTATCTCTGCTTCATTATTGTTGGAATCTTTCAAGGTCTTTATCTGAGGCTGCATTATCTCGTACCAGGCTTTTCAAAATAAAAAAACAGGTCGGGACAATTGGAATTAGAAAAACAGATTAAACATAGAAACATAGAAACATAGAAAATAGGTGCAGGAGTAGGCCATTCGGCCCTTCGAGCCTGCACCGCCATTCAATGTGATCATGGCTGATCATCCAACTCAGTATCCCGTACCTGCCTTCTCTCCATACCCCCTGATCCCTTTAGCCACAAGTGCCACATCTAACGCCCTCTTAAATATAGCCAATGAACTGGCCTCAACTACCTTCTGTGGCAGAGAATTCCAGAGACTCACCACTCTCTGTGTAAAGAATGTTTTCCTCATTTCGGTCCTAAAGGAATTCCCCCTTATCCTTAGACTGTGACCCCTTGTTCTGGAACTAAACAGCTTGACTCAGAAAATGTGATTGATCCAACTACTGCTAAACATAATAACATAGCAGCAGCAAAATTTAAATTAAATCAGATCCTCTCTGCAAAAGTTATTAAGATATTTCAATATACTAAGTAAAAAAAAAAATTCAAATTTTGAACCACAGAAACTTCTGGCACGCCAACTGAGAAAAACGGAAAAAAATCATACTATTCAAAAAATTAGATCAGAAAAAAGAGAGCTGCCCACACTTCCCAAAGACATTAATGAAAGATTCCTAAAATTCTATCAAAATCAATATTCATCAAAAACATCAGCCGACTGTAAAAATAAAAAAAATCTTGAAAATTGCAACCTCCCATCACTTAATGAACAAGAAGAATTAGGTGCTGAGATTACAATAAAAGATATCGAAGAGACTATCAAATCACTGAAAAGTGGGAAAATGCCAGGTCCAGATGGTTTTAGTAATGAATTCTACAAAAAAATCAATTATTTAATTTCTCCACGTTTACGTGCCCTTTATATACATGCTTTTAAAGAACTGACCTGACCACAAACCCTTGCTGAATCAACCACTACATTGATACCTAAAAAAGATTAAAATCTTGAAGAGCCTCAATCATATAGGGCAATAGCTCTTCTAAATACAGATCAGCAAATATTAGCCAAGACTTTGGCAAGTAGACTAAGTCTGTACATCAGTAAATTAATACATCCAGACCAAACTGGGTTTATACCTAAGCGACATTCGTTTTATAATTTGAGACGCTTGTTTAATACAATCTATTCAGACAAAACGATAAATGAAGACTTAACAATTATTTCTTTAGATGCAAAAAAGTTTTTGACCAAGTAGAATGGGCTATCTCTTTACAGTGTTGGAAAAATTCCAATTAGGTGAAAACTTCATTCCATGGGTGAAGCTGTTATATAACAACCCAATAGCCAGAATACTGACAAATCAAATTCTGTCACCTAAATTTCATTTATCCAGGGGTAATAGACAAGGATGTGCCCTTTCACCAATGTTATTTGCCTTATGGGCCTGTCTCACAGTGCGAGTTGACCCACGAGGTACCCCGAGTGAAAGACTCGTGGTTGTGTACGAGACTCCAAGTTTATGAACAAGAGTTTAACCGAGTTCCCACGGGTATGACTAAGTTTGCCGTTTACTTCTAATTTCAGCGATGTTCCAAGTTCCTCTCCCGAGTTTCCAAGTTCCTCTCCCGGGTTACTCTTGAGCCAACCGTGAATGAAAGCTTGTTTTAAGTATCAAATAGAGGAGCGGGACAGCATCTCATACAGTAGTATATTCTGATTCAGTATTTAAAGTTATTCAATTTCAGAACTTTAAAAAACTAGGCAGGATCTCGGCCCCACACTCGCTGCCATTGTGCAGCAAGGAGGCGGTGGCAGCGAAGCAACAGTGTAAAAATAAGTCAACTCCATACTGCGGCTTTGAGTTTAAAATAGAATTCAGCGCGGCCGCGTCTACTGATGTGACATACAAAGGTAAAATGCGCACCGTCCAGTGCCAGAGCTAGGCTGGGATCATTCTCTACTCTCATCTCTCTCTCTTTCTGTGTGTGCATTAGCAGGGGGAAGAGCGGTCTACCTCGCTGGGGCACAAGACCACTGCCTTGTGCCCCTTGTAGCCATCAACTTGTTTGTTCCTTTGGTGCGCCTCATCTGCCCTGCTCCCATCCCAGCGCTGCCCCAGCTCTCTGCCCCATTCTCTTGGAAATGCCGCTTCTGCCGCTGTAACGAGGATGGGTCCGGCTGGCTGGCTTAGTGGGTGGGTGGGTGAGCAGTGGGTATTAACCACCTAATCCATTCTCAAAAGTCGGGCAGAGCCGTGTAGAACTCACGTTTCTCTCTGCTTCATATACGTGGGAATTCCCTGAGTATGGTCACTCAGCGGGCAGGCAGCATCTCTGGAGAGAAGGAATGGGTGAGGGGATGACGTTTAAAATTTAAATCATGGGCAAACCATCTTGCCCCAGGCTGCTTTACATTATTTATTGTGTTGGTTGAGTTGTTTGTGAGGCTGGGAATTCTCTGAGGGTCGCCATCTTATAGTGGGAACATATGCGTGTGCCTTAGATCCTGTATGCTGGCCTCATGGCAGGAAGGTGAAGGGGGAGGTCCCTGACAAAGCATGGCCCAAGAATGGGCCTCAGTGGAACTGGCCGAGGATGGTGTTTGGCCGGTGGCTGAGAAGGTGGAAGAAGGCTGCAGCAGGGAGTGACTCGCAACCGTGGTGGAGCCCATATCATTGGACCCGGGACTGTCAGTGAATGTTGTTCGAAAAGTGTTACCAATCTCTTTTGTTGGAGATGGTCATTGCCTGATAATAGAATTACAGAGTCATACAGCACAGTACCATCCCTTCACATCCTTTTTACCCATCTGCACTAATCGCATTTGCTCAAATTAGGTCCTTATCCTTTCCCTGCCTTGTCTATTTAAATACTTTAGAGAATACAGCGCGGAAACAGGCCCTTTAGCCCACCGGGTCTGTCCAGACCAACGATCCCTGCACATTAACATCATCTTACCCACACTAGGGACACCTTTTACAAGCCAATTAACCTGCAAACCTGAACATCTTTGGAGTGTGGGAGGAAGCCGAAAATCTCGTAGAAAACCCACGCAGGTCACGGGGAGACATACACACAAAGTCATTCACATCAAGATCATTTTTGTTTTGATGCTCGTTTTTTGAGCTGATGAAACTGCAATGTTACAGTTCAATCACAATCACTGGAAGCACAGAACACATTGTGAGCTTTCCAAACCTTGGTGCAACAAACAATGTGAAATCAAGAGGGTAATACAGAGAGTGACAGTAACAATTCCAATCAGCACAATCTAAATCAAGACAGGATCAGCCTCCACACAGGGACTTTCCCACAGTCCATGTCTGCCCATCACCACCACCCCTGGGCCCCTAACGCTTTCTTGTCTACATGTGTGTGTCAGAGATATGGCACCAAATGCCCTGGACACCACTCTGTACTGCTGCACCTTTTAACTGGGATTCCCAACTGTTCCCGGTGGGATTTGAGGAAGGGCTCCAGCAGAATGGATGAGGAGGGGAGTCAGGTTAAAGAGGGCTGACTTGTCTGTTCTGAGCAGTCCCTGGGCTTCAATCAAGGGTCAGTGTGTGGGGCAGTGCCCTGGAATTACATCCTTTAGACATCCACCATGGTTCCCCGCTCCCCGTCCCTCTCTCAATATGTGACGGAGAATATATGGCTGAGAATGGCCGAGAATATCACTGATTTCGCATCCAATCCTGTAAAATGTGAAGAGTTAAGATTGTCATATGTCAGTTTAAAGTTGCAGCTTTACCATCTTAGATGGAGCACAAAGACGCAGCAGAAATTTAGAAATGTCATCCCGTCACCCATTCCTTCTCTCCAGAGATGCTGCCTGCCCGCTGAGTTAAAGAGTGCCCACGGTAGACTCACGACTCACTAAGATAAACGCATGGGCCACTACGTTATTACAACGAGTTTAAATGTTTCCATTTTTAACTTGAACAGTAAATTTGACTCATGGAAAACATCAAACATGTTTGATTTTTTTCACGAGTTGACAAGTTTCACGGGTACCTGCCGTTAGTGCCACGAGTCGATAAGTTGCTCGCGCGAGTTCCGATGTTCCCGCTACTTTGATTGTTCGTGATCACCACGAGTGACAACTCTGGGTCACTCGTGGGCCAAATCGCACCGTGAGACAGGGGCTTTAGCCATAGAATCTTTAGCAGAAGGCATCAGAGTACATTTGGGTATTCATGGATACAACACTAAACCTACCAATAACAAGACTTTGTTATATGCAGTCAATGGACTTTTATACATCACCAACTCCCAAGTTAGTATCCCAAATGCATTAAACCTTATAGAACAATTTGGTGCCTTTTCAGGGTATAGAATAAACTGGAATAAAAGTGAAATTATGTCAATAAAAGCTCAAGACCTTTCACAACTCCAAAAATTTCCCTTTAGAATTGTTACTGAAAAATGTAGATACCTTGGAGTTTACGTGACTAGAAAATGCACGTCTTTATTCCAAACAAATTTCCCAACATTAATGACTAAATTAAATGCCCACATTCAATTCTGGAAAACACTCCCTATTTCCCTTATAGGTAGAGTAAATGCCATAAAGATGATCTTTCTTCCACAACTCCTATATTTATTTCAATCAATACCGATATATCTTCCCAAAAGTTTTTTTTTTTTTTAATTGACTATTATCACAAATTTCATTTGGGACTACAAAACCCACAGAATACACAAAAGACATTTGTGTAAATCTAAAGAAAATGGAGGATTAGCACTTCCTAATTTTCTTCTATTACTGGGCGACTAATATTAAAAACATAATTTACTGGATGGATGATACATGTCAACAGGTAAATTGGTTACAAATGGAGAGGGAAGATTGTTCGCCTTTTCATATGGGCGCGATTCTTCTTTCTCCAATACATCTGAATAAATCAACGTATGAGCAGAATCCGATAATACACAGTACCCTACGTATTTGGAAACAGTTGAAATTAAGTCTCAAACTGAGAAATTCCTCTCTTCTTCTACCAATCACTAACAATCCCTCGTTTAAACCAGCTACTTTAGATAAGGCGTTTACACAATGGAAAAACTCAGGAATCAAAACAGTGGGAGATCTCTACGAGAAGGGGATTTTACCTCTCGTTTCAAGAACTACAGGATAAATATCATTTGAAAGCAAGCAATCTTTTTAAATATCTTCAAATCCGAGATTATGTGAAAACATATACACAAGACTGTCATTTTATGGGCCCAGATATACTAGATGAGTGTATGATTAGACATGCCGACACAAGCAAGTTAACATCCTACATTTATAACACTCTTTTAATTGCGCATACCCCATCTTCTGAGATGTATAGGTGAGCATGGGAAGACGAGTTGCGTTCAACAATTTCAAAGGATATCTGGGAGGAAAGCCCATTATGCATACATTACTGCTCTCTCAATGTCAGGCACTCCCTGATACAATTTAAAATACTGCATAAGCTTTACTATTCAAAGACTAAATTGAATTAGATCTTCCCAGCCGTCTCCCCTATCTGTGATAAATGCCACCTCCAAGAAGCGACTTTAACCCATTCTTTTGCTTCCTGTATAAAGACACAAAACTTCTGGAGGGGAATATTTGATATCTTCTCTAAAATACTTAAAATGAAACTAGAACCAGATATAAAACTGATCACATTAGGTATGTCAGAGGCCTGTTCTAAGCTAACGCTATTTTAAGGACGTTTCCTTGACTACGGCCTAATCACTGCGAAAAAACTCATACTCAAATTTTGGAAAAAGCCAACAGTTCCCACAGTGAAGATGTGGATTACTGACATGTCCGAGACACTACATTTAGAAAACATTAGGCTTGTTTTGGCAGAAAAAGCAGATCAATTTCTCAAAACATGGTCGCCTTTCACTGAATTTCTGCAACAACAGAATGGTTGAACACAAATTTAAAACCGATGCCAGGGATGGGTGGGGGGGGGGGGGGGGGGGGGTGGGGAGGTAGATCTCCATCTTCCTTTTACTTATTTCTCTTCTTTCCTCTTGCACTTTGGTAGTTTAGGGGTCTTTTCCTTTCTTTCTTTTATTTTACTTATTTTTCTTCATTCTCTCCTTTTTTCTCTTTTTTAATTTTTTAAATTTAGGTTTCAATGTTAAAAAATGAAGCTGTACAATAATTGTATAACTGTCATGTCGATTGTCTTATTCCTGTACATTTGCTTCTAATAAAATAAATAAATAAAATTTAAAAAAAGTTCTAACTTACAGGTCACAGAAGAAAAGACCAGTGGAGTAATTAGAGTAGAAAAGTGCTTGGACTGCAAGGCAGAGTTAATTAGAACAATGATAGCTATGCATGGGAAAGTGGACCATCCACAGCATAAATCATATGTGATAAGAACATGAAAGCAGGCTCACAAATATTTCTGTAAACACCAGTGGTCAAAGGAGGAGTTATTGTGTACAAGAAGGATGGGGAGTTGCTGTCAGGCAAGTCCGATATAAATCGATAACTAATCATCACAAATTGCCAGTTAAAAACAACAGGATCTTGATGTTTTGTAGTAAAACAGTGGAAGCTGCATGTAAGTATTGTAACACAAAAACTATAAATTACTGGAAGAGGTTTTGGGCCAGAAGAGTATTTTTGAGTTCTCGCGTGAAAATGCTCTCCTATATATACTGCAAAAAGGCCTGAATAAACGGAGTCACTTCCGCTGTTTGAGATTTCCTTTGGGTACTGTCCCGATCAGAGCCCTAATTAACAGTAAGATTAAACAAGAACTTACCAGTTTGAAGTTTGATCTTTATTTTATGAGGAGTTACGATGAGGGATTACGTGAAGACCCCGCCAGCACGCATGCGCGACATTCTTCAAAGCAGTGGTGTGAAATCACAGAACAAACAGTCACAATGACTAATATAGTAAGATAAAAAAGAGAACTTTCATACCAGGTGATCTTTATAATAGAGGGTTGGGAGCGGAGGGCACGTAATCCCTCATCGTAACTCCTCATAAAATAAAGATCAAACTTCAAACTGGTAAGTTCTCGTTTAATCTTACTATTTTACTTCGGAGTCACGTGAGTGACTACGTGAAGATTTCAAAGCTCTGTGATTTCATGCCCTGGAAGCTCCATGCTCACACACCGCTAAAGTTGGGATAAGAGGATGAACGTAATTCAGACAAAACACTGGCTGAAAAACAAAAACAGGTATTTATTCATACCAAACAATATAGTCCCAAAAGGGTACTATCTGGCAGTACTTAAAATCCTCCCTGCAAAAGTATCAGGGGAGGTCACGGGTTTAAAGTAAAAGCGGTGGAAGGTCTTTTCGTTACTCCAACCCGCTGTGGCCAGGATGTGATCCAAAGATACTTCCATCCTTCTAGCCGCCGAGGTGGATGCTGCCCTGGTGGAGTGAGATTTATAAATGTTAGTATCCACCCCCGCCGCGTCCAATACCACCCTTAACCATCTGGAAATGGTTTGCACCGTGACTCTATGATGGGGTTTCTTGTGACTGATGAGCAATGCTGTCTCCGTGCCCCTTAGATTTTTAGTAACTGAGATGTATCGTGAGATTAATGTAACGATACAAAGGCGAGAATCTGTTGGGTAAGCCAGAAACTCTAATGTATGACCAGACACTCCGGGACGATCTTGTTTCAATAGTCCCTGCACATAAAAAGTGACTTTATCACTGGTGGAGGTCATTGCATCCAAATTGAGTTTGTGCAGGGACTGGACCCGTTGTGCCGTGATAAGTGCCATAATCATGACCATTTTGTACGTGAGTTTTGCCAAAGGGAGTCCCGTGATAGGCGTCCATCCTCGTAGCATAGTCAAGACTGTGCTGATATCCCAAGTATGGCTGTATCTAGGCCTGGGGGGATTGGAATTGAATATTCCCCTCATAAATTTGGACACTAGGGGATGTGATCCAATGCCCAATTGGTCACTTCCCTGGCCCAGGTAGGATGATAGGGCACTCCTGGCACAGTTGATGGCACTGTAACTCAAACCCTCATCGAAATGAAGGGTAGCCAAAAATTCCAGCACTTCCGTAATAGTGGCGGTTTCATAAGTGGTGTTGGCTGAGACGCAGAATCCTTCCCATTTTCTGATGTAGGTCAGAGACTGCTTCCTTGTGGACTCTCTGCAGGCTGCTGTGATGGTGTCAATGGTCCTGTTGGAGAGTCCGTATCCGTGAAGTGGCCGTTTTAAAATCTGCAAATCAATAGATCCATGCGATCATGACATGGGTGATGTTCCCCCTGTAACAGGGTGAATGAGCAGACTTGGTCTTTTGTTCACCCTGATGCAGGGTTCTGTGGCCATCTTCCGTACCATAGGGAACCATGGTTGGGTAGGCCAGTCGGGCACCACCAAAATTCCCGATGTGGAGTCTTGCTTAATTTTCTGCAAGACCCGACTGATGAGGCAGAAAGGGGGAAATGCATAGCAAAATAGATCTCCCCAATGTAGTGAGAATGCATCCATCGCTACTGCCCCCGGGTCTGGTTCCCAAGCAACATATGTTGGTAGTTGGTGATTAAGCCTGGACGCGAAAAGGTCGATATCTGGTGTTCGATACCGTTCTACAATATCTGAAAACACACTCCGATCCAACATCCATTCTATGTTGTCGTTGAATTTACGTGATCTGGTGTCTGCCACTGTGTTTAGCTTCCCTGGAAGGTAAGTAGCTGATATCCAGATTTCTCTTTGCAGACACCAGTGCCAGATATTGTTTGCCAATTCATCACATGATATCGACTTAATACCGCCCATGTGGTTAATATAGGCTACCACCGTGGTGTTGTCAATTTGTATCCTTATATGGACTTTGTGCATATTAGTGCAGTATGCTTTAAGGCCGTGAAATGCTGCCAGCATTTCCGAATAGTTAATCCCCAAGTTTTTGAAATGGGTTAACTCCTGTGCACTCCATCTACCTCCACAACTAGAGGTAGTGTTAGTAGCTCCCCACCCTTTGGCACTGGCATCTGTTTGTAAGGTGACCGAGGGATTGATGATAGTGATTGGTTTAGAGCAGTTTTGGGCATTGCCCATCCACCAATATAATTCGGCTTTTGCCTTCTCCGGTATTTTCATGGGCCTATCAAAATGGCCAGCATGATTTTTGAGCGCTGTAATTTTTGCTCTTTGTAAGTTTTGGTAATGTAAAGGCCCAAATTGTGCTCCAGGGAATGCAGCTACTATCTTTCCAATCACCCTGGCCACCTGTCGAATGGATGGATTCTTAGTGCCAAAGAGGCTCCTGCAAGCCTCTATCAGGTCCTCCACCTTGCTTGGTGGCAACGTGATAGACATTTGCCCAGTGTCAATGATGAACCCCAAGTACTTCATGGTGGTAGAGGGTTCCAATATAGATTTATCTGGATGTATAATGAAACCCAGCTTCTGAAAAAGCTGTTTAGTGGCTGTCACCGCCAAAGTGGCCGTTTCCAAATTTTCCCCCACAATGAGGATGTCGTCTAGATAAGCCATAACAGTATGGTTCTGTTTCCTTAAACAGGCCAAAGCTGGTTTCAATATCTTGGTAAACAATCTGGGTGCTGATGATAACCCTTTGGGCAAGGCTTTGTATTGCCATAATTGTCCCATCCAGATAAATTTTAAGTATTTCCTATGATCCTTGTGTATGGGTACTGAATAATATGCATCCTTGAGATCAATGCATGCCATGTAGTACCCATGACCTATTAACTGTATAGCAGTGTCGAAGGTGTCCATTTTGAAATGAATATACTGGACAGAAGTATTCAGTTCAGTTAAGTCAATAATGATGCGGCAACCGCCGTCTTTTTTATTTTTGGTGAATATATTGGACACGAACTCCCGGGGTTCTTTGGTGGCTTTCTCCACTACTCCTTTCTCTATTAACCTAAGAAGCTCAGCATGTCCTGCTGCCTTCTCTTGTTGAGAAAGGATAAATTTCCGGCTAGGAACATGCTGAACCGGGGTAGGGAGTTTGTGAATAAATTCAATTTCGTAGCCCTGAATACTCCTGAGTATATAAGGATCAGAGGTAACAGTGAGCCAATTTTCGTAGAACAAGTGCAACCTGCCCCCCACATACAGTGAATTTAGACAAGATGTGTTTCTGGGGACTCCAGACCCACCTACCTCCATGGTTACTGCCGGTGTTGAGGTCTCTGCCCTTGCTTCCTTGGCTGGTTGGGAGTGTTCTGGGAGTGGCGCATCTTCCAAGAAGGCCGGCCTGGGCCATGGCCTAAAAAAGACCTTTGTGCAGGATTGCCGGCCTTCGAGCTTTCACCACCTGCAGACCTGGAATGGTAACTCTGCCTGGTGGATGTGTAGGGGTGCTGTCTTTGCGGGTAGTGGGGTTTAGGGAAGCCAGGTATCTTTATAAGGCCCAAAGCCTTTGCCTCCTCATCCAGGTCTTTAACCTGCTTAGGGAGATTTTCCCCGAACAGCAGGCTAGGAGGCTGAGTCTTCCCAGGCTTACACAACCCCGCAAACTTGGGGTTAAGCGCCGGCTTTATGATGCTTTTTCTAAAGTTGTTAATCTCGTACTGAGTGTTACACAGCAGAGCCAATGCATCTTGTAATTCCTCCGGCATATCCACACCCACTGCAGTTCTTGCCACTGCCGTAATTCCCGCGGTTAGGAGCTTCAGGATCCTCTGAAGTTTTATCTCCTGTCCTCTGCTCGATGGGCTCATATTCCCCCATATAGGGTTGTTTACTGCAGGGACATTCAATGAACTGCAGTTTTCTGGTGCCATGTATTTATCTGCCGTAGCATTTATGGCCTGTTCCTGCAGCTGGTTTGTTGCCATATAGTTAATACTGGCAGCCAGTTTGGGGTGGATGGGTAAGCCCTTCTGTTTGGGCATGGCATGCTTGTTCACCACATCCATGTAGCCTTCACACACCCCTGACACGGTCGGTGATTCAGCCAGCGCCCCTTCTGCTGGGTCAGCCCAGTTCTGACCCTCAATGCTCCCCTGTATAGAGGGGGAGACATTAGGCAGTCCCCGGTAGGAACCTGCCGTGGGCCTGCTAGTAGGCCTACTGTGATCCTGCCCCTGCATTAGCAGGTCACGTTGGAGCAGCTGCTCCATCATCCGCTCCATGCGGGCAAGACGACCCCCGTCGCTGTCCGCGAACGGGGTGTCCTCGGGACCGGACTCCGCTGAGTCGGCCCCGGCCGACTTCCGGGTGGTTTTCCCGCCCGACCGTGGCGTACCAACGGTCCCAAAGGGCGAAAAGTCGGGAGCTGCAGGCAGAACCTGTAGCTCTGGAGAGGCGGCTCTCTGCTGGCTGCTATCCTTTGCAGCTGCTTTTGCCGTGGCTCTTTTTGATTTTCTTGCTTCCATCTGTCGCGCATGCGTGCTGGCGGGGTCTTCACGTAGTCACTCACGTGACTCCGAAGTAAAATAGGGTGGGAGAGCTCAGACCAGCACTCAGAGTACAGGTTTAACACACAAATTCCTCCAACACCCATCTCTTCAGGTGCTGAAGTCGTAATTTCACTGCAACCCTTGTAGTGGCAGGTGTCATGCAGTTCGCCTGCCCTATGCGCACACCAACTCCTCACCCACCCATCACGCATGCCCGATCACTTGTTTCTCCCTCCACCAATGAAGGTCATGATTAAGATGGAAACCAGATAGGCAGGCAGCAACAGCCCAGTCACTAGCCTGTCCACCGTAAGGGGAACAGGAGAGTTAAATACTTCAAAGCTATTCTGTTGGTTATGTGTACACTTAATTATGATGGTGATTACCTGCTTTTACTGCGAGTAAATAACTTCATCGAGTGGAACACTTTGTTTTAAGGCTTTAATGATTTTAGCTGAGCTACATATTCATTGATATCTTGTGTCAGACTGCAGTGCAATTCTAAGATCAAATCTCTGATCTTTTAGGCACTTGATTTTAATGTAGGTCTGGTTTAGTAGCTAGATTTACAACACCAAGAAAATGTAATTTAATTTCAGACACATTTTCCACGTCATTCTTTCCTTCGGTATGAATGTTATTGGCTTGCACATTGTTCTTAACACTTTTTCACTGTTCGATGATAAAAAATGTTATTATGGATTTTTGTACCAATGCCTGTCAATGAGATCTAAGCTATTACAACACAAAATATCTCTCACCAAGAATCACATCATTACATTTGAGATCTTTGGCCTTTTGAGGTATGATATATTACAATCAGTTATATAATTAAGGGTCCTGAATGTAATGCAAAAAAAAAAAAAATCAGGGAAAGAAGAATGTTTTTTTCTCATTTCAGCCAGTCAAATTATTGTGACGATAGGATAGATATTTGTCTCATTTCTGCACCACACTTTAGGTTCAGCAATCAATGTAAAATCCGATTAATCACACTTAAGCGATTTTTTAGGCGACTGTAGGAGACTATGCAGTCGCCAAATGGTTGCCACATGTTCGTGCGTGGTGTGAGGGAGAGGGGTGTGCGGGGGAGGGGGGCTGTGGGGGTGTGGTGTGGTGTGGGGGGGGGGGGCGGATGGGTGGGGGGGTGTGGGCAGGGGTGGGCAGGAGTGGTGGACGGGTGGGGGGGGGAATGTGGGCGGGTGGGGGGGGAATGTGGGCGGGTGGGACAGCTCGGAGAAAGGACGGGGTTGTGGGGGAGAGGGTGGAATCACGGGGGGAGGGGGAGTAGTCAGCGAGCGGGACCAGCGGGGAAGTGGCTGGAGCTGACGTTGCGATGGGGACTCACAGCGGGCACTGGTCATTCTCCTCCATCGGGATCAGAGTCTCCAATTTCCGTTTGGTGACATCGGCGACATCTCCAACTCCAGGCTGGGCTGGGTTGTGCTGGGTCTCGGACGCTGGGCTGGGCTGGGCTGGGTCTCCGACGCGGGGCTGAGTCTCCGACACTGGGCTGGGTCTCCGATGCCGGGCTGCTTCGGGTCGGGTTTCCGATCTCCCTTCGAAAATCGTGTCCGGTTGAAGGCGTCCGTCGGCCATCCAGAGCCTCCTTTAGCTCCAGTAAAGACTCGATGGTGCAGGAAGAGGCAGACCGGAGTGGAAGATTGCAACCTTCGCGTGGTGCGCCCTGTTTCGACTAATGCAATCAACTCGATGTGCACAAACGGAAGATCAAATAGAATAAGTTATCCAACAATTTTAGGCTGCGCAACCCACACGAAAGAAGAAGAAGGGGCAGACCGTCCCATGGAGGGCTGGAGAAAAGACCAACCCATGCGCCGCTGAACGGCAGGAGAGGAGATCGATTTGCGCACGCGCGGTTTTTAAGATTTTTCAAATCTCGCTAAAGGGCCTGTCCCATTTGTGGGGACCTAATTTGCGAGTTTAGAAGAGTTTGCGCTCGCCACAAACTCGCAGCATGGTCGACAGGTGGTCCTTGGAGGTCACTGTTACTCTCCTTCATGCTCAAGAGAAGTTCCTGGATACTCGCGACCTCAGTTTGGTCAAGGAGTATTTTTTAGCATGCTGAAAAATTGTCCGCGAGTAAAAATTGGTCGGCATGGAAAAAATCGATATTTTTTTCCTCGTAGGTTTACTTGAAGTAGGTCGTATGTAGGTCGGTATGTTATTCGTAGGTAATCAAAGGCAATCGAAGGTAATCAAAGGTAGTCGAAGGTAATCGAAGTTAGTCAAAAGTAGTCATAGATAGTGTTAGTATAGTCTAAGCTAGTCGAAGGTGGTCGTCTTCACTCTCCACTATTCGGTGTCCAATTGTCCTGAGAGCATTGGTGAGTAAATCATAGATAGTCGAAGCTAGTCTTCAACATAGTCGAAGGAGGTTGAAGGAGGTCTTCTACATGGTCGTAGGAGGTCGTAGGAGGTCTTCTACATATTCGTAGGAGGTTCTCTACATTGTCGAAGGAGGTCGTAAGAGGTGTGCTACTTCGGCGATACAACAAGACCATGACACTCTCCTAAACTCGCAAATTGGGTCCCCACAGTGGGGCAGGCCCTTAACTTTTACATTAGACCACCGATCGGAATGAAGCTTGGTGCAAGCACAGCTCAGGACAACGGTGAGTAAGCTGGCGAAAAATCATAGCGCTATCGTGTACTGTTTTTGCGGAAATAGAATGACCGTGCAAACCAGAAGATAACACGATTAGAGCTTTAGTTATGTATAGATATAGATGTGTATGAGAATTGGAAATGTATGTTTATCTCCAGAAGGATTAGAGGGCTTGAGATGATTAAAGAGATGGTAGAGAGGGGCGACTGTGGGAGGATTTGATAGCCAGGATGATCATAAAAATCACAACATAACACAAAGTATATCAGTGAGAACAGAGCTGATTAAGCTATGGGTTTGGATAAAGTCAGCAGAAGATTGTAAAAGCTTAAATGTATGTAAACTGGAAAATGGAAGTATTTTTAAATAGGAGATATTTAGGAGTGTCTGGTGATATCAAAGACATGGATGAAGGTTTTAACAACAGTTGAATTGATGCACAGGTGGAGTTGGCTAATATTTCAAAGAATCAGTAATGATGGACAAGATAAGGAGTCCATGTGGAAGAAGTGCATTCATCATTTCAACGTATAAATGCAAACATATTAAAGCTTATGCAACATTGTACATCATATAAACAGTCTGACAATCTACAACATTGAAGGTGTTCATCTATTTCTATTTTAATTCATTTTGAATAAGACCTTTGAATTCATGGATTTTGTATCATCACCAGGATCTACTGCCTCTACCTCATCCCCTCCAAACCTCCTCTCAGGCTCGCTCTGTCTATCTCTAGTGAACCTGAAGAATTAGCAAAGCAACAAAAATATAATTGAGAGAGGTCCTTGCTCAAAACTATCAGAAAAAGCAAACCTAAAGGGTATATTATACTGGCCTAACCATGCTGAATTATATGAAGCAGTTGATTGGAGTGAAGAAGCAGACACCAGAGGGAAGGTTAAGGTATTGAAATGTCCATTCATCCATAAGGACAAAGCATGCATGGCTATAAATTTAGTTTGGACACTGCCCATTTCTGTCTATACATTTAAAGTTTTTTTTTATCATAAAATGCAATTATGAAGTTTTCCTCAGTGAATCTCAACACCCCAAAAAAAATCAGCTGATCACTTATTTTTCAAATATCTTGTTTGGACAAAAACACAAGGGACTGCAGATGTTGGAATCTTGAACACAAAGCATCTCTGGAAAACATGAATAGGTGACGTTTCAGGTTGGAACTCATCTTCAAATTGAAGAAAGGTCCTGATCCGAAACGTGACCTGTCTCTCTGCAGATGCTACATGTCCTCTTGAGTTCTTCCAGAACCTGTGGTCTTGTATGGACGAGTTGTTTTCTAACTTGAAACATCAGATATTGTTGATTCAATGTACACCTGTTGTGCGGCACTTGCAACTGAAAGAGATTGTTATAGTCCTATCCATTCATTTTAGATGTCATTTAATGGAGGCTTCACGAAGTTGGTCACCTGATCTGATGTCAACATCCGTGATCTTTCGCACCCCCTTTACCACCTCCCACCCCCCTCCTCCAACCTGATCACCCATTTTATCAGCTGAGACCACCCTGCATGGCGCGTTAAAAATGCAAATAAATCATGAGGATTTGTGCATGAAAATTTAATGTGTGAAATGCAGAAGTTATTTTGTACAGAAACCTTGGCTAAACAACATCTACTACAAAAAAATCTATTGTGACCATTGGTGATTGGACACACCACAGTGGGAAAAATCCTCCCTGAGCAGTCGGTGGAAGCAAAATAAATTATCATCGTATAAATCACTGGCAAAAAAATATTTTGAACAGGGGCAGAAAGAATAAAATGACATGAAGTGTTTTAATTGAAGAAAGTACAGTGGGTTTATGTATTTTGATACCACAGGAGCCCAGTTGTGAAAGGTACCTTGGGCGGCTCATGGCATTAGCTTGCAAGGAGAGTACTTTTCATGCCTGCTGTGCCACATTGAACCTGTCTATTACACAATGTGAGTCACACACAGTAAAGGTGGGTTCCAACAATGGGCTGATATCCAGAACCTGCCATATTTAAAGGGATCCCTCATTCCTGACAGATTTCACTGGGGACTGACATGCTGGCATTATTCTGTGGGGCTACACCATGGGAGCAGCCTGGACTCCAGATTACATTTTTCTCTTTGGGATTAAAATCAATATATTTCGGTGAAAATATTGTCTTCAAGTTGTTGAGTTGTAATGATCAAGGGCACGGTGGGTGAAGGGGGAATTAGTAAGTGTGTCAAAGGTTACGGGGAGGAGGCAGGAGAATTGGGTTGAGAGGGAAAAATAGATAAGTCGTGATCGACTGACGGAGCAGACTCAATGGGCCAAATGGCCTAGTACTGCTTCGATATCTTATTGGGCAGAACATCCTCGTCAAAGAAAATTAGATGAGGAGGAGGAGAAGTCAGTACCAGGGGATAAAATGTCAAGAGTCAAGTGCCAAGAATGTTTTATTGTCATATGTCCCAGATGGAACAATGAAATTCTTACTTGCAGCAACACAACAAAATATGTACTGGGAGAATGAGATTTTCAAAGCAAGTAATCATGGCAATCTACCGTTAGCTGCAGTCATGGGTCACAGAGGCCCTGAGTTTCTTGGACCTTGTACTCTTGGACTTTAAACTTTAAACCATTGCAGAGGACAGATTGCTGATTTGTGCCAAAACCTGTTACTTTAGTATAACTGAGCCTCTCCGCTCACCTTCGTACTTGACTTGCAATGTGAGCGAAACTAGTGCCAGAAGATTCTCATGGTGAATGTTATGAACACAGGAAGCACACACTTGAAACGTTAATTCTGAATTAATCCATTACGTATTTTAGCTGGTATTTCAAGCAGTTTTTGGGAGAAGAGCCCAAGAGCTCTTGAATTCTTGCCAAAATACACGACTCCTTAAACTAGTCCAGGATCTGATCAGAGATGCAATACAATACACATGAAAGCTGTAACAATGACTAAAGGGCCTGTCCCACTTGGGCCTCATTTGCGTTTCATGCAGATGGGGCGTAAAGATTTTGTACATCCCAAAATCCTCGGGCGCTGCGCGCAATCGCGCGTCATTGCCTACGTCACCACGCACCATGCGTGTGTAATGCGCACCATATCTTTAAATCCAAGGGTGACAGATATAACCAACTTGTGCCAGACATTTGTAGTTGACCAGGCTCTGCAAAGTAAAGTGGAATCCAGTCCCTGATCTCCTCTGCCAAAATGCTCATTCCCCCATGGTCACAAGGAATTCAACCAATTCTCCGGTCCCATCAACCCAAGCCCTCCTCAGTTTCTCACCTCTGTAACAAACTATCTCATAAGGATTTAGTTGCCAGTCAGACTGTTTCCCTCATTTCAAAAGTCCAGAGGCCAATCAAATGTAACTCACCGAACTCTCCCCTTCCTTCTCTCTGCCCTCCCTCTGAACTTGAATTGATTCCCTAATTTTTCACCTTTCACCTCATTATTTTTTTAAATACAACTTCATCTGAAGCAGTCACTTGAAATCAAGGATGACTTGCATACACTCCAGCTGGTAGAGCCTTTGCCGCACAATGCCAAAGATTGAGGTTCGATCCAGACATTGGGCACTGTCTGTGTGGTATTTGCATGTTCTCCTTGTGACCGTGTGGGTTTCCTCCACATGCTCCAGCTTCCCCCTACATCCCAAAGAAGTGCGGGTCTGTAGGTTAATTGGCCTCTGTAAATTGCTCCTAGTGTGTAAGGAGTGGATGAGAAAGTGGGATGACATAGACCTACGAAAGTGTGAATGGGTGATTGATGGTCGGCGAGGACTCGGTGGCCCAGAGGGCCTGTTTCCATGCTGTATCATTAAACTAAACTAAACTAAAATAGACTAGACTAGACTAGACTAGACTAAAGTAAAGTAAAGTAAAGTAAACTAAATTAAACTAAACTGAACTGAACGGAACCGAACGGAACTGAACCGAACTGAACTAAACTCCAATGCTATGGGTCCTGGGTTGACTGATAATGGTCAGTCTTGGAGCTGCAGATTGTACCAGAGATGACAGAGAGAAGTGTGTGATAGGGCAGAGAAGCTGGGCATTGCGGTGGTGCACTCGTTCCTTTGATTATACTGGGCTTTTGAGTGCCTAAGGTAAATGGACTAGAGAATCTTGATGCCATTCCCAATCTCCTTCAACACTTTGAGTGACTATAGTCCAAGGATTGCTAGGAGTAGGTAGAAATGGTCTATTTCTTCAAGGAAGTTTTGAAAGAACATTCTTGAGTCTTTTCCTCTGCCTGTCTTGATCAGGCCAAAGTCCGGTTGCACTGCAGCAAGAAACTGAGAAAATGACATAATTCTGCAGTGAGACTGGGTCGACTGCTTCCGAAGAAATGTCTCGACCTGAAAAGTCTCCTATTAAATTTCTCCAGAGAAGCTGCCAGACCCGCTGAGTTAATCCAGCATTTTGTGCCTATTCTGTTCACACTGATTAGATTCCGAATTTACACAACATTGTGAGGTAAATACAAGATTAAATCAAATTTCTACAGGTAGCATTTGAGGATGGAGCTCCATAGATCCTTATGATTGATAGGTTTGATTGATGATTAGTGAAGTTGAGAAAGGCCTATACCGTGGTTGTAAAATGGTTATAATTGTGCACACTCTGCACTCCAGATCAATAGATGCCACATTATGATTTAAGAAGTCTTTCTGCAGTCGCTGGGAGGAGGTGGTTGAGGAAATCCCTGTGGCAGACAACAGGGAGACACCTCTGTGGATAACACAATCTGATCTGGGTGCTTTTTAAAAAAAATGATCACAGTTATGGTTTGGCATAACCTGCATTATCCTCCTCTTCTCCGATATGAATGATGGGCGTGTGGCTTAAGTTCTCTAACGTTGTGTTTAAGGACTTCAGTAAAGATACCATCTGCTCCCAAGATATTGTTGCTCTTTAAGTGCAGATCGTTTTTTGAACTTGTGAATTAAGAGTTACGGCAAGCTGAACTGAATAGGATTTGAGAACAGGATCACAGGTGAGAAGGTCTTGGAATTGTTCCTTCAAATATGTGTTGATTAGTTCTCCACTTCTGGATTTAGTAAAGTGAGGGCTGAGACGTTTTGGATTTTTGCCTCAAATCCTATTTGAGATTGCCATGTTTTTATGACAATTTTGCCATGAAAGTTCCATCAACAAAGGCTCCGGGTGCTTGCCTTTTCTATACTACAGAGAACATTATTAAACTCTTGACATCCAGGAATAAATGATTCTCACATCCAGTCCATTGATCAGCAATATGAAAATGGACCTCATGGTTATTAAGAGGGTCAAGTAGCATAGAGGGTGGTTTTAATTTAAGTT
Organism: Raja brachyura; assembly: GCA_963514005.1. Next base: position 90,486,913 of record OY740783.1, read on the forward strand.
AAACTCCATTTCTGAGGAAAAGCACTATGTCTCACGTTGACAGTTCCATCATTTGGAATTATGATCCAATATTTGTATTAGGGGAGGGAATATTTAATCATGACTTTGTGAACAATTTCCTCCCGAGGGTTTGAATTTCACATTGCATTTAATTTAAAATATATCGCAATAGATCATTGTTGTCTGTGGTTACGCAGCACAGATATAAAATAAATTGTATATCCCCAGTGGAAAGTTAATTCCTTCCAATTTATTTATAGCTTTGCTTAGCCTTACAGATGCAGCAACAATATTATTGGAATCCTGCATTTTAATGATGTGAAGAAACTTGAACAAAAATCTAACCTTTTACTGTCCAATGTGGGGCCAAAGAGCTGCATTGCAAGAGTATTGACAGACCTCATGTTACACATGGGATTGGATTCAATTTGATATGTGATGATTTGGATTGAATTCAATCTGGCAAGTGCTGCACTCTGCTTCATCTTCAACTACATAAATGTTAAACTACATCATATTACAACTCAATACTTATGCTGGGTGCAGTGTGTGGCGATAGAACAATGTGGAGTCAATGCTAAATTTAGTCAAGTTGAAGCATAGACAATTTTAAGCCAAAATCAGAAGATGGAATTTAACTGAAAATTAACATTAAGAGTGTATGATTGTGTAATATCAATTTAACACATGTGAACTTGCAGTGATGGCACAATGCTAATTACACACATAAAGGTTCTTCACATTTGTTTGGCCAACCACGACTATCCGTGATTTGCTCTTGTTTTCCATTACTCAAACAGCAACACATGGCAGGAAGCAGAACTCAAGTCAAAACCAGAACTAGGCACACATAACTTTTACCCATATTACTGAAAGGCAGGATAAGTACACGAGTCATGAGCATTACCTCTCACTACTAAAATGTGAGAGAATATAGCATTGAGAAATAAAAAATACATCAAATAACATATAAGGCCATCCCCAGTTACAAATGCCCAATATATTTTTACACATACACACAGACAAGCTCCCATAATATTATTAAATTCTGACATGTACATAAGTTTGCTCCTATGAGCAGCAGAATTAGATTTCACTTTCTCTACTTTTAGCATTTGTTCAGTCTTAATACTTTTATGTGCTTTCGATAGCAGTTAGTACAATTCTAATGAATGGAGGTATGTTTAATATATCCAGTGATTCTTGTCTATTTTCTAACTTTTGGACAAAATAGACTTATGGACACATGTAAACATTGAACTCATTTGTTACCCAGAGACATTGCTCTTTGAACATCATATCCTTTTATAGCAGTCAAATTTCAAAATAAAGTTATTACTGACAAATATTTCATCATGTTATCCATTGAGAGCAACAAGAGAATAACAGTTCAATGTTAGTTCCAATATATTTTGCAAACATTCTTATTTAAAAAATCTTACAAGCTCTGCATTCTAAACTATGCCTCTTTGGGACTTTCCTTCCCAGCACCTCTGCTTCCAGATCTCCATCGCCTTTGGCATCAAATCTGGGATATCCATTTGGCCTGAGGCCTTAACTTCCTTGTATTTTCCTATCCCCAACGTCTCCATGTCATGAAACTTCAATTCCTGGTATACTTCAGTCTCGAACACTCTTTCCGAATTATATACGTTTCCAGAACTTTGGTGAATAAAATTAACATTTACGGAGCTCGATATAAGTTAGCAGTGAGCAGGTAAAATCTGTGGAACCCACAATGTATGTTTTTGTAAACATGAAAATATCCGTTTTTTTAAATGGCTGGAAAACAATTGATTGAGCTTTCTAGCTGTTTATTTTTACCAATGAATTGAAATTCTAATTTGGGAAATTCCCCAGGTCTTCTACGATATATCTTAGAACCAAAAGACAGAAGCAATGCCCGGGTTTCTCAAATAATTGACAACAGACATATGGTAAAATATAAAACAAACAGTGCAAGAATCCGTTTCACTGTGGTAAGCAATCTAGACTTGGACTTTAGCAATGTCTTTGATAGAGTACCGCGTAGTAGGCTGCTCTGAATGGTTACAGAACAGGGGATCCAGGGTGAGCTTGCCAATTGGATATAAAATTGGCTTGAAGCTAGGAGACAGAGGGTGCTTTTCAGACTGGATGCTTGGATTGAGTGGTGGGTCAGAGCGGTCAGTGCTGGCTGCACCGATGTGCATCATTTATATTGACAATTTGGATGTGAAGGTAGGTGGCATAGTTAGTAGGTTTGCGGATGACAGTAAAATATTTTAGTCAAGTGGACAGTGAGACAAACCAGGGGTGGACTTACACGGTTAATGGTAGGGCCCTGGGGAGTCATGTAAAACTGAGACACCTAGGGAGGCAGGTATGTAGTCCCATCAAGGTGGCAACACAGGTAGACAGGGTGGTGGTGAAGGCATTTCGTATGTTTGACATCATCGGTCAGTGTTGGGACAACTTTGCAACTGTGCTAGATGTTATGTAAGGCCACATTTGGAGAACTGTGCACAGTTCTGGTTGCCTTGCTCCTGGAAAGGATACAAAACAATTTATGGGAGTTGTTACTGGGGCTGGAGAGTTTGAGTTATAAGGATAGTTTGGACAGGCGAGACTTTCCACAGGTCCCAGGAGCTGATAGGTAACCTTATAGGGGTTTGTAAAATCACGAGTGGCATAGATTGGGTGAATAATCACATACTTCTCCCATGGTAGTAGAGTGGTAAAGCTTAAGGGCTTAGGGTTAAATTGAGAGGGTAAAGATATAAAAATTACTTGAAAGGCAACTTTTCCATATAGAGGGTGCAATAAGCTGTGGTAGAGCTGCTGCCTCACAGCGTCAGAGACCCAGGTTTGTTCCTGTCCTCATTTATTGTCTCTTCTCCATGGTCGTGGTGGAGAAGCTTGAGTGGTCCTGAGATCCTGAGAGCGATGCCGTCTGGAGCTATGCTCCTGGTAGGGTCACCCATGGTGGTAAGGTTGAGGGGGGGGGGTCCCCTGACAAAGAGCGATCCAACCAAGACCTCAGTGGTGGAACAGGCGGAGGATGATGGTTGACTTTGGTACAGCGTCACAATGGCTGGGAAGGTGGATGAAGGTTGCAGCAGAAAAGGGTCCCCGGCCGTCTTGAACACCATGCCAATGGATCCTGACCCAGATATGTCAAGAACCTTGTGGTGGCTGTCTGTGCACCAGTCTCCCCACGTTAAAAAAGTCACGCACAACGTCCTCCCAAAAGAGGATAGTCAACATCATCATCATCGTTTCGAGTGACCGTCAATGATGATGATGAGTTGGTGTCTGAATGGAGTTTGCACATCTTCCCTATGACCGTGTGAGTTTCCTTTGGGTGCTCCATTTCCTCCCACCTCCCAAAGACGTGCGGGCTTGTAGATTAATTGGCCCTCTGTAAATCACCCCAAGTGTGTAGAGAGTGGATGCAAAATTGGTATAAAATAGAGCTATGTGTCAATGGGTGATTGATGGTTGGCATGGACTCAGTGGGCCACAGGGTCTGTTTCCATTGCTGTATTTCTAAACCTAAAAGCTGCTAGAGGAAGTGGTAGAGGTAAGACCTCCCTGGTGGAATAAAACTGGGAGAAAAAAAGGTCTTACCTTCCACTACCTGCTATCTCCGGCAGCCACCTTCAACTAGCATCGCAACTGGCTTCGACTAAAAAATTACCGATTTTTAAAACGGCAACCTATTTTTAGTCGCGGCCGGTTTTGAATTTTTGGAAATAATCGCCGGAACATAGAAGAAGCGGAAACCACTTCCGACCATTAGGGAGACTGACAAAAAACCTCCGGGAACTGCACAGAAACCTTGGGTGGGGCGCAAAGTCTCCAGAGGTTTCCGGTCAGGTTTCCTAAGTGGGACAGGGCATAACAGAACTTCAAGTCAAAAACAGCTCGCTCGCAATTCCCCCTTACCAAATATCTGAAAGTGGTATCCTGACATTTATCGTTGCTGTTTATGAGAGAATATTGTACAAAAATTGTCTGTTTGCTTTCTGTCATTAGAATGGCCACAATATTTCTGAGTGGATTCACCAGCTGAAATGTGCTTTGGGGGGGTGTCCAGAAGTTGGGAGAAGCATTACTTCAGTGTTTATCTTTCTTATTGGGTGTTTGTCATGTTGGAGCCGAGTTTTGCTGTAAATCATAATATTATCTATGCGACAGAAAACCTGTTTCAGACATTGAGAAATGTTCTGGGGTAAATTAAATTCTGAAATGGAATTGCTTGAATTAATAGAGCCTCAATCATGTTGTAAAGGGAGTTAATAAGGCTGAACCTTCTTCCACCACCTGGAATTAGCATCTATTTATTTTGTACCTGTAAGCTGCAGTTAGTTCAGCTTTGTGCAGCATGGTTTACCACAAAGCCCATTCTCTTTTAATTTATTTTATTTGGGATCACCGGCATTTCTATCGCTCTTTTTTGACAAATCCACCATATTCTCCATTAAAAAAATGATTTAAATGGGGCAAGAGCAGGTGGAAAGAATTGGTCTGTCTGGGCAGTTCTGCTTATGGATTTTGGAGACAAGGTAAACGCGGACCGTACAGGGCTGGAGAACGATAGGGTTGGAGATTGTTGAGGGCAAACAGCTGGAAGTGATAAAATCCGTGATAATTTGTGAGCTAATGGCCTGGTGCTCATTCATCTGTGGGGTCATAGTCCAGGAGTAAGTATGAGGAAGTGTCTGAGAGCTGGCACCTGGTCTCAGCTTGGTAGAGGTTCTAGTCTGAAGAGGGGTTCAGACTGAAACGTCACCTACTCCTTTTCTCTCGAGATGCTGTCTGACCTGCTGAGTTATTCCAGCATTTTGTGTCCATCATCTCCATTAATCTCAACTTCACTACTATCGAAGTGTCATTTCAAGTAAAACATCTCAAATTTCTCAATTGACCAGCTAATCATCGATAATAATTTACATTTATGATTTGGGAATTGTTCTGGAGGTAAATTGCTTGAATTATGAAGAAAGTTAAAGAGATATATGAAACTCCGATTTATCTTAATATCGGTGTGAGAATTCAAAACCTAATCCTGTGTTTGTGGAAGATTCAAAGTGTACACACTAAGAAGAAATAGCAAGAGTGTGCAGAAGGGCAATGATAGACTGACACAAACACATGCAGTTGTAATTTGATGCAGAAAAATGTGGTGATTTTCAAGGGTATTGAGTTTATAAATTGAAAAGCACAATTTGAAAGGGGTTGCAGGAATGGATATTCAAAGGTACAAGGCTTTGTGGCAGAAGTCAGTCTATCTGATACCCCTCCTCCTCCAGAATGTTCCTTCCCGCCTTAACCAAATGCAGTCATAGAGTCAAACAGCGTGGAAATAGACCCTTCGGCCAAACTTGCCCACACCGGCCAATATGTCCCAGATACACAAGTCCCATCTGCCAGCATTTGCCCCATATCCCTCCAAACCTGTCCGATCCATGTACCTGTCTAACTGTTTCTAAAACATTAACAGTTTCTAAAAGCAATTCTAAAAGCAAACTAAAACTGTTTCTAAAAGCAATAGTCCCTGGTTCAACTACTTCCTTTGGCAGCTCATTCCATACACCCACCACCCTCTGTGTGAAAAAGTTATCCCTCAGATTCCTATTAAATATATTCATATTAAACCTTTTGTAGGGCAAAGTGCTGGCTGCAAACCTTATCAAGAAACAAGGAACTGTAGATGCTGATTTATAGAAAAGGACACATGTTTTCTTCTTGCTGCTACCTTTGTGCAGAAGGTACAGAAACCTGAAGTCCCACAAATCAGGAACAGTTGCTCACCAACAACTATCCCTTTCTTGAAGTGACACATACAACCCCCATCAACCTCTTACTTTATTATGAAAGTTTTTTTTCAAATTGGGTTTTGTAGAGATGATTTTTCAGGTCCCGAACCAAAACATTATCTGTCCAGTCTGAAGAAGGGTCCCAAACCATAATTATGTTGAGTCTGAAGAAGGGTCCCAACCCGAAAGGTTATCTGTCCATTTCCTCCACAGATGTTGCTTGATCCACTGAATTCCTCCAACAATCTGTGTTTCGCTCAAGATTCCAGCATAAGCAGTTGTGTCTCCGACAATAAACTCAACTTGACTTCAATGGAAAGAAATACTGCAAGACTCTGGGACTGCAAATTGGACAGCTCTGCTGGAGAGCCTACAGAGACATATTGGGCCAACTGTGCTCACTGTGTAACTAATTCTCTGTTTCATCTTAACCCATCCTGAAAATATAAATATACTCTGCAACTGCTTCTTGAATAGCAGCAAGACTTTAGTCTATAATGGTTGGCGATCTGCTATAACAGTATCTGTACTCAAATACACCCTAATCTCTCTCTAATTCCTATAACATGCAATAGAGAGGGTAGATGCACAGAACCTTTTACCCAGAATAGGGGAAATCAAAGAACCAGGGGACATAGATTTAAGGTGAGATGAAAACGATTTAACAGGAACCCGAGAGGCAATCTTTCCATGCAGTGGGTGGTGGGTATATGGAATGAACTGCCATAGAAGGTGGTGGAGTCAGCTATTATTGCAACATTTAAAATATATTTGACTGATAAATGCATAAGAAGGGTGTAGAGGGGTATAAGCTTAATGCTTGTAGGTGGGACTGGTCTAGATACGGCTTCTGGGTCAGCATGGGCATGTTGGACCAAAGGGCCTGTTTCCATGCTGTGTAACTATGACTCAATGATTCTACGACATATATAAGCTTTTGAACTGTTGAACAGAGTGTAAAGTTATTGATTATTTTGAAAGAGACTGCTTACAGCAGAAATCTATTACCAAGTTCTAAACTGAAATCCCAGGAAGTCACAGACTGAACAGATTTAATTTGTGCAGATTTAGTAGCTCTCATTTATGTATGCTGCATCAATAAATTAAGCACCAGGGTTTTTTTCCCTGCAGTTAGGCATTTTAATTATTTTCACTTCTCTAACCAGTTCTCCAGGATGGAGCCTTTGGGAATTAGTCGACACTGTGTGAGGGAATGGCAGCACTCACACTGCTGTTGGAGTGAGTTATTGGTGGTAGAACTGCGGACTCCTTATTTAACATTCTCCATGTGAACCTACAAAGTCCTCTCACACAAAACCAGTGTATTCAAATGATCTGCATGCATGTGCAGTATAACATGGCCAAGGCACATTTGTCAACAATTGACTTATTGTTCATTGTTTGTACACCCAGACAGACTGACTGCAGCAAACAGTGGGTGCTAACAGCATTACTGATCTACATCATAAGAAGAAATAACGACTTTAATTTGTAGGGAGCATTGTGTGACCTCCGGATGTCTCAAGGGGCTTCACAGCAGATGAAGTATTTCAGCAGTGCAAGAAAACTGGTAGTGAACTGTACGCAGAAAGATCCAACAAACAACAATATAATAATCTCCAGATAAATCTGTTTCTGTGGTTAAAGGGTAAATATTGCCAGAATACAAAATGCACCTCAACTTAAAAGTAGCCCCATGGAATCTTTCACTTCCATCCAGAAGAACAGACAAGGTTTAACAAGATGTTTGAATTCTAATACTCAGCTCAGGTACCCCATTTCCCTACACAATCTGCCAGGCTTTCAAGATGGACCTTGCCAGTTGATGCAATCAAGTGACCTATACAAGCCGTACCCATGAAACTGATGAGAATAAGTTGGGTCTGATCGCAACGGGATATTCTCAGCTTTGCTGACTGTCAAAGGTTTGGAGTGCTTCATGTCTGCATTGCAAGGAACACGCTTGGAAGTCCTGTGCCAAACCTAAGGATCTAAGACCAAGATCTCAGTATTGCAGTATCCTGTAAAACTACTGTAGGATTTTACACTTACGATACGATACAACAGAATAATTTATCCCAGGAGGGAAATTGATCTGCCAACAGCCATAAAACACATAAAATACATGAAACGTGAAATGAAACTGACAAGTGGAAAGGATTGGGGACCTTAAACATTCTCATTGCATTGAGCCTCAACTTCATTTCATGAAACCGATTTCCAACCAATACTTGAACTGTTCATTTTGCAGAGGTAAATTGTAAATGCAGAGCATTATCAACAACAATGATGTGTTTGGAACAGATAAAATGAAGCACCCTGACTCTGAGCATCTGCTGCTTCCATTTATAGAAATACAAAAAAACATGTTTAGTCTCACTGCAACAGCCCACACAGTTTAGGACTCTGTAGAACTTCAGTCCAAAAATCTGCCAGTGAATGTGCCCAGAATAACTGGCAAGATCGCTGCAAGAAATTACACCGCTGCTTTGAAATGTTTGACCTTCACAGAATTATTGAAGGCTTAAAATAGTTACAGCAAGTTAGTGCCAATTTCTAAAAAAGATTGCAAATCTGGCAGCAAGTACAATACCAGCCAATACTGGTTGACAACAATAACTTGATAAATGAATGGAAGATCACAAGTTCTAACAGCTGAAGGTTACCATTGTCCAACATCGCAAACCTAACAATTTTGGTAAACTTCAATAGAAATAATGTTCAGAATGAGATGAGATGCCTGTGACACCAAACTGCCAGTAAAGTTGGAGCATTGAAATCATTTTTGCAATGGCTGAATAAATTAGTTTAAAAGTTTAAATATGTTCTTAGAAGACAGAATGTTTTTAACAAAGCAACTCAAACTAAGGGACGCAGTAGATTTTGTATAAAATGGGATTCACATACTTTGTACACTGGAAGAAATGATTATAAAGTAAAAAACAAAGGCAGAAGTTTAGGATAAAATTAAGAACGATTGTTCTGCAGACAATTTGGAAGAAACTTAATTTACTACAGAAAATCTTCTTTGAGTGCACCTCCCTCTAATTACACATTAAATTCAAGAACTGATACTCATAAACCATGTGGACGTAAACGTTTTACTCCTAGCAGAGATCTCCAGGTAACCATGGGATCCATGCTGCAGCCCGAGGGTTTTCAAGGCATTCTCACGCATAGTACTGGTCTCCCCCCCCAGGTTTTGTTCTACCATTCTCTATTTCAGTGAACCTTTGCACATACTCACTCCCCTCACCTGTAGGCACTGGAGCTGCTGTACCGCTGTTTCAGCTGAAGCAGAAATACTGCACAATGGACTCAGTAACACGTTAATGAGGATTTGATGACTGCTTCTTTCCCGAGGGCTCCGGTTATGTCCATGAGCCTACCAAGTCCACTTCATCAAATGCCTTTGCAAAGTCTCTGTACAGAGCATTAACTTCACAGCCTTCATCCAGAAATGATCATCAAGTTAGTCAAACACAATTTCCCAGGGATAAATCCAAGTGGGCCCATAATTATTTGCCTACATTGACAAATTGCCTATTGATTTTCTACTGGACAAGGGTTTTAAAACACTTCTCAACTGGCTGTCAGTAATCACCAGGCTTATCCTGCTTCCGTATTTTAAGCAAGGGCACACGTTTACAATCCTCCAGTCTTCTGGCACTGTATCTAAAGAGGAGGGGAAGCTTCTGTCCAGCACATATGTAATTACAATCCTTCTCTCTCTTTGCTGGGTAACTTATCAACATTAAGTACCGCCAACCTATCTAGAAAGAACAAAATAAATATAAGCAAGATTCTCTTCGTTGAAAGACCCTTCAACATGCTCACTGACTGATCATTCAACAACCCTCTGAAGCAGAAAAATTTAAAATGCACAACCCATTTCACGTGAAATATCTCCACTTTCCTATTTCAAATAGAATACATTTGAATTGAATAAATGTTATTAGGCAAGTATGTATACATACAATGAATTTGCCTTGGTGCTTTGCTCACAAGGATAACAACACTATATGCAGTAAACAATTAAGAATAAAACATTATAATTTAAACATATGAAGAGTGAAATAAAATACCAGAGCAAAAGGAGGCTACAGACATTTGGTTGTTGAGTAGAGCTACTGCTCATGGACCAAAGCTGTTTTTATGTCTGGCTGTGGCGGCTTTGACAGTCTGGAGTCGCCTTCCAGAATGAAGTGCTTCAAAGAGTGGGTGGCCAGGGTGAGAGGGGTTAGAGATGATCTTACCTACTCACTTCCTGGCCCTTGCAGTGTACAGTTCATCAATGGGGGGAAGGTTGCAGCCAACAAACTTCTCGGCTGATCGAACGACGCGCTGCAGCCTCCAGATGTCGTGCTTGGTGGCTGAGCCAAACCAGACCATTATGGAGAAGGTGAGAACAGATCCTGTGATGGCAGTCCAAAACATTGCCTGTGGCACACTGTGTTTTCTCAGCTGCCGCAGGAAGTACATCCTCTGTTGGGTCTTTTTGACTGTGGAGTCGATGGTGGCCTCCCATTTAAGGTCCCTGGAGATGATGGTTCCAAGGAACTTAAAACACTCCACAGATGTAACTGTGGTGTTGTTGATGGTGAGTGCGGGAGGGGAGAGGGAGCTCTCCTAAAGTCTATTCCACCGATCTTAAGAGCATTGTGCTCCAGGTTGTTGCGATGGCACTGGGACGCCAGCTGTGTCACCTCCTGTCTGTAGGCGGATTCCTCCTCATCCTGGATCAGTCCAATCAGGGTTGTGTCATCCGCAAACTTGAGAAGCTTGACAGAGGAGACTGTGGAGGTGCCAAATGGACAGTCATTTTGCCCTTGTTTTATATTATGCTAAGGAAAGCATCATCTACCCAAAAAGCACCATCTACCCTGCCAAACTTGCCATATCATATTTATTTCAAAGAGGTGAATTAAACCTCTGAAACTATGAGGAGGAGTACAGGGGGGAGATCGATAATCTGGTGGAGTGCTGTCAGAAGAACAATCTTGCTCTCAACATTAGCAGGACCAAGGAATCTATTGTTGACTTCAGGAAGGGAAGCTAATGGACCATGTACCTGTCTACATTGGTGGGATCATGGTGGGGAAACTCAACAACTTTAAATCCTGGGACTATGCACCTCTGAAGATCCATCCTGGGCCCATTCATGCCAATTTATGCTAATTTATACAATTACGAAAACTCTATCAATGCCTCTACTTCCTGACGGATGAGAAGAATACGCCAGTAGGAGAGGGACTGAAGTATTGCCGGTCGAGGGTGACAGAGGAAGCCCTGCAGCTGCCTGGGGCTTATCTGCATCAGGAATATCTCCAGTAGATTGAGAACGTGGACCGGACTTTGGATATTTGTAAACAGCACCTATATATGGTGACTCGTGCATGTGTGAGCAATGCAAGCAGAATTTCACTGTGCAGTGTATGTAAAGAACCATTGAATTATTTGGAAGTTTGTGAAGATTCGCCTTGTTACTGAATATTCCATTTAACATTTGCAGGTGTATGGTTCAAAGCATATTGACTGGTTGCATCATGCTGGGTTTGGGCATTTGAATGCTCAAGATGAAAGGAGGCTGCAGTAAATGGTGGACATTTCTGATCCATCACAGGTATCGATCTTCCTTCCCACCATCGAAGAGAGCTACAGGAAACGGTGCTTAAAGAAGGCAGCCAATATCATCAAGACCCGCCTGGCTGTACCTGGCCATGCCATCTTCTCTCTGCTCCCATCAGGAAGAAGTTACCATTGTCTGAGAACCATCACCTCAGGCTTAAGAACAGGTTCTTCCCATCAACTAGCAGGCTCTTGGCTCTTGAAATACCCTGCACAACCATAACAACAACCCTATCTCAGGACCTAACTGCTATAGACTTTAAACTAAGATTGTACCAAACACTTTGGCTTGTACTATCATGGCCCGGTTTACCCAGAACAGCTGATAATTGCTTACATATTTCTTGGTGTGTTGTTGCATTTAGTGTGCTTGTAAAGCTGCCGTAAGTAAGTATTTCATTGTTCTGGTCCAGGTGCAAATGACAATTACACTGGACTCTTGACTCCTGGTACTGGTCACCATATACATACACAGTATCTGATGTTTTCAGAAGCGGTTGTAAAAAAATATTGATTCCCAGCAAGGGAACACCAAAACTAGGCTGTGAAAATGCTTGTAAAATAGAAACTACTTTTCAGTTGAACTGTAATTGTAGACTAATGGGCCTGTCCCACTTAGGCGATTTTTCAAGTGACTACCGGTGACTGTCCAGGGGCAATAGACTGGGATGCTCACTATCACCTCTGCTATTTGCTCTTGTAATAGAACCCCTAGCTGAAAGCATAAGAACACATCTGAATATCCATGGTTATAATACAAAATACTCAAATAATAAAATATCATTACACGCAGATGATGTACTACTGTATATTACAAAATCCCAAATCAGTATACCAAATATATTAAATCTAATAGAGGAATTTGAATCCTTCTCAGGTTATAGAATAAATTGGAATAAAAGTTAAATTATGACGATAAAGCCTCAAGACTCGACAGACCTGTTAAAATTCCCTTTTAAAATTGCTACAGAAAAATTTAAATACTTGGGAATCGAAATCACCAGAAAATATAAATCTTTATTCAATGCAAATTATATGCCCCCTACTTATTAAATTAAATGCCCTGATTAAATTTTGGAAAACTCTTCCGATGTTTTTAATAGGCCGAATAAAAGCTATAAAAATGATTTTCCTACCACAAATTTTATAATTATTCCAATCAATACCAATATACTTACCTAAAAAGTTTTTCAAAAAATTGGATTCTGATATCACAAATTTTATACGGGACTAGAAATTCCATAGAATTCAAAGAAGACATTTGTGTAAACCTAAAGAATTTGGCGGATTAACACTCCCTAATTTTTTGTATTATTATTGGGCAGCAAATGTCAAAAATGTAATTCACCTGTTGGACAATTCTGCCCAGCTAGTGGATTGGATAGTAATGGAGAGAGAGGATTGTTCCCCTTTTAATACAGGAGCGATCCTTCACTCACCAATAAAACTGAATAATACAATATACAGGAAAAATCCAATTATTCAGAGTACTATTAGAATTTGGAAACAAATAAAATGAACTCTTAAATTAAGAAACTTATCGCTTCTCTCTCCCGTAGTTAATAATCCGTCGTTTAAACCATCCATTATTGATAAATCACTTACACATTGGGAAAGAATAGGAATTAAAACGTTTGGAGACATGTATGAAACTGGAATTGTTTTATCATTCCAACAACTACAACTTACATACAATCTGAGAGTAATCAATATTTTAAATATTTTCAAATCCATGATTATTTGAAAAAATATTCACAAGAATACCAAAATTTGACTCCAGACCTATTAGATGAAGCTATGAATCGAAAGGGGGACTCAACTAACTTAATCTCATACTTCTATAATATCATCCTAAATATAGAAATACCATCATCCGATAGAATTAGAAGAGATTGGGAACAAGAACTATCTATAAAAATCTCGAAAGAGAGTTGGGATAAACACTTGCCATATGTGCATAAATGCTCGATCAATGTAAGACATATTCTAATCCAATTTAAAATCCTACACAGATTATATTATTCGAAAACTGAAATAAGTAAAATCTTTCCAAATGTTTCCCCCGTTTGAGATAAGTGTCTATCTCAAGAAGCAACCGCAGCACATTCCTTTTTTTTTTGCATAAAAATCCAAACATTTTGGAATTAAATCTTTGAAATGTTTACAAAATTATTTAAAATAAAATTGAAACCGAACGCAGAATTGATTATTTTTGGAACAATGGAAGTCGGCTCTTGAGCTGACTTTGTTCCAAAAGAGTTTCCTTAATTATGGCTTAATAATGGCAAAAAAACTCATACTTAAATTCTGGAAAAACGCACCCACACCAACGATAAAAATGTGTATTTCAAATATGTCCGAAATGCTACACCTCGAAGACGTGAGATTTGCCCTAGCAGGCAAATCAGACCAATTCCTAAAGATTTGGTCTCCATTTATCGACTTATTACAAGCATAGGGTGCAACATAACTTTGCAAATAAACGGTTTCAGATCCTGGTGAGGGGTGTGTAAACGTATGAAGTAGGTACATCATTTTTATCTTACCTTATTGTCTTATATATTCTTTTTTCTATTTTTCTTAGTCCCTTTCTACGTCTTTATGGGCTCTACCTTTTCATTTTTTTCACGCACTTACTATCTTATCTAACTTTCTCTATTTTTATTTTTCTTCTTTCTGTTACTTTACTATTATTAATGTTTAAAACAAGAAGTGGTACATGAAATATACTATGTTATTTTTGGCTTATACTACTGTACATTACTTCTAATAAAAATAAATTAAAAAAAAAGAAAACTACTGCTTATCTTTTTTTTCACAATGAGCCAATGAAATTCACCAGTCAGCACCGGCTACAACCAACGGGAACCTCTGAGAACCTTCAACCTCCTGGCAACCCACTAGGACCTCCTGTCGACCCACCTATGGCTCGAGAATTCTCGGTACTCTCCATGGTGGCTTCATTCTAGTCGCCGCTAATTTTTCAGCATGTTGAAAAATTCAAGGCGACCATAATGAGGCCGTGACTAGTTCACAGAATGTGGGAACTCCTCACGACCATGAAGGCGACTCCCCGGCAACCACCCGCGAACATGTGGCGACCATGTGGCGACTGCATAGTCTCCTGCAGTCGCCTAAAAAGTCGCCTAAAAAGTCGCCTAAGTGGGACAGACCCATAACTGCATATGATCTTACCCTGGCACAACTGTGGACCTCTAATTTCTTTAGCCTTCAATTTTCATCAATGACAGCAGACCAAGTATACTTGGGTACAATGTGATAGGGAGTGATTTGTGAATGGGGTACATAACATTGGAGAGGAGAGTTGTGTGAAAGTTACAATATTCATGATGCAAAATATCAAATTGAAAGGTTTTTTTTGAGGATGGCCTAAAATATTTTGCATCCAATTTGAATGCTTTTGAAATGTGGTCGTAATGGGAGTTGGTGAAAATGTAGCATATTGTTGCCAAACAAGTTTCCATAAACAAATCACTAATGGCCACTTGTTTTTACAGATCAATTGCTTTAGTACTATTAAGGAGTAATTAAGGGTGAAGAATAAAAAGTCTTCAAATAACATCCTGAATAGCATGACAGCCAGTACTTGTGAAAGATTGATATTCAGCAAACCAAGATATCGTGATGCTTATAACTGCTCAATTTAAATCTCAATCACACTCTCTATGGACTTGATGGAGACACAAGACTGCAAAGGTTGAAATATGGAGCATAAAGCAAACTGGCAAGGTACTCTGCAGCCCAGGCTACATCTGTGGAGAGAAAGGGGATGGTTGATATTTGGAGCCAAGACATCATCTGATCTGAAAGAGAAATGGGAGAGAGCCAGTATAATGATGTGAGGGGAGGTGTGGGCGAGAAATAGCAAGTGATAGATAGATCCAGGTGAGGAGGGATTCATTGGTAGATGGAATCAGGTGGGGGTAGGGGTTGTGGAGGAGATGGGGGAGGGGAAGGGGAAGGGGAAGGATTGAAGAAATTTGCAACAGTATCTGGGAGGTGATAAATGGAGACAACAATGGGCTTCAGTCTTGATGGGCCGAATCGTCTAATTCTGCTCCTATGTCTTATGATTTGTGATCTTCAAATTATGAAACCTAATAGGAAACGAAGTGTTAAACCAAATAAGGGAGGGATCGTTGACAGATAAACTTTTCAGTGATTGCCTCATCCCTCACCCTCCACTTTTTATATTGGCCATCTCCCATCTAGTCACTCACTCCAGAGGAAAGACTTTTACTTGATATTTCTCAAGTGCATGTTTGTAAATAATGCAGACAATGTTACAGTCCACTTTCATAGACAGTCGGTCTGGACCAAAGCTGTCTTACGTCCAACAGGGGAGTAGAGGATGTCTGTTGAAATGTTATTAATGTGGGATAGCCATTGCAAATCAGCCATCTCATGACCATGACAGAGCAAGGTCTTGTTCCATTGGCAAGGAAGCCCAAGACAACTATAGTCCATAATGAATAGATTATATGAATATCGTGGAAAAATTCTAAAGATATAGATTTGGCAAATTTAAAAAATGTTTCATTTTAAATATTTAATGTTATTATCTCATATTATCTGAATTATTTATAGTGTTGAAGTAAAGATAATTAAGTTTAATCTAGTTTAATCTAAGTTTACATTTAATTTAGCTTTTCAATTATGCATTTTGATTAACAACAATGCAGAATCAGACAGGGCAATATATTTGTATTTGCAACCACTCTCATCAGTATTTTTAATGCACTGTTTTCAGAACTTCCAGTTTAAAGTGTCCCAATGTATGGGGTTCACTTGCCTGATATCAATCACAACAATACATCACAATGAAGTCTGCCTGGAACAATGACCCCTTGGATTGACTGCAGATTACTTTCAGAGACAGATGGTTTTATAAAGCAGGTTTGCTTCGGAATCATGAATCCATTGATCGATTGGATGGTAAATAGCTGTTAACAGGGTTTCCAACCTTAGTTGAACATATATTGCAGGAGGTTTTCTGGGCCACCAATCACCATTCAGTCAAAAGACTATTTTTGTTACAAACAGTAAAAAAAAAAATCCTCAAAGGCAAAAAAGAGCATCATTTCTTTATTGCTTCTGAGTGTTCTTTTGGTCCACAGAGTAGTGTCCAGAAGATTAATTTCTGGGATCTCAAACATAAACTCAGAGGGACAGCAAGCCTATTATATAACTGGTTAAAGTGGGAATTTTTGGAATAATAATTTAAAATGAAATGTGTTTCAGAGATGACAAGAAATAGTTCTGTCCTTTTTCAAATAATTCGGAAAATGTACAGCTCTGAAGCAAACCATTCAGATTAGTTGTGTAGGAAGGAACTGTGGATGCTTGTTTATACCAAAGATAGACACAAAATGCTGGAGTAACTTAACAGGTCAGGCAGGTGATGATTCAGGTCAGAATCCTTCTTCAGACTAAGAAGTTTGAAGAAGTGTTCTGACCCGAAAGGTCTCCGATTCCTTTTCACCAAAGATGCTGCTTGACCCACTGAGTTCCTCAAGTATTTTGTGAATTAGATCAGTTGGGCTGTTGCACACAAGCCTCCTTCCACCCCACTGAAGGATTAATTTAAACAATTCAATGGAAGTCAGTTCCTAGGAAAACAACTCAGTCAGTCCTATGTCACCATTCTTTCATCATCAGTACTGCAAATTATCTTCCCTCAAACTTGCATTTGATTTTCTCTTCAAAACTCTCAGCGGATACGTTTTCACCGTCCTGATAGGCAGAGAGCCCTATCTTAACTCTCAGAGATTGCAAATTATCATGGAGATGAACCAATCAATACCAGGCAGCTAAATTATAAAGATGTCCACTGAGAAAGGTTTCAGTAATCTGGAGTTGTAGAATACATAAGTGAAGGGTGAATATAATATTACAAACTCTTATGCTAAAAAAAGTGATTATTTTCAACGTGAAACTTGTGTCCTAATCTAAGCAAAAGCAAATCATGATGATATGAGAAACACAAAATGCTGGATTAACTCAGTGGATTAGGCAGCATCCCTGGTGCACATGGACAGGTGATGTTTCAGTCAGGCTGCTGCTTCAGACTGGAGAAGGGTCCCACCCCAAAATGTCACTTAACCATGATCTCCAGCATTGCTGCCTGACCCACAGAGTTACTCCAGCATTTTCTTTTCTTGGTAAACCAGCATCTGCAATTCCTTGTTTCTACATGATGAGATAAGGCTACAGTTATAAATTGGCAAGCTACATTAAAGTATATGACAGTAAACATGCAATGGCTAATAATTAAGAATTATTGGAAACATTTAAGTGTCAATCCCTTTAAAAGATGAAAACCCAACAGAAACATCGGTTTGACTTCAGTGAAAACAATTGTATAGAATCAAAGGTGATGTCCTGCTACGTAGACAAAAAAAAGCAATTAAGCCTCTGGATTGGGAGATTGGGAGAATTTTGGTATTTGAAAAGAACCAGGAAATTGAGAAGGGGAATCTAGTGCAAAATGTAAAAATAGACAATAAAGATTCAACGGAGATGTAATATTGAAAAGTAAAGGAGAGGGGGGTTACTGCAGGGTAAATCTATCTATATATTACTAAAACTCTCATCTTGTTTGTTTCTATGTGTGTGTGTGCATATCTGCCCATGTGATCACGGAACTACGCCAAAACAGTACACGATAACACTACAATTTTTGGACCACCTTACTCACAGTTGTCCTGAAAACACACCCATCCCGAAAACTCACCCATTTCGGAAAAAAAACCTGTGTGACATCACAATGCACTCGCAAGGCAGGCTGGGACATATAGGGACGGAGGGACACTCCAGCGCTCGTGGTGAACGAGGATTGGAGGCTGGGGAGGGTGATGCTGGAGCTGGAAAAGAAGCAGCCGCTGGAACCAAGGATGAGCCTGGGTCCGTGGTCAGGGACGAGCCCGGAGATGAAGTTGGGACCTGGACTGGAGCACAGGCAGCGGCCGAGCTGACGGCTGGAGTGTACAGCCAGGCCGGGCCGAGTACGAGCTCCATGACCTGGGTAGGTCCTGGGGCGGGAATGGAGGGGAGGAGGGTGAGGGAAATGAGTAGGGAGAGTGGGGTGGTAGGGGGAGATGGGGGGGGGTGTGGATGAGATGGGGAGGGGTGGAGGAGGGAGCTGCTCCCTCCCTATCTACCCTCACTCCCACCCTCTCTACCCCCCTCCCTCTCTACCCCTCCCTCTTCCTCCCTCACCCTCCCTCGCCCTCTCCTTCTCTACCCTCCCTCCCCACAACTCTACCCCTTCCTTTCCCTCTACCCACCTCCCTCTCCCTGTACCCCCTCCCTCTCTCTGTCTACCCCCATTCCTCTGCCTATCTCCCTCTCTACCCCACCCCTCCCTCTCCCTCTGCCTCTCTACCCCCCCTCCCACTCCCTCTCTACCCCCTCCCTTTCTGTCCTCCCTCCCTACCCCCCTCCCTCTCTATGACTCTCCCTCTCTACCCCCTCTCCCTCTCTAGGGATTGAAGAGGGTGAAGAGGAGGAGGAGGGAGTGTTGGGGGATGGCGAGAAATGAGCCGCACCTGCGCAGTTGGGGGCAATGCGTGCGTGGTGCAATACTGCATTGGGGGAACAGCCTGCATTGGGGGAACGGGTGAGTGATGGAATCTTGCATTGGGGGAGAAGACCCAACGGGTCTGCACTTGATTTAGTATATTACTAAATCTCTCATCGTGTTTGTTTGCCGGTTTGTATGTACCTATATTGTAACGCATCGTTACACGATAGCGTTACAATTTTTGCACCACCTTACTCCCCATTGTCCTCTGATTTAAATTAAACAATAGTTCAGATTGATAATATATTTTACGTTATTGACGTTTAAACCTTTTAAAAAACACTTTAAAAACTTGTCCTGCCCGTCAGCAGTGTTCCACTCCACAATAAAATCACAATGGGATCTCATTTACATAAACAGCCCATCAGCAGTGATCCACCCCACAATTACATCACAATGGGATCTCATTTACATTTAAAAAAACAGTGCTCCACCCCACAATGACATCACAATGGAATCACATTTACAAAAACTCTGGTTTAAAAATCAGGTGACGAGTGGAGGAAGCTGGGAGGGCGAGGGGTTGTGGAGGGAGGGAGGGAGGGATGGAGTGACTGAGGGTAGGGGAAAGGAGAGGGAGGGAAAGTTGAGGGAGCGAGTGGGGGAGGGGAGGAGGAGAAGGGAAAGAAGAGGGAGGGTGAAGAGGAGGGGCAGAGAGTGCTGGGGGATGAGGGGAATGGAGGAGGATAGCGGTAGGAAGAAGGATGGCAAGGTAATGGAGGGGAAGATAGAGGAGGGGAGGGAGAGGGTGAGTGGAAGAAGCAGAGGAGGGTTGTTGGAGGGTGGGGAGAGGGAGTATAATGGAGGGGAATGGGCGACTCTAGAGGGAGAGTGAGATGCGTTCACATTCATCTTATATTTTACAAGTTATTGCCACGCCAGTTGAGGGCTATGGATCAGTGGTGGAATATTGCGTTGGGGGACCAGGGCTCCCATCTAACAGGGGCCCAACGGGTCCCAATTGGTCTAGTATATTATAAAAATACAGAACATGGATAACTATTTGGCCCTTCAAACCTGTTCCACAATTCAGTATGAACATGACCGAACGCCTCTTATTGTTAACTCTCTTTAACATACCATTTGAAGTCTTTTGTGCCTACTTTATCTTCTTTTTAAATGTATACAACTTGCTCTCTGTTGCTTTCTGTGGTAGAGAATGTAGCATCCTTTGAAGGAAGTTGTTTCTCCTTATCATTCTAAATATTTCCATTTTCCCGAGACAATGGCCCCTAATTCTGGACCCTACCAGCCTGGGGAAACAGCCTCCCTGCATGCAGTCTGTCTCATACTCTCAGAATATTGAATGCTGCACTGGGACCCCCTCTCATTCTTCCAAACTCTAGTGGGTCTCTCAAGGTGCAGGGGTCCATCTGGCCTTTATTCCAACTATCTACCTATCAAAACTACTCCCTTGCCTGCGTCCACCTATAATCTACTTTGCTTAGTCTGCCTCTCTCTCCTAGCTTCTTTCTCTCCTCCTACAATCAGTCTGAAGAAGGGTCTCGACCCAAATTGTTACCTATCCATGTTCTCCAGAGATGCTGCCAGACCTGCTGATTTACTCCAGCACTTTGTGTCATTTTGTGTATTAACCAGCATCTGCAGTTCCTTGTCTCTAGTGAATATAGGCTTAGCTGGCATTGTCTCTCTCCCTACCAGGAACCAATCTAGATTCTTCCCTTTGTTAATTCTGGCCAAATTGGAGAGGCCAGGACACTAACATTGAGTAAAGGTTCTGGGCTGCTAGGCCATTTTGTCAATTTAAATGTGCCTTCTGCAGAAATGGGGCAAGCTGCAGAATGGTGCCAGCTTGACTGGAGCCAAGTTAAGAGTTGCAGGGAAAGAATGGGACATCTGCAGATTCTTATAATTAGGTGTAAATTGCATAAAACGGATTGGGTGAATGCAAACCAGACATACACATTGTAAATATTGTTGCAAAGCTTAACTTAGCTAGAAGTTTCTTATAGAAACTTACAAAATTCTTAAGGGGTTGGACAGGCTAGATGCAGGAAGATTGTTCCCGATGTTGGGGAGGTCCAGGACAAGGGGTCACAGCTTAAGGATAAGGGGGAAATCCTTTAGGACCGAGATGAGAAGGACTTTTTTCACACAGAGAGTGGTGGGTCTCTGGAACTTTCTGCCACAGAGGGTAGTTGAGGCCAGTTCATTGGCTATATTTAAGAGGGAGTTAGATGTGGCCCTTGTGGCTAAGGGGATCAGAGGGTATGGAGAGAAGGCAGGTACGGGATACTGAGTTGGATGATCAGCCATGATCATATTGAATGGCGGTGCAGGTTCGAAGGGCCGAATGGCCTACTCCTGCACCTAATTTCTATGTTTCTATGTTTCTATGTTGATTGGTATTAAGTGTTGAGCCTTGTCTGAGTTTCTTGAATATCTGGGCAAATGTTGCTTTGTTTGCTTCCTTCCAGAAGCTCAGTTTGAATACAATGTATTGGTTACTGTATTATTGGGTTAGGGAAATATCTATCATGTACTGTGTTAGTCGATATCTGTTATCGGATTGTAAAGAGACCACCCCCATGTGGTTCGGCCCCTCAAAGTTCGAAGACCTATAAAAGGTAGCTCCCACGAGGTCCTGTGTCGATCTTATGGGAGAACGCTTGGGACTGAGTGGCCTTTTGGAGTGTCTTTGCTTGCAC
This sequence comes from Raja brachyura, assembly GCA_963514005.1. The sequence continues at coordinate 90,508,614 of OY740783.1, forward strand.
GAGGCTAAGAGGGCTTGGAGAAGCAGATACAAGGATCGCGGTGGCAAGGTACAGTAGTGGGGAACTGTTATTGTGTTTTTACAAAATAAAATTTAGATGTGCAAGTGCTTGATTCAGTATCTTATTGTACAAAACTAGACTGGGGGCATCTTAGAACAAATTATTTACAACTTCTCTTCCATAAGTAAATCCTTTCTGAGCTAGATAGACACCATACCATTTACTTTCTTAACTCAATGCTATGTTTGCAGGCTTTCTTTCAATGACCCTCAAGATCTAATTGTATCTCAACATTTCCCAATCTAACACTATTTAAATACACGTTGCCTCTTTCTTTCTCCTAAATCATCATGGTTATCCAGATTATACGGCATCCGTCATGAATTTGCTTGCTTGCTCAACTTTCCCAAATCGTCTTGAAGCCTTTCTGTATCCTCCTCAAAACTCATCCAGTTAGTTATTTAGTTTCCTCCATTAAATTGTGGATGTACATTGCAAATAGATGGGTTCCAAGCACTGACCCTCATTAATCAGCAACTGCCATCTTGATAATGATCAATTTATTCTTTACTTCTGTTGCTGTCTGTCAACTGACGGGGTGGAAGATTGCAACCTTCATGTGGACCGCCCTGTTTCGACTAATGCAATCAACTCGACATGCATAAATGGAAGATCAAATAGAACAAGTTGTCCAACAACTTTAGGCTGTGAACGTCACACGAAAGAAGAAGAAGAACTGACTGTCATTACATTCCAGTAGATCACCTCCAATCCCATCTGCTTAACAGTTGTCACAATAAATGCAGATGTAAGACTTCATCAAATGCTTTCGGAAAATCTAAGTTGATCAGAAGGGTCCCAACCTAACCATGTTCTTCAGGGATGCTGCCTGGCCCACTGAGTTACTGCAGCATTTTGTGTCTTTCCTTGGTAAACCAACATCAGCAGTTACTTGTTTCGACTCTTCCTTTTCATAAATTAATATTGACTTTTTTCTAATCCAATTGATATTTGCTGAAAAATTTGTCATCGTACACCTTAGGCTACAACTTTCCCAACAACTGAAGCTGAAGCTAGTTGTCCCTTATTTCCTTTCCCCCCTTCTTCAAGTAGCGGGATTGCATTTGTCTCTCTCAACTCTGCAGAAATAGTTCATTATTATGGAAGACAACCAATGCATCTGCTATTTCCATGACTCTCTCTGTTCAGTGTGCTGGGATACAGATTAGGAGACCCTGGAGATATATTGGCTTTCAGTCCCATTAATTTCTCCAGCACTTATTTAAAATCTAATGCTAATTTCCATTTATCCCTCATTTTCATTAATCTTCTGGTTATCCATCATTTCTGAGAGGTTATTCCTGTTGTCTTTCATTAAAATCAAAAGTATTTCTTGAATTATTCAACCATTCTGTGATACCCTGTTCTATATTTTCCAATTTCTGATTCTGAAGTGTCTACATTTGCTACTTGACCTGCTTAATTACTCCACCACTTTGTGTCCTGTTTTAAAAATCTTTCCGGTAAAATCAGGTGACTAGAAATGAACACTTGTGGCCTGACATTAACTTTCTAAGCAGATCTCCATTCTCTTGTCTCTTTCATTAACATAACCAGATTCTCCTTAAATGCTGTCTAGAAAGGAACAGCAGATGCTGGTTTATACCGAAGATAGACACAAAATGCCGGAGTCACTCTAAAGTTCACACACAAAAACAGATATTTCACTTGGGCAGCTTACAACCCAGCAGTATGAATGTTGATTTCTCTAATTTCAAGTAACCCCCGCATTCCTTCTCTTTCCCCGCCCCCACCATAGTCGTCCTACTATTTTCACTTTGCATCCTTGTATCCCTTCATTATCGCCTCTTCCCCAGCCAACAATGGACTGTTATGGGCTCCACCCTTCCTTGGTTATCTGTTCCTGGACCAGCTTTTTTTTTCTGTTTTTTTCTTACCTCCAGTTCATGCCCCTCTACTGTCAGTCTGAAGAAAGGTCCCAACCTGAAATGCCACCCATCCTTTTTCTCCAGAGATGCCATCTGACCCACTGAGTTACTCCAGCACTTTGTATCTATCTCCTTAAAAGCTGTTTGGCTAAACCACTGCATGATGATTGGGTCTTCAAGTACTGAAATGAAGACATGAGCTGAGATTTTATGACAAATTCATCAACCTTGACCACAGCGTGAAGGGTCACTAATCTTCTTCCCAGCACTGTGTCCAAATTCTGGACACTTTGCTCCAGGCACTGACTTCCTTGGTCACTGCTACGTCCGGCTGCATCATGATCTTAATGGCATCTGAGGGGCCACCTCACCTCATCTCCATTTCTTCAGTTAACAAAATAGGACCTGGGACCCAGCTCTCAATGCAGGTCTGATGTGACTTTCCAAATGTGTACGATGGTATGTAGCATTGGTTGGAAGCCGTAAGCCCTTTCCCTTTTAAAAAGCCTAGCCACAACTTCAGTAATGGTTGAATTCCACCATGATGAATGTAAGGTTAAACTCAGATAATCTGTCATGATTGCTCCGTATCTGGCTCAACCAATGGTACAGAAAGTGATCAAAGGTTCCAGAATGCAAATGGCCAGATCTGGGCAGCCATTGTATGGCAGGGCTGGGGTCTAGACTGTGAAGCATTTGTGGGTGATTCGTCAGTAAGTGTCTACTTTTAAGTTTATGGAAAAACGATTATAAAACTTAATTTTTTGCAACTTTGAATGTTGTTTCACCTAGATGAACATCTCTACTATGGGAAAAATATGTTTGATGCAATCTTTTAGAGAATTTAATTTATTTTTTCCTCGTCTTTTTCCAGGTTGCCCAATGCATTCAGTCATATCCGTCACATTTTTATGATGAACAACACTGTAAAATATAACTGATTTAAGAATATAAAACTTTTGTTGCAGTCTTTCAAATTATAGAGTATCTTCCTCAAATAAACCACCAAATAAATACTTTTTCAGTCTAACGTATTGATTTTAAACCTTCGCAACAGTTTACTGCGAAGAAAAGTGGTGATTTTCAGCAAGAATGGTAACCGTCACATAACGTTTCACCAACTTTCTCTAAAACAATATTAACCTCAGATGAACTTACTGTTCATTATCAATTACAATTTATAATTTATGGTCATCGTTGTATTATCTTACACATTATGAGCATAAAATACTCATGTGACGGACATGACTCAGCGGGATGGAAATCGCTGCACGACGGAGATGACTAAAACTAGCTTTAGGGCTCGAGTTAGTGCTGGGGCTAGGGTTAAGGATAGGGTTAGGGTTAGTGTTAGGGTTAGGGTTAGGGATAGGGTTAGCGATAGGGTTAGCATTAACATTAGTGTTAGGGTTAGCGTTAGCATTCGCATTAGTGTTAGGGAAGAAAAGATAAGCTCGAGGAGCTGGAGATGGAGCTGGAGATTGAGCTAGATGGAGATCGGGGGTTAAGTGACGGAGATGGCCGTCATGGATATAGTGGCCCAAGCCTTTAGCCCAGCATGGCCTCACCAGAAGGACATGCTTGTCCATATCATTAGGAAGAATGGCACATGGCATGAACACATCAAAAACGAACAATTTTTAAAAATGTTCTTTGAGTTCAACACTGTCTGGAGATGGCGCTGATTAAAGGTACTCACCCGTTATGCAGCAAAAAGTGGAGTTTTCGCACGCTTCTTGTCCCGCAATTCAGGGGAAATTCACACGGTAGGTGACTCCGGAGGTGGCGGCGCTGCTTGGCAGCTGCGGCTCACCTGCAGTCCGTCTGTCTTTTATTTTATTTTTGTCTTCGTCCCTGTTTTTGGTGTTTATTTTTGGTTTGTTGGGTTGTGTATGTGTGTGTGGGGGGGGGGGGGGAGGGTGGGAGAAACGGGGTTTTAGTCTCTCCCTTCGGGGGGATGCGACTTTTCCTGTCGTGTCCCCGACATCGTCTCCGTCTGTGCTGAGGCCCTGGTGACGGCCTTCCAGCTTCCAGCGGCGGCGGCACGGCCTTCAGAGCTTCAGCGGCGACCTGGCTTCCGGCGGCGACCTGGTTTTCGGGAGCTGCGGTGCTCCAGCGGCGGCCTGTCTCCCTCTGAGCTGCAGTGCTCCAGCGGCGGCCTGGCTCCCTCTGAGCTGCGGTGCTCCAGCGGCGACCTGGCTTCCGGCGGCGACCTGGTTTTCGGGAGCTGCGGTGCTCCGGCGGCAGCCTGGCTCCCTCTGAGCTGCGGTGCTCCAGCGGCGGCCTGTGTTTCGGGAGCTGCGGTGCTCCAGCGACGGCCTGGTTTTCGGGAGCTGCGGTGCTCCGGCGGCGGCCTGGGTTTCGGGAGCTGCGGTGCTCCAGCGGCGACCTGGGTTTCGGGAGCTGCGGTGCTCCGGCGGCGGCCTGGGTTTCGGGAGCTGTGGTGCTCCAGCGGCGACCTGGGTTTCAGGAGCTGCGGTGCTCCGGAGGCGGCCTGGGTTTCGGGAGCTGCGGTGCTCCAGCGACGGCCTGGTTTTCGGGAGCTGCGGTGCTCCGGCGGCGGCCTGGGTTTCGGGAGCTGCGGTGCTCCAGCGGCGACCTGGGTTTCGGGAGCTGCGGTGCTCCGGCGGCGGCCTGGGTTTCGGGAGCTGCGGTGCTCCAGCGGCGGCCTGGCTTTCGGGAGCTGCGGTGCTCCAGCGGCGGCCTGGTTTTTGGGAGCTGCGGTGCTCCAGCGACGTTCCGGCGGCGGGCCCTGTGGCGGTGTTCCGGCGTTCCGGCGACAGCGGTGGCGGCGGCCTGGATCTCCTCAGCGCAGAGGGAGAATAAGGAGGGAGGAAAGACGGAGACTCTAAGACTTTTGCCTTCCACCACAGTGAGGAGGTGTTTGGTGAACTCACTGTGGTGGATGTTAATTTTGTGTTTATTGCATGGTATTGTTATTTTTATATATGTATGACTGCAGGCACGAAATTTCGTTCAGACCGAAAGGTCTGAATGACAATAAAGGCATTCAATTCAATTCAATTCAACAAAGGTGAAATAAAAGTATATTTGGGTATTAATAAGAGTTAATTCCCGGGATGGCAGGGCTAACATATTCTGAGAGAATGGAGCGGCTGGGCTTGTATACTCTGGAGTTTAGAAGGATGAGAGGGGATCTTATTGAAACATATAAGATTATGAAGGGTTTGGACATGCTAAAGGCAGGAAACATGTTCCCGATGTTGGGGGAGTCCAGAACCAGGGCCACTGTTTAAGAATAAGGGGTAAGCCATTTAGAACGGAGATGAGGAAACACTTTTTCACGCAGAGAGTTGTGAGTCTGTGGAATTCTCTGCCTCAGAGGGCGGTGGCGGCTGGTTCTCTGGATACTTTCAAGAGAGAGCTAGATAGGGCTCTTAAAGATAGCGGAGTCAGGGGATATGGGGAGAAGGCAGGAACGGCGTACTGATTGGGAATGATCAGCCATGATCACATTGAATGGCGTTGCTAGCTCGAAGGGCTGAATGGCCTACTCCTGCACCCATTGTCTATTGTTTATTGTTATGCTCTTCACTAATGCACTTAATGGTGCTGTTAGGACTGTCTGGATCATAACTAGATGCACATATGAATTTTATTTGCACTTGCTAACGTCAAATTGTGACAGCTAACTCAAATACCATAATGGCAGAATTTGTAAACTATTGCAATCCATTTACGAAGACCTGATAAGTTTAGTAGGTGCCATTAAATAACAAGCAGTACAATGCACCATTTAAATAATAAGTGACCATGAAGTCATTCAGTACACATTATTTAATTTGGATTGTAAAATTAAGCCAGTCAAGAAATTGCCTCATGTCAAGGTCTTCTGTCCGCAGTGACTATCTTAGCTGTAAGTTTTACTAGTTACCAAGTATGCCTGGTCATCTCCATTGTTGGTTCATGGCAGTATCAATGGCAGAAGGCTATGGAGGGCAGGTCAATGGATATTTTTTAAGATGGGGATTGATAGATTCCTGATTAGTATGGGTGTCAGGGAATTTGGGGAGATGGCAGGAGTAAGGGATTGAGAGGGCAAGATAGATCAGCCATGATTGAATGGTATATACCGTCCATGATGGGCCGAATAGCCTAATTTTGCTCTTATTAGGTATGAATTTATGAACATTAACAAGATAAATTTCTATTCCATTTTAAGAACATAAATTTCATCTATATACTTTAAAGTATATTTTAGTGTCAATTGTCTAGCTTCATTAGTGGCACAACTTCACGCTCTAATACCATATGACTATATGCCAGCTAAATGGATTTTTGGGTGACATCACTGTTTCTCGTTAATGTGGTCAAAAAAGACCGACGATGCAATGCGATACAATAGACTGTCCCATTCTATCAATCCTGAGAAATATCTCGAAAAGTCGGCACTTTAACCTCTGGTTTAAAATAGAAACATAAACCACAATTCCATGCACCAATGGCAGAGCAAATTATAACGACTATAACATTATCTTTATATTAGAAATTGTAGAGAAAGAAGAAATGAACTGTGACTAATGACACTTGGCTCCACAGTAGGAAGCTGAAAGCATTGAAAAGACGTAACCTTAAAGTAGTGAGAGTTTTAATTATCTCAGTTGCATTGATAATCTTCTGCACTTGGTGTGTTCATTAATTCGATGATTGGATGAGAGAATTCATTGTTCACAGAAAGCAACGGTAAATAAAACAACTGATATTATTTTCAAATACTCATACCTTTTCCACTTGCTGGTCAATTAGTTCAATTATCTCATCTTGCATTGCTTCAGTAACTGGAAGATTAGAGTTCAGAATGATGAGTATTCAAATAGCAGTGACAAAGTTTTGATAATAAAATATTGACGAAGATGTAAGAAAATGTATCTTTGAAAACTAAAATTTATCAACAACCTCAAAGTGAGGAGTAATAACCAAGTTTTATATACCTAGCTCCAGTTTCATGGGCTTGTTCCAGGAGAAAATTAGGAAGTGGTCAATTAGAAATCATGGCACAGGATTAGACAACAGGTATCAGATGGAGTAAACTACAAAGTTTGCAACCTGAATTTTGGTCATGAAGGAAGTGATGAACTATTGAAGACTTAAGTCCAAAGCAGCAAGATATCCTTTTCTCTCACTATTGCTTTGCACACTACTGAACGTCAACTTTAGATCATCCATCTTTTGTGTAACATAGAAATATAGAAAATAGGTGCAGGAGTAGGCCATTCAGCCCTTCGAGCCTGCACCGCCATTCAATATGATCATCCAACTAAGTATCATGTACCTGCCTTCTCTCCATATCCCTGATCCCTTTAGCCACAAGGGCCACATCTAACTCCCTCTTAAGTATAGCCAATGAACTGGGCTCAACTACCTTCTGTGGCAGAGAATTCCACAGATTCACCACTCTCTGTATGAAAAATGATTTTCTCATCTCGGTCCTAAAAGACTTCCCCCTTATCCTTAAACTGTGACCCCTTGTCCTGGACTTCCCCAACATCGGGAACAATCTTCCTGCATCTAGCCTGTCCAATCCTTAAGAATTTTGTAAGTCTCTACAAGATCCCCCCTCAATCTTCTAAATTCTAGCGAGTACAAGCCAAGTCTATCCAGTCTTTCGTTATATGAAAGTACTACCATCCCAGGAATCAGTCTGGTGAACCTTCTCTGTACTTCGTCTATGGCAAGAATGTCTTTCCTCAGATTAGGAGACCAAAACTGTACGCAATACTCCAGGTGTGGCCTGGAGTATTGGCCAAGTAAAAAAAATGGTGGCACGCTCAGACGCAGCGGCTTTGCGCTCCTCAGTCCGAGGGAATTCGAAGCAGCCCAGGACCGAACGCGGGACCGAACACGGCTGTGAAAACAAGGTATTTAAAAACCTTAGGACCTCTAGAACCCCAAGAAATCCCAGTACCCCCCGAAAACACCGTAAGGGACTCACCTCCAGGACGGGGAAATCAGGCGCAGCGGCTTTGCGCTCCTCAGTCCGAGTCAATTTGGAGCAGCCCCGTACTGAACGCATCTGTGGAAATAAGGTACCTAAAAATAGAACCCATAGAGATTCCAGTACCCCTGGAAAACACAGAAAGGGACTCACCTCCAGGACGGGGAAATCCAGTGCCCACACCGTGATCCCGACAGGACGCACGTGGAGCCGAACGGAACTGCTCAACATCGGACGTGGCTGCGAGAAACTGGCTTGTGAGTACTACAGTACCCTCACCAAAATCCGGATGGAGCTTGGCAGAACAGCCTCCTGGATCACCACCCCGGAGGGCAGGAGACGGAGCAACCGCCGGAAGAGGAAGCAGAAATGTGGAAGGCGAGTGGGGGTGCAGGACAGGCTACGGAGGGCTCCACAAAGACCATCCCTACCAAGCTTCTTTCTAGCGAATGTCCGGTCACTCACCAACAAGTTGGATGAGGTAAGGCTCTGGATCAACACCCAGCGATCCCTGAAAGACTGCTGTGTGCTGATCTTCACAGAGACCTGGCTCACCGCGCTGGTTCCCGACGGGGCCGTGGACCTAACGAACCGGTCACTGCATTGTGCAGATAGAACAAAGGACTCCGGTAAGAGCAAGGGCGGCATGCTCTGTATCTATATTAACAATGACTGGTGCACCAACCACACTGCAGTAGAGAGCTACTGTTCAGCAGACCTGGAATACCTACTGCTTAATGTAGGCCGTTTTACCTGCCTCGGGAGTTTATTGTGGTTATCATCATGGCCATATACATCCCACCCCAGGCTAATGCTAACCTAGCGCTAGCACAGCTGCACTCGGCCATCAGCAAGCAGCAGGATGCTCACCCTGACGTTACTTTCCTTGTTGCAGGGGACTTTAACCAGGTGGACCTACGAGCTACACTCCGCAAATTCCACCAGCATGTGCAGTGCCCTACCAGGGTCTCAAACACGCTGGATAAAGTGTACACCAACATCAAGGATGCATACAGAGCTCTCCCCTGCCCATCCCTGGGAAAATCCGATCACCTCACACTGTTTCTACTGCCTGCATACAAACCCCTCATCCGCAAGACCAAACCTGCAATATAGACGGTCAAAATATGACCCGAGGACGCCACCCTACAACTCCAGGACTGCTTTGATCGCACCGACTGAGACCTGTTTGCACAGCAGACTACCAGTGGTACAGAGGTAGACTTGGAGGAGTACACATCCACTGTGCTCTCTTACATCAACTGCTGTGTGGAGACTGTCACAGTGGACAAGCAAATAAAGATGTTCCCAAACCGAAAACAGAGGATGAACAAGGAGGTTCAGAATCTGCTAAGGGCACGCAACATTGCCTTTAAATCCAGGGACACTTCTGCCTACAGTGCTGTCAGGTCAAACCTGAACAAAGGCATTAAAAAATGCCAAAGACATGCACAGGCAAAGGGTGGAAGATCACTTCAACACCGCGGACACCAGAAGCATGTGGAAGGGTGTCAGGAACATCCCTGACTACAAGAGCAGCCTCGGTGATATCACACTGGCCAATGAATTAAACACCTTCTTTGCCTGCTTCAAAACTGGCAACACCACCAGGAGAGGAATAACTCCGGCCATGGCGAAGGGACAGGCCTTAACACTGAGCACCCAGGAGGTACAGTGTGCTCTGCGTAGGATCAATCCACGCAAGGCTGCAGGCCCAGATGGAGTCCAGGGTAGGGTACTAAAGGACTGTGCTGTACAGCCGGCGGAGGTATTTACGAGGATCTTTAACCTGTCTCTATCTCTGGCAATGGTCCCCAAGTGCCTGAAGACAGCTACCATAGTGTCGGTGCCGAAAAAGTCTAAAGTCACCAACCTTATTGACTACCGCCCGGTTGACCTAACTCCAATACAAATGAAGTGCTGTGAAAGGCTGGTCCTCTCCCACATTAAATCCAACAACCCTGCATCATTGCATACAGGGCAAATAGATCCACAGAGGATGCCATCTCTGTGGCTCTTCACACTGTCCTGACCCACCTGGAAAGACAGGGCGCCTACGTGAGGATGCTCTTCATTGACTATAGCTCAGTCTTTAATACGTCATCCCCACCAAGCTCACCACCAAACTCCACCAGCTAGGCCTCAGCTCACTGATATGTGATTGGATCCTGAATTTTCTGACGGAGCGACCGCAGGTAGTGAGACTGGGGCTGCATCTGTCCACTATCACCCTGAGCACCGGCACACCACAGGGCTGTGTACTGAGCCCCATGCTCTACTCCCTCTTCACTCACAACTGTGTTCCTGCATTCAACACCGACACCATTGCCAAATTTGCAGACACACAACGATGATCGGGCTGATCACCAACGGTGACGAAACAAACTACAGAGTGGAGGTGCAGAACCTGGCGGACTGGTCCTCACAAAACAACTTGTCACTAAACACCTCCACGACCAAGAAGCTGATTATTGACTTCAGGAGGTCGCAGAATTGTGAATACGCCCCAATCTCCATTTACGGGGACAGTGTGGAGAGAGTGTCCAGCTTTAAATTTCTGGGCACTCACATCTCAGAGGACCTCACATGGTCCACCAACACCGCTGCGCTGGTCAAAAAGGCGCAGCAACAACTGTTCTTCCTAAGAACATTGAAACGGACTGGTCTGCCCCTACAGCTGCTGACGACCTTCTACCGTTGCACGACAGAGAGCATACTAACGTATGGCATCTCTGTGTGGTATCTCAGCTGCACGGAGGCAGAGAGGAGAGCTCTTCAGCGCGTCGTCCACAGAGTGCAAAAGATCATTGGGACACCGCTACCAGCCTTGGAGGGCATCTATAACACACGGTGCCTCAGGAAGGCTGTCAGCATCCATAAAGATGCCTCTCACCCTTGTAGTGGACTGTTCGAACTACTCCCTTCCGGCAGACGCTACAAGGCCTTCTACGCCCGCATCTCCAGGCTCAGGAACAGCTTCATTCCCAGAGCTATAGCGGCTCTGAACCGACCCTGCTGAGTGCCCCCCCACCCCCATGGAATGTCTCCCTTGGATGGTCACATCTGCACTTTAGTCTGTTTTGGTTTTGACTGTTTTACTGTTCTAATGTTCCTTTCACAAACCTTGTTCTCAGGGTATCTAAAACTAAATTTTATTAGTCGTTTAAGTTATGACATCGGATGGAGTTGCAAACCAAATCTCGTTGCACTTATGTGTAATGACAGTAAAATATATTGTTATTATTATTATTACCACCAAGACCCTGTACAACTGCAGTAGAACCTCCCTGCTCTTATACTCAAATTCTTTTGCTATGAGTGCCAACATACCATTCGCCGTCTTCACAGCCTGCTGCACCTGCATGCCTACTTTCAATGACTGGTGTGCCATGACACCCAGGTCTCGTTGCACCTTCCCTTTTCCTAATTGGCCACCATTCAGATAATAGTCTACTTTCCTGTTTTTGCCACCAAAGTGGATAACCTCACATATATCCACATTATACTGCATCTGCCATGCATTTGCCCACTCACCCAACCTATCCAAGTCACCTTGCAGCCTCCTAGAATCCTCCTCACAGCTAACACTGCCCCCAGCTTCATGTCATCCACAAACCTGGAGATGTTGCATTCAAGTCCCTCATCCAGATCATTAATATATATTGTAAATAGCTGGGGTCCCAGAACTGATCCTTGTGGCACCCCACTAGTCACTGCCTGCCATTCTGAAAAGGACCCGTTTACTCCTACTCTTTGCTTCCTGTCTGTCAGCCAGTTCTCAATCCACATCAATACTGAACCCCCAATACCGTGTGCTTTAAGTTTGTATACTAATCTCTTATGTGGGACCTTGTCGAAAGTCTTCTGAAAGTCCAGATATAACACATCCTCTGGTTCTCCCTTATCCACTCTACTAGTTACATCCTCGAAAAATTCTATAAGATCCGTCAGACATTATTTACCTTTCGTAAATCCATGCTGACTTTGTTCAATGATTTCACCACCTTGTGTAACTTGTGTTTCTCTAACAAGTTACATATTGAAGTAAGACTTGTGCTCCTTCTTTCTCTCAAGTGTTTTTTTCCAATCTTACTAAGTTTAAGAAGAAGCATTCACTTTATCGTAGTGGTGCATTGTGTTTGTATCATTATAACCAGAACATCATCTTGTGCACAATTACCATAAACTTGCATTTTCTTTTCCCTGTCCAGTTGCTGTTGACAATGAAGATTGAGACACCTTAATAGGCCAGTGATTACATGGAGGTCAAACCAGAATAGTAGAATTCTTTCCTTGGACAACATTAAAAAAATCAGATGGGTTTTTTCAACAACCATTTGGTTTCATGGACACCGTTATGGATTCTAGTCTTTCATTCCAGATTTTATTATTATTGATATTGTAATTTGTTTATTATTGTCACATCGAGATAAAGAGAAAAATGTTTTTTGGAATGCTATCCAGCTCTGCATTCAACACCATTGTGCCACAGCTACTACACTCCAAACTTTCCCAGTTGACTGTGCCTGAACCCCTCTGTCAGTGGATCACCAGCTTCCTGACAGACAGGAAGCAGCATGTGAGGCTGGGAAAGCAAATCTCGGACCCACCGACCCTCAGCATAGGAGCACCGCAAGGCTGCGTATTCTCCCCTCTCCTTTACTCCCTCTACACCAATGACTGCACCTCCACAGTCTCCTCTGTCAAACTTCTCAAGTTTGCAGATGACACAACCCTGATTGGACTGATCCAGGATGGGGAGGAATCTGCCTACAGACAGGAGGTGACACAGCTGGCCTCCTCGTGCCATCGCAACAACCTGGAGCTCAATGCTCTTAAGATGGTGGAATTGATTGTAGACTTTAGGAGAGCTCCGCCTCCCCTCACCCCACTCACCACCAACAACACCACAGTCACATCTGTGGAGTCCTTTAAGTTCCTGGGAACCATCATCTCCAAGGACCTTAAATGTGGGGCCACCATCACCTCCACGGTCAAAAAGGCACAACAGAGGATGTACTTCCTGCGGCATCTGAGGACGCACAATCTGCCACAGGCAATAATGGTTCAATTCTACACGACCATCGTAGAGTCTGGCCTCACGTCATGGTCTGGTTTGGCACAGCCACCAAGCACGACACCTGGAGGCTGCAGCGAATCGTCCGATCAGCCGAGAAGCTTATTGGCTGCAACCTTCCCTCCATTGACGAACTGTACACTGTAAGGGCCAGGAAGCGAGCGGGTAAGATCATCTCTGACCCCTCTCACCCTGGCCACAAACTCTTTGAATCACTTCCCTCTGGAAGGCGACTCTAGACTGTCAAAGCTGTCACAGCCAGACATAAAAGCAGCTTTTTTTAACATTTTTTACATCTCTCCCAAACATTGAAAATCACCACATCATTGTGGGTGGAGATTTTAATCTGGTCCAAGACCCTATACTGGACAGATCTTCAACAAAGCCTCTACTTTAACTAAATCAGGTAGAACTTTGCATGATTTTGCCAAACAACTTGGGCTCACAGACCCATGGAGACATACATTTCCCACGACTAAATTATTTTCATTTTTTTCCCACATGCACTGCACCTATACCCGTATAAGCTTCTTCCTCTTAGATAACGGACTGCTCTCCAAAATCAAATCCAGCGAGTATCATAGTATCGTGATATCAGATCATGCTGCGACTTCCCTCGATCTCCACTTTTGTAAACGAACTAACCCCTTTAAACTGTGGAGGTTCAACTCCTCATTACTAGCAGAAGCTCACTACAAGCAATTCTTGCACTCCCAAATCATTTTATATTTTGAGCTGAATGACTCACTGGACATAGAAAAAGGTATACTCTGGGAAGCTTCAAAAGCCTATACTAGGGGCCAATTTATCTCTTGTCCCCAACCTGAAAAGAGCCGAGACGTCCCAAATGGCAGACCAGTTACGAAAAATAAAGGACATTGATGACAAATATGTATCTGACCCGGGCCCTAATTTTTATAAAGAACGCCTTAGGTTACAAACAGACATTGACCTCATGTCTACCAATAAAGCCAAGCTATGACTGCTTAAATCTAGGCAACACTTTTTTGAATCTGGGGATAAAGCTGGGAAGTTTCTGGCCTATCAGGCCAGAACTGAGGCGACTTCACGGCTAATTCCAGCCATTAGATGTAGCTTAGGGGAGATCCACACTGATCCTCTTAGAATTAATGAAGCATTTGCTAAATTCTACGCTGAACTATACGCTTCGGATTGTCCTCCCACTGCAGATGACATGCTCCGTACTATGACGTTTCCCCGAATTGACGATGAAACCACGAGAGACTTGGGTGGTCCCATAACTGTTGCTGAGGTCCAAGCAGCCATCACATCATTGCAAAGCGGAAAGTCGCCCGGCCCTGACGGCTTCACTGTAGAATATTACAAAGCTTTCCCTGCTCTCCTCGCACCCGTCCTGAGAGATATGTACAATGAGGCATTTCTACATCGTCATCTGCCGCCCACCTTGTCGTGGGCTACTATCTCCATAATTCTTAAAAAGGAGAAAGATCCCCTGCTTTGTAGTAGCTACAGACCAATTTCACTCCTAAATGTGGACCTCAAAATCCTCTCTAAAGTCCTTGCGCTCCTTCTTCAACAGGTGATGCCCTCTATTATCTCGTTAGATCAAACAGGGTTCATGCCAGGCCGACAGTCCTCCCACAATACTAGGCGTCTCCTTAACATCATTCATTCACCAAGTAGTGAGACCCCGGAGATAGTGGTCTCCCTCGATGCCGAAAAAGCTTTCGACAGGGTCGAGTGGAGGTACCTATATGAGGCGATGGACAGGTTTGGCCTCAGCAATAGTTTCATTCTTTGGGTCAGTTTGTTATACTCATCCCCGGTGGCCTCAGTACAAACAAACGACACACTGTCGCCCCACTTCCCCCCTTCGGAGAGGTACCAGGCAGGGTTGCCCATTATCACCACTCCTGTTTGCTGTTGCGATAGACCCGTTGGCGGTTTGGTTACGCTCAGAGAATGGCTTTAAAGGCATTACACGATTTGACACAACTCATAAAGTCTCATTGTATGCGGATGACCTGCGTCTGTACATCTCGAATCCAGTCAGCTCTCTCCCTGTGATTATGAATATTTTAGAATGGTTCGGTGCGTACTCTGGTTATAAACTAAACTACCAAAAAAGTGAGCTATTACCAATTAACTCATTGGCTAAGCAGCTCCCTTGCTCTTTAACCTCGTTTAAATGGGCGGAGGATGGGTTTCGCTACCTCGATGTTTTTATCACAACACCTGTATCTGATATGTTCCGCACAAACTTCCTGCCTCTGGTTGAGAAAGCTGAAAGAGACTTTGACCGCTGGTCAGTTTTACCATTATCCCTCGCAGCCCAGATAAATCTGGTCAAGATGGTCGTCCTACCCAAATTCCTGTATCTTTTCCAGCACGTCCGTATACTTATCACTAAATCTTTTTTTGATAAATTAGAAAGGAGAATATCTAAATTTTTATGGGGTAGCAAACCGGCCAGAATTCGAAAGACGATACTACAGTCTCCTAAGAGTGACGGCGGTTTGGCACTTCCTGACTTTAGGCGATACTATTGGGCAGCTAACTTGCAAAAAATCCTGTATTGGATGAATGATGATTGCGACCACCTACCGACCTGGGTACACATGGAAGAGGCGAGTTCACGTCTCCCATTGCGGTCTGTTTTATGCTGCAAACTCCCCATTTCTACAACATCTGTGGGTGAAAGCCTAATTGCTTCCGTCTCGCTCAAGATATGGAGTCAACTCAGGAAAAACTTCGGTTTACAAGGTCCTTCCATCTTGGCCCCACTGCTTAAAAATCACATCTTTAAACCTTCAAGTACAGACTCCGCATTCAAAACCTGGCATAGTAATGGTATCAGTCATATTTGTGTGGATGTGTACGTATGTGAGTGTTGTTTGTCCCAGTTTGGTTCCGACCTGATTCGGGTGGATTGAGGGAAGGTAAGGGTAAGGGCTTTGAGGGTCGCTTACATACTGTTGCACAATTATGTCCTGACTATCACTGTCTGTTATCATTGTATGTATGCAAATTGCTGTGAAATTCAAATAAAAAGATTTAAATCATAAAAGCAGCTTTTTTCTACGAATAGTAGCTCTACTCAATAACCAAGAATCTGTAGCCTCCTTTTGTTCTGGTATTTTATTTCATTCACATGTTTAATCAATAATGTTTTATTGTTAATGTTTTCTGTATCATTCCTAACAGTCACTGTATGTCATATTGTCACGTGCGGGTGGAGCACCAAGGCAAATTCCTTGTATGTGAATACTTGGTCAATAAACCTATTCAGTCATTCATTCATTCATTCATCAGGTGATGCAAAACATAAAATAAACAGTGAATGTAGTGTTATAGCTACGGAGAAAGTAGTGATTAAACAAATCCAAGGGTCTCATTGAGATAGATTGGAAGATCGGGAATTCATCCTGCCATATGTGAGGTCTGTTCAAGAGTCTGATAACAGCAGGGGATGATAGGTTCTTGAATCTGGTGGCATGTGCTTTCAAGCTTTTGTATCTTCTGCTCAACGGGAAGGAAGGGGAAGGATCAGGGTGTGAGTAGTCCTTGATATGTGGGCGATGGACTTTATTTGGGGGGAAGGAGGCTGTTTTATATGATGTACTGGGCTGAATCCACAACTTTATATGCTGCTTCATCTATTTGAATAATATTTACTTGTCATTGAAAATCCATTAAAAATCATGAACTAATGACTTGGAAAAGATTTGGATACATCTAAAAAAATAAATCATGCAAATGAATTAATGGTATACTGTGACTGGTTATGATGTTGCCAGTTTCTAATTACAGGTGACAGTATTCACAGTAGCAGCAATTGTTTATTTCTGCTTTATATAAACTAAATCGCTACTAACACTGGGATCTTTGTGTGCTTGTCAAACTGACATGTATAATGGTGAAGATCTGCAGTCGTTCCTGGTTATAGCATTCATCACTAATGTTAACCTTTATTAAATTAAGCTTGAGCATGGAACATAGCTCTCTGCAATGACAAAACGTCTTAGTTAAGTGGGAAGAATTATCTCAGTTCCAGTGGGTCGGATTTACAGTACCACAGATTTACCTCCTAAAGGACACCAAATGCCTGGTGATTTTATAATCACTTGTCTTTTGTTGCTGATTTAATTAAGATTTAATTAGTATATATTTATTTGAATAATATTTACTCTTCACTGAAAACACTGAACTATTCCCATGTTCCTGGGATCCTGTGAGATTCTTAATTTCATTATCTAGCTTGCAGACATTTTTATTTGGTCATAGAGTGATACAGCGTAGAAACAGAGCCTTCAGCCCACACAGGCCAACATGTCCTAGCTACACGAGTCCCACCTGCTGTGTTTGGTTCCTATCCCTCCAAACCTGTCCTATCCATGTATCTGTTTCTAAAACGTTGGGATAGTCCCTACCTCAATTACCTCCTCTGGAAGCTTGTTCCATACTCACACCACCCTTTGTGTGAAAAAGATACCCATCGGATTCCTATTAAATCTTTTCCCTTTCACCTTAAACCTATGTCCTCTGGTCCTCGATTCACCTACTTTGGGCAAGAGACTCTGTACATTAACCCGATCGATTCCTTTCATGATTTTATATACCTCTATAAGATCACCCCTCTTCCTCTTGCGCTCCAAGGAATAGAGTCCCAACCTACTTAACCACTCCCTATAGCTCAGACACTCTAGTCCTGGCAACATTCTCATAAATCTTCTCTGTACCCTTTCTGGCTTGACTTCTTTCCTCTAACATGGTGCCCAGAACAGAACACAATACTCTAAATGTGGCCTCACCAACATCTTATACAACTGCAACATGGCCACCCAACTTCTATACTCAATATTCTGACTGATGAAGGCCAATGTGCCAAAAGCCTTTTTGACCACTCTAACGACCAGCGACTCCACCTTCAAGGAACCATGCACCTGCACTCCTAAATCCCTCTGCTCTACAACACTCCCCAGAGCCCCATCATTCATTGTGTAGGTCATGCCCATGTTAAACCTCCCAAATTGCAACACCTCACATGTCTCTGTATAAAATTACATCGACCTTCCTCAGCCCACCTCGCCAATTTATCAAGATCCTGCTGCAATTTTTCATAACCATCTTCACTATCTGTGAAACCACCCACTTTTGTATCATCAGCAAATTTGGAATTGCTTAGATTAGATTAGATTAGATTCCTTTATTGTCATTCAGACCTTTCGGTCTGAAAGAAATTGTTACCATTCCGTCATAACATGTAATAAAAAAAACAAAACACACAATAAACACATATTCAACATCCACCACAATGAGTTTACCAGGCACCTCCTCACTGTGATGGAAGGCAAAAGTCTTAAGTCATTGTCTTCATCCCTCCTAGTTCTCCCTCTGCGCTGAGGCGATCCAGGCCTCCGCCGCTGCTGGAGCACCGCAGCTCCAAGCCGGGCCACCGCCGCTGGAGCACCGCAGCTCCAAGTTGGACTGCCGCCGCTGGAGCACCGCAGCTCTAAGCTGGACCGCCGCCGCTGGAGCATCGCAGCTCCAAACCAGGCCGCCGCCGAACGTTGCCACAGCTCTGAGGCCGCCAGCTCCGCCATTAGGCCTCAGCACAGACGGAGACGGTGACGGGGGACCCGCATCCCCCCCCAAAAGAAGAGACTAAAACCCTGTTTCTCCCACCCCCCCCCACCCCCACACACACATACACAACCTAATAAAACAAAATTCTACTAAAACAAACACAAGAAGACAACAAAAAAGAAAAAAACAGACGGACTGCAGGTGAGCCGCAGCTGCCAGCCAGCGCGGCCACTTACCCACCAAAGACCCTTGAATTGTTTTCAAATACCAATTTCCATACCATCATGTGAGATTTATCAAACATTTGTGAAAAATCCTTCTGATTTCAGTGGCTTTTTCTTCTATCTGTCACCTTCCTCATTATCACCAGGGGTGTTATTGACTCTAAACACAGCCAATCTGCTCAGGAGAGAGCGCCATGGGTGCAAAGTAATCAATGGACAATAGGTGCAGGAGTAGGCCATTCGGACCTTCGCCAGCACTGCCATTCACTGTGATCATGGCTGATCATCCATATTCAGTACCCCGTTCCTGCCCTCTCACCATACTGATTGGCTGAAGCCCGTGGGGAAGGTGAGTCAGAGGTGAGTCAGAGGGGGTAAACAGTTGAAAAAAAGCGCCAAAAGGCAGCTAAACTTAGCACAAAGCTTACATGGAGTTGGAAGAAGCAGCAACAAAGAGAAGCAGGGGGAAGTACTGATTGGCTGAAGACCATGGGGAAGGTGAGTCACAGGGGGAAAACAGATGAAAAAGAGCGCCAAAAGGCAGCTAGACTTAGCACAAAGGTTTTGTGGAGTTTGAACAAGCTGCAACAAAGAGAAGCAGGAAGAAGTACTGATTGGCTGAAGCCCGTGGGGAAGGTGAGTAAGTCACTTGGGGAAAAACAATTTAAAACTGAGGAGTTTGATTTGTAAATTGGTTAAATGCAATTTATCAGTCAATATAAGCAAGGCTGCTCTAGGGGAGCGGCAGTGAGGGAGCGGCCTTGTGAGAAAAGTGTGAGTCTTTGGCTCGAGAGTCCGGTGAGGGGGCTGAGGGAGAACGCCACACCAAACGAAAGAAGGGGATATCAAGCAAGGATGTGATGCTTGCAGTGTGTGGGAGGTCAAGGACACCGCTGGTGCCTCTCGCTGCTACAAATGTGAGAAGTGCATCCAGGTACAGCTCCTGGAGGACCGTGTTGGGGAACTGGAGAAGCAAGTGGATGACATCAGGTTCATTCGAGAAGCTGAATCATTCCTCGACGAGTCCTACAGTACGATCGTTACACCTAAGTTACTGGATGAGAAAAGGTGGGTGACGGTGCGAAAGCGATGGAAATGCAAATGTCCCTGGGTGTTGTACCTCTTGAGAACAGGCTCACCCACTTAGAAGGGACAAAAGACGTTAACACACTGAGCGGCGCACTGGCTTGCGAAGCAAAAATGCTGTTGAGTCAAAACCAAAGAGGCCGATGTCAGGCAACGCTGTGGTAGTTGCAGACTCCATTGTGACAGGTACGGACAGGGGTTTCTGCGGCAACACACGGGATTCTAGGATGGTGTGCTGCCTCCCTGGTGCCAGGATCCAGGATGTTACGGACAGAGTGCAGAAAACCCTCAAGGGCAAAGGTGAATAGCCAAAAGTTGTAGTGCATGTTGGCACAAACGATGTTGGAAAGAAGGGGATGAATATTCTGAAGCGTGACATTAGAGAGATTGGAAAAGTGCTGAAAAGCAGGACCTCCAGGGTGGTTATCTCCGGTTTGCTTCCAGTTGCTCGTATTAGACAGATCAGCAACAGGGAGATACAGGACCTGAATGTGTGGCTGAGGAACTGGTGCAGGGGGCAGGGATTTAGATTCTTAGACCACTGGGATCTGTTTTGGAGTAAGGGGGAACTGTACAAAAGGGACGGATTGCACCTTAACAGGTGGGGGACCAGCATTCTGGCAGGCAGGTTTGCCACTGCTACACAGGTGGTTTTAAACTAAATAAGGGGGAGGGGGGGTGTCAAATGGGATAGTCAAGGAGGGAGTTAAAGAGAAAAGGAGTAAAGGGATAGTTAATGACCCCAGAATTAACAGGAAAGAAAGCTCACAATGGGATAGGAGAGTATGGCCAAGTGTAATAGGGGTCGAGGTGAAAGGTGAGATGCGTTAGGAATTAAAAGTATTGTATTTGAATGTCAAAGTATAAGAAGTAAAGTAGAAGAGCTTGAGGCTCAGTTAGAGGTTGGTGGATATGACATTGTGGGGATTACTGAGATGTGGCTGCAGGAGGATCGGGCCCGGGAACTTAATGTTCAGTGTTATACATCCTATAGAAAGGACAGGCAGGTGGGCAGAGGAGGGGGCAGCTCTGCTGGTGAGGGATGGAATTCAGTCCCTTGTGAGGGAAGACATAGGAACTGATGAGGTAGAGTCACTGTGGATTGAGTTGAGGAATTGCAAAGGCAAGAAGACACCAATCGGTGTTATCTACAGACCCCCAAATAGTATCCCGTGTGTAGGGTGTAAGTTGCAGCAGGAGTTAAAACATGTAACAAAAGTAATGACACTGTGGTGATGGGGGATTTCAATATGCAGGTAGACTGGGAAAATCAGGTTGGTTCAGGACCCCAAGAAAGAGAGTTTGTAGAGTGCCTCCGAGATGGATTCTTAGAGCAGCTTGTAATGGAGCCGACCAGAGAAAAGGCAATTCTGGATTTAGTCTTGTCCAATGAACCAGATTTGATAAAAGAACTCGAGGTAAAGGAACCATTTGGAGGTAGTGATATTAATATGATTAGTTTTAATCAGCAATTTGAGAAGGAGAAGGTTAAATCAGAAGTGTCAGTGATGCAGTTGAACAAAGGGGACTATGAAGGCATGAGGGAGGAGCTGGCCAAGTTAGGCTGGAAAGGGATCCTAGTAGGAATGACGGTGGAACAGCAATGGCGGGAATTTCTGGGCATAATCCGGTAGATGCAGGATCATTTCATTCCAAAAAGGAAGAAAGATTCTAAGGGGAGTAGGAGGCAACTGTGGCTGACAAGAGAAGGTAGGAATAGAATAAAACTAAAAGAAAAGATGTATAACACAGCAAAGAGTAGCCGGAAGCAAGAGGATTGGGAAACGTTCATAGGACAAATGAAGGAAACAAAACGGGCAATACAGGCTGAAAAGATGAAGTACGAGGGGAAGCTGGCCCTTGTCCATTTTCCTAGATACATTCTCAAAAAAATTCCACAAGATTAGTCAAGCATGATTTCCCCTTTGTAAATCCATGCTGACTCGGACCAATCCTGTTACTGCTATCCAAATGTGCCACTATTTCATCTTTTATAATTGACTCCAGCATCTTCCCCACCACTGACATCAGGTTAACTGGTCTATAATTCCGTGTTTTCTCTCTCCCGCCTTTCTTAAAAAGTGGGATAACATTAGCTCCCCTCTAATCCACAGGAACTGATCATGAATCTATAGAACATTGGAAAATGATCACCAATGCATCCACGATTTCTAGAGCCACTTCCTTAAGTACCCCGGGATACAGACCATCAGGCCCTGGGGATTTATTAGCCTTCAGTCCCATCAGTCCACCCAGCACCATTTCCTGCCCAATGTGAATTTCCTTCGGTTCCTCCGTCACCTTAGATCCTCTGACCACTAGTACATCAGGGAAATTATTTGTGTCTTCCATAGTGAAGACGGATCCGAAGTACCTGTTCAACTCGTCTGCCATTTCCTTGCCCATAATAAATTCACCTTTTTCAGTCTACAAGGGTCCAACTTTGGTCTTAACTAATGTTTTCCTCTTCACATACTTAAAGAAGCTTTTACTATTCTGCTTTATATTCTTGGCCACCCGTACCGCATCTTTTCTCCCTGTATTGCCTTTTTAGTTATCTTTTGTTGCTCTTTAAACATTACCCAAATCCTCTGGCTTTGCGCTCATCTTTGCTATGTTATACATCTCCTTTATTTTTATAATGTCCTTGACTTCATTTGTCAACCACAGTCTCCCTTTAATCAATGGTCCAATGGTACTTTATTGTCATGTGTACCTAGGTACAGTGAAATTCCTTTCTTGCATAAAGTTGAGTAAAATTTTAATATACATTGGCACAATCATACTTCAATATTAGGGTGGACGGCATTGTGGCGCAGAGGTAGAGTTCCTGCCATACAGTGCCAGGGACCTGGGTTCGATCCTGACTATGGGTGCAGTCTGTCCAGAGTTTGTACATTCTCCCCTTGGCCACGTGAGTTTTCTCTTGGTGATCCGGTTTCCTCCCACACACCAAAGACATACAGGTTTGTAAATTGTCCCTAGCATATGCCAGTGTAACGGGGATTGCTGGTTGGCAGTGGGCCGAAGGGCCTGTTTCCAAGCTGAATCTTTAAACTAAATTAATGGTTGATGACACTGAGGCTGTACACAATATTTTGGACGCCACCTTGTACCCTTCAAGTTCAGAATTGCTAAAAATGTTAGAATCTTAACTTTGCCCTGACAGTGGCATTGCGTTGGATTTGCAATGGTCGGTCTGGCCAGTCAAGGTGTACTTCACCGCTGGTCCACTACTCCGTGCCGATGCAGGCCATGTCCTATCCGGGCACATGTCTACTATGAGTGGCGCTCGATCTAATCGAGCCCCAGACTGCTGCACCAGCCCAATGATCCAGACAATTTGTCCCTTGTCTCTCCCGGTCACCCCTCAGCCTCCGAGCCAGGGGGTGTCTCCCACAGCCGGCCTGGAAGCCCAGAGCCTCAGGGGTCGTGAGCCCACTCACTGGCACAGTTCTTTTCCTCCTTCCACCACCATCCACGATTTTAATTTGGTTTAGTTTAGTTTCGAGATACAGTGCAGAAACAGGCACTTCCTGTTTCTGTTCTGGAACATTCTTCAGGCTCTCACAAGCGATGTTACATGACTGGCCAAGCATTTCCTGTATTTCCTGTTGGTATTTCAGATCTCCAGTATCTACAGGTTTCAGATAACTGAGCTACCAGGGATGTTTCCTTCTCTATTCCATAAGAGACTAAATCTCCTTAACCACATTACAACCTCAGACACCAAATTTGACTTTAAGGGAAAACATAAAATTGATATTGGGCCTACACTTTTTAATCTCTGCTAACTTGAGTGTACACATGACATCCTATTCTTGATTGACTGAAAGAGGAAAACAGGAGCACTGATCTAAAGCCATCACATATCTTCCACTGGAGTCAAATTCAAGTACAGGCACTCACCGACTTATGTAATAGGTCTCTTACGTAAACTCGCACTTTCATAAGTAATTTTTAAATCCCACTGTTTTATTTCATGAATTGCACATCTCAGTAGCAGTGCACTACTGCCGTCACATGTGGCCATTTCTGCAAGTCAGTCAGTCAGTTGTTTTCGTGGATGCTCCCACAGGCAGTAGAAAGAACTGTTCGGTACTTTAGTAACTCTGTCGGTATCAACTGTCAGTGACACTTATTTACTGCCTAAGTTGTATGCAAACCAAAACATTTCACTGTACTTAGGTACCCTAGGCACATATGATAATAAAATATCATTCATTAAAGTATCATTCATTCCTCCTCCTCCTCCCTTTCTTTAGTTCAAGTCTAGTTCTCAGGAAACTCTTCATAAGCCAGTTAGCTCTGGACCACAAGTTCTTGTTACATTGTAATGGGCCTGTTCCACTTGGCGATTTTTTCGGCAAATGCTGGCGTCATATCAGGGTCGCCAAAAGATTTTGAACATTTCAAGATCCTGCGGCGACAAAAAAAATGTTGCGACACTTGAAAAAACACCGCGCGTCATCACGCCACGTCACGCCGCATCACGCCACAAATTTTTTGGTGACCTGATACGTCAGTCAATGATGTCATCAGTCGCCAAGTGGGACAAGCCCTTAAGATTTCAGTGAGTAGACTGATGCAAAGTTGTTAATTCTGGCATCTCAGATTTCAAATTTCACAGAGAAACTGAAGTTACCAGAACTACTTGCAAATACACATGTTTGGCCGAGTGGTGTTGAATATTTTGGGCAGAATTTACAACATCACGTTAAAAATCTCATAACCGAAAGATTCAACAACAAACTCTTAATTCTGATATGTTGAAAATAATGAGCCATTGTGCAATTTTGAGTAAAGGTCCACCACCTATTTTCTGGCATCTGGTGGTCTGTCCCCCCCCTTACCTCCCCGTAACCCCGCTAGTCCCACCAAAGATGTGGTGCCAAGGCCAGATGAGGTGGCCAATCTCAACCTTCTCGGGACTTGAGCGGTGATCGGAGGGTCAAATTTGTTGCCTCTGGCTAGGGCCTCCGGAACTCCAGCTCAGCCACTGCCAGCAGATCAGTTCTCATAGCTGACTTCCATGGCTGACTTTGCGGAGCAAGTATCTCGGCCACCCCAAGGCCATGACCTCTCTTGGTCCAGGAAAACGGATAACCCAGAAAGGCTCTGGAATCAAGGGTGCTGGCAAATTGGTGGTGCACCTGTACTGTGTTACATTTGGGTTACACTGAACCAAAATTATTCACAGTCAAATTTCACAGACAGTTACTTATAATACCATCCAATAAATTATCAGAATCTTTCCATGTGGGATTAGGTACACTTGTTTGCTTGCTCCATCTTTTCTCAGGTGTAGTTAGAATGGACAGAAGTAAACATCAATAGTGCTGATATTAATCACTAACAACAATGTCTGCCTTAAAGAAACGAAAGATAAAGGTAACACATAATGTGAAGGGAAGGTATTCATATATGTAATTAAGCATTAAATGAGGCAACTCATTTTTCAACAAATACAGAATAAGGCACTATGATAATAATATGACTTTTTATGATAATATTGCAACTAACCATAACTTTGACATTGTCAAATAGAATTCAATCCATTGAATAAAGTAAATATATTCACAACAGGGAGATACTGTAAATCGTTACACTGGGCAGTCTAAATGCAATAGAACCCAATGCAATCCAGCAATTTTGGAAAGAAACAAAATATTTTCTCCTGCGCATAGTTGCAGTGGAGTCCTTATGAACTGCCAGTTTGAATATCATTCCTACAATAACCATTGCTATTAAACACAGACAGACAAACCTTTGAGTTAAAACACTTTAATAGCTTCATGCCTCCTTGATATAACTTCTATTATCCACTGGGTGGTGCTTTGATGGCAGCCTCGCCTACAGTCTGTCTGTCCTTTTCAGCTTTTTTTTGTTATTTTTAGGGTGCATTAAAAGTTTGTGTTAATGTTCTCTGGTTTGTTTTATATGGGTGACGGGCAGGAGGGTCGGGTGAAACTTTTTTTCAATCTCTTACCTTGCCGGAGATGCGATTGTTTTCGGGGTGTTAGCTACTCTAAGATCATGTGTCCCTGGTGCCACAATTCCCCTGCAAAAATGAAAGAACACAAGTCATCAGCAGTGATGAAACCAAGGAATATCCTGCAGTCACTACCTTTATCCAGGTCAAGTGAAGCCCACCTGAGTGAAGCCAGCGACAAGGAGGGTCTCAACCACACAACGTAGTAAAGAACCAGTTGATCGGTGCGGTTGATCATGGTTCATCAATGAGTTGAGGAAAATTGGATAGCAATGAGCTAGGCGAATGAACTAATGTCTTGGAATTTTAATTTGAATGATAGAAAAGTATAAGCAAACAACTAAACGAGGAATCCTCATGGTGTAGTCACCTAAGCTTAAAAAGGCAACCATCAAAATGAAGTTGCCCATTGCTATCCAGCATTGGTGCATACACAACTCATTGGTTCTTGTTTGACTGACCATTCCATTGTGAAGAGTTGACTACTTTAACTTAACTGTTTTATTCACTGTTACTGATCTCCTGGTTCTGTGTTATAATATTGTGGTAATTATAAAAACTATCATTTTTTGTGAGGCAATAAATGCCTTGGCCCTTACGGTAACCAGAAACCTTTGGGGAAAAGTTAGAAATTTTACACATGAGGCAGTTTTAGTTTAGTTTAGTTTAGAGCCAGCATGGAAACAGACCCTTCAGCTCATCGTGTCTGCGGCGACCAGCGATCCCCGTACACTAGCACTACACTACACACTAGGGACAATCTACAATTTTACTAAAGCTAATTAACATTCAAACCTTTAAGTCCTTGGAATGTGGGAGGAAACTGGAGCACCCAGAGAAAACCCACGCAGTCACGGGGAGAACGTACAAACTCTGTACAGATAGCACCCGTTGTCAGGATCGAACCCGGCTCTCTGAAGCTGTAAGGCAGCAACTCTACCTCTGCACCACCGTGCCACCCCTTCATGATGATCATAATAATTTCCTGTTCAGAATCTTGCTTACTTTGTCAATTAGTTCATACCCTTTTTATATTCTCCAATTAATGCGAAGGGGAAATTGAAAGAACAGGGAATGAAAGCTGGTAAGGACTGATATTGGCACTGTCATCAGTGCCGTCAATTTGAGACGCTGAGATGATTTCTCCATTTGGAAGGAGAGACTGCGGATCCTTCAGTGGGTTTCTGAAGAAATCTGCTTTATAAATCACCTGTCAGTCAGACGTCAGCTGCTAGTGAGAGTGCTCATGATATCATGCAAATTGCTGACATTATGCACTAAATCTCCAAAAAATGAGAGTCAACCACTTTCCATCACGGTGAGCACACTGAGTGACAGTGCAGTAAAAGGTGTTGACGTGCACAGAAAATTGAGAAACGCATTGAGAACTTGAATAAAGGAGTTTAATCTTAGATTAAAACTGTGGACTCAAACGCAACAAGCGGCAAACTGAGAAGAGTGAGAAAGAATATCAAATAGTGAAATGGTTTGAAGTTGTTACCTTTCACCTTCAGAAGTAGAGGTGTGGATTTCATGGATGAAATCTTGCACCTTGATTTTGTAGGAAGCGGAGGCAGAAAGCCTGAGAGCTGTATTCTTTGAGCAAGTGTACAGCCCCGGGTGCAGTCAATTATTTTGTTCGAAATGAAGGGATTTTGATCTGGCCTCACATCCACACTATACATGGGAATGGTCCAGTATAGCATAGATGTGAGTTCGGACAAAGTGGCCATTAGGATGCAAGTGGTGGTGAATGTGACAATGGTAATGTCTCAATGGTAATCACTCTCTGGTCAATCCCAGGGAAAGGAAGTGTTCGAGTTGTACAGCATAGAAACAGGATCTTCGGCCCACCACTTCAACACCACTCCCACTTATCAGCACTTGATGCATAGCCTTCTGTACTTGACAATTCAAATGCTTGTTTAGATATTTCTTAAATGTTGTGAGAGTACCCGTTCCACTATCCACTCGTGTAGAGAGTTCCATGGTGTGACCACTCTCTGGGTGAACAGGACCATTTTTCAGAAATAAAAGCTTTTTATGGTGATTCTGGTGGCAGTTGGCCATTCACATTGGTGCTGCAGTAGAGTTGCTGCCTCACAGCTCCAGAGACCCGGGTTCGATCCGGGCTACAGGAGTTTTTCTGTATAGAGTTTGTACGTTCTCACGTGACCACGTGGGTTTTCTCCCTCAGCTCCACCTTCCAGATGAACAGATTTGTAGGTTAATTGAAGTGATTGTTGGCCGGAGCGTACTCGCTGGGTTGAAGGGTCTGTTTCTGTGCTCTGGCTCCAAAGTCTAAAGTGCTGGAGATCTTGAAACTAGCATGTTGCAGCCTGCATCTCGTACCAATTTCAGTTAAAGATAGCAACCAGCTTTTAAACATGGACCTTAAGTCTGCAAAATGAGAAATTGTGTTTTTCACCTACAATATTTCTGCAGCAGAATAATCAGATTTAAAATAATCAGATTTGGATGTTATTCAAATTGCCTGTGGAAGTTAGTGGGATTAGAACCTCATCAATTGATAATCTCTAGGTTATTTTCCTGTAGCCCTGTTTTTGTGCATTTTCTTTCTTTATTCATGGTTATAGGTGTTCTGGATGCAAGACCTACAAATTCAGTTTCGGAGATCTAATCATGTGGGATTAAATGCGGAAAAAGAACAGTAAACCATTGAGTTCCCAGGTGTAGAGCTCTGTGGTCCTGAGCATTTTTAGAATGGTACCCGTATTATTAAGGAGCCTATACTGTAGGACCAGAGAAAAAATCAAGGATACCATTCACTTCTGTTTTTTAATTTAGTTTAGTTTACTCTTGTCACGTGCACTGAGCTGCATTGAAAAGCTTTTGTTTGCGTGCTATCCGGGCAAAGACAAAGCTATACCTGAAAACAATCAAGCCTTCTACAGTGTACAGATAAAGGATAAAGGGTACAACATTTAGTGCAAAGATATAACATTGAAATCCAAGAAAGACCGATTAAAGATAGTTCACAGGTCTCTAATGAGGTAGATGGGAGGTCAGGACTGCACTCTAGCCGATGAGAGGACTGATGAGTTGCCTGAGAACTGCTGAGAAGAAAATGCTCCTGAATCTGGAGGTATGCCTTTTCAAACTTCTGGACCTCCTGCCTGATAGGAGAGGGGAGAAAAGGGATTGACAAGGGTGAGACTGGCCTTGATTATGGTGGCGGCCTTGCATTTATCAATGTACTTCAGTGAAGGAAAGGAACGGTTTTCATTTCAACCATGAAAACAATAAATTGTAACATATGAAAACTCCACAGCTGCAATAATGAATAAAGGCGAAAAGAGATTATGCATATGGTTAGTGAAATCCTGCAAGTTAATATTATCAGCACAGGAGATAAGAGTCCCTGTGGTGTGGATGATAATTTTCTTTTGCTGTTTGCTAACCTGAAAAGAACCTAACTTCTCACAAAGGGAAAATAAAATGCAATACCATACCCGCTGCATAGTGACTGACAGAAAGTTACTTCATTGAAATTCATGCCAGTCAGACAGTCACGGTACGGGGAAGCACAAGATGGTAATTGGCCTTGCTGTCTGGAAAAGGAAAGCAACATTTTTCAGACAAGAAGAAAAGTGGGTAGTGTTAGCTGAATTTATTAATAGGCAACAACGGACTACCAACATATTTGAGTGAAAACAGCGGTGGGAGGCATCCTGTGGTTAAATCAAGCTTGGTCAGAGAGAATGGCTGAACATCAGGGATGGCATGACCCTTGATTTTTAATTGCTGCATTGAAGGTTTTGATGCAAGGGGTGTAAAGAAGGGGTAATATTCCATGTCCTTGAGGATCTTCTTCTTCATCTGGTTGCATATGGCATGCACAGCCTAAAGTTGTAGGACAACTTGTTCTATTTGGTCTTACTTGATTGTGCACGCCAGGTTGATTGCATTCGTCAAAACAAGGAGGACCACGTGAAGGTTGCAATCTCACACCCAGCCTTGAGGATGCAAGTGCCCTACCAAAAATACACTGAGAAAGCAGAGGGAATGCTTAGGATCAGGGGTTAATACCCAGAGCAACATACACAAAGATTTTTTTAGTTTAGTTTGGAAATATACTGCGGGAACTGACCTTTCAGACCACCGAGTCTGTGCCAACCTAGCGGTCCCCGTACACTACCCTACACACCAGGGACAATTTACAATCTTTACCGAAATCAATTAACCTATAAACCTGTACGTCTTTGGAATGTGGAAGGAAACGCAAGTACCCGAGGAAAACCCATGCGGTCACAGGAAGAATGTATAAATTCTGTACAAACAGCACTCGAATTCAAGGTCGATCCCGGGTCTCTGGTGCTGTAAGGCAGCAACTCTAGTTCTGTGCCACCATGCCATCTTTCTGGATGCAGTGAAGATGAATGTTGTAAGAGCCTGACTGAAGTGTGCTAAGTCAATGGATGGATCTTGAAATGAAATCTCTCATCAACTGCTGTACTCTTCCAACACTTACACAACAATGTCCATCATTCAGGACTAACACCCAATATAAGTTTACTTCACCTTCCCTTCTCACAAATAGCACTTTAGCAAGCTTCGCAGACAATTGCACATGATGCATCCGTCATTTCTACGTTACTCCTGCGGAATACTTAGTATACTCAATGACACCTGCCTCTGGTTCACAGGAAAAAAAACGTTCAGAGAGACAGCAAGAACAGGAGTGAGGAGAGAGGCATTGCACGACCTCACCCTCACAGAGAAAAATGCATTGAGCATTATCAGAAAAGCCGTCAATGAGGCTGTGGCTATTGAAGATGAAGGGTGTCCTCATGCTAAATACACCACCTTCCATTTTCTCTTTTTGTTTCCTCATAACTCCCTATGAGCATCCATGTTATATTTGAAACCACCTGCTTTACGACAGTTTTTCCTTATTCGATTCACATATCAAAGAACTGCACAGACCAAGGCAGTTCACTTTCTGCTCACGTGCTGATACTGCATGTAAAACAGAGCACAACATGGAGATGCCACATTTACCTGGAGAAACAAATGACGACATGGGCTGCAGTCTGAGGACAAGTGAAGGAGTTTCCAGCTCACCAGCAGCATGGTTGTAAGCTGCATCTGCCGCTGATGGATCTGATGCAAGCTTAATTTTATTGATCTCACTCTTACCTCCTATTTGCCTAATACCTGCTCCGCATGTAATGACTTACATCAAACAAAGAACCCTCATTATCCGTAATTTTACTTTTCTCAACAAAAAGTAGAATGAAACAGAATTTATTTCCAACAGCTAATGTGCACGTGTTTCAAACAAGAGTAATTTTAGTTGTCAAGGACAAACACAATTTTGTCTGCGGATCCTTATTTTAATCAATATTCTTTTTTCTCCCTCCTCACCATGCACTAAATGCCAGATATAAAAGTTGATAGGAAGTGTGTTGTGAAATCATGGAAAATGATGTATTGAAACCTATCAACAGGCCATTCACAAAAGCGTCGGTGTTGAATCCCTCAAAAAGGCAGTGTGTGGTAAAATCAAACAGCAACCAATTGAAGACAATCAGCAACTCACTAGGAAGTGGGCTGATCCTTCATGAAACTGAATGTTTGTTCCTTTATTGATTGCTTGATTGTTGCTCGATTGATTGATTGATTAATTGAATGATTGATTAATTGATTGATTAATTGATTGAACGTTACAGAATGGAAACAGGCCCTTCAGCCCACCGAGTGCACACCAACCATCAATCACCTGTTCACACAGGTTCTATATCATTCTATTTTCGTATCCACTTCCTACGTAATAAGGGCAATTTACAGAACCAATTAATCTCCAGACCTGCACGTCTTTGCGATGTGGGAGGAAACCAGAGCACCCAGAGGAAACCCACTTGGTCACAGGGAGAACATGCAAACTGCACACAGACTGCACCCACGTTTAGGAAAGAACCCCAGTCTCTGGCACTTTGAGGCAGCAGCTCTACCAGTTGCGCTACTGTCCTGCCTCTGTAGAATACTGGGAAGTAGGAGAATGCTGCAGAGGTGTCGGTGGCTGACATCTACTTGGTCATACCAGCACCTAATCTGTTATCTCTTTTCAGTATATTTCTGCAGGGCATTAATTGGGTGCACTTTAACCCCCTTTACAATACTGTGGCAAGTGCTTCATGCATCCACACCCTTATTAATTACCATGAAAATCAAACTATTACCCAAGTACCAGGTTCTTCTACATTCAAATATCAGAGCTATAGTCAGCCATGAATTTCATCCCATTAGAAAACTTTCACTTCAGCATCAATTCCATATGTTCACCGGCAGATAAAAATTAATGGTTTCAAAGATGATTCTAAGCTCTGTCCTTTTAACATTCCTAACATCCTCCCTTTCGATCTTTGTTACTGAAGTGTAGCTGCTTCTTGGATGGCATGGACCAACTTCCTCTGCCTTTAGATGAAAATCTTGTCAGAACATATCAGAGTGACATATGATTTCTGTCTCAGCCAAGTCCAGAAGCTGCACAGAAACGTTCTCAAATAATAATGCTCTGTCCTTTCTGCCGCCGGCTCCTATTGATGGGAGGAGATGATTCACAGAGGAAAGGAAATCTACCAGACAACAAAACTACACAGCCATTTTACCATCAGGAAAGATGAAATGAGAACAATTGTCTGATGTGAAGCAATCATGCTGAATTGTGAAGGCAAAATATACAGGCAATAAAAATAATCAAAACCATAGGAAAAACGTGACATAGGTATGTATAGACGCAGTCAGTAATTCATTTAACACTTCAAATCTGTCAGATGTTATTCACCACATAATCAACTCAACATTAGCGGTATTTGGGAACCAAGCTAAAGTATTCAATAAAAGGACATTTAAGTCTTCATGGGAGTGATTAATATTGATCTTTCTCTGCTTCTGTTTGGAGAACAGAGAGTAAGATAATTCCGGATTTTTAAAAAAGGGTCTCGACCCGAAACGCTACCCATTCCTTCTCTCCAGAGATGTTGCCTGTCCTGCTGAGTTGCTCCAGCATTTTGTATCTATCTAGCGAGTTAACATTTCAGGTGGCAGTCCCTTGACCTCGTTCTGACCTTTAATCTAGAACATTAGCCCAGTTTCTTTTCCAGCAGACATGGCCTGACCTGCTGGTATTTCCAAAATTGGTATTTTAGATTTCCAGTATTTGAAGTTTTATTTTTGAGTTTCAGTTCTTTTGGGATTTTGATGGAATTTATGCAATGTTGGTGTGGTACAAATTCCAGGATTTCTTCAATGACATTGAAGAACCAGCAAATGTTTCGAAGTCAGGTCGATGGTGACCTGTAAAGGACTGCAGGTGCTCCCA
This sequence comes from Raja brachyura, assembly GCA_963514005.1. Next base: position 90,541,811 of record OY740783.1, read on the forward strand.
TACACCTGCAGTCCTTATCCAAATTGGTAGCAGAGGCTGTAGGTTTGGGAAGTATTGTCAAAATAGCATGGGCGACTAACTACATTGCAACTTCCAGATGTTGCACACTGTAATGACAGTGCATCGGTGGTAGAAGGAATGAATGGATGGCCTGGTGGTGCAGCTTGTAGAGCTGCTGCCTCACAGGGTGAGAGACCAGGTTTCGATCCTGACTTTGGGTGTTGTCTGATCTGAGATATGGCACGGAGACAGGCCCTTCGGCCCACCGAGTCCATGCTAACCAGCAATCACCCCGTACATTAATCCACACACACTAGGGACAATTTTACAATTTACCAAAGAATTAACCTACAAACCTGAAGCACCCAGAGAAAACCCACCCGGTCATAGGGGGAATGTAGAAACTCCATACAGACAGCACCTGCAGACAGGATTAAACTTGGATCTCTGGCGCTAAAAAGCAGCAACTCTACCATTACACAACTGTTCCTCCGGATGCTCTGGTTTCTCAGCACATCCCAAAGATGTGTTGTTTTATAGATTCAATGGCCTTTATAAATGACCACTAGAGTGTATTGTATGGATGCAAAAGTGGGATAACATAGGACATAGAACTAAAGTGGACAGACTAGCGATGGTCAGCATGGATTCGGTAGAGGAAAGGGTCTGTTTCCATGCTGTTTCTTTCAATCAATTGGTCAATCAATCGACCAGGGATAGTTTCTTTCCAGCTGTAATCAGGCAACTGAACCATCCTATCACCAACTAGAGAGCGGTTCTGACCTCTTGTCTACCCTCGGACTGCCTTTTTTTCGGACTTCACTGGACTTTTATCTTGCACTAAACATTATTCCCTTTACCCTGTATCTGTACACTGTGGAATGCTTGATTGTATAGCCGTTTCACTGACTGGAACAAAAAAGCCATCATATTTAAGTGGTTGGTTCAACATTCCTATCACTGGTGATCCCCAGGGATATTATTGTTAGGAGATTCAGTAATGGCAATGTCATTGAATGCCAAGACTGTCACTAATCAGAGTTTATTTATTGCCTGGCACCATGTGGTATACATATTACTTGCCACTTATCAGCCATGCCTGAATTTTATTTAGCTCTTTTATTGAGGCATAGAGTCATACAGTGTGGAAATAGGCCCATTGGCCCAATTTGCCCAGACGAATTAACATGTCCCATCTACACTAGTTCCACCTGCCTGCATTTGGCATATCCTTCTAAACTTATTCTATCCATGTACCTGTCTAAATGTTTCTTAAACATCGTGATAGTATCTGCGTCAACTACCTCCTCCGGAAGCTCAGTCCATACACGCACCACCCTTTGTGTGAAAAAGTAACCCCTCCAGTTCCTATAAAATCTTTCCCCTCTCACCTTAAACCTATGACCTCTAGTTCTCGATTTCTCTACTCTGGGCAAGAGACTCTGTGCGTTTACCCTCTCATTTATTCCTCTCATGATTTTGTACACTTCTATAAGATCACCCCTCATCCTCCTGCGCTCCAAAGAATAGTCCTACCCTGCACAACCTCTCCCTTTAGCTCAGGCCCTTGAGCTCTGGCAACATCCTAATCAAACTTCTCTGCACCCTTTCTAGGTTGACAACATATTTCCTATAAGATGGTGCTCAGAACTGAACACAATACTCCAAATGTGGCCTCACCAATGTCATATAACTGCAATATTATCACCCAATGTCTATACTTAATACTCTGACCTGCTGAGCAGTTGTAAATAGAGTTAAACATTGTATGATCATTAGTAAAGATTCCCAGTTCTGACCTCAGTTCTGACTAATGTAGATGTGAAGATTGGGCCTCAATCACAGCCCTACAGTAATGTCCTCGACCTGTGATAGTTGACTTCTAATAACCATACCCACCTTCCTTGGTGTGAGGTATGACTCCAGTTACTGGACTGTTTCCCCATTTATGCCCATTGACTTCCTTCCTTCCACCCGTTGTGAGCAGTTTAATTCTCCACGAGGAGGTGTGGAAGGACAGCAGGGCTTTGATCTGACCCGTCAGTCGTGGCATCATTTCGCTATCCTCTGCATTAATGTCTTTAACATGATGGAGGGGGTGTCCTTGTTGCACTGACGTCACTGCCGTAAAGGTAATCACACACTAGAGGTGGAGATTTGTAAGAAATGTGAAACTTTTGTCTATCCTGTCATCATCATAACAGTTTGAAATACCCTGTGAAGGAATCAATATCACCAACAACATCTCCTGGACCACCTATATTGAAGCAATGACTAAGAAAGAACACCAATGTCTGTACTTCCTTAGATGGCTTAGGAAGCCTGGAATGTCCCCAACAACTCTCACCAACTTTGACAGATGCACCATAGAAAGCATTTTATCAGGCAGCATCACAGCTTGGTTGGGGAACAACTGGATAGGTTGGGTGAATGGGCAGATGCATGGCAGTTGCAGTATAATGTGGATAAATGTGAGGTTATCCACTTTGGTGACAAGAACAGGAAGGCAGATTATTATCTGAATGGTGTTAGATTACAAAAAGGGGAGGTGCAATGAGACCTGGGTGTGCTTGTACATCTGTCACTGAAAGTAAGCATGTAGGTACAGCAGGCAGTGAAGAAAGCTAATAGCATGTTGGCCTTCATTGCGAGAGGATTTGAGATTAGGAGCAAGGAGGTCCTACTGCAGCTGTACAGGTCCCTGGTGAGACCGCACCTGGAGTATTGTGTGCAATTTTGGTCTCCTAATTTGAGGAAGGACATTATTGCTATTGAGGGAGTGCAGCGTAAATTCACCAGGTTAATTCCCGGGATGATGGGACTGACACATGATGAAAGAATGGGTCAATTGGGCTTTAATTCACTGGAATTTAGAAGGGTGAGAGGAGATCTCATAGAAACATACATAATTCTTAAAGGATTGGACAGGTTAGATACAGGGAAAATGTTCCCGATTTTGGGGATGTCCACAACCAGGGGTCACAGTTTAAGAACAAGGGGTAGGCCAATTAGGACTGAGATGAGGAAAAACTTTTTCACCCAGAGAGTTGAGAATCTGTGGAATTCTCTGCCACAGAAGGCAGTGGTGGTCAATTCACTGGATGTTAAGAGGGAGTTAGATTCAGCTCTTAGGACTAAAGGAATCAAGGGATATGGGGGAAAAAGCAGGAACGGGATACTGATTTTAGATGATCAGCCATGATCATATTGAATGGTGGTGCTGGCTCGAAGAGCTGAATGGCCTACCTCTTGCATCTATTTTTCTATGTTTCTACAGTAACTACATCCAAGACTGTTAGCAATTGTAGCGAAATATGAACATAGCCCAGACCATCCACACAAACAACCTCCCTTCTATTGATTCCATTTATACCTCATGCTGCCTCGGCAAGGCCAGCAGCATAATCAAGGACGAGTTGCACCTTGTCCACTCCCTCTTCTCCCCTCTCCCATCAAGCAAAAGGTTTCGAAGTGTGAAAACGCACACCTCCAGATTCAGGAACGGTCTCTTCCCAGCTGCTATCAGACAACTGAATCATCCTACTATAACCAGAGAGCAGTGATGAAGTACTATCTACCTTTTTGATGACCCTCAGACTATCCTTGTTCGGACTGCTGGATTTACCATGCACTAAACGTTATTCATGTATCTATACACTGTAATGGCTCAATTATATCATGTATTGTCTTAGTGCTGATTGGATAGCAAACAACAAAAGCTTTTCTCTGTACCTTGGTACAAGTGACAATAAACTCAACTGACTAAACTGAGAAATCTGCACTTACTGCAATCAAATGCCCCAAAAGAAACCCGAGGGGCTAAGTTATTTCATTGCTTTTAATGTTCTTGTGTTAAATCTTTTATCTGAGAAGCCTTGCGTTAAATCTTTTATCACAAAGTTGCTTTGCTCTCCAGTGCTCAAGAACATGATAAGCACAGTACATTAATGATGTTTGACCAGGATTTAAAGCATATCAAATGTGTTTACATTGCAACCAAAGCTCGAAATTGTAAACCATTCATGATAAATCAATTCTTTACTTCATTCAGTTACAACAAGCTCTGAATGTCTTTCAAACTGTTTGTTGGCACTAATTTAAACACTGTCAAAGAGACAGCGTAGCATCGATTTCTAGGTTTCATCTGAAGCAAAATGAAACAAATCAATTCTAAACTGTAAATTTATTACAGAATGTGGCAATTTGACCAAATCTTTAATGAAAGAATGGAATGAATACAATGAAACAAAATGGGTTGCCTCATCCATATATATTGTTTGTATTGATGAATTAGCTATTCTTTTCAAACTGATTGCTATTTATGATTTACTTCAAGTGCAGAATGGATTCTCCTTGGAATAAAACTACAATTTCAATCTCGTAATTTATAAAACCAAATAAGCAAAAAATAACTACCTTCCTGTGACCATGGGTCTCTTTCACAAATACTGAGTGGATTTACAGTATAATCATCTGTCATTAATATAAAGACAGGCAGGGAAATAATTATAGAACATCTCTCAAGCGTGAAATAGTTTAATCACTTGCGTTGCAACATTATTTTGCAAACAGAATACCTATAATTTCAGTAAATATTCCCAAACCCAGATGGTAAACACCAGCACAGAATTTATTTTAAAAGTGATATTCTTTTTGAAGGGGAATGGAATAAAAAGCTTTTGGCTGGTCTACTCTGACAAAGGGAGAGGAGAATAATGTGGAGGTGGCCAAAAGTTTTCAGACGTGTTATCTGTTGTTTCCATGACAATAGCTTAACCTACAAGTGGTGTGATGATCAATTTCAATATGATTTAAGAATTAGCACTGCAGTAATAATCATAGCTAAAGGAGAACTTTTTGCATGTATTCCCCACTTATGGGCCTGTCCCACTTAGGCGACTTTTTAGGTGATTGCAGGAGACTATACAGTCGTCACATGGTCACCAATTGTTCGCGGGTGGTTGCCGGGGTGTCTCCTTCATGGTCGTGAGGAGTTCCCGCCTTCTGGGAACTAGTTGCGGCCTCATTATGGTCGCTGCACATTTTTCAACAGTAGCGAGAATTCTCGTGCCGTAGGTAGGTCGCCAGGAGGTCCTAGTGGGTTGCCAGGAGGTCGAAGGTTCTCGTAGGTTCTCGTAGGTTGTAGCCGGTACTGACCGGTGAATTTCATTGGCTCATTGGGAAAAAAAACGTAAGCAGTAGTTTTCGGAACCAAGGATAACCGACCGGTAATGTTAGATGTCCACCGTGTTTCACAGCCGTGTATCTCTGGCTTCTTAAGATTTGTCTCCACTCCTTCTCCCTCCTCTCCCCCCTCTTTTAAAGGACTTATGTGACCCGTCCCGTGTTTTCACCATCTTAATTACAGTGCCAACCTTCCTGTTCATCGTGGTATCACCTTGGCTTTGCACCATGTGAATTTCATTCAGACAGCACTCCCCCACCGTTGCCCTGTCCCCCGCCTGCATAACAGGCTGGTGAAGGAAGCGATGTGTGTGTGTGTGTTCCACACTGACAGTCACCGTTCCAGTTGCCAGTTTTTCGGGCAACTGTCGGCAACTTGACAGTCGCCGGCGGTCGCCTGAAAAATTGCCTAAGTGGGACAGGCCCATTAGAAGTACAGCAAGTTTGAGGGATGAGGTTTGTCAATAACTTTTTTCTTGAATATTAGATTTTTGAAAAGCATAAAATGATATGAGCCCCGATTTATGGACACCCCTACTTGCAACGAGCTCCTATTGTATTATTAAATTCAAAAGTTCAACGTGTGCACATACATTTATTCCTATGAAGGTCTTGTCTTTTCCGCTAATTTAGCAATTGTTTGCTGTTCTCAGTCTTATGTACGCTTTTGATTCCATTCATTGCAATCCCGTGGTGGAACACAGGGGAAGGGGAAGGGGACAGAGAAGTCAAGCCATGGACCCTGCAAAATATGCTCGAAAATGCTTAAACGTTAAACCTACATCTTAAATGGCAGCTTTTGATCATCTAGTGATTTGCCTTTGGTGACGAACTGTGACAAATGAGATGTAATCTATCATCAGCATCAACCTGAAGATCATGGTTCCTTCAAATTTCTTTTAACCATTCCTTCCAATTAACTATTTATCTTTTGAGGAAGCCTTTGGAAGGTTGAAACAACAATTTGGCTGCTTTCATGATATAATGAGCGAAATTAGGAGAAGGAATCGGTCCCTCAAGCCTGCTCGATTATTCGATAAGACCATGGCTGATCTCATTGCTACTTCAAAGCTGTGCCCTCCATCCACCCATGCAGCAGTTCAAGAAGCCAGCTCATTAGCATCTCCTCAAGGGCAATTATGAAGACTATTAAATGCTGGCTCAGCCTGCAAAGCCCACATTGCTCGAATGAGTAAAGAAAAATCCACATCACCTTATCAGGACCTTTCAGCAGTGTTTTTATGTGATGGTACATGCCACTATAATGTGCCGACACCTCATAGTTAAAAACTAAATTGATGCACCGAGGCCAGTAACATGCGTACCCGCTCCATTTTATCTGCGAGAAAAGCACCGCCCCTCAGGCACTTTTATTCATGCTTTCTCCCTCTACATTCATAATGAACAAAATGATTGAAAAGAGAATTTATATTAGGCTGATTGAGGGCATCTCCCTATTTTGCTCTGAGTTCAAAAGCTCAAGCTGCCGGTGGATACATTGATATTAAGGACAAGGGACAATATGGGCCTCATCCATTTTTGATGGGTTACACACCAGTGGTAAAATGAGAATTGTCTGAACAGCTACCGGGTGTAGTTGTGGACCAGCTTCTTCCATCCTTCACACAAGAGATAAATTGTAGAACTGCAGAGTGGTATGGCACAGAGCAAAGCACTTTTGAAAACATTCATTTCATTTCACACAGCACTTTTTCTCCATTTGCTGCAATTTTGTTATTGTCAACTATGTGATTACCTTTTGAAGGCAGTTATGGAATGTGCTTTCAGCAAGCAATCACATATGCATCTCAAATCTGAACCACCTGAGCAGTAAAACATATTTTCTTCCTTTTTCCAGCTTCCTTGATTTTATTGGCTCAGGTTACCTGCCTTTCAAACAGTGAAAACTATAGTATTTATGTGTATGTGCATGTAGGAATTTGTTGGTATCTCATGGTATTTCTCTGATACATTGTTTCATCAGACACTGCTGTTTAATGGAAAGGTACTACCTTCAATAAATAATCTGTTTTTGTAACTCTATGTCTGTCTATAGTCTATTCTTGCAGCAATAAGATGTGTAGAGGCAATAACACAACATTGTTTTCGTATTCACTTTATCTGAAACCTTCATGGTTCTAAACACTTTGATCAAACCTGCACTTGCACTTTTCTCATCTCAAGAGAACAATCACTCATTCACCAGTCTATGGCAAAACCGTATTTGCTCATTCTTTCAGCACCGTTACAAAATATTGCACTTCTTTGAAAAATGCGATATCCAACATTGGACCAATATCAAGATCTGAGGAAGGACATTATTGACATTATTGCATAGAGGGAGTACAGCGAAGGTTCACCAGACTGATTCCTGGGATGTCAGGACTGTCTTATGAACAAAGACTGCATAGACTCGCTTTATACTCTCTAGAATTTAGGAGATTGAGAGGGGATCTTATAGAAACTTACAAGATTCTTAAGGGGTTGGACAGGCTAGATGCAGGAAGATTGTTGCCGATGTTGGGGAGGTCCAGGACAAGGGGTCACAGCTTAAGGATAAGGGGGAAATCCTTTAGGACCGAGATGAGAAGGAATTTTTTCACACAGAGAGTGGTGGGTCTCTGGAACTCTCTGGCACAGAGGGTAGTTGAGGCCAGTTCATTGGCTATATTTAAGAGGGAGTTAGATGTGGCCCTTGTGGCTAAGGGGATCAGAGGGTATGGAGAGATGGCAGGTACGGGATACTGAGTTGGATGATCAGCCATGATCATATTGAATGGCGGTGCAGGCTCGAAGGGCCGAATGGCCTACTGCTGCACCTAATTTCTATGTTTCTATCAATGTCCACCGGTTAGCACTAGAGTTTACTGCCTATTTTCTACACATAAATATGATTTCTTATTCCATATATAAACATAATTTCCTTTCCATACCATGCCATGATTTAAAAGGGTTGGAACACTGGATAATTAGAGAATTTTAAACGTGTGTCGTACAGAGGCTTATTTTCTCCCCTTATAATTACATGAGCATCCATTCCTATTTCCAAATTATGCTTTTGCTTTAGAGCTTACTCATACAAAGGCAAAGGCAAAGGGACAAAAGCAAAAACAAAAACATTATATCAATTTGTTTGTTTTATGGCCATGTCTTATTTTCATGTCAGGTGTGTTTTTTGATCTGATCCATGGCATTGTATGTCTGATAGTTGAAGTTTGGTTTTGTTTTGTTTTTTGTCACCACAGAAGCATTTTCCTGAACTGCCAGAATGAACATTGCACTTCTGTATTATTTGGACCCTCCCCGATTGTTTTTTGATGAATAGATTGGTGTGGGCTTGAGCCCAGATACATATTGGCATCCATCTGATAAAAAGGCATCTTGTACACCAACTCTTGTCGCAGATTAAAGACTGTATTGGATGACCATTAATGAATTGACTATAAGTCTGAAGAAGCATCTTCACCTGCATGGTCGCTTATCTATTTCTTCCACAGATGCTGTCTGACCCATTGAGTTCCGCCAGCACTTTGTATTTTGTTCAAGATTCCAGCATCTGCTGTTCCTTGTGTCTCCATTAACTATAAGGTTTTACTCAGAATATAGCAAGCAGTGCATTATTTGTTTCCGATAGGGATTAAGAGACTTTGCCTGGAAATATGTTTGTACGAAAGTCGTGCGTGGGATGCCTGTGCTAGCCTATGCAACGTTCCTGTCAGGATTATTCATGATGCATGAAGCTGAAGGCATTTGGAGCCATATAACAAGGTATGTTACAAAACATACCTTCAGTGGTGCTGCAGTTCTGCCGCTGGCCGTGTGCGCGACTTTGGCGCCTTTAAGGGGGGGGCGGGGTTAAAATGTGGTTTTCCCCTTGCCATCCGGAGCTTTCTTTTATCGGAGTGGAACTTCTTCTGGAAATGCATTCCGACTGTCAGTAAGTCCGTTTTTTAAAATAAATAGCCCGACTATTTCATCACTGCAGTAAAATAAAAATTAGCTCCTAATGCCATGAATGCCGACAACGGGGACCGATTTTACGTAGGGGACAGGTAACTGACAGCTGTTTATTTTTTCATATAAACTTGCTTTTTTAGGGGACTTTAATCAACATTTCATGTTGCGAAACGGTGATTTAGTCCCCACACGAACCGGCAGATTTTTCCTGCCGATATTAGGTTTAAATTCACCGCAACCGCAATGTTCCAATACAACGTGTTCCATAAAATCCCACTCGCAAGCTGTTTAAAATGCCCATTAATTTACAGGCATTAAACACTGAATTCCTTTGGTCTATAAATTAATGACAATTAGATTTAAAAATCATGTTATATTGTAAATTATTGTGTGACTGTTAATTGGACACTATGGTTTTACATTTTTTTTAAATTTATTTCTTAAGAAATGGATAGATGTTTAGATCTAGTAATTGAATTTTGTAATTGCTACAATTGGGTAACTAACTAATTATATGCTCTAATTTCAGGTCATCCAAGTAAGATTGTTTCATATTTGTTTCAGAATACTTTAATCTATAATAACTGAAAATGTCTTTCAGTTCTCTTAATTTTTAAGGAAGTTATGAGCTTTTGACTGTCCTTGATCGCAACTTTTGTGTTAAGTCAATAGAAAAGCAATAGGAAGCAAGTTGCTAATTTCCGAGTATGAAAATGGCACTAACTTTTTTAATACTGAAGATATGAAAGTGAATTAGGTGTCAAATTAAACATATTTTTATGCTTTATCGGATGGGATAAATTGCAGACTTGATTTTTTAAATCTCAAAATTTTGTAACATTGCTAATATAACCAGTGGTGCAGTGCTGCTGGTGCTCACTGGAGTGCCGCTCCGCCTCGTGCACCTCTGTAAAAAAAAGACAAATAAAAGCGGGGAATTTTAACTAGCAGGTGTGTGGCCGGGTAACCTGATTATAAGAGGGGGAAGGGGAAGACTTCTGATGGGTCTTCCCTGTAGGGGGAGGGGGGAAAAGCACTAGGACCACATGCTGTCGGCATCTGGAGGTTATGGGCTTGGTGCCGAGCCTGGAACTCTGGTGAGGTGACGGCTCTGGCCCGCTGGTGGCCGGTGGAGAGGTGTGGGTCAGCAGCATCGCATGTGAAGGCCTGTGGGGGGTCTGGAGTAGGAATATGGATCAGCGGCGGCAGCAGCATCGGTGCCAGGGGAGACAGTGAAAGTCAGTGACAGCAGTGGTGGCCCCAGGGAGGCGTTGAGAGTCGGCAGCCACGGGCATCAGTTTCAGTGGTCCAGGCCTGGGTTTGGCCGGGAAGGCGGTGAGGGTTGGAGAGGGGTGGATGTTGTTGCTGCTCCTCATGGTGGCCATCTCGGACTCATGGTGGTCGGGCAGGCAGCACCGCCGTCCAGCAGCGGAGCTCCGGCCTGGGGGCGGGCAGGTGGTCGAGTCGAGAACTGTCTGTGGAGGGACTGGTCTGGATTAAGTGGGTGGGTGTGAGTGGGTGTGGGTGTGTTTGGGTGGGTGTGGGTGGGTGGGTGTGTGTGAGTGGGTGTGTGTGAGTGTGAGTGGGTGTGGGTGGGTGTGGGTGCGTGGGTGTGTGTGAGTGTGTGTGAGTGTGTGTGAGTGTGAGTGGGTGTGGGTGGGTGTGGGTGGGTGTGTGTGTGTGAGTGTGTGTGAGTGGGTGTGTGTGGGTGGGTGTGTGTGGGTGGGTGTGTGTGGGTGGGTGTGTGTGAGTGGGTGTGTGTGAGTGGGTGTGGGTGGGTGTGTGTGAGTGTGAGTGGGTGTGGGTGGGTGTGTGTGGGTGGGTGTGTTTGGATGGGTGTGTGTGAGTGTGTGTGGGTGGGTGTGTGCGAATGGGTGTGGATGGATGTGTGGGTGTGTGTGTGGCTGTGTGTGGGTTTGTGTGAGTGGGTGTGGGTGGATGTGTGTCAGGCACGTGCTGTCAGGGTAGGCATGGTAGGCACTGCCTACCCTGACTAAAATTATAACATAGTAATAACTAAATATAAATAATAAAGGCATGGGAGAATTATGCCTATGTAAGAGATTGATCTCTTAGGTAGGCATAATTCTCCGTGCCTTTCATCCGCAGCGCTTGTAACACGGGAAGCTCTGCGCAGCCCACGTCAGCGCTGCCTGAAGCCGTCAGTTTCAAGCGGGTTTTAGGTGAGCTGGCCGGCAGAAGGCGCTGAAGTGGCGGCCAGTTCTGCTGTCGGGTCCCGGTGGCCGCTCGTAGCTCCCCGAGCTGCTTCTATCCCCAGCTACAGTGCATGGCTTCGCGCCCGGAGAGCTGCGGCAGCGGTGAGTGAGTTACTGGCAGTATCCCCGCCACCCTCCTTCTCAACACTCGTGCCCTCCCCACAACTTTACCCCTGGCACAGACTCTACACACGCTGTGAAAGGAACTGTACCCCCAATTGGTCTAGGAAGCCTTGGGCAAATTGAAATGTCACTGTTTTCATTTATTTTTTTATTTAACGGAGAGAACAATCTGCGCATGCGCGGTTTAATTTTTTTTTTAAGCGGACTGAGTGCCTACCCTGAGTAATTACTCACGGCACGTGCCTGATGTGTGTGGATGGGTGTGTGTGTGTATGTGTGGGTGTGGTTGGGTGGGTGTTGGTGGGTGTGTATGAGTGTGAGTATATGTGTATAAATGGGTGTGTGGCGTGGGTGGGTGTGTGTGAGTGTGAAGGCCAAGAGCTGCGGGAGAGTTGGTGCCGGCTGGCACCTCTGTAAAAATACATGATAACTGTCTTTTTCTTTACTTGCTTGATAATTATAATTCATGATAATTAGTGAGTGCAACCGTGCAATATTTTGTCATATTATTAAAATGTATTATATGTTTTATTGTACCAGCTATATACTGGGATGTAGTGATAGGCTATAATCTTGTTTGACCCTTTTGGGAGGCTAGCTTTCCCACCCCTCCCCAAGCAAAACCTGAAATAACGCCACTGTTTCACAGCTTCGGCATCTAAACAATTTGTACAGAAACACAGCATATAACTGTCCTAATGTAGTAAATCTATGCTTATAGGCCTTTGCTTTTTTTGCAGCCACATGATTCGCAACAACCTCACGGATGCAGGTATCTGGCAAGGTGAGGCACACTTTACCAGAAACGGGGTTGCACTGGACTGGGTCAGAATTGATCCCAGTTCTCTGCCAGCTAACCCTTTCAAAAAGCCTTTTCACATCTACCTCATTGGAGACAGACACATAGAAACATAGAAAATAGGTGCAGGAGTAGGCGATTCGGCCCTTTGAGCCTGCACCGCCATTCAATATGATCATGGCTGATCATCCAACTCAGTATCCCTTACCTTCCCTCTCTGTCCATACCCCCTGGTCCCTTTAGTCACAAGGACCACATCGAACTCCCTCTTAAATATAGCCAACGAACTGGCCTCAACTACCTTCTGTGGCAGAGAATTCCAGAGATTCATCATTCTCTGTGTGAAAAAAGTTTTTCTCATCTCGGTCCTAAAAGATTTCCTCCTTATCCTTAAACTGTGACCCCTTGTCCTGGACTTTCCCAACATCGGGAACAATCTTCCTGCATCTAGCCTGTCCAATCCCTTAAGGATTCTGTATGTTTCTATAAGATCCCCCCTCAATCTTCTAAATTCTAGCGAGTACAAGCCGAGTCTATACAGTCTTTCTTCATATGAGAGTCCCGACATCCCAGGAATCAGTCTGGTGAACCTTCTCCGTACTCCCTCTATGGCAAGAATGTCTTTCCTCGGATTTGGAGAACAAAACTGCATGCAATACTCCAGGTGTGGTCTCACCAAGACCCTGTACAACTGCAGTAGAACCTCCCTACTCCTATACTCAAATCCTTTTGCTATGAATGCTAACATACTATTCGCTTTCTTCACTGCCTGCTGCACCTGCTTGCCTACTTTCAATGACTGGTGTACCATGACACCCAGGTCTCATTGCATCTCCCCTTTTCCTAATCGGCCACCATTCAAATAATAGTCTACTTTCCTGTTTTTGCCACCAAAGTGGATAATCTCACATTTATCCACATTATACTGCATCTGCCATGCATTTTCCCACTCACCCAGCCTATCCACCTCACCTTGCAGCCTCCTAGCATCCTCCTCACCAGCTAACACTGCCCCCCAGCTTCGTGTCATCCGCAAACTTCGAGATGTTGCATTAAATCCCTTGTCCAAATCATTAATATATATTGTAAATAGCTGGGGTCCCAGCACTGAGCCTTGCGGCACCCCACTAGTCACTGCCTGCCATCCTGAAAAGGACCCGTTCACTACTACTCTTTGCTTCCTGTCTGCCAGCCAGTTCTCTATCCACATCAATACTGAACCACCAATAGCTTGTGCTTTAAGTTTGTATACTAATCTCTTTGAACTTCGAACTATCTTTAAACTGACATTATCAGGCTTCAATATTATATCTTGCACTAACTGTACCCTTTATCCTTTATTTGTGCACCATAGACGGCATGTTTGTATTCTGTAAACAATATAGTTTTTAACCTGACTGGATAGCATGCAAGTGAAAGCTTTTCACTGGACCTCAGCACATGTGACAATAATAAACTAAACTAAACTAAACTAAAATACATTTTAAAATTTAAAAAATGAACTCATCCAAGTGAATGATCATTAATATTAATATTAATTCAGAGGAAAATTAATTTACCTTTTCATCAAGTTTGGCACCCCTGTTCAAAGGAAGCCATTGGAAATTGCCCTTCTGGGGTCTTGATCCTGCTTTAGACCACTACAATTTGAGGCCAGTATAGGAGAATAAATAGCTTGCACACTCCTTGTAATACATCTTGCAGAGCAAAACAGTGGTGCTAAAGCTGCATGATAAATATTATTTCAGCAGCTCTTGGTTTATTATAACAAATTCTCTGTAGGGTTTTGAGAATTGTGCTAAGGCAGCAGGTTACAGATAACCCTAAGGATATCAGCAATCAGAATTAAAATATGAAACCACAGGCAAGACGTCCCAGGCTTTCCAGAAAATACCTTGATACAAATTGTGATAAAATACCAATTGAGATAATCATTCATGCCTTACTTAGTTGTTGGGGAAGAGTTGTGAGATCATCAGGGTACGTGGTCACAAAAGGACACAAAGTGTTGGAGTAACTCAGCAGATCAAGCGACATCTCTGGAGAACATGGATAGGTGACGTTTTGGGTCAGGATCCTGTATTCTTCAGACAGGATACGTGGTCATCATTGGTATGTTCAGATCGCTTACTTTATGGAATCAAATATTTTTAATACACAGCTTTTCTCTGGCATATCAAAAACCTAGAATGCCTGAATTTCACCTGGTCTTTCAAATGAGGGACACATGTTTCTTGCTGGAATTTCCAATATGATTATGTAGCTAGAAGCTTAAATTAAATCTGTGCAGAAGGCAGATATATAATTCAATGTCACTACCCCAACTAAGCTTGGCAAAGACATTTTAGATTGGAGAAAGTACATGATTACGATCTCTGATGATGAATAATTAGACATTAAATGTTATGCTCTTGTAAATCATTATTGAATATCACCATGGTACATGAGAGATGTCACTGCATTGTGATTGTATACATAAATTTCCAACCACAATCAATTCAAATATACCCACTTCTCACAGAAACCTACTGCAGTTATGCTGAGGACCGGTTGCAGCAAAATTACCTTTTATATCCTTTACACCGCTAACTTATTTTAATTTGGAAATGGATGAATCCTAAACCCCTCATTAGTACAGCATCTGTGACCTGGATGAAATTTGACTTTGTGAACTGCAGACTGCCAGTGTAATCACTCCCTAGTGCCTGCACGCAGTCAATGGACAGAAAGTCAAAGCAATTGTTACCTTCATAAGTATAGATAATGTACTGGCTGTCAAAGAAGGTGATTCCAAGCCAGGATTTAACAGGTCATATGTATCATAATGAATAGCTCTCTTGAGGTAAAAGCAATGCAGGCAATGCTACTATATCAATGGCAAGTAGTTATTTCTTAGACTGTAATTTCTCGAAAAGGGCAAATTCCTCCCCTAGAGGCTCTTTCGTTTACAGCTACAAAGTTCCAGGATCAAAATAAAATCTTCACGCGCTGGAGACATCAGTATTTATCAAACATGTAACTGAAGTCATCAAGATGAGTGACAAAGTTGAAGTTTACTCCAACGGCGATCTTCATTACACATTGACCATGAGCGTTTTTGAGCGTTTATTTTGGTAGGATCCCCTCTTATTAATTCACTTAAAAAGTGTTTTATTCATCTTGCTGTGTTAATTCATCATGTCAAATGCAAACTGATCAAAAGTATCCCTGCTACCAGACAACCTAAATATTGCAACATAAAGGGGAACTACTGTCACAAATTTCAAACTATTCTTTATTTTATTACATGCATTAACAATAATCGTAAATTACTCAGCCTCTACCCTCCCTGATTGCCACAATTCATTAAAAATAAAATCTGAGTTTTTAAGCAGAAGGTTTCTCTCTCATGGCATCCTTGCTGAGAAATTCTACAATGCCCCAACATGAGGGCAATATGCCAGTAATAATGGCACATCAATAAGCATTTCAGTTGTGGGTCTGTTGCTGTAAACTTCAGACCAAGGATCAAGGTTGCTGAACAGATAGGTTGTAGGTTGGGGCCATCAGTGAGATAGCTGACTTGGTACACCTGGGGTAGGGGGAAATGGAGGGGAGAGAACATGGGTGTCAGTGAAGAAGCCAGAGGAAGCTGCCATGAATGGTCAGCTGGTAAGGAACAGGTGTCAGGGGTTATGGGGAGAAGGCAGGAGAACGGGGCTGAGATAGAAAGAGAGATCAGCCATATTTGAATGGCAAAGTAGGCTTGATGGGCCGAATGGCCTAAGTCTGCTCCTATAACTTATGAATTTATGGTGGGGATTGGTAGTGGGGTGTGATTTGTGGTCAGGGCAATGTCAAAGGATACATAGGAACTTGGGTTATCAATGCACAATTAAGGCCTTGTGAACAGGAGGTATCCATCAGTAGTTACAAGACTAATTTCTTGGTCTGATTTCCCTCAATGCTCTAAAAATAACTCCTGTACAGAATGATGCAAGTTGGTGTGTATACGATATGGAAATAATGTCAGATATGCAAGTGTAGCCCACATGTAACTATTCAGTCAAATTTCTACTGTTCCATGAAATGGCCCTGAAATGTTCATAATTGCATTTGGCATTGGCATTGCTTTTGGTATCGGTCAGATATGGTCACGTGGTCTGAAATACCATGAAAATCCATGCTATCTAGGAAAATCATCCCACACATGAATACATTAAGTAGTGCAAAGGAGAAAATGAGCAGAGTGGAGAATATGGTTTAGTTTAGTTTAGAGATACAGCGTGGAAACAGGCTTTTCGTCACACCGAGTCCGCACTAAACAACGATCCTCGCACATTAACATTATCCTACATACATTGGGACAATTTACATTCATACCAAGCCAATTAACCTATAAACCTGTATGTCTTTGCATTGTGGGAGGAAACCAAAGGTCACTGAGAAAACCCATGCGGTCACGGGGAGAACGTACAAATGCCGTACAGGCGGAACCCGTAGTCAGGATCGAACCCGGGACTATGATGTTGTAAGTGCTGCAAGGCAGCAACTGCACTGCTGTGCCACTTTGCTGCCCGTGACAGAGAAAGTTCAGGTTACAGAAAAGTGTAAGGGCTACAACAAAGTAGATTGGAAGATTGGGAACTATTCCCTAGTATCTGAGGTGCTCGTTCAAAAGGAATAAGCTGTTCCTGAAACTTATGGTGCAAAGTTGTTCCATAGATTTTGTATCTCTGACCAATAAAAAAGGGATAAGAGAGAATAATCAAAGTCCTTGATTATGTTGGCTACATTCTCGTGGTAGCGTGATATAGATTGAGTCAATAGGGGGGGGGGGGGGGGAAGGTGCAGGTTGGTTTGTATGATGGACTGGGCTGTGTTCACAGCTCTCTGCAATTTCTTGACATCTCGGGCAGAGACGTTGGCAGAATAAGCTGTGATTCATCCAGATAGGATGATCTCTATGGTGCGTTTGTACCATATGGTATATTTTCAAACAGATAGTGTTGAAATAAATAGCGCTAAATGATCCAGTTTCTAAAAATGTTTTTTTTATAGCAACCTTCCATCATGCTGTGGTAATAATGCAGTTACTGCTACGAAACTTCTCATCCAACTTGGCAGTACAACTGTCTGTCTGCTGGGAGTGCATTAGAAGTTGTTCATACAGCACACATTTCCCACAGTTACTTCACATAGCATCAGTCTCATGATGCAACTGATCTTCTGTCCAGACTTGTGTTGACCTGGCATAGGTCAACCATAGACATGTCCATCGTTGTGCTGTTCCCAAGTAGAAGGCAAGGCCTAACCTTGCGCTCTGCAGAGCACTGGATGAAGGACTTCTGCAAAGCACTTTGGTCTGCAATAGGGCAGGGCAAAGATATAAAGATTTTCTAGCTCTCAGGCTGGGAAATTCACATGATAAACACATTCCACTTGACTTAATGTGTAGGAAGGAATTATAGATGCTGGTTTCAACTGAAGATAGACACAAAATGCTGGAGTAACTCAGCAGGAATTGCAGCAGAGTCCGAAGAAGGGTCTTGACCCAAAACGTTACCCATTCCTTCTCTCCAAAGATGTTGCCTGTCCCACTGAGTTACTCCAACTTTTTGTGCCTATCCACAATTTAATTTTGTGCATGTGCATATATCATCTTACCATTTTATTTTATAAACCAGCTGCCAACGTTTTCAGTACAATTGGCCACTTGCACTGATGAGACATGGGGCCTATGAACTAAGAGTTGGTCATCCTTTCAAAGATGATGCGCTGAATAGACTTGCATAAGTCTATTTGAATAAACATTATAGACTCGGGGCAAGAAAGCAGTGATATCGGGATGGTAGAGGATGCACTGCATAACTTCTAATGGATAGTTGTTAATACTCATCAATGGCGCTCTTCATTACATTCAGCAATGAGGGCACAATGAGGATAACTGATGTTGACAGCATCTCTGGAGAAATATGATGGGTGACATTTCGTGTTGGAACCCTTCTTCTGACTGAAGAAGTCTGAAGGGTCTGAATAAGTGTTCCAACCCAAAACGTCACCCATCCTTTTTCTCCAGAGATGCTGCCTGACCTGTTGAGTTACTCCAGCACTTTGTGTCTATCTTCGGTACTATAAATTAAGCTATGGTGAGGGAATAATCTGGTAGTTGGGATTAGCTATGTGATTAACTCTAAACTTGGTTCTCCAGTAACAGCTTAAGGCCCTGTCCCACTTGGCTGTCATTTGCGTGTCACGCAGATGGCGCGCGAAGATTTTGTACATCACAAAATCCTGGGACGCCACGTACGACTGCACGTCACTGCTTATGTCACCACGCACCATGTGCATGTCATAAATGACATAAATGATGTCACGTAAATAATGCGCAAATGACGGCCAAATGGGACACGCCCTTTACTCGTTAGACTTAAAGCTTAATCTTTATTATTGTCACTTGTACCTGGGTACAGTGAAAAAAATGTGTTTGCATGATATCCATCAAAGAAAAAACTATACATGAATATAATCAAGCCGTCCATGGTGCACAGATAAAGGATAAAGGGTACAACATTTAGTGCAAGATATAATAGCTTCCAAATTTATCAGGCTTGCCTTCATTAAAGACACTGCTGCTACTTATTCAACCCACTACCTCCATTTGCAGCTGTCCGATGTAATTTCCTCATTCAGCAGCTGTTGATTTTGTGTTACATTCCCCTTTCCAGGGCTTTAACACGGAGGTTAAAAAATACATTGAAAACAAACAAGAATATTCTAGGCAAGCAAGAAACTGAAACACAGCAAGGATTATGATCCTATAAAAGGCAATTGAGGATGACTAAAGAAAGTATTTGAAAAAAAAGCAGAAAGCCATCTCACAGAGTGTAACAAATAGGAGTCATAAACATCTTCCGACTGTGTTAATGGCAGAAATAAGGTCAAGGAACACATGGAACTGTTGAAACTTAAATTAAATAAACTGATTACAGATGCTCAGAATAAAGCCGATGCAACCAAATGTATATTCCAGGTCAGTTTTTATAAAGGAAGACTGTATATAAATTCAGTTTTATTGTAAATTGTATTTAATGATCTGTGGCACGTATAGACGTTAGTAAAATATAGGCTTGGTGAAAATTAACTATCCGCCAAGGTCTTGAGCCAGATGGGATAAACCTAACATCTTCAAGGAATTTAAAATGGTAATTGGTGCAGATATTTGTTGCTCATACTTTTTCCAGAGATTCATAAATTCTGTAGAATGTGGAAAGTTAATTTTTTCAAAATGGTAAATAATGGTGGTGCAGCGGTAGAGTAGCTGCCTTACAGCGCCAGAGACCCGGGTTCAATCCTGAATACAAGTGCGTGTCTGTGCAGAGTTTTATGTTCTCCCCGTGACCTGCGTGAGTTTTATCCAGGATCTCTGGTTTCCTTCCACACTCCAAAGGCATACAGGTTTGTAGGTTATTTGGCTTGGCATAATTATAAATTGTCCCTAGTGTGTGCAGAATACTGTAAATGTGCGAGGATCGCTGGTCAGTGCGAACTCTGTAGGCCAAAAGGCCTGTTTCCGCACAGTATCTCCAAGCTAAACTAAAAGCTAAGTATTCTGAGTGAGTTCCAACCACTGAAGCTAAATACTGCATTGGTGAAGTCTGGAATAAGAAAAAAGAAAATGGGTTCAGCACTCAATAGGTAAGGCAGGATTTGTGAAGAAAGAAGGACAATCCACAAGCCAGATTTTTCTGGGAGTTGACCACAGTTCCTGGAAAAGCTGTTAATATTCAGTCATGAAATTCACCATGGAAATAATCCTTCTCTATTCATTTAGTCAATGCATCTTATTAATTTAGTTTAGTCTAGTTTAGAGATACAGTATGGAAACAGGCCCTTCGGCCCGCCGACCACGCCGACCATCGATCACCCATTCACACAAGTCTTATGTTATTTTACTTTCTCATCCACTGCCTGTACATTAGGGGCAATTCACAGCGGCCAATTAATTTACAAACCCACACATCTTAATTATACTGGTGGCCTTGCCGAAGTAGTTTGAAGAGTAAAGGGCCTGTCCCACCAGCATGCAACTCTATGCGATTAGCGCGACCTAACGTGGTTGCTTGAGCCGTCCGGCGTCGCGGGGCCGGTCCCACTTCGATCACCGGAGCCGTGCGGAATTGTGCGGAGTTCGTCCCGAGTTCGTCCCGACACCGCGCGGGGCTCCGAAAAACTGACTATGTCCAGAAATTCCGCGCGGCAACGGCTTGTCGGCTTGCAGTCGCCTCGACATTTACACACCGCCCCGACATCGTGCCTCCGTGACCCTCTATGTGTGTTGCTCCGTGGCCCTGTGTGTGTGTATGCCTCGGTGCCCCTCTCTGTGTGCCCCTCCCTGTCCTGGCGAACTTACCTCCAAGTTCGCCTCACTTTGCGCCGCGTTGCGCCACTCACCTGACCTCCGCGCGGCCCCTACTGCCGGTTTGGTTGCGCTTGCCGCATGCAGGCGCTTGCTGGTGGGAACGGCCCTGTACAGGGGATCACCCGACTCCGCGCGGCCCCCACTTCTAGTTTGATCGCATTCATCGCATAGAGTTGCATGCTGGTGGGACAGGCCCTTTAATGTGTAGTATAGGCAAGACGTCAATGTAACTGACTTTTTAAACAAACATATTGTCAATGCAATAAATGGAAAATGCTGTTTTAAATCCAGTTTTAATGGATGAATATTGGCTGTTTTTCCACAAATTTGTGGGGGAATATTTGAAAAACTTTGGCAATTCTCCCTTTCTTTTCACAAATACTGCTGCACGCTCCTTGGGTCCTTACTGTTGGTGATCGGAAGTTGTAGGATGCACAGAAAGTTTAACTTTACGTTTACAATGGAGGAAGTATGGGGCACATCGCATGTGATGTTATTTGATGTACGACCGACATTGATACTCAGCAGCAGTGCTCAGGTGAGTTTTGAATGGAAGCCATCAAGGAAATTTCCTAAATGACACAATTTTACCTGAGAGTGCTTATTTGGCAAACCAAGTCATATTGAATGGCTATGATGCGTAATTTCTTCAAGATAAACATGTGCCAATTTATCTAATTTCTAGGCTGCTAGGTCTTGATTGCAAATTAAAAATCGTAATATTCATGTCCACCACCGATTTTCTGACAACTAGTGGTTCAGCACCCCACTTAATCCGGATAAAATTACCAGATGCACTTGAAATCCACCCATAAATGTGGCCCCTAGGCCGGGTGAGGCGGCCGACCTCATTGGAACGACCAGTGGGTCAAATTTGCTCCCTCGATCTGGCTGGAGCTGGTAGATCTGCACCCATAGCCGACTTCCGCTACTGATCACAGGTTGAATTTATTCCCAGCGGCTGGGGCTCTGGAACTGGCCTTGGCCAGAACTTCCAGATCTGTCCCCATAGCCAAATTCCGAGGCCGGCTTTGGTTCCAGTTCTGTTCGACTCCTCTTGGAGGCTGTGACCTCAGTTCGTCCAGCAAAATGAATAATCTAGTGAGGCTCCGGAACCAAGGGTGCCAGAAGGTCAGTGGTGGACCTGTACACACTCTTCAACATCTTCTCATTGTGTACAATCCCAAGTTTTAATAGATTCATCAAGTTGTACAGCACAGAAGCAGGCCTTTTGGCCCACATTGTTCATGCTGACTAAAGTGCCTCAAAGATAGACACAAAATGCTGGAGTAACTCAGCGGGACAGGCAGCATCTCTGGAGAGAAGGAATGGCCGATGTTTTGGGTAGAGACCCTTCTTCAGACTGTTTCCTAGACATCCTGACCAAGGTGACCAAAGTGCTAGCCCCATTTGCTTGTGTTTGGCCCATCTCACTAAACCTTTCCTTTCCAAGTACAGTACTTGTCTAAATGTCTTTTAAATATTGTAATTGTACTGTTTGTATTGTTGCACAGTTCCCAACATTATATTGCATTGCAATTTGTCAGCCTATTTAAACTGTGTCATTGAGGTCATTTAAAGAACTCCTTGCTTTATGTGAACAAGAACTTACAATTGTTTATACACCTAAAGTAAATGCGGAGTTCGTACTCTTCCACAGATCCACCTTCAGAATTCTAAACACCTTCCATTTATTGTAAATTGTTTCCGTTCAAGTAAACAACCATTTCATCATCCTATTGCATTTCCTCATATGTAACTAAATTTTTCCAACAACCCACTTGTGAAGCACTATCTGAATGCTGTCTGCAAACCTTTCTGCATTACATCCTCTTCATTCCCTTTGTCTAATTTGCTCTTTAAATGGTAGTTGGATCTCTGTTTACAGTGGAGCCAAACCAGGATTTTTTTGTTTTCTGAGATACATTTTTCTCATTTTGTTTTAATGTCAATACACACCACCGATGGAAATACTTGCGGAAAAAGATGAATATGCAGTCAAAAAGAACATAATTTTAGGTCAATTTCCATATTTGAGCAGTGCAGATATGGGAGAAATTTTATTTGGGTGTCTGGTAGCTCTTTATTGGTATGACTGTTCGGCAATCTGAATTTCACTGTACCTTCATTGGTACATGTGACAATAAAGCCCATTCCAAAACCACAGGAAGTATGTTGATGACTGCATTGGATAAGATTAATGTTTTGAGTACAAATCCCTCAAATTGAGCTATGAGACCACTTTAGTTTTGATTTTAGAGATACAGCGTGAAAACAGATCGTTTTACCCACCGAGTCCATACTGACCATCAACCATGCATTCACATTAGTTCATTGTTGTCCCATTTTCTCATCCACTCTCTGCACATTCGGGAAAAATTTACAGAAGCCAATTAAACTACAAATCCAGGAGCACGCGGAGGAAACTCAAAGGGTCACAGAGAGAACGTGCAAACTCCACACAGACAGCACCTAACAGGCCAAGGCTCTGTCAGCTGCCACCTAATGAGTTAAATATCATGTTCAATTTATTATCTGACTCCACTGTGACTTTGTATGTGAAAGCTACTAAATTATAGTGAAAATTTCACTTGTTGACTAATAGACTTCAGGATGGACCACATGGTCCACTCTTCTGCATGTAACTTCCTGCAGTCAGCATTTTGAGGCCACCTTCTCCGAACAACGAGGGAATGGCAATTAATTCGGCATTGTCAACATCATCCATATCACAGCAACAAACAAATTCCCGAAAATCTTATTTTGTTCTTCTCAGATTAGAAGTGCTGCCTGCCATCTGAGATCATTCATCACTGTGAAAGAACAGACACAAATGCTTAAAGCACTTGAGCTATTCCTGCAGAAAAGACTGCACTCTTTCTTTACAAATGTGTGTTAAATATAATTTGCCCAAAGGCATGGGGCTCACAACAAACATTTTATTCTTGATTAAAGTAAGCAAAAACATTATCCATGAGGCTTAATAATATGTTCTCTCTAGGCCTCCTAGATACATCACTGGAAACCTACTAGTTACCAACATTTGTTCCATTATTGTCATGCAAGAATGTACTGAACATAGCTATCTCCTGAGTAGTTCCCATCAATTGGAGAGTCACAGACGAGGTCCCTCTCTTCTGGAAAGGAGGCCACAAAATAAATGGGGAATTACAGAACCAGCTTGCTTGACATCCCCAATAGGGGACATGCCTCAATCAATGATAAAGAAAAAGGTCAAAGAACACTGAGAAAAATAATAGGATTGGGCAGTCAATGCTGTTTTATGAATAGGAATCCAAACCCAAAATACTGGGTGGAATTAATGAGGATACAATGAGCAGAACTGTTGAAGGCAAACCAGCAAACATGGCATTTTAGAACCTTAAGATTACTTTCCTTACCCCACTGGAGGATATGAAACATAAGCAGAGCACATGGTTGGGGGTAATAAATCAGTGGTCTAAGGATTGGTTTACAGAAAGTAGAGACAGAGGAGGAATAAATGGGTCAGTTCCAGATTGGGAGGCTATGACTAATGGATCCTTGCTGAGACCCAGATATTCACAATCGGTATCAATGATTTAGTTCATACATTGCACATTTGTTCACTGATAATACAAAGCTGTATGCCAGTGTGGTAGGAAGTGTCTGCAGGGGAATAGAGATACACTAAGTAAATCTTATAGAGGAGTACAACAATTTGAAAGGAATTGATCGGGTAAATGCACAGAGTCTTTTGCCCGGTGTAGGGTAATCAAGAACCAGAGGAGATAGGTTTAAAGTGAGCAGAGGGGGGGGGGGGGGGGGGGGATTTAATAGGAATCTGAGGGGTACTTTTTTTTACACACGAAGGGTGGTGGGTACATGGAACGAGCTGCCAGAGGAGGCAGTTGAGGCACATACTATCCAAACATTAAAGAGTCAATTGGACCGATACATGGATAGGACTGGCTTATAAGCTAAGTTCAGGCAGGTGGGGATAGTAGATGGGGCATGTTGGTTGGCGTGGACAAGTTGGGCCAAAGGGCCTGTTTCCAGGCTCTGTGACTCTTATGAATGGGTAAAAATATGATGAATGGTCTGACTTTGCAAAAATGAGAGGTCTTCCACTTCTGGTGCAAAATAAAGGTACTTTTAAAAGGCCAATAGTACGTGGGCCTTCATGACAGAAGGATTTAGGTGCAAGATAAAGATGTTGTACTACAATTATATAGGGCCCTGATGAGACCACACCTGGAAAATCATGTATAGGTCTGACTCCTTACCCAAGGAAAGATGTATTTGTGACAGAGAGTATTGTGAAGGGTCCAATTTTGAGGATTTGTCTAATGGGTAGAGATTAAGGAGATTATTCCTATTCTTTTCTAAGATTACAAGAATGAGAGATAATTTGCACAATGTTCTTATGGGGCTTAACAGAATAGGTGCAGTGGTAATGTTACTTCAACTGGGTTGTCTCGAAACAGAGGCTACATGCTCAAAATAAGGGGCTAGTTATTCAGGATTAAGGTTAAGGAATAAAGATTCTTCACCAGCAGGTGGGCTGTTGATATCAGAAATTGTTAGATTTTTGAATATTACTTCAATTGATCAATACAGGGAGAGTGCAGGAAAGGGGTTCTTGGGTAAAATATTATCCATGGTTTCACTGAATGAGAGGCAAGAATGGCTTCCCCTTGCTTCTTTTCAAGTTCATCAATACTCTTGGCCTAAAGTAAGTTGGCCAAAACTAATGAAAGGGTCATCGATCTGAAACAATGATTCTGATTCTCTTTCTACAGATGTTTCCCAAACTGATTAGTGTTTAGAGCAATTTTGGTTTATAATTTTTATATCTCCATTTTCTGCAGTTATTTGATTTTCAATTGACTAAAGCTTTTCCAGCTATCCAACTAGTGCATGTAGAAATATTCAGCGTTTTATGGGCTCCAGCTTTTAGTAACCAGATATTATATAATCCTGGAAAGAATTTATCCACCATGACAACAGCTGGCAATTCAGCAATAGCATTTAAACTTAATGGGAAATAACTTAATTTCAACCACAGTTGGGTTCTGCTCATCATTGTTTTCTTCCTTCCAACATTAATTCTAAGTGCCATGATGTACCAATTGTCTGTGAAAGACCCATTTTCATCTTCTCTGGAAAGTATGCATGTTGATAGTAATAATCCAGTCCTGAATTGATCCAATTCCCCATTCTCAGCAGTATGTGATGTGAAGTGAAGCTAATATCAGGGAGACAGAAGATCCAACATCTTCCCAAGTCAGAAATAAATTATTGTGTGCCCTATTTCAAAATGTGGGAAAACAAGAGGACAAGAAATGAGGACATGATGATAAGTGGTTAATACCTGAAATATTTTCAAACGTCAACACTACCTATGTTTCAAAGACTGCAGGTAATGGAAATATGATGGATAATCCACTGCAGCAGTATGTGGAGCATTGATTAATGAATGATTTGGGGCAGCACAGAGTACAACTGGTAGAGCCACTGCCTCATTGTGTCAGAGACTCAGGCTCATTCCCGTCTCTGTGCTTCAGTTTCCTGCCACATCCTAAAAAGACTAGGTTTGTAGGTTAATTGCCATTGTAAATTTCCCCCTCATGCGTGGATGAATGGGGAGTTGATGGAATATGGGGAGAATTAGAGAATTAGAGAATCAAATAGGTGGTTGATGGTCAGTATAGGATTGGTAGACTGACCCATGCTGTGTACCTCTCCCAGGCAATGGAGTTTGAATCGTACTGTGGCAGTTCAGGCATTTAAAGTCAAGTTAAATACAATCTGGAGCGAAAGGTTAGCATCTGAAATACAATAGTTGGCCATTTGCTTCACCAATGTCCTTCAGGAAAGGAAATCTGATGCCCTTATCTTGAATGGATAATATAAACCCCACACCTATAGAAATATGTTTCTAAACCATTCTCTGAATAATGTGCAAAGCCAAGACAATTATAACTGGCTGATAAACATTGGCATGGGCAGCAAAGTCTGCTTTAACAAATTAAAAATGAAATCACATTCACTTAAAAATAGCCGCTGCAGTACACAGATGTGATAAAGCCTCAGAAAGTAGAGATCAGAGAGGTTATAAGTAGACTTTTAATAACCTGTCTCATATATTTGATAAACAACTGAATATTAGCCATTTTCCTGTGTATTAAAAACTGAAATGAATTTACTTCTGGCATGAGTCAAGTACAGTAATTTAGCTGAGATGCTGTCATGACTGTTGTTACGGTTGGATGCAGATTTGTAATAAAACAAAAAGCCAAAGGCAATCAACAGTTAACGCATATAACTCGAAAATACAATACGACTATTGCTCAGCAGTCAGCTCAAGTGGTGGATGTGAGCTTCTGCTCTCCAGACACCCACAGGGAACAGAGACAGGGAGTTGCAAATAGACGAGTTGCAAGGGAATTATTTGGAGTTTAAAAAAAAATTAAATGAGCACCTGATAAACAATAAGCTAGTTTTCATGTCGACTTGATATTACAAGGATATTATGGGACTGTTAGGAAGGAGGGAAACACAATATTCTGCAAATATATAATTTTCCTTATTTTCCTAAATTGCGACTTTGGATGGCACCCATTTTCTGACTCCTCCACTAGGGCAGCCGAAGAAAGAATATGAGACGCAGATTTACCATCATATCCAAGACCCTCAAAATAGATTACTTTCTGATTAGAACACCTATCCACATATAAATTGATGCTAGAGATGACTAGGTATTTTGTTCCATTTAAGCTCTTTACCTTGTAAGGGAGCATTAGTTTTTTTTACCTTGTTTAGGGAGCATTAGGTTTGTCTTGGATACTGCTGGAGTTCTGGTAAGGTCTACACTGGGTACAGTTACACAACATGGGGTGTCTAAGAGCAGCTACAGAACTCTTGGCTGCCACAATGGAAAGTGGATGAAAAGAGGGAATTTCAATGTCATTACATAACATAAAACACCTTAAAGGTCAAGTTAACCATGGTCCACTGTTAGCCTTTAAAATCAGCTGGGTGTCTGTGCAGAGCAAGCATTAATTTCAGTTCTTGACTGACATATTTAGCAATCATTCAACAACCAACAAGTCTAGATGAGAATAATGAAACAATCATTTGCCTTTTGACAAGAAGGCAAATGATCTTGTTGGTATGACTGCATCACTCTCATTGGACTGATTGCATCAGTCACTCCCATGATGATAGTGATAATAAGCTGGTCTTGTTCTACATTGCTGGCCAACAATTCCTATTCAATGTCAAGTTGGGTTTACGCAAAAGTGATATAAAGTACAATGAAAATCATGCAACAACATCACAGGCACATAGACACAGACAGCACGCAAAACATAAATTATACAGAAATTATGCATAAATTATACAAGACAGTTAAATGGAAAAATACATTAGTGCCTAGTACACAAAACACCCAGCAACAGGCCTCATACCGTCATGTCCCTGAGTTCAGTGTGTAGCTCACCTACAGTTTTTATTTCCTCAGAAAAGTTTCAATGACAACATAGTATCCCATTTTGAACATCTTTTCAATGTTAATGCAGCTTCTTCAGCACTATATCCTGCTGAGTTTTACTTAATTGATTTTTTTAGAGATACAGAATGGATTATCGAGTCTACACCGAACAGCAATCACTCCATACACTCGCACCATCGTACACAATGAGGACAATTTACAATTTCCAGAAGCCAACTAACCTGTAAACTTGCACATCTTTGGAGTGTGGGAGGAAACTGGAGCACCTGGGAAAACCCACTGGAGAGCATGCACAGTCAGGATCAAACCCAGATGTCTTGCGCTGTAAGGCAGCAACTCTACCGCTGTATCACAGGGTTCAGGGGTCATACAGGAAAAACTTTATCTCCATGTTGCATGCGAACACAAACCCTTCTCTGCCAGTGTTCGACAACTCGCGTGATATTGAGCGCAGAGCATCAGGTTCATCATCTAACAATTCTGTACAATAAATTTCCAGACCTGTTGAAAATCTTTCCCATTCATCAGTAATTATCCAGTGTGATTACTAACAGTAAGGGTAACTCTTAGCGGAGGGTAGTGCAATGGTTATGGTACTGGATCAATAGGCTATGTTCTGAACAATTGACATTTAAACATCATAGGAGTTGCAATCTTAATTTCATGTAAGTAGTTGAAATCACAGTTTAAATTAAATAAACCAAGTGTCAATAATTGTGCATGAAACGTTAAATTAAATAAAACAAGTCTCAATAACTGTGCATCTAATTTAAAATCCACTGACATTCTTCATGGATGGAAGCTGCTAATTCTACCTGTTCTGCCTTTTATGTGATTGAATCCGGGCACATTTAGGGATTAACATTAAATGAAATAATTGACAGTGGCATCCTTATTCCATCAAGGAAAAAGTAAAATATCTCAAATTACTAATCATTATAGAAAAAATATTAATGACATTTATTCTTGAACTTGTCTTCATTAAATCTCAACACTGATGTTGTTGATCTATACTAAAGGTAAACTGCTTTTCATTTGTGTCCTTCCCCGGGATGGAATAATCTGTCTCCTTTTCAACGTGTATTTTTTGTCATTTACATTTGTGGTTGATAAAGGAGGGTAAACTCTTGGAAAGTGCATCAGTTTATTTAGTGTTTATGCCTCTGAGAAGATTCAGCATGTCCATGAGGATTCTCTTGAATATCAACGGTTGGGTTAAGGAGAGTATTCTAACGGGTTGCATCTCAGCCTGGGGGGTTTGCTAACTGCTCTTTTCTTGTCTGCCTGAGTCTGTAGAGTGCAATGAACACAGCCCAATCCATCACAGGCCCATCGCTTCCTTCCAACCAGTCCATCTTCACGGAGCTTTGCATCAGGAAGACTGGATGCATTGTAATGGATGACTGCTATTCTGGGCATTCACTTTTCTTCTCTTACAACTTGTAGGAAAGGATGCAGGAGCTTGAAAGCCTGAATATCCAGACTTGAGAACAGCTTCAACCCCACTGCCATCAGACTCCTGAACAAATCACCTGTTTCAAATTACATTCCACAGTTACTGCCAAGTATTACCTCATTCAGTTATTCCATTGTAGGCCACTCTCGGTCATGACTGACCATGGGTGATGCATCCTAGTCGGATAATGCAATGTCATATGGAGGACAGGCTGTCGCCCATGCAGCACGTCCCCCTTCTCCACGTCGCTGATCGATCCAAAAGAACAGCAGGGTTTTTACAGTTTGGCACCAGCACCATCGCAGGAGCTGCTAGAGCGAGATTGTAGACAACGACGAACTGCCTTAGGGGGCTCCGACTCCGGATTTTCTTGAGGTTTACTCCTGGAGCCTTTTCCATGACTGGATATGGCCACAAGGCAGTGGAGGGTTTAAATCAGTTTTCCCTTTCCTAGATGGACTGTCTTCCCAGGCTGATGAGCCCCATCTGCCCAAGACTCGTGGGGGCGGGAGAGTCCACCTTCCCGTGCAGGTCTATAGTACCTGCCCACTGCCCAATTATTCCATTATTATACTTTAATATTATTATAGACTGCTCAGATTTTGCACTACAGTCTTGCACAATTCAAAAATTGTTTTGCCCCCATTGTGGCATTTTGTTACTCTGGTAGCTTCATGTGAACAAGCAATATCATTAGACCCTGACAATAAACTAAACTATCTAATCTGATATCATGTCCAGGCATCCTAGGCTGCCATCTTCATGGAAGTTACAATCCTACAATCCAAATCGAATGTGATTTCTCAGATCCCCACCCCCCATCTTTATGACTACAGCTATCTCTCTGAATAGATAATGTAAACTTCTGAAACTTACATTATCTCTTCACCAGCCAGCTATGGACTGAAGGTACTCCTCCAAACTTCTCCGCAAATGAAAT
The DNA here is from genome assembly GCA_963514005.1 of Raja brachyura. Next base: position 90,572,382 of record OY740783.1, read on the forward strand.
ATCTGCAACTTTTCATGGACTCAACATATGAGTGTATGAAATGCTTTGCAAATGATTTCCATAAATAATTTCACTTTGTTATAATTATTCACTGCAGCATCTAATGACTACATAATTTCAGCAATTCACCTGAGAGTATTATGTTGGTGATTTGTCTCTGCACCTCTACCCATCTCATGTGTTTTTTAAATAACTTTGATGCCTTTGATTTTTTAAATGACTTAAGTGACTTATATGACTGGTGCTTGAGCTGTCATTTTTTAAGTGAGCAGGCAACTCATGTTGGCATGTTTCTTCTGAACTCCACTCTCTGCAGCCTGTGTTGCTTTGGTGTTACTTATTGTACCATTAAGACAATGCTGATGCCCAGCACGTAAATGGAACTGATAGGACACCAATTCTTTCGCCTCAATGATTAGCTCGAGTACCATTTTGGAAGAGTTTGAGTGTGAGTTCAGTTTATTCTCACAGTGCAAAGCTTTTGTTGCGTGCTAACCAGTCAGCGGAAAGACAATACATTGTTACAATCGAACCAGCCACATTGTACAAATACATGATAAAGGGAACAACATGAATAACATTTCAAACATTTCACCGTATTTGAAAACGAGGTACAACACTTTGAAGAGAATACGTCGGTGGGTTTATATAGCGTGTCATCATTTGTTTGCCTCGCAAAGTAAACTTCTGAATACTTCCAGGAGTTTTGCTAAGTTATCTTTACAACAACAACTACAAGGCAATGAAATTTTCCAACAAGAATATTTATTCCAATTTTCACAGCTAAGAATTCCCTATATATGGTGCATATTTTGTAAGCATATATAAAAATATTGATTAAAATTATAAAGATATACAAGCTGGGAGTGGTTAAGTAAATGGATGTTGACCACCAACTCTTATGACGCAGTCATATTCACCTCAGTTCCATATGATGCAATAGACAATGGACAATAGGTGCAGGTGTAGGCCATTCAGCACTTCAAGCCAGACCACCATTCAATGTGATCATGGCTGATCAACCCCAATCAGTACCCCGTTCCTCTCATATCCCCTGACTCTGCTATCTTTAAGAGCCCTATCTAGCTCTCTCTTGAAAGTATCCAGAGAACTGGCCTCCACGGCCCTCTGAGGCAGAGAATTCCACAGACTCACAACTCTCTGTGTGAAAAGGTGTTTCCACATCTCCGTTCTAAATGGCTTACTCCTTATTCGTAAACTGTGGCCCCTGGTTCTGGATTCCCCCAACATTAAAACATGTTTCTTGCCTCTAGCTTGCCCAAAGCCTTAATAATCTTATATGTTTCAATAAGATCTCCTCTCATCCTTCAAAATTCCAGAGTATACAAGCCCATGCCGCTCCATTCTGTCAGTATATGACAGTCCCGCCATCCCGGGAATTAATTTGTGAACCTACGCTGCAAGAATTTGAATATGTGGAGGTGAATGTATTAGACAACTGAAACTACCCTCTAGTACACTTTCAGTGTGGGAAGCGTGATGTTGAGGGCTTGAACAATTGAATGCTCAGTAGATTTTACTGGGTCATTTCAAAATCCAGTAAGCCTTGCATGGACAGGGTGCAGAGTAAAACCTCCAACACCTTGCCTAGGATGGCATTTCAGAAGAGACTAGACTTTGTTTTGTTTCTATGGAGGGGGATGGAGGGACCTACATCTGTGCACAAAATGATATGGAGGGGGGTAGAATGGGTTGATAGTAAGATACTTTACCCGATTGCATGAGTGTCAGAAAAAGGGTAGGTACAGGCTTAGCGAAATAATTTTAGAGTTTCGGAGGAAGGTTTTTTAAACTAGAGGAGTGGTTGGAATCTGGAGCTCGCTATCTTGAGGGAGAAATTCCCTCAGCATTTAATGGCTATCCAGATGAACTCTTGAATCACCAAGGTATGGAAGGCGATGGACCAAGAGCTGGTAAATGGGAATAGTGTAGCTGAGTACTTGACAGTTGGCATGGATATGGAGGGCCAATGGGCCAGCGCTGATTCTCTGACTGATGGAGGAAGCAATTATCCATTAGTATCAGGATGCTCTGCAACCATCATGGTCTCATTAAACAATAATTGTCCTTTGCAAGTTACCTACATACAGCCCACAGATGAAGATGCCAATTGCATGAGCACAAGCGAGGTACCAACCTCAGGCAATGCCATGAGTCAAACTGAACCTTTCAGGTATTCATTGCCTAGTTTATTTGAATTGCTGTAACAGTACCAGTTTACGGGTGGCACAGCTGTACAGTGGTAGAGCTGCTGCCTCACAGCCCCAGAGGCCCAGGTTAGTTCCTAACTATGGCTGCTGTCTGTGCGGAGTTTGCACGTTCTCCCTGTGACTGCATGGGTTTTCTCTGGGTCTTCTGGTTTCCTCCCATACACCGAAGATGTGCAAGTTTGTAGGGTAAATGGCTTCTATAAATTGCCCCAAGTATAGGATGTGAAACTGGTATAACATAGATCTATTGTATGGGTGACCGATGGCCAGCATGGATTTGGTGAGCCGAAGGGCTTGTTTCCACGCTATATCTCTAAATTAAATTAAACTACCAGATTTGCCTTATGACATCAATTTATTTGTCCTCACCAATTCTATTTTTGGATTGCACTCTTCTTAGGTTGTGATAGTGCAGACAAACTATTCTGCAATGGACAAATAAATATAAAATATTTATAGTATAGTCTTCTGCACAGCAATTTTTCTTCCCAGTCACTTTTAAAGAATGCCTCCAAGGCCTCAGCACTCCAATGTGTTTGGTTATTGTTGAGTAAATGGATTCTAAAAGGACCGATAACAGTATGCTTCCTTGAAGTTTAGTAAATGAATAATATACCGACATTTTATTGAAATTTTTGATCATTCAGCTTTTAGAAATGTCATCCAATTGGTCACTGCAAAGTGGTCAATACAACAGCAGGAAATTCAATTATTGTGACACTATAAGTTCCAGTGACAGAAACTAACCAATTAAACCCTTGAAAATGTTTAATGGTCTGCCATTACATTACCATCTTTGCAATGACATGTTGTCATATTATATAGACTTATTAGCAATATAAAATTTCCACAACTGTCTGGCAGTGAAATAATATATAATTTGGATTCTTGTCTGGTCCTAATAAGTTTAAATTTGCATTCTGTCAGGAGTATCCTTAGGCAAGTACATTCAGACAGAAAATTTAATTTCTTTGCAAACACATTATATTTTGGGCACCATTTCAGCACAGAATTTACTGCAATTTGTCAAAAATAATGCACATTTCTGCTTAAATAAAGATTTTCATCTGAAATGAAAAAGCAGCTTATACGGAAAAATTAAAATTGATTCAAAATGATAAATACTTTGCTCCCTTTGCGTTGTTCACTTTGAGAAAGCCACGGAGGCGAGACATTACTGTTTTGATAGCGTCAATTTAATACTTTTAGTTCATGAATCTGAGACAATACTCTTAACATTTAAACAAAAGATAAAAAATTGCAAAGAAATAAAAAGCAGCATTGCAAACCATTCAACATTTTCTGAAAAAATAATGCAGAAAGATATGTCACTTTTTTTCAATCATCTGTGAGGCATCTGCACTAATATGTTATGTAAACTTAGAAAATTAAACTAGGAGCAGCTGAGGCAGAAATAATCGTAACATTTCAGGAAAAAAACCTATAAATTTTAAGCAAGGTACGGGGCAAGAAACGAGGCTCTGAGGAGAAAACTGTGAAGAAATGTGTTTTAGATCACGCCAAAAAAAACAACAGCACAGGCCTAAGAGCTCTTTACAGTCCCAAAATAGTGTTTAACTTCCACAGATTACTGTTAATTTTGGCATCTCCAAATCTCGTGCATCTGTTGCAAAGCCCAAGCATTTTAACTTCAGTCAAACAGATGGTCAAAATGAAAGACTATTGCAATTCTTATAATTTGCATCTCTTTCTGTTCCCAAGTTAAAATTATGCAGGTCCTCGTGGCAATGTAATGCCACATTTTCTTTGCAACGAAACTTGCTGCATGTGAAAGCTGCACTTTTTGATTTCTTATCTTTGTCATAGGACGTAAGGCACTTGGAGATACCCTGAGGTGGGAAAAGGTGATGTATTGAAGTTAATTCTGTATTCTTCACTACACATCATGTCAATGCAGTGGATGCACCACTAGTTTATTTATTGACAGTGTGCAATCCATTTTTTTCCTATATTTATTTGGCCAATTAGATTTTATCTCGCCACGCATCTTGCATTTACAATAACACAATTCAGTTAAATCTCTTATCAATAAATCATGATCACGGAACAGTAACATTATTTTTGTGCTCACTTCTTGCCTGGCACCTCTTAATTAATTTTGGAATCCACTACTGCATTATCCCCATCAAAATATGCAAGTCTTGAATCTCAGAAGTCTACTGATTATACATTTTGCCCAGAAGAGCCCAGATGGAATTTCTCCTTCTATATCTGGTGCCTGCGTGTTGATTTACTTGTTGCTATCACCCTGCTACACTAGAGACCTTTTCAAATCAATTTACTATCCATCTGTTCTCTGTTTAGTGTTATACATCAGAGAGGAAGAGAATTGAAAAAAATAGACCCGTAGACATGATAATGGATGAGACACAGCCTCAGTGAAATAATTGCTCAGGCTGTTTGCATTCAAGAGCTATTTCGCTACCACCTGATCAATCAGTAAACATTTACCAATGTTAGCAAACACAAAATGCTTGAGTAACTCAGCTGGTCAGGCAGCATCTGTGGAGGATATGGATAGATGATGTTTTGGATCGAGATCCTTCTTCAGACTGATTGTAATAGGGGGGAGAATTTGGAAGAGAGAAATGGGTGGGGACAAAATCTGGCAAGTGCTGAGAGGATACTGTTGAATTGGGGTTTGATTAGTAGATACATGGGCAAAGGCTAGAGTTGAAAAGGAGACCAAGCAGATAAAGAGACGAGAATATGGGATGCAGGGAGTGGAGTGAGTGGGGGATATTTGACAAAATGCGTGTGCACGGGGATGGGGCAAGGGGTGCACAGGAGAGATAGAGGAGGAAGGCAGGAGAGGGAGGGGTGGGGGGCAAGTGTTACCCTTGTTAGATAGTTTCATTTTTAGTGAAGAATTACAATTTGTTTGTGAACAAGGTTAGGGCTGATTGCACTTAGAGAAAGTCAATGCCAGCCAGACAACTGTTGTCATACTCCATACATTCGCACTTGCACACTGGATGGCAGCAATTCTGACCTCCTGTTCTAATGTTGGCTCAGCACAGAGTCACGCAGCAAATCTGTAACATCCTAGGCTGAGTCACCCTGCATCTGATCGCTCAACTCTACGCATGCCAGATCTAAGCCTTCGTGTGTGGATCAATCCATTTGAAAAAAGTTTCCGGAACATCTCTGGAACTGTAAGTGAAGGTAAGTGAACATCAAATGACTGCAGATGCTGGAAATCAAATAAAAATGGAAAAGGCTAGAAAAACGTAGCAAGTCACAGAGCATCTGTGAAAAGGGAAACAGTCAACCATTTGGATCCACAGCCATTTGTCAACAGTGAAGGTCAGTGATTTGTTTTCTTTTAACTTTATTTTTGTTAATATTATGTTTTTAAGTTACATTAATTTACAAGAAAGGTGGGAGAGAGAAAACAAAGAATTATAGACCAGATAACCTGACATCGGTGGTGGGGAAGATGTTGGAGTCAATCATAAAAGGTGAAGTAGCGGCCCATTTGGATAGCAGTAACAAGATCGGTCCGAGTCAGCATGGATTTACGAAGGGAAAATCATGCTTGACTAATCTTCTGGAACTTTTTGAGGATGTAACTAGGAAAATGGACAACAGACAATGGTGGATGTAATGTACTTTTCAATTATAAAAGATGCAATAGCCGAACATTTGGATAGCAGGATCTGGATTTTCAGAAAGCCTTTGATAAGGTCGCACATAGGAGATTAGTGGGCAAAATTAGAGCACATGGTATTGGGAGTAGGGTACTGACATGGATAGAAAATTGGTTGGCAGACAGGAAGCAAAGAGTAGGGGTTAATGGGTCCCTTTCAGAATGGCAGGCAGTGACTAATGGGGTACCGCAATGCTCTGTGCTGGGACCGCAGATATTTACAATATACATTAATGATTTAGATTAAGAGATTAAAAGTAACATTAGCCAATTTGCAGATGACACAAAGCTCAGCGGCAGTGTGAACTGTGAGGAAGATGCTAAGAGGATGCAGGGTGACTTGGACAGTTTGGGTCAGTGGGCAGATGCTGTTTAATATGGATAAATATGAGGTTATCCACTTTGGTCGCAAAAACAGAAAGGCAGATTATTATCTGAATGGTCTCTAGTTGGAAAAAGAGGAAGTACAACGAGATCTGGGGGTCCTTGTTCATCAGTCACTGAAAGTAAGCATGCAGGTACAGCAGGCAGTGAATAAAACAAATGACATGTTGGCCTTCATAATAAGAAGAGTTGAGAAAAGGAGCAAAGAGGTCCTTCTGCAGTTGGACAGGGCCCTAGTGAGACAACACCTGGAGTATTTTGTGCAGTTTTGGTCTCCAAATTTGAGGAAGGACATTCTTGCTATTGAGGGAGTGCAGCGTAGGTTCACGAGGTTAATCCCAGGATGGCGTGACTGTCATATGTTATTGGAATGGAGCAGCTGGGCTTGTATACTCTGGATTTTAGAAGGAAGAGAGGGGATCTTTTTGAAACATATAAGATTTTTAAGAGTATGGACAGACTAGAGGCAGAAAACATGTTCCCGATGGGGGAGTTCAGAACCAGGGGCCACAGTTTAAGAATAAGGGGTAAGCCATTTAGAACGGAGATGAGGAAAAACTTTTTCACACAGATGGTTGTGAATCTGTGGAATGCTCTGCCAGAATTGGCAGTGGAGGCCAACTCTTTGGATGTTTTCAAGAGAGAGTAAAAGATAACGGAGTCAGCGGTTATGGGGAGAAGGCTGGAACGGGGTACTGATAGTGAATGATCAGCTTTGATCACAGTTAACGCTGGTGCTGGCTCGAGGAGCCGAATGGCCTACTCCTGCACCTATTGTCTATTGTTTATTGTCTTTTCTCTATGATGAATGCCATTTTTTACTACTTTCCCTTTTAATTATTTATTTAAAACAAATTAGAGGCAGCTCAAAGATATTTTTTAATTGTTTCTGATCAGAAACACTGAGAAAAGGTCTTTGACACACGATGGGCTAGATGACTACACGTGCCACCAGTAGCCCATTTGTCCAGCAGTGTCCAGTCAGATGTATGTGACAACCTGTGAAACCCAATGTAACATATTGGTTGGGTTATGGACAACCCAGATCATTACTTTTTAAATTTAAAAAAAAAATAGATGAGAACTTTTGGCCTAGTGAACATGAATCATCAACATGCACAGCTAATCTATACTACTAGAAGTCTGATCTTGACCACTTCCTGTTGTTCTGTATATTGATTTTAGAAAAAATGCTGCCACTTAAGGCTGTGATTTTTGGCCATCTTACTCAGAGTCCCCCTCCGCTGCGCAGGACAAGAGAATTTTTCCCATCGATGAAAAATAAGAGTTATTATTGTTTAAAAAATGTTGTGATTCTCTCTCCTGAAGGCTACGCCCCTTCTGGAGGGACTATAAAACCCAGAAGTGTTGAGTGCCTCAGTCAGTCTCTGCATGATGGGGGGAGCAAGAGGGTCACGTCTCTCGGTCTGAGCTGTGAATAACACTGAACACATGTCTACTAATTTTACTGATTTACTGATTTTAACTTTTAAAAGTAAAGTGGATAGGTATATGGACGAGAAGGGAATGGAGGGGTATGGTCTGAGTGCAGGTAGATGGGACTAGGGGAAAATAAATGGTCGGCACAGACTGGAAGGGCCGAGAAGGCTTGTTTCCGTGCTGTAATTGTTATATGGTTTTATATCGTTAAACTGTGAGTGGTTTTACTGATGTGTCAGTGCTCTTAATGTTGTTTGAAAATATAGTTTGGAAATGCTAAAGCTGTGTTGCCTTTGGTTTGGAAATGCTAAAGCTGTGTTGTCTTTGGTTTGGAAATGCTAAAGCTGTGTTGCCTTTGGTTTGGAAATGCTAAAGCTGTGTTGCCTTTGGTTTGGAAATGCTAAAGCTGTGTTGCCTAATTAAAGTTGTCTTGCCTAATTAAAGTTGCCTTGCCTTCTATATAATTAAAAGTCTAATCTTGCCCACTTCTTGTTTGAGCTTTATATTGATTTTAGAAAAGACGCTACCACGTACGGCTGTGATTTTTGGCCATCTTACTCAGAGTCCCCCACCGCTCATCAGGTGTTGAGGATTTTCCCCATCGATAAAAAATAAAAGAGTTATTAGTGTTTAAGAAATGTTGAGATTCTCAATCACACAATGAAGGCCACAACCCTTCTGGTGGGAGTGGGGAGGGACTATAAAATACAGATATGTGGGCTTGGCTCAGTCTCTGCAAGATGGAGGATGGAGAGGTCATGACCCATGGTCTTTAGTGGCCTTGCACCCTGCTTGAAATAGTATGAAACTGCACTTGAATTTGGTGGCCTTGCACCCTGCTTGAAGTGGTAAGAAATTGCACTTGAATTTGGTGGCCTTGCACCCTGCTTGAAATGGAATTTCAAGGAATAGCCGTGAGTCAACTGCCAACCCACCAGCCGTGAGTGAGTCAGCTGCCAGCATAACAGGCTTGAGTGACTGAGCCGCCAGCCCAAGAATCCATTCGGCCCACAATGTCCATACTAGCCCTCTGGAAACATGTCCCTTCAACCCCCAACACCCATGCTCCAGAAAGCTCCCCCCACCACTGGCCACCAATATTGGAATTGGTGGCGAGGTGGAATATTGCGTTGGGTGACCAGCCCTCCCGTGTGATGCTGGGACCCAATGGGTCACACTTAGTCTAGTAGTTTCTAAAGTATGAAACACAAAAAGCAGAGTAAGTATGTTATGCCACTAAATAGTAACGCATTGCTGCGTTTTTTCTTGCACTCTCCAGATGGCCTTTACAAATGTGAGATATTTAAGCTCCAACCATCAATGTAGTTCATGGTGATAAAAGTTTTGTTGGATTTACACCTTTAATACTTAGGGTGAACAATCTTTGACAAAGATCATTGATTTGAAGGTAAACACCACCACAGATGCCATGATAGGGCCCCGTCGGGATCCAACCCAAGAACCAAGCAAGCAGCGAATGGTAAAAACATTTCAGTACTGCGTTTCTTACTTTTATTTTTTTTCTCCGTCCTTTCAGGGTAGTTGTTATTCATCAAAGCGGACCACTGAAGAGCATGGTGCCACTGAAGCCAGTTGCTGACTTGTTCCTCCCAGCTTGTGGCGTCTGCACCTGTTTCCCTAGAAACATCTTGAACAAACACTGATGGCAGAGATGGTTGAGCAGTGACATGATATATTGCTTTCCCAGGACCTGCAGCCAACACAAGCCACATATAACAAGACTCACCCTTGCATTCTGCAAACTGTTCGATCCTTTTTCTGTTTCCAATTTTCTTAGTTTGGGCACTGTCAGTTTTGCTATCAAGAGAACGGTATTGTGGCAGGAGCTGAGCTCTTACATTTGATCAATGATAAACCGTTTAGGCCAGACTCTGGTACATCAAAAGTTTCACCAATGGAATGAAGGATCATTAAGTCAAAAATAAAATTCCTGTTGATTAACCCAGGCAAGCCATGAACAAAGCTAGCGGTAGAGCTGCTGCCTCACAACGCCAGAGACCCGGGTTTGATCCGGGTGCTGTCAGTGCAGAGTATGCATGTTCTCCCCATGACCACATGGGTTTTCTCCAACTGCTTCGTTTTCTGCCCACATCCCAAAGACGTACAGGTTTGGAGGTTAATTGGCTTCTGTAAATTGTGCAGTGCATTGAATTAGTGTACAGGTAATCGATGGTCAGCATGGACTCGGTGGGTCAAAAGACCTGTTTCCACACAGTATCTCTAAATGAAAAGCAATGTGAGCAGTATTTACTAAATTGCTGAATGTTTGTTAGCAACTAAGTGCAAAAACAAGAAAGCAGAAAGCAGATAAAATGACCAAAGTATATTGGAGCAGGAGTAGGCCATTTGGCCCTTCAAATCTGCACTGCCATTCTGCATGATCATGATTGAGTTGTTATCTCTCTCTCCCTCTCTATATATAGCCCCTGGTGCCTTTCGAAAGTTGCTTATCCCCTTCTTAAATCTATTTAGTGACAACCTCTACATGCACTGAAATCAAACATGCAAGTGCAGCAAGTAGTTAAGATAGTGAATATATATTGACGTTCATGGCAAGAGGATTTGAGTTCAGGAGCACGGATATCTTGCCGAAACAAGGAACTACAGATGCTGGTTGAAACAAAAGGACGCAAAGTGCTGGACTAACTCAGTGGGTCAGGCAGCATCTATGGAGAACATGGATGGGTCACCGCCCCTCTTCCTACTGAAGAATGGATATCTTGTTACAGTTGTACAGGACCTTAGTGATTCAACACCTGGAATACTGTATCTGAAATAGTACAGAATTCCACTGGTTCGCCAGTCTCTGAATGAGGAAATTGCCCCCAATCTCAGTACTAAACCTCTTGTTCTGTAAAAATGAGTCCGTAACCCTTTCATTTCAGCAAGGGGAAATATCCACCCTGCATCTAATCTGACAAGCCCTTGGAAGATTTTGTAAGCTTTGATCAGATATTTACTTATTTTTCTACACACGAGTGAGTACACACATACTCCACCAAATTTCTCCACATACCACACTCTCTCAATGGCAAACATATCCTTTCTAGGAAGGAGACCAAAACAGTATTCCAGCTGTGGTCTCATTGAGATCCTGCACAATTGCAATGAGACATCCTATGACAAGAGCTCATGCCAAAATGTGTTTAAAGTACAAAGTAATTATTCTACAATAAGCATGCCTACTTAAGCAGAGATTACTATGATCTAAAATAGTACAAACTGCTATTGTACAAATGTTTACCCGTAACATCGCTTTGAAAAGACATTTCTCAAATAAAACTCCATGGTCAAAAGACTTTAAAAAATTTTGATTTAAATTATGAATAGCAAATTGAAATTACACATTGTAGTAGACACAAAAAGCTGGAATAACTCAGTGGGCCAGGCAGCATCTCTGGAGAGAAGGAATGGGTGACATTTTGGGTGGAGACCCTTCTTCACATTGTATTTATTTGCAATTTCTTGGAGACTCTGGGGAATGCGAGTAAACAGAAAATGTCAGACTGGGCAGGCTGTCCTTCTGTGACCCTGGCCTTTAATCTCCCTCCTCAGCTCAAACTTCACATCTCATTGGTCACAAATGGGCTTCCTACTGCCAAGGTAAATAGCTTGTTTATGGCAAGTTTTTCATTGCCAACATTCATTTTATGATATTAATATGCAAACATACCTCCAATAGAAACAATTACAGGATGAGGCAAATTTATATCAAACTGTGATTAAATGTACCCAGAGGTTAGTCAGACAGTACAAATCAATCAAAGGAGAGATCAGTTTCCCTTTTGAGACCTCAAGACAAGGAATTGGGATGGGTTAAATAACATTAATTTTTATTTGGTCATTCTTTTGCTTAAACGTATTTGTTAATAACCTGCAGTGAAAAAAATATGACAAATCCACCAGGTGGCGCCATCAGTGATGGCAGCCTCGCCTACAGTCTGTTTTTTTTGTCTTTTTTGTTATTTTTCGTGTGTTTTAAAAATGTGTTAAAGATCTCTGGTTTGTTTTATGTGGGGGTGGAGGAGGGGGTCAGGGGAAGCCACTTTTTTTCAATCTCTTACCTTGCCGGAGATGTGATTGTTTTCTGGATCGTACCTCAGGTTGCTCTGCGGCCTAACATCATGGAGTTGGTGGCCTTGCTCAGGACTGACTTTGAGCCCCACCATGGGGATGTGGACTTACCATCGGAGCCTGCGATCACTTACTTGTGATCGACGCTCCAACCGCTGCCTGCGGATTCCAACATCGAGGAGCTCGCAGTCTCGGGTAGAGACCGATGTCGGGAAGCTCCAGTTGCAGAAGGTTTTGACCAGCCTCGACCCGGGGTAGATCGCCCGGCGCGGTGGAGCTGAGATTCACCCCTGATGTAGGAGCTTTATCGTCCCGACACGGAGGGCCCGCCACCGGCTACGGGAGTCAAGATCGTCCATGGAAGGCTCGAGGCCTTCGACCGCAGGAGAACAAAGAAGGGAAGAGATTGAACATGTTTTCGCCTTCCGTCACAGTGAGGAATGTGGAGGAGTCGCTATGGTGGATGTTTATATTAAAATGTATTTTGTGTGTTTTGCTGCTTTTTTATTAGTATGAATGAGCAAAATCAAATTCCTCGTATGCTGCAAAACATATTTGGCTAATAAAGTATGGTTATGGTTATGAATGGCTGGTGGAATAAAATACAACCTATATGTGCTACCAGTATAAAAAATGTGTAAATAAATGATCCTTGATTTTATGTTCTAAATATCAATTTGGGCATTGTTTAAAGCACATGTAACTTATCATTCTTTCAGTGAGTACAGAAATACATGAGCCATTTTAATTGCAATCCCCATCTTCGTGAGATGTGGTTTCATAAAGTCTGACTAATCAATCTTGACATATTAAGGTGGTTAAAATGGATGTTCTTTATTTAAATGTAATGATCTTGGAACATCATAGAATACTTAGAGAAATGTGCAGATTTGCTTAGAAAGGTCCTTGGAGATCAACTGATCTGGAATGAATGAGGAACTGATAAAAACTAGCTTCAGTAAAAATATATATCAGAGAAATTAATGGCACTGAAAGCCAATCAATTTTCATGATCTGATCACCTTCATACCAAAGTTTTGAAAGAGGTAGCTTTGGAGATAGTTAATGCATCTTCTAAAATTCCTCATATTCTAGAATGTTTCCCATAAATTGGTTGGTTGCGCTATTTAAGGAAGGAGTGAGATATTTTAAAAAAATCAAGTCCTATCGATTAGTTAACCTGACATCAATTGTAAATGAAATTGACAGAATGTAATATTAAGGAAGTGAATCATAGCATTTTGAAAGTAATGATAGAATTGTGCAGAGCAATATGGATTGATCATAAGAAAATCATCTTTGTCAAATCCATCAAAGTTTTTTCCCAAAGTGTAATTAACAGAAAAGGTAAGAGGATGTTGGGATATTGTTACTGGTGACAGACTTGGTGCCAGGTTATCAGCTGCTCTAAATCAATAATTTGGATTATCTTGTATCTATATGGGAGGAAGGCGACTTTTTCCATGTCGCCTCCCTCGCGGCCTAACAACAGGGATTGGAGCGGCCTTTCCCGGAGTTGGGCCCGGAGCATTGGCAGCAGGCGCAGCATGGACTTTCCATCACGGAGCGGGCGAACCCTTGCCGGGGGTCGCCAGAAAGGAGTGCTCCGATCGCTGGCCTGGCGACTTTGACATCACGGGGTTGTAGTCTGCGGAGCTTTTAGTCGCGGGCGTGGTGTGGACTTACCATCCGGCGTCTGGGATCCTTCACCAGGGATCGCCGGAGAAGAGCTCCGACTGCCGGCCTGCCTGCGTACTATAACATCCTGAAGCCGCGGACTCCGGTAGGAAACTGCCAAGTCGGGACCTCCAAGAGTGTGTTCGACCATCCCGACGTCGGAGTTTCAATCATCCTGACGAGAGGGCCGGTACATCCAGCCGTCAGTAGCGGCGACTACGGAGGGTTTATGGCCCCGACCACGGGTGAACAAGGAGGAGAACTGGCTGGACTTTGTTGTCTTCCACCACAATGACGAATGCTGTGGTGGATGTTTGTGTTAAATTTTATCGTGTATTGTGTGTTCTTTTTAAGTGTTTCACTGCTGGCAAATTCATTTTATGAATAAAATTGATTTTGACTAACTTTGACTTTGAGGTGTAATATATATAAGTTTGATAATACAAAGTCAGATGCTAGTGAAAGTTGTGAAGACCAAACAGAGGGGGATTGGGCGAACACAAATAGGTTAAGTGATGGGTGAGGGTGTAGCAGATGAAATATAACGTGGAAAAAATGTGGTCAGCTACTTTGGGAGAAAAAAAAACATTAGGAAAATGCAGCATTTTTTAAAATGGCAAGAGGTTGAAAGTGGTTTGTGTTCAGAGGGACTAAACATGAATCACTGAGAATTAAAGGGTAGGAAGATCAAACAGTATGTCGGCCTTTACTGCAAGAGGAATTGAGTGCAAGAGTGAAGATATCTTACTACAATTATACGAAACCTGTGAAAGTGCATCTGTGTGCAAGTCTTGTCATTCAATCTAACCAAAGCTGCATTTGTAAAAGAGTGACTGAACTTGTCTAGTGAAGAGAGGCTCAGCAGTCTGGGTGTATACTCTCAGAGGTTAAGAGAATAAAAGCTAATGTAATTGAAAAATGCACTATTTCTTTCCCCGGTATATTTAGATTGAGGGGCCAAGACAGAAAATAAGAGATTAGCCATTCAAGACTGAAATGAAAAGAGATTTCTTCACTCTGAGAATTTGCAAATTCTCCACCTAGCAGGGCTATGGCAAATTTGACAGGGCCGTGTCATTGATTTAGGATGCTATGGGAATCCGTAAACATGGTTCATCACTAAAATCCAACGACCTCTTCAGCCAGAGAGAGACTAACCACTTATCCTCGTTAATCGATGGCGATACCATCAGCAACCTCCCACCATTAACGTCCTTGAAGTTGCCATTACAAGAAACACAACGTAATCAGCCACACAAGTACTCTGGCTCTAAGAACAAGTCAGAGATGGCAATATTCCACACCAAGTCACTTACCTAAGCTCGTGCATCAGGTGCACAATCATTATTTGCCATTTGTCCAGAGCAATTGCATTAACATCTAGCATAAAATAACTTCTTGACTGGCACCTCACCTAGCACCCAAAAACACATTTCCATCTACCACCTGCACATCATGTCTTCAGTGTGCATCATCAACAAAATGCACTGCAGTTACTTGTCTTGGTAACATATCGCAAACTGGCAACCTTTGAAACAAATAGTGAAGGGCATCAAGCAGATGGGAGCATCGCCAACTGGCTTCAGATTTACTGACTTGTAAACAATTGGCCTTTGTTTCCTCAGTGAACTTGCAGCGCAACTGCTTTATGGGAAGTTTTTTACCAAAGGGGAAGGCAGCATTTTCAATCAAACCCAATCAAATCAAACAAACTTTATTGTCATTGATTTATTATACATCGATATATGCAATTCGTTGAAATTCCGTTGCATTTGGCTCCCCGTGCAACACGATAGTAAATAGAAGGATAAAATGGATAAAAGGAGAAAATAGACAATGGTGGCAGCCCATTACATTACATGGCATTCAGGAGTCTGATGGCATTTGGGGAGAAGCTGTTGCAGATGTTCTGCTCCTTATGTTACGATATCTTTTGCCCGAGGGCAGCACAGTGAACAGTCCGTAATGGAGATGTGTGGGGTCCTTTATAATACTGCTGGCCTGAAACACGCAACGTTTGGTCGTAATGTCCCCGATTGAGGGGAGAGAAGTCCCAATGATTTTTTTCAGCCCTCCTCACCACTCTCTGCACGGACTTCCAGTCAGAGGCTTTACAGTCCCCAAACCAGACAGAGATACAGCTGGTCAAAATACTCTCTATGGTGCCCCTGTAGAAAGTGGTGAGGACGGGATGGGGGACGTGAGCTCTTCTCATCCGGCGCAGAAAGTGCAACCACTGCTGCGCTCTCTTAACTGTTGATGAGATGTTATTTGACTGTTAGGTCAGACTGTTAGTGATCTGCACTCCCAGGCCCTTAGTGCCACTGACCACCTCCACATCGCTGTCATTGATGTGAAGTGGTGTGGGACTGTGCCGGTTTTTCCTGAAGTCGACGATGACCTCCTTTGTTTTTTTCAACATTCAGGATCAGGTCGTTCATATTTCACCAGTCCACCAGTTGTTTCACCTCCTCCCTGTAAGCCAGCTCATTGTCGTCCCGGATAAGGCCCACTACTGTTGTAAAGTAACAGTTCACCAGTAACTTCAGAAAGGCATTTAGGAATCTTCGGTAAGATGGAAACAATAAAAAGCAAAGTTGAATAATGCTATTTTAAACCTATGCTCTGCATGTTTATTTGCATTCTTGAAGGAATGTAGATAAATGCTCACAGAAGCCACACGTAATAAAATTAACAAAGGTCTCATTCCAACATGCATTGTATACAATCCAATAAGTATAAAGCTTGGAAAAAATGCACTCTTCCACTTTCAACCAGAATTTATGACTATAGCAGTGCACAATGCTATGTGTCCCCAAAGCAGAAATTAATTTTCATAGCTATTTATTATTCAATCCATTTGAGATGTCTTAATTGGTAATGTTATAATCTTAGCCTTGTTTGCTTGTCTATTTGGCTCATATCTGGATGATCCACACATCAACAGGTAGGAGAACACATCTTTGGAAGCTTGTTGCAAGATGTTGTTTTCCTCGTTGAGGTTAGATATTTGGCTAAACATTTTTTAATCTCTAAAAACCTAATCTTTCTTCAAATAATTGCTTCACAATATATTTCTCATGAATACCAGCAATAGGCAATCCAGCCGATCACCAATTTTACTTCGGAGTCACGTGAGTGACTACGTGAAGAAGCCCCGCCTGGCGCTGGATCGGCATTACGTCGACGCTATCGGTAGAGGAAGAGCTGCAGGGCGCAGCTCCAACACAGCGGTAAGGAAACGGCCCGCAGGTAAGTAAAATTATTTTACTTCCAGGGCGTTTTCTAAAAACTCCGTAGGCTGGTGGGTAAACCAGGAGGAGTTAAAATAAAAATAAAAATGTTTTCAGTTGAATATTTTTTTATTAGAAGTATAAGTCCAAGTATAAGTACAAGTATAAGTACATATTAAAACAACATTCTTGATAAAGAGATAGGTAGTAATTACCATATTTTCTTATATATACTTCTAAACATTTTATTATAGTTTTTTTATAGTGAAAAGTAGGAAAATGTGAAAAATGATTAACATAAAAATAGTTATAAAATAACCAAAAGAAAAAAGTAAATAAAATAACAGTGGTATATTATACAAACAGTATTTATATAGTAATATATCCGTGATCAACAATGTATTATTCTTCGTCCAATCCTTCGTTCAGGTCTCGGTCAGATCTTCAAACCAAGTCACATTGATCCCTCAAGATATTCAAGGAATGGAGACCAAATCACATTAAATTGGTCTAACTTGCCTAACAGTGCAAGTCTTATTCTTTCCAAGTGTAAAGTCTCCGCCATTCCTGAAATCCACAATCTGATTGTAGGGGGTGTGGGGCCTTTCCAAAATTGTAAAATTAATTTTTTACCAATTATTAAACTATAACCTATAAAAGTTCTTTGTGCTGTCGTGAATAATTGATCCTTTTCTAATATTCCCAATATTATTAATTTTGGATCTGGAGCTAGATTCTTATTTACAACATTCGAGATTACCTTAAATATTTCCAACCAAAAATTCGTAATTTTTATACAAGTTGTAAAAGAATGTGTTAAATTAGCTTCTGTGTATTGGCATTTGTCACATATAGGAGATACATTAGAAAACATTCTATGTAATTTAGATTTTGAAAAATGCAATCTATGTAAAACTTTGAATTGTATCAGGGAGTGTCTAGAATTTAATGAACAATTATGTATATATCGTAAACTTTCATCCCAGATATCAGATTCAATTGTTTTACCTATTTCATTTTCCCATAGTTGTCTGTACTTTTCCGTATTGGGTATTTCATTTTCTAATAAAATATTATAAATGTATGCTATTAATTTTTCCATGTTTGGGTGTTTATTTAAGCATTCATCTAGAATTCCCGTCTTTCTCTTTTTATATTCCTGTCTAGTTGTTTTAATGTAATCTGTTATTTGTAGATATCTGAAGTAGTGTTTAGAGTGTAGTCCATATATTTCCTGCATTTCTTTAAATGAAAGATAAAGATTGTCCCTGTAAAGGTCACTGATCTTATTAATTCCTTGATTTTTCCATTGTAAGAATCCTGAATTTTCCAGGGATGGTTTAAAACTTACATTATTAACAATGGGAAGAACTAATGGGATATCTTCTAGTTTTAACGTTCTTTTTAACTGTTTCCAAGTATTAATTCCACTATTGATTATTGGGTTTTCGCGATAAGTTTTCTTAAATATTTTAATTTTAGAGAATAATATGGAACTGATTTCATACGGTAAGCAGTCTTCCTTTTCCATAAGTAACCAGTTTGGATTTTCATCAAGTTCCACCCACCAGAAGTTCATATTCTTAATATTAACTGACCAGTAATAAAATATAAAGTTAGGTAATGTTAGACCTCCATTAATTTTTGATTTGCATAAATATTTTTTATTTATTCTATGGCTCCTATAGTCCCAAACAAAATTAGTGACTATAGAGTCAACCTTTTTAAAAAAATTCTTAGAAAGATATATCGGGATCAATTGAAATAAATATAATAACTGTGGGAGAAAAATCATTTTTATCGCATTAATTCTACCTATCATTGAGATAGGTAGAGCTCTCCAATATAGAATATTCTTAGATAATTTATTTAGTAGAGGTAAAAAATTATGTTTAAATAAAGAGTCATATTTTTTTGTAACGTGAATTCCTAAGTACTTAATCTGTTCATTGACAATCTTAAAAGGAAATTGTTTTAATACAGTTAGATTATCTTGTGTTAATGGCATAAGTTCACTTTTATTCCAATTGATTCTGTATCCAGAAAACGAGCCAAATTGAGTTATTAAATTCAATAAATTAGGTATGCTAATTTCAGGTTTTGTAATATATAATAATACGTCATCTGCATATAGAGAAATTTTATTTCTTGTTTCGTTAGTTTCATATCCAAATATTTCGGGATGTAATCTTACCTGAGTAGCTAATGGTTCTATAGCCAACGCAAATAATAATGATGATAGGGGACAACCTTGTCTGCATCCTCGAAATAAATTAAATTTGGTGGATATCATTTGGTTAGTTAAGATTCTAGCAGTTGGATTATTATATAGTAATTTGATCCATTTTATAAACTTGTCTCCCAAATTGAACTTTTCCATAACCGCAAACAAATATGGCCATTCAACTTGATCAAAAGCTTTCTCTGCGTCTAACTATATTATTACTAAGTCTTTATTATAACTCCTTTTCGAGTATATAATATTAAACAATCGTCTCAAGTTATATGATGAGTATCGTTTTGGTATAAATCCTGTTTGATCCGGGTGTATTATTTTATTAATCACTACACTTAATCTTTTAGCTAATATTTTAGTTAATATCTTTTGATCCATATTTAAGAGAGCTATAGCTCTATATGATCCCGGATCATCTAGGTCTTTATCCATTTTTGGTATGAGTGTTATAATAGATTCGTTTAGTGTTTCTGGTAAACTCTGTTGTGCATATATATATTCGTAAAGTTTCTTCAAATAAGGTGTTATCAGATCCTTGTATGATTTATAAAATTCCGAACCAATACCATCTGGCCCTGGAGTTTTCCCATTTTTTAATTGTTTTAAAAAAATCGCGGGTAAAACATGCGTCCCGGGGTGTAGAAAAGTCGGGACAGCAGATTATTGCAGAGTCGGTTCCGATACCGGTGGCCGTTGAAATACCCGTTAGTGAGCCTTTGGTTGCTCCACAAACAAAAACTTTGAAAACCCAGTGCCTAAAATGTAAAAGGAAGCTTGAAAGGCCTGAGGTTTCTGAAAGATCCTGAAAGAAAGCCTTTGGCTAAGAATGGATCTAATGGAGAAAATACTCCAAACAATATCAACCAAGGGTCTAAGTACCCAGAATATTCCCAGGCAGCCCCTGAGGGGGTTCCATATCATGAATATGGTGCCAGTTGAATTGGGAATTGAAACTCCAGTGCCTGGGATTGGACTGGAGGAAGTCTCCTTGAACAAGTTTCAGGAGTACCAGGGCGGTATGAGACTGACCCTGAAAGTGGTGTTGTGGTCAGAAGTACCCACCACAATACAAATCCAGGTGTGTCTAATGGGGCACAAAGTTTGCTATACCTGGAGGAGGCGGTGAGGCCATGGAAGGAAACCTGGCGGTCAATATTAATTATATGGTCTCACCTGCCTCAAAAAGCTGTTATGGTTGAGACAGCAGATTTGGATTTAAACACCTATTTATTTGTGGTCAGAAGTACCCACCACAATACAAATCCAGGTGTGTCTGATGGGGCACAAAGTTTACTATACCTGGAGGAGGCGGTGAGGTCATGGAAGGAAACCTGGCGGCCAATGTTAATTATATGGTCTCTCACCTGCCTCAAAAAAGCTGTTATGGTTGAGACAGCAGATTTGGATTTAAACACCTATTTATTGTACCTCAAAGAAGGTACCTATGGTGAATCCGGCTTTTTGGGCGCCAATGTCAGCAATAATGCGGGCGCAGGAATTACGATTCAAAGAATCCTCAAGCTAATTTTGGCATCACTGTCTTTTGGAAGACAAGCTGGAAGGTTGTGGAATGACCAAAGTTCAGAATAAACATATGTTGGGTTTATTCTGCAATTCATTTTTGAGATAAATTATATAAAAAATGGAAGATTGCCATTCGGCCTCTTTTACATCCAAGATTTTCAGGGTTGTGCAGGGCAAGCAATGTTTAAGCTCTTGGTTATTTGTTCGGAGGAAATCTGTCCAAACAAATTAAAGAAATGGATGAAGAGGCAAAAACTGTTGGCCTTGTGAAACCCTTCAGTTTGGCCAGAAAGGCTGGTCATATGAGAAGGGGATTTGATTTTGGAGCTGGAACGAGCCGAGGCAGGAGTATGATAAGGAAGAATTACCAGCCAGCACAGCCGAATGTACACCCATTTATTGGGAAAGGAGGTCATTTCGTCAAACAGTTGGAGAGGTACAAAAATTTTATCCTATTAAAGAAGGATGTTTGGATGAACCTCAGATTGGCGGTAGACTCCGAATGTTTATAATGAAAGGGAGGTATGGATCCATTGGGACACAATAAGCCTAATCATTCTTGGATGTTTCAGTCTTGAAAGAATTCAAATTGACAAAAGAGGTTAAGAATTTGTGTGAGAAAGGAGTTATTGAGAAAACAGGAGAGGATCCACAACAATTGTATCAAATATTTTCCCCAGATCGAAGAAAGATGGGGGTTGTAGAATCATTTTAGATCTCACACAATTGAATACATTTGTCCAGTATAAACATTTTAAAATGGACACATTCAACACTGCAATGCAGCTGGTATCAACAGGTTGTTATATGGCTACAATAGATTGAAGGATGCATATTTTTCGGTCCCAATTCACCATAGTTTAGCAGGTAATTAAAGTTTTATGGATGGGACAGCTGTGGCAATACAAGCATTACCTAATGGGTCAATTGGGCAACTAGATGCTAATTCAGCACCCAGATTGTTCACTTTATTGTTGAAGCCAGCACTTGCACTGCTAAGGGCACAAAACACATCGTTATGGCTTATATAGATGACATTAATTGTTTATGCTAATCAGGAGCCAGCTGAAAATCAGTCTCAGCAACTACAAGCCTGTTTGAGAAGTTGGGTTCCTGATTTATCCAACAAAATCTAAGTTACAGCCATCCCAAACCATGGAATATCTGGGGTTTGTTATTTATTCAGTTACCATGTTGGTAACTTTACCAATGGATAAGGTGATAGATTGACAAATGTGTGTCAGAACCTGATTAACAAACCTTATCCCTCCATCCGAGTAGTGCCAAGGCTATTGGGAAGTTAGTAGCAGCATCTCCAGCAGTGGATTTTGGCCCTCTACATTACCAAAATCTTCAAAGGGCAAAAACTCAAGCGCTTATTCAGCGAGCAGGCCATTTGATAGGCCAATGCAATTGCCAAAGGAAATTGATCAGAATTACATTGGTGGATTGAGAATGTTCCACAAGCTGCTTAGAACATGTGGTCGTCAGCCAGTTTTGCAAACTGACGCAAGTTCTCTCGGATGGGGGGGGGGGGGGGGGGGGGGCTACGGATTATGAGACCTGCTGCGGGGGCAGATGGGCTGTCCAAGAGGATTTTTTGCTTCAAACATATGGTATTAATTATTTGGAGCTACTGGGAGCATTTATGGCTTAAAAGCTTATTGTTCTACATTAAAGATTTACATGTCCATACACAAATATACAATACCACAACTGTGGCATATATCAATCATATGGGTGGTGTCAGATCATGTGATCATCTGGTAACCAGATGTGGCAATGGTGTATTGGAAAAATATTTGGTTCAGCTATTTATCTCCCAGGAAGAGCCAATGTTGTGGCAGACAAAAGATCATGAATATTTAAAGACAATACAGAATGGATGTTATCCACAAAATTTCAAAATATTGTCAGTCGGTATGGAGTACCGTACATTGATCTGTTTGCATCTAGATTGAATCACCAATTGCCGAAATACGTGTCTTGGGAACATGATCCAGGGGCAGTAGCGGTGGATGCTTTCTCGCTACACTGGGGGAATACGTTTTTATGCTTTTCCCCATTCTGTCTGATTGGGCAATGTTCCAAGGAAATAGCGCAAGACGCTGCCAAAGGCATTATTGGTGGTGCCAAAATGGGCCTACGCGGTCATGGTTCCCATTGATGCTTAAAATGATTGTTGAACCATGTATGACAATTCCCAGTTGCGACAATCTGTTGACACAACCAGTAACAAAAGAAATTCGTCCATTGCATGATCATATGAATTTGTTTATCTGCAGGTTCTGACCAGACCATTGCAAGAGTTGAACTGTTGGACAGGACCATGGTTGTATAGATGTAGCTTAGAGGAATAGCACTAAAAAACAATTTTTGTCGCATATAACAAAATGGGAAGTTTTGTACACAGTCAAAGATACCTTATCATACTGCAAACATTTCAAATGTTTTGGAGTTCCTTGCTGGGCTACACTTGATGAGCATTTGAGCTATAGTGTCATTAATTGTGCTTGTAGTGCATTGTCATCCTATTTAGGACATATTTCTGATCTGGATTCAGTAGGGTCTCACCCATTAGTATCCCGATTCATGAAAGGTATTTTAATAAAATCCTCCCAAGCCCAGATATACAGAAATTTGGGATGTTAGCATTGTTCTCATTTTGCTGAAACAATGGGCTCCAATTACTTCAATGTCTTTGCAGAAATTAACATTTAGGTGGTTATGTTAATGGCATTGGTATCAGCTCAAAGAGTACAAACTTTGCAATTATTACGGATGGATTGCATGCATGTGACTACAGATAACATTGTGTTTATGTTTATGACCTGATCAAACAAAGCAGACCAGGGAGAACTGGAATTAAGGTAATGTTTAAAGCGTATCCTATTGATGAAACACTGTGTGTAGTTAAGCATTTAACTCAATACATTGAGGTAACCAAAAATCTCAGAGGTTCTGAGAAAGCGTTATTGATAACACACAAAAAGCCACATATAAAGTTCAGCTCAAACCATTTCTAGATGGTTAAAACAGGTTTGGGTCTAGCAGGAATAGACACTGATGTGTTTAAATCTCACTCCACTAGGGCGGCAGCTGCGTCCGCGGCGAAGGTACAGGATGTACCACTCGATAAAATTTTAGAGGCCGCAGGGTGGGGTAGAGTAGAAACATTTTCAAAGTTCTACAATAAACCTGTTGTCACGGTGCCAGGATTTGGACACACAGTACTGGGTTCTCTTTAAATGCTTGCTTTGTTTTATATTATCAACTTATATATTCGATTTATGTTATCATTGACATCATTTGTCAATTTTCTTTTTGTAATTTTCCCCTGGGAAAGAGGGGTTATTATTTTTTAAAAAGTTGTTCTTTTTTATGGCTAAAAGACTTATTACATAAATTGTAACAATGTCTTAAAATACTATTTACTCACTACTGTGTTGACTAAACAGAGAGTCGTATGGAATGAATTTACGACATAAAAAACACAGAGCTTTAAAATCTTCACGTAGTCACTCACGTGACTCCGAAGTAAAATAGTAAGATTAAACGAGAACTTACCTGTTCGAAGTTTGATCTTTATTTTATGAGGATTTACGATGAGGGATTACGTGCCCTCCACTCCCAACCCTCATAATATAAATGATCATCTGGTAGTTCTAGTCTATTTTTGAGCCTTACTATCTTACTCCGGCTATTGGTTCTGTGTTTTTCATGCCGCTGCTTTGAAGTATGCCGATCCAGCGCCAGGCGGGGCTTCTTCACGTAATCCCTCATCGTAACTCTTCATAAAATAAAGATCAAACTTCGAACAGGTAGTTCCCTCCAAGGCTACAGTCAATAATACTTTGGTTCACTTTCATGAGAGAAGTACTCATAAACATCGGACATTCGGTACCTCCAAACATCGTTCCGGATTGATCTCACTCGCTGGATTACTTGGACATACTAGTCGGCGGGGCTGTGGCTGCGTTCAAGGTCTTGAGACGGAGGACACATGGGAAGTGCTCTGGAGCACTCACCCGACTCCGGCGACAAGGATCACGCACACCACTCCCGAGCATATTCCTGGGAAACATACATTCTCTCAATAAGAAAGTGGACAAACTGCAACTCCTGCACCAGATAAAGAAGGACATTTCTCGAGCCGCTGCCTTGTGCTTCACCGAGATCTGGCTGTGTGAGTCGACCCCGGACAGCACGCTGCAACTGGCTGGCTTCCAACTTCACAGAGCGGACCGCGAAGTGGAGGCAGCGGGGAAATCGAGATGTGGTGAAATATGCTTCTATACCAACCAGGACTGGTGCAGCGACATCACGGTACTGTTAAATTTCTACTCTCCCAAACTAGAATCCCTTTTTATAAAGCGCAAACTCTTCTACTCTTTGAGGGAATTTAACTCCTTTATTCTCGCTGAAGTTCACATTCCCCCCCAAGCCTGCGTACGTGAGGTGCAAACACAACTCGCTGACCAGGTAATGAGGGTAGAGAGTGACTTCCTGGACTCCATGGTCATTGTTTTGGGAGACTTTAACAAAGCTAACCTCAGCCGTGACCTTCCAAAGTACAGACTTCAGGTTACCTGCCCCACCAGAGGGGAGAGAACAATTGACCACTGTTACACGCCAATCAAGAACGCATATCGCTCTGTTCCCCGGGCAGGTCTGGGTCTCTAATCATTGTCTAGTTCACCTTATTCCGACCTACAGGCAGAAACTAAAATCTGCTAAACCTGTGGTCAGAACAACGAAAAGGTAGACAAGCGAGGGCATTGAGAAACTACAACCCTGCTTTGACTGCACGGATTGGAATGTGTTCAGGGAAGCAACCACAAGCCAGTTGTATAGGGCTCTGGTGAGACCAAATCTGGAGTATTTTGTACAGTTTTGGTCTCCTAATTTGAGGAAGGACATCCTTGTGATTGAGGCAGTGCAGCGTATGTTCACGAGATTGATCCCTGGGATGGAGGGACTGTCATATGAGGCAAGATTGAAAAGACTAGGCTTGTATTCACTGGAGTTTAGAAGGATGAGGGGGTTCTTATAGAAACATATAAAATTATAAAAGGACTGGACAAGTTGGATGCAGGAAAAATGTTCCCAATGTTGGGTGAGTCCAGAACCAGGGGCCACAGTCTTAGAATAAAGGGGAGGTCATTTAAGACTGAGCTGAGAAAAAACTTTTTTACCCAGAGAGTTGTGAATTTATGGAATTCCCTGCCACAGAGGGCAGTGGAGGCAAAATCACTGGATGGATTTATGAGAGAGTTGGATAGAGCTCGGGGGGCTTGGAGTCAAGGGATATGGGGAGTAGGCAGGCACGGGTTATTGATAGCGGACGATCAGCCATGATCATATTGAATGACGGTGCTGGCTCGAAGGGCCGAATGGCATCCTCCTGCACCTATTTTCTATGTTTCTATGCTTCAAAGTCTCCACTATTGTCCCTGTGCCCAAATAGGCAAGGATTACTGGTCTTAATGACTACAGACCTGTCGGACTGACCTCATGAAGTCATGTATACCCTTGAAAGGCTTTTGCTAGCAAAGCTGAAAAATATCACAAACCCCCTGCTGGACCCTCTGCAGTTTGCATATCGGGCCAATAGATCTGTGGATGATGCAGTCAACCTGGGCCTGCACTTCATCCTACAGCACCTAGAACGCCAGGGAACCTATGCAAGGATTTTGTTTGTTGATTTTAGTTCTGCATTCAACACCATTGTGCCAGAGCTACTACACTCCAAGCTTTCCAAGTTGACTGTGCCTGAACCCCTCTGTCGGTGGATCACCAGCTTCTTGACAGACAGGAAGCAGCATGTAAGGCTGGGGAAGTACATCTCAGACCTGCAAACCCTCAACATAGGAGCACCACAAGGCTGCGTACTCTACCCTCTCCTCTGTTCTCTCTACACCAATGACTGCACCTCCACTGACTCCTCTGTCAAGCTTCTCAAGTTTGCGGATGACACAACCCTGATTGGACTGATCTGGGATGGGGACGAATCTGCCTACAGAAAGGAAGAATCACAGCTGGCATCCTGGTGCCATCGCATCAATCCAGAGCTCAATGCTCTTAAGATAGTGGAATTGATTGTAGACTTTAGGAGAGCTCCCTCACCCCACTCACCATCAACAACATCACAGTCACATCTGTGGAGTCTTTTAAGTTTCTGGGAACCATCTCCAAGGATGGGGGGCCACCATCGACTCCACAGTCAAAAATGCACAACAGAGGATATACTTCCTGTGGCAGCTGAGGAAGCCTAATTCTATATGGCTATCGTAGAGTCTGTCCTCACCTTCTCCAACATGATCTGGTTTGGCTCAGCAACCAAGCACGACACCAAGCAAATTGTCCAATCAGCTGAGAAGGTCATTGGCTGCAACCTTCCCTCCATTGATGAACTGTACACTGCAAGGGCCAGGAAGCAAGTGGGTAAGATCATCTCTGACCCCTCTCACCATGGCCACAAACTCTTTGAATCACTTCCCTCTAGAGGGAGACTCCGGACTGTCAAAGCTGCCACAATCAGACAGAAAACAGCTTTTTTTCCATGAGTAGTAGCTCTATTCAATAACCAAAAATCTGTAGCCTCCTTTTGCTCTGGTATTTTATTTAATTCACATGTTTAATCAATAATGCTTTATTATTAATGTTTAATGTTTTATATATAATTCCTAAATGTCACTGTATGTCATGTTGTCACTTGAAGGTAGAGCACCAAGGCACATTCCTTCTATGTGAATACTAGGCCAACAAACATATTCATTCATTCATTCATTTATTCAGTGACATCGACAACATTCTGACCCTTGCAACCAACCCAGCACCACCACCAGGACAACAGCCTTTATGACCAAGGTAAGACTACATTTTTAAGCACTTTGATCGGTATAAGATCAAGATCAGCCAAATGTGATGACTCTTATGTATTGCCTCAGTGGAGTCTGCTATTTTCAAACTCTTGGACTTAAGTATGACTGTGCTTATGTATGGTAAGATTTTTACTGAACTGTGTGCAAAATTAAATTTCACTGTACCCAAGTACTTGTGACAATAAAGTAGCACCGAACCATTGAACTGTGAGGAAATACCTGAAAGCGTCACCTCCAGGTTCAAGAACAGCTTGAAATCATGAGGCATTTGAACACTGTACAACACTAATCACTACCCCACTAGAGAGATGGGGCTCCTAAGGGACCGTATTAGGACCCTGGAGCAGCAGCTCGATGACCTCTGCCTGGTCAGGGAGAGTGAAAAGGTGATAGAGGAGAGTTATAGGGAGGTGGTTACTCCAAAACCACAGGAGAGAAACATGTGGCTCACGCTAAGGAAGGGCAAAGGGCAGAGGCATGAACGAGTGAGTACTCCAATGTCAGTACACCTGGCAAATAAGTACTCCTGTTTGAGTACGGATGGGGGTGACAGCCTACCCGGGGGTAGCGACAGCGGACGGGCCTTCAGCACAGAGACCGGCCCTGTTGCTCCGAAAGGTAGGGAAAAAAAGAGGGCAATAGTAATTGGGGACTCTATTGTTAGGGGGTCGGATAGGCGATTCTGTGGACGCAGTCAGGAGACCAGGATGGTGGTCTGCCTCCCTGGTGCCAAGGTCTTGGACGTGTCTAGACGTGTCCAAGATATCCTCAAATCAGAGGGAGAGGAGCCTGAGGTCGTGGTACATATAGGTACCAATGACATAGGTAAAAAAAGGGAAGAGGTCCTGAAGGGAGGATTTAAGGACTTGGGAGGAGAGTTGAGGAAAAGAACCAAAAAGGTAACAATCTCAGGATTACTGCCTGTGCCACGTGACAGTGAGAGTAGAAATGGAGCAAGGTGGAGGATAAATGCTTGGCTGAAAGACTGGTGCAGAGGGCAGGGATTCAAGTTTCTGGATCATTGGGACTTCTTTTGGGGTAGGTGGGACCTGTACAGAAAGGATGGGTTGCACTTGAACCCGAGGGGGACCAATATCCTGGCGGGCAAATTTGCAAAGGCCACTGGGGAGACTTTAAACTAGAATGGTTGGGGCGAGGGATGCAAATAGCAAAAGCTAGTAGACAGAATGGGAGGCAGGAAGCAGAAAAGGGAAGCACTCGGACACAAGAGGAGAAAGAAAAAAAAGGAAATAAACAGAGAATAAGAGATGGGGGGTTTCTTAAATATGCATATTTTAATGCTAGGAGCATTGTAAGAAAGGTGGATGAGTTTAGAGTCTGGATAGACACCTGGAAGTATGATGTTGTGGCGATCAGTGAAACATGGTTGCAGGAGGGCTGTGATTGGAAACTAAATATTCCAGGATTTCGTTGCTTCAGGTGTGATAGAATTGGAGGGGCAAGAGGTGGAGGTGTTGCATTGCTAGTCAGGGAAGATATTACAGCAGTGCTTTGGCAGGATACATTGGAGGGCTCATCTAGGGAGGCTATTTGGGTGGAACTGAGAAGTGGGAAAGGTGTAGCAACACTTATAGGGGTATATTATAGACCGCCAAATGGGGAACGAGAATTGGAAGAGCAAATATGTAAAGAGATAGCAGATATTAGTAGTAAGCACAAGGTAGTGATTGTGGGAGATTTCAACTTTCCACACATAGACTGGGAAACACATTCTGTAAATGGGCTGGATGGTTTGGAGTTTGTAAAATGTGTGCAGGATAGTTTTTTGCAGCAATACATAGAGGTGCCTACTAGAGGAGGGGCAGTGCTGGACCTCCTGTTAGGAAATGAGACGGGACAGGTGGCAGAGGTATGCGTTGGGGAGCACTTCGGGTCCAGTGATCACAATACCATTAGTTTCAATATAATTATGGAGAAGGACAGAACTGGGCCTAGGGTTGAGATTTTTGATTGGAGAAAGGCTAACTTTAACGAGATGCGAGATGATTTAAAAGGAGTGAACTGGGACATGTTGTTTTATGGGAAAGATGTAGAGGAGAAATGGAGGACATTTAAAGGGGAAATTTTAAGAGTACAGAATCTTTATGTTCCTGTTCGGTTGAAAGGAACCAGTAAAAATTGGAAAGAGCCCTGGTTTTCAAGGGAAATTGGACATCTTGTTCGGAAAAAGAGGGAGATCTACAATAATTATAGGCAGCATGAGGAGTATAAGGAATGTAAAAAGAACCTTAAGAAAGAAATTAGAAAAGCTAAAAGAAGATATGAGGTTGCTTTGGCAAGTAAGGTGAAAGTAAATCCAAAGGGTTTCTACAGCTATATTAATAGCAAAAGGTTAACAAGGGATAAAATTGGTCCATTGGAGAGACCGAGTGGACAGCTATCTGCAGAGCCAAAAGAGATGGGGGAGATATTGAACAATTTCTTTTCTTCGGTATTCACCAAGGAGAAGGATATTGAATTATGTGAGGTAAGGGAAACTAGTAGAGTAGCTATGGATACTATGAGTTTCAAAGTAAAAGAAGTGCTGACACTTTTGAAAAATATAAAAGTGGATAAGTCTCCAGGCCCTGACAGGATATTCCCTAGGACATTGAGGGAAGTTAGTGTAGAAATAGCCGGGGCTATGACAGAAATATTTCAAATGTCATTAGAAACGGGAATAGTCCCCGAGGATTGGCGTACTGCGCATGTTGTTCCATTGTTTAAAAAGGGTTCTAAAAGTAAACCTAGCAATTATAGACCGGTTAGTTTGACTTCAGTGGTGGGCAAATTAATGGAAAAGATACTTAGAGATAATATATATAAGTATCTGGATAAAGAGGGTCTAATTAGGAACAGTCAACATGGATTTATGCCTGGAAGGTCATGTTTGACTAATCTTCTTGAATTTTTTGAAGAGGTTACTAGGGAAATTGACGAGGCTAAAGCAGTGGATGTTGTCTATATGGACTTCAGTAAAGCCTTTGACAAGGTTCCTCATGGAAGGTTGGTTAAGAAGGTTCAACTGTTGGGTATAAATGCAGGAATAGCAAGATGGATTCAACAGTGGCTGAATGGGAGAAGCCAGAGGGTAATGGTGGATGGCTGTTTGTCGGGTTGGAGGCAGGTAACTAGTGGGGTGCCTCAGGGATCTGTGTTGGGTCCTTTGTTGTTTGTCATGTACATCAATGATCTGGATGAAGGGGTGGTAAATTGGATTAGTAAGTATGCAGATGATACCAAGATAGGGGGTGTTGTGGATAATGAAGAGGATTTCCAAAGTCTACAGAGTGATTTAGGCCAGTTGGAAAAATGGGCTGAAAGATGGCAGATGGAGTTTAATGCTGATGAATGTGAGGTGCTACACCTTGGCAGGACAAATCAAAATAGGACGTACATGGTAAACGGTAGGGAATTGAAGAATACAGTTGAACAGAGGGATCTGGGAATAACCGTGCATAGTTCCTTGAAGGTGGAATCTCATACAGATAGGGTGGTAAAGAAAGCTTTTGGTATGCTAGCCTTTATAAATCAGAGCATTGAGTATAGAAGCTGGGATGTAATGTTAAAATTGTACAAGGCATTGGTGAGACCAAATCTGGAGTATGGTGTACAATTTTGGTCGCCCAATTATAGGAAGGATGTCAACAAAATAGAGAGGGTACAGAGGAGATTTACTAGAATGTTGCCTGGGTTTCAACAGCTAAGTTACAGAGATAGGTTGAATAAGTTAGGTCTTTATTCTCTGGAGCGCAGAAGGTTAAGGGGGGACTTGATAGAGGTCTTTAAAATGATGAGAGGGATAGACAGAGTTGATGTGGACAAGCTTTTCCCTATGAGAATAGGGAAGATTCAAACAAGAGGACATGACTTTAGAATTAAGGGACAGAGGTTTAGGGGTAACATGAGGGGGAACTTCTTTACTCAGAGAGTGGTAGCGGTGTGGAATGAGCTTCCAGTGGAAGTGGTGGCGGCAGGTTCGTTGGTATCATTTAAAAATAAATTGGATAGGCATATGGATGAGAAGGGTATGGAGGGTTATGGTATGAGTGCAGGCAGGTGGGACTAAGAGAAAAAGGTTGTTCGGCATGGACTTGAAGGGCCGAGATGGCCTGTTTCCGTGCTGTAATTGTTATATGGTTATATGGTTACTTAAGCAAATATGACCTTCTATGGACTTTGATTTGGTCTGTCTGTCCTTTCTTCATTTTGTTATTTTTTAGTATGTGTTAAAATGTATGTTATAGCGTTCCT
The DNA here is from genome assembly GCA_963514005.1 of Raja brachyura. Next base: position 90,604,010 of record OY740783.1, read on the forward strand.
TGGTTTATTTTATGTGGGGGGTGGGGATGTCGGGGGAACTTTTTTTTCAATCTCTTTCTTCGATAGAGATGCGCATACTTAGTATGGCTGTATGGTAACTCAAATTCCACTGTACCTAATAGGTACATGAGACTATAAACTGACCTTGAAACCTTGTAAAGCTGCAGCAAGTGAAAGTATAATTGTTCTATTAGGGATACAGTTTCTTGTGCCTCTAAATTTTGCTATTGGCCTCTGGTATATTCAAATATCTCTGCTCATGGATTAAAACATAATAAAATGTTTAGATAGTTGACTAACTTCTGTGTGATATCCAAATTATTATTTCCAGCTCAACATAAATCAGACACCTAAACTTGATTGCAGTTCACCTGCACAAGAATTTGATTAAAAGGATCAAGCTAGGTGCAGTGAACTTGAATTCAATCCGTGCTGATGGAAAAGTTTGAGGAGAAATGGTAAAAAAGATAAATGGTATCATGTGAGGCAAAAAAAAACTATTATTGAGGATTAATAGTGACAAAGGGGAATGCAATGTATCAAGTAGAATCTGTGAAAATTGGCAATGATGCTGAACTTGACCCCTGCATGTTGGCTGGCAGAGCAAACATACTTTTTCACAAACTAAGTACAATGCTTTGACATTCCAATATACAGCAATGCATCATGCCGGACAGGAGACAGCAGTAAGGCACACCATTCACAGAACCACGAAACACACACCTGCAGCATCTGTGTATAGAAAAAGATGAACACATTAATTTGAACTCAGAAGCTGGATCGAGTGAACAGCCGAAGGTAACATTTCACTGACATCTGCATGGCAATTTGTTTCACCTTCCCAACTTTAGTCAAATCTTGAAGCAATCTTACAATCTTACAATTTTTCAAACAGAATTCACATGCACAAGATGCATGTGAATACCTTAGATGCATACACAGTTGTGCTGAAACTTTCTTGGCGTTTTGCAGGTCAAGTAATTATAAATTGTCATTTTCTTGCATACTGGTGGGCCAGTATAATCCGAGTGTCGGTGGTATATTGCATTCTTACCTCCGAATTGGAATGTATCGGACGGATTCAAAAACTAGATTATCTGTTTCCTTCGCATTGTCGTATCCATAAGGATGGTGTCATGTGATGAACCATTGTCTGGACAACAACAATATACATGGAAATTTCGAGAGGCAGTCTACAAGGAAGAAAACCAATTAAGGTTACTGGCTGGAATTTTATGCTCTATCATTAAACCAATACCTCGGTTGTTAGTTCAAATTTCTGACATTTCCCTGATGTCTTAGGAAGTAATAGAGGAGACACTGAAACAAAAATAAGCTGCAAAGGTTTCAAGATTGTTTGGCATCATTTAGCTCAGATGTAATATTTATAGCATGAATTTCCAGAAGCTGAGAAGAGGCTCAAGAGATGAAAGGGCAACAGAAATTAATGCTATTCAATTTGGCCAAGACATGGATTAAGAAGTATCTTACAACTTTGTGTCACAAGAGAACTGGGAAATGAATCTCTAGCAGGAGAAGTACAACGACATTCTTGACATTCAAGATAAGTACAATCACACTTTTGACATTCAATCTTGACAATATCATACCATTCAGTCACTCACCATCAATATCCTCGAAGTCACCATTCACCAGAAACTCAACAAACTGTACACAAAGCTTTTGTGATATTTTTTAGCATTCCAGAATGCCTAGGTTTCTCGACAAGTGCAACTCTAACAACACTCAAGAATGTCAACCATATCTGGGATAAAGCATCCTGCTTGATGGGCACCCAGTTATTCTCTAAAATATATCATTCTCCATCGTGCTCTGGTGTGTGCCATCTTCAAAATACATTGCAGTTTAATTGTCATATGTGCTGGGAATGGAACAATAAAATTCGGACTTGCTGCAGCTTCACGGGTATAGTAATGCAATGACATAACAAATAAACATACAATAAAAAAAGAATACAACAAAGTATCAGTTATGCTAGGTCACTAGATCACAATAGCCGAAGTACAAATATAACCTTTAAAACGTCCCTAGTAGACCAATGCTGAAGTCGGGTTCTGGTTAGGAATCTGCAGTGCAATTCTGACTGTGCAGTGCAGACTGACAATGGGCAGGAATGCAGCTATTGGAAGACATGGCTCACAACTCCTTCTCAAGGGCACATTGGGATGGTCAATAAATACCAGCTTTGCTTATGAAGTCCAAATCCCAAAACCACAAATAAATAAAATAGGCTTCCAAGTGTGATCTCACAAACCACCCATTTGCAGAAAGATTAGTCTTGGCTGAAAGTTCAATGTTGCTTCAGAAAATGTGGAACATTTCATGGGTGAAGCATTAGAAAGTAATGATTGCATGGTGGAGTTGGTGGGGTTTGATAGACTGTCAAAAGTATTAGTGTATTTTTCTGAAAAATGTTTTCCAAAAAAAAGGCAGCCCTCAAAATAATAGAAAAGGATATCATAAGGCAGAAAGAGGCCACCAGAAACCTCACAGCAAATGATCACCAGCCACATCCAAGCATTGTTGGGTGTTGACATTCAGGAAGGGACCATGTATATGTGGGTAACTAATTTCTTTGCTGGTAATGGTCTAGTTTAGTTTAATTTAGTTTATTGTCACGTGTACCGAGGTACAGTGAAAAGTGTTTTGTTGCCTGTATCCAGTCAGTGAAATGACTACATGATTACATTCGAGCCATTCACAGCGTACAGATAAAGGTAATAACATTTAGTGCAAGATAAAGTCCAGTAAAGTCCGATTAAGATAGTCTGAGGGTCTCCAGTGAGGTAGATGGTGGCTTAAGATCGCTCTCTTGTTTGTGATAGGATGGTTCAGTTGCCTGATCACAGCTGGGAAGAAACTTCCCCCGAATCTGGAGGTGTGCGTTTTCACACTTCCGTACTTCTTGCCTGATGGGAGAGGTAAGGTGAGGGAGTGACCATCTACTAGGTCTTTATTAACCATATAACCATATAACAATTACAACACGGAAACAGGCCTTCTCGGCCCTTCCAGTCCGTGCCGACCATTTATTTTCCCCTAGTCCCATCTGCCTGCACTCAGACCATATCCCTCCATTCCCTTCCCGTCCATATACCTATCCACTTTACTTTTAAATGTTAAAATCGATCCTGCCTCTCCCTCATCGGCTGCCCTCTCCCCTCTCTGATGGACATTTACACCTCCCGCTGCCTCAGCAGAGCGAAGAACATTATCAAGGACAGCTCCCATCCTGCATTTGGCCTGTTCAACCTGCTACCCTGAGGGAGGCGCTATAGGTGCATCAGCACAAGGACATAGACTCAAGAACAGTTTCTTTCCAAAATCCATTATCTCCCTGAACTCACACATGCACTGACTTCACAGCCTAACCCCCGGACTTTCATCTATCCACCTACTGTAAGTTGTACTGTAACTGTAATTTCCAATATGTGCAATAACCCATACTGGATATAGGAATCCTATTTATCCATTCTATTTATCCATGGTCTTTTTATAGATATGTATATAGCGCTGCAAAAACTGTGCACCTTATCCCCCCCCCCCTTTTTTGTTTTGTTTTGCACTGAGTAGGAGCAGCTTTTAATCTCATTGTACATGTGTATAGTGACAATAAAAGGCATTCTGATTCTGATTCTGTAAGCAAATGACAATGGCTAACGCAGTGTGTATGTGGATTTATACAGGGGGAAAGTAATTTCCACCAAATACAACTGTATTGTCCTGATTGGACAATAAAAGGATCCCCAGATCCTGTTGTACTTCCCCTTTTCCCAACATGACACCATTTAGATAGTAATCTGCCTTCCTGTTTTTGCTACCAAAGTGGATAATCTCACAGTTATCCGCATTAAACTTCATCTGCCATGCATCTGCCCACTCCCCCAACCTGTCCAAGTCACCATGCATTCTCATAGCATCCTCCTCACAGTTCACACTGCCACCTAGCTTTGTGTCATCTGCAAATTTGCTAATTCATCCAAATCATTGATGTATATTGTAAATAGTTGCGGTCCCAGCACCGAGCCTTGCGGTCACTAGTCACTGCCTGCCATTCTGAAAGGGACTCGTTAATCCCTACTCTTTGTTTCCTGTCTACCAACCACTTCTCTATCCATGTCAGCACTCTACCCCCAATACCATGTGCCCCAATTTTGCCCACTAATCTCCTATGTGGAACCTTATCAAATGCTTTCTGAAAGTCCAGATCCTGTTACTGCTATCCAAATGTTCGGCTATTGCATCTTTTATAATTGACTCCAGCATCTTCCCCACCACCGATGTCAGGCTAACTGGTCTATAATTCCCTGTTTTTTCCCTCCCGCCTTTTTTAAAAAGATTAGGGCCACAGTTTAAGAATAAGGAGTAAGCCATTTAGAACGGAGACGAGGAACACTTTTTCTCACAGAGAGTGGTGAGTGTGGAATTCTCTGCCTCAGAGGGTAGTAGAGGCAGGTTCTCTAGATGCTTTCAAGGGAGAGCTAGACAGGGCTCTTAAAAATATTGGAGTCAGGGGATATGGGGAGAAGGCAGGAATGGGGTACTGATTGGGGAAGATCAGCCATGATCACATTGAATGGCGGTGCTGGCTCGATGGGCCGAATGGCCTACTCCTGCACCTATTGTCTATTAGAGATGTGGCATGGAAAAACAGCCTTCAGCCTACTGGGACGAAATGACTATCAATTAGTTCCAGGTATCTCATTTTCTCATCTGCTCCTGAGAAATTATGGACAATTTTACAGAGGCCAATTAACCTACAAACCAACACATCTTTGTGATGTGGAAGGAAATGGGAGCACCTGGAGGAAACCCATGCAGTCAAAATGAGAACATGCAAACTCCACACAGAAAAAAACCCAAGATCAAGATCAAAGCCAGGTTTCTGGCACTGATGCAACAGATCTACCAGTTGTGTCATTGTGCTGCCAAGGTATAAAGTAATATTTTATCATGTGCTGAGGTTAGAATTCACTTTAAAATCTACATTCAAAATCTACATGCAGAACATTTATTTGACAACAGCAATAGAAGAGGATTTAGTGATACCTGAAACGTGAGCACCTTACCATTAGCGTGTAAAGGAAGAATAGTTAAGAACAGTTAAGATTACTTTTAAGCCCTCAGGATACTGCATGGGGATGCAAAGGTGTGTGCACAGAACTTGCTTGATCAAATATCGAGACATTTTAGCATTGGTGAGACTGGTCAGCAGCATAAATGTCTAACTTTCCCTGACACTGGTATCTGCACCTGTGCAGTGGACTAATGAGTGCTGATTACAACCAGAAACCTCAGAATTAACCTCAACTTTGCATCCATGATGGCCCAATTAATTTTTTTGCATGATGAATAGAGCTTCCAAATTTCACATAAAGTGATGCATATGGCTTGAATAGCAAAATAAAATGCATTAACTAACCAAATTTATATATGCTAATGACTCTGATTAGGACACTCCAGCAATACACTTTACCTTCCAGCATCAAGAATGTAGATTCCATATTTTTTAATTTAATTAGTTTTTGATTATTCTATTTATAATTAACCTGATTTGTCTATGCAAATTAGCTGTATTAGCATAACTTATTTATGTATTTACCTCATTAGCAGGGCAAACACAAGTTTCAAATTTCACAAGGAGAGATGTCACGGTATTTTTTTTTGAGAGTTCATGTGCTAACAATGAAAATCTTTGCAGGTTTCATTTTCTTTCCCCTTCTTGGGCCTCTTTTCAGCTCTGATACACAATGACAGCTCCTGTGGGTATCCTCCAATAGCTCAGCATTTGTCCAGATAGTAACAGGCAGGAAGGGGCCAGGATTGATGCCCAGTAGTCGTGTGTCGACTGCCCACCGCCAGGGCTGCAGGAAGAAGCCTTCTAATAACCTCTGTATCCTTGGATGAGGATCGTAGATTAAAAAAAAGCAGAGCGGGACAAGCACATTCATCCCACCATGCCCGTGCCAGTTCATTGTCCAAGTAAACCAATGAGTCCATGTGCCGAGTGGCAGTTGTCGCACGAGCAGTTTCTAGTTATTGCATGCCTCCCTACATGAGAGCCAAGTGACAGGTCATGCACATATTTTCAGAAGAGGTGGATGCAGCAACTGGCAGTAGGCACCCCTAAACCATTACTCACAATGCCAAACCAAACTGGTTAAATCCCGCATGCAGATTGTCTTCTGCAATCCCCTTCATTCTGAGAATACATTGACATCATTTTCGCACCCTCCATCAATCGAGGTGCAAATGAACCTGGTCACACTGACATCTATAGACTGTGCACTTATTTTGAAGTCATGCCAAAGTTATACCCGTAGCCCATGCTGCTCCTACTCTTACCACAGAGAATTGTCGGGATACTGAAATTTTGATCTTGGATTTATTTCATTTGTAATTCAATGTTTTGGCTATGTATCCAATGTTCAATGGCTATGTATCCAAAGGGTACATAGCCATTCATTTTAGCTGGTTCTATGCCATTGAAAAGAAACAGCTTGCTTAATCTGAGGCTGCAAGATGTGACGTGGTACTCTGCCGTGGAAGTTAGCTCGGTGTTGCGACCCAAGTGTTAAAATCTCAGCCCAACAGGATTTGGAGCTTCACAAATGGAGGTGAAAAAATTCTCCAGATTTAACCACTTACATCATGTAGAATGCCTCTTGGTGGGGAAAATTGCAGCTCGAATATCAGATGGAGCAAATAATATTAAGGCAAGAACAAACATGGAAGAATGGTTATCACCAACAAGAGTCAGATGGGCCTGTCCCACTTAGGTGATTTTTCAAGCAACTGCCAGCGACTGTTAAGTCACCGGCAGTCGTCTGAAAAACTGCTGACTGGAATGGCAACTGTCAGAGTGGAACACATACACATACATCGCTTCCTATATCAGCTCGTTATGCAGGCGGGGGACAGGACAAGCGGGGGGAGCGCTGTCTGAGTGAAATACACACGGTGCAAAGCCAATGTGATAAAGACACACACCGCAATGAACAGGAAGGTTGGCGCTGTAATTAAGACAGTGAAAGCACAGTGTACAGGAAGGATCACGTAAGTCTTTTAAAAGATGGGGGAGAATGGGGAGAAGGAGTGGAGACAACTTTTAAGAAGCCAAAGATACACGGCTGTGAAGCTCGGCGGACATTAACATTACCATTACCGGTCGGTTCTGAAAACTACTGCTTACGTTTCGTTTCCCAATGAGCCAATGAAATTCACTGGTCAGCACCGGCTACAACCTACAACAACCTTTGACCTCCTGGCAACCCACTACCACTGCACCTATGGCACGAGAATTCATGCTATCCTCCATGGCGGCTTTATTCTGGTCGCCGCTTATTTTTCACCATGTTGAAAAATTTGCGGTGACCATAATGAGACTAATTCCCAGAATGCGGGAACTCTTCACGACCATGAAGGCGACTCCCCGGTAATCACAGGCCCATAACTATCTACCCTGAACACGGCCTTTTTCAAAACCCCCACGTACACTATCTGGGATGGACAATTAAAGGATGGTGAGGTGTTTGGAATAAGATGGGAGTGGAGGGAGTTCAATTTACATATTTGTTACAACCAAGAAGCCATTTGGTCCATTAAATCCATGTCAGCTAAACGGCACCTATCCACGTTCCCCAGAGGTACTGCCTGACCCGCACTCCAACATTTAATGTATTTTCCTGACGTCATAAAGTCATAAGTGAGTAGAATTCGGCCATTTGGCCCATCAAGTCTACTCCGCCATCCAATCATGGGTGATCTATCTATCGCTCCTAACCTTATTTTCCTGCCTTCTCCCCATAACCTCTGGCACCTGTACCAATCAAGGATCTATCTATATCTGCCTTAAAAATATCCACTGACTTACATCCACTGAAATAAATGCCAGCATTGAGTATACTTTCTTTACTACCGATTCAACTTCCAGATTGACTCTCTGGGAATCCTGCACCAGCACTCCCAAGTCCCTTTGCACTCCGATTTCTGGATTCTCTCGCCTTTATTCCTACTACCAAAATACATGTCTCCGCACTTTGCCACATGATATTCCATCTGCCACTTCTCTGCCGACTCTCCACACCTGTCCAAGTCCTTCTCCAGAGTCCCTGCATTCTCTACACTACCTGCCCTTCCACTTATTTTTGTATCATCCGCAAACCTGCCCACAAAGCCTTCAATCCCCTCGTCCTAATCATTAATACAACGTGAAGAGTAGTGGCCCCAGCACCGACCCATGCAGAACTCAGCTAGTTACTGGCAGCCAACCAGAAAAAGCCCCCTTTATTGCCACTCTTTGATTCTGCCGCTCAGCCGACCTGCTATCCATGCTAGTATCTGCCCTTTGATACATGGGCTCCCATCTTCCTTAGCATCCTCACGTGTGGCACCTTATCAAAGGCTTTCTGAAAATCTAAGTAAACAACATCTATTGACTCTAATTTTGTCTGTCCTGCTATTTCTTCAAAGAATTTCAGCAAGTTTATCAAGCAAGACCTCCCCTTCACAAAGCCACACTGACTTTGGCTTATTTTATCATGAACTTCTAAGTATTCCGTAAGCTCATCATTTATAATGGACTCTAAAATCATACCAAGATAGATGTGATAGCTGGATACTGTTGAAGGCTTTTTTTTTATTGGCAGAAAAGTGGATAGAATCCAGAGATAAGAAGATTAAAGGCTGGAAGATAAGGAGAGAAACAGGGTAAATTGTGAAGCCAGAGGAAAGGATATAGGTGGATGGAGACAGGGGGAAGGAAAAGGGTGAGGGTGGAGGAAATAATGGGAGAACATTTAAATCAAGTTCAGCTATGATGCTCCATCAGCCATTCAAACATTCAAGTCCACTCTGCCGTTCCTATTAGATCATGGCTGAACCAATTCTCTTTCACCATCTATATCTCTTGACTCCCTTGCAATCCAAATGTCTGTCAAACTCTGCTTTGAGTTCATTCAATAATGCTGTTTCCACAGCTCCCTAGAGCAGTTCTTAAACTGTCAATATCCTGAGAGACAAATGCCCTCCTCAACTCTGTGATCCTTGTTCTGAAATGACATCCTCACTCTAGATAGCCAGTCATGGGGAAACAGCCACTCAGCATTCACCTCATCAACCCCCCCAGAATCCTGTATGTTTCAATAAGAGCATTCTCCCAATGAGCAAATGACCAACCTTTCTTCAAACATGCACTACTTCATCCAAAAAACTTTGAATGAATGTTCTCTCTGTTGTTCTTTAAATAAAGATCAAAATGAAACACAGTACTCCTGGTACAGTCTCACCTGCACCCTATATAGTTGCACCAAAACCTTCATGTTATTATGTGTAGAATGGAACTGCAGATGCTGGTTTATATAGAAGATAGACACAAAGTGGCGGAGTAACACAGCCAGTCTGGCAGCATCTCTGGAGAAAAAGAGGTGGGTGATGTTTCGGGCCGGAACCTTTCTTCAGGCTAGAAGTAAAGGGGAGGGAACTGGAGATAGGAAAAGGCCAGAACAAAATTAGGCACAGCAACAGATTAACAAGGAAGGGTGGAGCCCATAATGGCCCATTGTTGGCTGGGGAAGAGGTGATAATGAAGGAGTACAAGGATGCGAACAATGGTAGTAAGCAGACTAGGTTGGGGAAGGAGGGGAGAGAGAAAATGCGGTGGTTACTCTAAATTAGAGACATCAATATTCATCCTGCTGGGTTGCAAGCTGTCCAAGCAAATTATGAGGTGCTGTTCCTCCAATTTGCGTGTGGGCTCACTATGACAGTGGAGGGGGCCCAGGAGAGAAAGTTCAGAATGGGAATGGGAAGGGGAGTTAAAAGGTTTTGCAACCGGGAGGTCGCGAAAGCCAAGGCAGACTGAACGTAGGTGTTCAGCAAAACGATCACCCAGTCTGTGGTTGGTCTCACCAATGTGTAGGAGCCCACACCGATATTTCATGGATCCGGTGCATTCAGAAAGTATTCAGACCCCTTCACGTTTTCCACATTTTGTTAGGTTACAGTCTTATTCTAAAATATCATCAATTTACACACAATACCTCATAATATAAAAGCAAAAACAGGTGTTAACATTTTTTTTCAAAGTAATTACAAATAATTTACTGAACTATCACATTTACATAAGTATTCAGACCCTTTGCTATGACACTCAAAATTGAGCTTCAGTGCATCCTGTTTCCATTGATTATCCTTGAGGTGTTTCTTCAACTTGATTGTAGTCCACAAGTGGCAAATTAAATTGATTGGACATGATTTGGAAAGGCACACACCTGTCTATATAAGGTCCCGTAGTTGAAAGTGAATGTTGTATCAAAAACCAAGCCATGAAGACAAAGGAATTGTCCGTATACCTCCGATACAGAATTGTGTTGAGACACAGATCTGGGGCAGGGTATAAAACAATTTCTGCGGCATTGCAGGTCCCGAAGAACACAGTGGCCTCCGACATTCTTAAATGGAAGAACTTTGAACCACCTGGGCTCTTCATAGAGCTGGCCACTAGGCCAAACTGAGCAATCGGGGAGAAGGGCCTTGGTCAGGGAGGTGACCAAGAACCCAATGGTCATGCTGACAGAGCTCCAGAGTTCCTCTGTGGAGATGGGAGAACCTTCCAGAAATACAACTTTTTCTGCCACACTCCACCAATCAGGCCTTTATGGTAGAGTGGCCAGACGGAAGACACTCCTCAGTAAAAGGCACATGACAGCCCGCTTGTAGATTGGTTACTTCACACCAACCAATTGTGGTGCTTTATTAGTAGAAGCTCCGCCTACCATGGAATTTATATTATCAGAATTCAGTTCATACTGTTAGTTGAATAGCTGCTACGCTTGCCTTAACACAATGCTGAAGTGTACTGTGAATAAACTTTAATAAATATGTTGGACCATGTTGTGTGAGTGACTGACCTTACTACAGCACCAAAATAAGATTCTCTGATCTGATGAAACCAAGCTTGAACTCTTTGGCCTGAATGCCAAGTGTCAGGTCTGGAGGAAACCAGGCACCGCTCATCACCTGGCCAATACCAAACCTACGGTGAAGCGTGGTGGTGGCAGCATTATGCCGTGGGGATGTTTTTCAGCGGCAGGAACTGGGAGACTAGTCAGGATCGAGGGACAGATGAACGGAGCAAAGTACAGAGAGATCCTTGATGAAAACCTGCTCCATAGCTTTCAGGATCTCAGACTGGGGGAGAGGTTCACCTTCCAACAGGATAATGACCCTCAGCACACAGCCAAGATAACGCAGGAGTGGCTTTGTAACAAGTCTGTGAATGTTCTTGAGTGGCCCAGCCAGAGCCTGGACTTGAACCCAATCGAATATTTATGGAGTGACCTGAAAATAGCTGTGCATCGACACTCCCTATCCAACCTGAGCTTGAGAGGATCTGCAGAGAAGAATGGGAGAAATTACCCAAATACAGGTGTGCCAAGCTTGTAGCATCATACCCAAGAAGACTTGAGGGTGTAATCGCTGCTAAAGGTGCCTCAACAAAGTACTGAGTAATGGGTCTGAATACTTACGTAAATGTGATATTTCAGTTATTTATTTTTAATTACTTTGCAAAAATATCTAAACATCTGTTTTCACTTTTTTATTAAGGGGCAGTGTGTATAGATTGATGATTTAAAGAAAATGAATTTAATCCATTTTAGAATAAGGCTGTAACCTAACAAAATGTGGAAAATGTGAAGGGATCTGAATACTTTTCAAATGCATTGTATATTTTGTTTAAGATCAACTTGTGAAATAATAACTTTGCATTAGTCTTCCCAATTGCTTGCTGCACCTGCAAGCAAGCTTTTTGTGTTCAATGAAGTAGGACCTCCAGATCCCTTTGCACTGCAACATTTTGTAGTCTCACCCGTCTAAATAATGATTTTCCCTTTCATTCTTCCTTCCAAGTGGCTCGTCAGATATTCCCACATTTTACACCATTTGCCAACTTCATGCCCAACTACTTAAACCAACTGCATGAAATTATTTTATATAAGCATGCCATAGATTGGGGAGGAAACACAGCAGCGAGTGAAGGAAAATATGAGCATTGAGGCCTCTCACAATACCACCTACCCAATTCCCAAAACAGCATTAATTGCCCATCCCCATTTTACCCTCCAGGTGGCGATAGTGAGCTGCCTTCTTGGACTACTGTAGTATGCATGGCATGGTTTTCCAGGATTTTAGCTTGGGAATGGTGAGGTAAAGTCAATATGTTGGTGAGTCAAGATGGTATTTGACTAAGCAGACAAACTGAGGTGTGGAACCGCTCCAGCCTCTTGGTATTCTTGCATTCTTGTTTCTCAAGGTCCTGGATTAGTGTAGTTTGGTTTATTTCAGAGACACAGCAAGGAAACAGGCCCTTCGGGCCACCTAGCCCATGCTAACCATCAATCACCCATTCTTACTAGTTTTATGTTATCCCACTTTCCTAGTTCCTATACCTCAGGGGCATGGGGCGACATGGTGGCCCAGCAGTAGAGTTGCTGTCTTACAGAGCCAGTGAACCAGGTTCAATCTTGACTATGGGTGCTGTCTGTACAGAGTTTGTACGTTCTCCATTTGACCTGTGTGGGTTTTCTCTGGGATCTCTGGTTTCCTCCCACACTGCAAAGACGTACAGGTTGTAGGTAATTGGCTTGATATAAATGTAAATTGTTTCTAATGTGTGTCGGATAGTGTTAGTGTGCAGGGATCGCTGGTCGGCACGGACTCAGTGGGCCGAAGGGCTTGTTTCCACTGTATCTCTAAATTAACAAACTAAAACAAAACAATTTACAGAGGCCAATTAACCTACAATCCTGCAAGTCTTCGAGATGTGGCAGGAAACCAGACTACCCAATAGAAACCATGAGGTCGTGGGGAGAACGTGTAAATTCTGCACAGACAGCACCTGAGGTCATGATCAAACGCGGGTCTTTGGCATTACAAGGCAGCAGTTCCACCTGCTGCGCCACCCCTTTTCTACAGGGTCTAATTTGGCAGATGGAGAATAGAAAATAGGTGCAGGAGTAGGCCATTTGGCCCTTCGAGCCAGCACCGGCATTCAATGTGATCATGGCTGATCATCCCCAATCAGTACCCCGTTCCTGCCTTCTCCACATATCCCCTGACTCCGCTATCTTTAAGAGCACCATCTAGCTCTCTCTTGAAAGTATCCAGAGAACATGCCTCCACCGCCCTCTGAAGAATAGAATTCCATAGACTCACAACTCTCTGTGAGAAAAAGCGTTTTCTCGTCTCCATTCCAAATAGATTACCCCTTATTCTTAAACTGTGGCCCCTGGTTCTGGACTCCCCCAACATCGGGAACATGTTTCCTGCCTCTTGCATGTCCAAACCCATAACAATCTTATATGTTTCAATAAGATCCCCTCTCATCCTTCTAAACTCCAGAGTGTACAAACCCAGCCGGGAATTAACCTTGTAAACCTACGTTGCACTCCCTCAATTGCAAGGATGTCCTTCCTCAAATTAGGAGGCCAAAACTGCACACAATACTCCAGATGTGGTCTCACTAGGCCCTACACAACTGCAGAAGGAACTATTTGCTCCTATACTCGACTCCTCTTGTTATAAAGGCCAACATGCCATTCGCTTTCTTCACTGCCTGCTGTACCTGCATGCTTACTTTCATAGACTGATGAACAAGGACACCCAGATCCCATTGTACTTCCCCTTTTCCCAACTTAACGCCATTTAGATAGGAATATGCCTTCCTGTTTTTGATACCAAAGTGGATAACCTCATATTTATCCACATTAAACTTAACCTACCATGCATCTGCCCACTCCCCCAACCTGTCCAAGTCACCCTGCATTCTCATAGCATCCTCCTCACAGTTCACACTGCCACCCAGCTTTGTGTCATCTGCAAATTTGCTAATGTTACTTTGAATCCCTTCATCCAAATCATTGATGAATATTGTAAATAGCTGCGGTCCCAGCACTAAGCCTTGCGGTACCCCACTAGACACTGCCTGCCATTCTGAAAGGGACCCGTTAATCCCTACTCTTTTTGTTTCCTGTCTGCCAACCAATTTTTTATCCATGTCAGCACTCTACCCCCAATACCATGTGCCCTAATTTTGCCTACTAATCTCCTATGTACCACCTTATCAAATGCTTTCTGAAAGTCCAGGTGCACTACATCCACTGGCTCTCCTTCCCATTTTCCTAGTTTCATACTCAAAAAATTCCAGAAGTTTAGTCAAGCATGATTTCCCCTTCGTAAATCCATGCGGACTCAGACCAATCCTGTTACGCTATCCAAATGTGTGGCTATTTCATCTTTTATAATTGACTCCAGCATCTTCCCCACCTGGTCTAACTGGTCTATAATTCCCTGTTTTCTCTCTCCCGCCTTTCTTAAAAAGCTGCCCTCCAATCCACAGGAACTTATCCTGAGTATAGAACATTGGAAAATTATCACCAATGCATCCACAATTTCTAGATCCATTTCCTTAAGTACCCTGGGATGCAAATCATCAGGCCCTGGGGATTAATCAGCCTTCAGTCCCATCAGTCTATCCAACACCATTTCCTGCCTAATGTGGATTTCCTTCAGCTCCTCCATCACCCCAGATCCTCTGGCCACTACTATATCAGGAAGATTGTATGTGTCCTCCTTAGTGAAGATGGATCCAAAGTAAATGTTCAACACATCTGCCATTTCCTTGTTCCCCATAATAAATTCACCTTTTTCGGCCTTCAAGCGTCCAGTTTTGGTCTTAGCTAATTTGCCCCATCAAACAGAAAAATGGATGAAAGATAGGCCTGTGCCAGCTCTCACGTTGACAACATTCATGATGTTAAGCTCTCAACTACAACTTGTGACAGATATTCGCGTCACCACCTGGAATTATCCAGATACAATGATATCCAGGGCAACAACAGTCGTTACCCCAACAGGCCAGGTTCATGTGTTTAACTCCTCCTGACCAAGGGTGCATATTTCTATCACCACTGCCAATGACAATCTTCATGTCCAGGTGCATTGCTCCTCAGACAGCCTAATGTAGTAACGCTGTTAGATTCTTGTAAAGGTGGATAATCCTTGTTGGAACCACTCTTCTTCTCATCTCCTCTGTGGAGCCATGGGGCTGCACAGTGGTGCAGCGGTAGAGGTGCTGCCTTATAGCATCAGAGACCTGGGGTAAATCCTAACTATGGGTACTGTCTATATGGAGTTCGTACATTCTCCCTGTGATTGTGTGGGTTTTCTCTGGGTGCTTCATTTTCCTCTCACATTCCAAAGATGTGTTTGTAGGTTAATTGGCTTTTGTAAATTGTCCCTAGTGTGAAGGATAGAACTATTGTTCTATCCTTCACACTAGCATAAGTTACCGATCATACTGGCAGACACAAAATGCTGGAGTAACTCAGTGCAACAGTGCATCTCTGGACAAGTCTGAAGATGGATCTCGACCCGAAATGTCACTCATTCCTTCTCTCCAGAGATGCTACCTGTCCCGCTGTGTTACTCCAGTATTTTGCATCTACCTTCGATTTAAACCAGCATCAGCAGTTCTTTCCCACACAGTAGTGTACTGGTGATCGCTGGTCAGAACAGATTGGTGGGCAGCTATGGGTCCTCCCCTACAGCTCTTGGCTGTGCAGTCCTGGACAGACATTGAAGAAAGTAGGACACAAATTGCTGGGGTTGGTCAGGTGGATTCAGGTAGGTCAGTTTCTCAGGTAGCATCCGTAGAGAACATAGATAGAGAATATTTTGTGTCGGGATCCGTCTTCAGACCTTTGATGAAATTACCATACTTTATGGGACATGATAGAAACAAAATGGCTTATCCCCAAAATATTCAGATTTACAAATGCCAAAGTTCTGTGTCATTTGCATCAACAAGGTTTGGTCCAATCATTTCTCCAACAAAATAACAACCAATTGTTGGGTCATTATGGGCACCAGACACAGACTTGTTCCCTGCTTTGAGGTCCATTTTCCTGTCTGTTTTCCCCGCTGTGCATTGATTGCACATACATGAAACAATTCCACTGGGGAGATGTCCGTTGTGCATTGAACCATTATGAATTCCTTTCATGCGCACGGCATACATTTAATTGCTCAATTGATACTTTCATTATGCACAAAGCAGATGATAAGTTACCAATCACAGTTCACAATCAATATTGCGTTACACTTCAATCTCACACCCCTTGATAAACATATGTTATAAGATTGAATTTCTAGGCTTTGAAAGGAACTCTACCACTGCCCAAGTTAACGGCATCAAGCGGCAGCTTGATTTCAGGTCAGTCATCAGCATGTTTATTACTGTAAGCTTCATTCAATACCTGGATATCCTTGTTGTAGCAATGTTACAAAATTTTGAGATTTTAAAAATCAAGTCTGCAATTTATCCCATCAGATAAAGTATAAAAAAAAGTTTAATTTGACACCTAATTCACTTTCATATCTTCAGTATTAAGAAAGTTATGACCATTCTCATACTCGGAAATTAGCATCTTGTTCCCCATTGCCTTTCAATTGACTTAACTCAAAAGCTGTGATCTAGAACAGTTAAAAGCCCATATCTTTCTTAAAAATTAAGAGAACGCCCATATCTTTCTTAAAAATTAAGAGAACGCAATGAAATTTGCAGTTATTATGGATTGAAGCATTCTGAAACAAATATGAAACAATCTTACTTGGATGACCTGAAATTAAAGCATATAATTAGTTAGTTATCTAATTGTAGCTAATTACAAAATTCAATTAGTAGATCTAAACATCTATCCATTTCTTAAGAAAAGATAAACTTTTTAAAAATTGCCTAAGTGTCCAAATAACATTCACAGAATAATCCACAATATAACATATTTTTTAAATCTCATTTTCATGAATTTCTGGGCCAAATGGGAGGAATTTAGTGTTTACTGCCTGTAAATTAATGGTCATTTAAATCAACCAGCGAGTGGGTTTTAGTGGAATGCGGTGGATTGGAACGTTGCGTTTGCGGTGAAGTCGGGAGGAAAAGTACTGTTGGTTCATACATTTTTTTTGAACCCCATTTCACAACATGAAAATATGATTAAAGCCTCCATAAAAACCAAGTTTTAATATAAAAATAAACTGTGTAACTTTTTTCTCCCCTACGCAAAATCCTTCCCGTTGTCGGCGCTCACGGCTTTTGAAGGTGATTTTTAAATTACTCTAGTTTATAAATAATCTAGCGTAATTTAAAAATACCTTCATGAATGAAATGTCGGAGCGATTTTTCTTCCGCAATGGAATCGCCCGACATTGATCGATTTGCCCAGTCTGTAGAAAAATGGCACTTTAAGCCCGCCCCCCTCTGAAAGGCGCCAAAGTCACGCACACGGGGAGCGGCAGAACTGCAGCGCTGCTCAAGGTAAGTTTTGTAACATACCTACTTGTTGATACCGGACATCTTTGTCATTTATAAATGAGGCCTCATTAGTTTTTTTTATATTTCACATAAACAAGCATTACTAACACCCAAATTACTTTAATAGCGTTCAGGAACTGTGTTTTCCCCCATATCATTCTCCCTCTCCAAATATACAGCAATTGATTGCGAAAACTGGAAGTTGTGAAACTGGAAACACAGCCTGTGCCGAATATGTCCTCACGGGAAATGTACTCAGCACAACTTAAAACCCTGCCTCGTTGACACTTTTTTGCATATTTTTCATTAATTGTTCTTTATCACTTTACATCATCGTTTTATGTCTCTCATTTCCCTTTTCCTTAAACTAGTCTATCCACCCGAAACATTACCCATTCCTTCTCTCCAGAGGTGCTCCCTGTCCCGCTGAGTTACTCCAGCTTTTTGTGTCTCTCCCCTTTTGACTAGGTGGTGTGTTATTTAAGTGCTGTTAAATCAAAGGCCTTTTTTTTATCTTTGAGAAAAAAAACCCCAAAGTAAACACAATTACATTTGGGGATCACTGGAAAACTAGGCAGTAAAGCACAAGGATCAAAGGAGTACAGAAGATCAAAGGAAATCATTGGCAGACTTTGAAAACAATGCCACAGATGTTCATATAACTTGCCCAAGTCAGAGGCAGTAACCTGTGTATTTCAAATGTTATGTGCCTAACCCATAGAAACAAGAGATCAGGTGCATGGAGGCAGATCCGTTTCTTCTCTATGGTGAATTAACACTTACAGCTGGTGGAGTTGCATACATTAACTATTACCTATACCTACCTATACTTGTATTTGTGTAATGACATTAAAGTTGAATTGAATTGAATTAAATAATTCTGGCAAATTAGTTCTTTCCTCCTTTCTTAAAATGAACCCGTGGCAAAAATAACTACTGTTTCTCCAAAATGATCACTCTTATTTACCATGGATCATCTCCAAAGAACTGCAGATGCCGACTTACAAAAAAAAGACAGAAAGTTCTGGAGTAACTCAGTAGGTCAGGGGAGTCAGGCAGCATCCCTGGACAACGTTGATATGTGACGTTTCGGGTTGGAACCTTTCTTTGGACTGATTGTGGGGGTGGCGGGTGGGGGGGGGGGGATAGAAGAAAGTTGGAAGAGAGGACGGTCAGAAAAAGCATGGTGGGTAATAGGTGAACACAGACAAGGGTTTTTTTTTAAATAGGTGGATGGTTGGACAAAGGCCAGAAGTGAAAAAAAAAGGTGTTAGACATCAGGATTGAAGATTTGTCAAGCGTGAAACCAGCGGAAGGAATATAAGTGGGGGGGGGGGAGGGAGGGGAGAAATCGGTGTGAATCAAAGGCACAAGGGAGGGGAGGTAGGGGGGAAGGGGAAGGGGAAGGAGAACGGGGATGCAAGGAGAATGGAGAGGGGAAGGGGGGGGGGCGGAGGTTACCTAAAATTGGAGAATTTAATGTTTATACCGGTGGATTGTAAGCTATGCAAGCGGAATATGAGATGCTGTTTCTCCAGTTTGCGTGTGGCATTGGAGGAGGTCCAGGACAGAAACGTCAGTATGGGCATAGGAAGGGGTGTCAAAATGGTTCGCAACTGGGAGATCCTGTAGGTCTTGGTCGACCAAGGGCAAATATTCTGTGAAACGGTCAAAATGTTCTCCAGTTCAACCATGCTGGAGAAACTCAGCGGGTGAGGGAGCATCTATGGAGCGAAGGAAATAGGTGACGTTTCGGCACGAGACTCTTCTTCAGACTGATGTGGGGGGGGGGGGGGGGGGGGAAGCGTCCAGTTGGAGTACTGTGTTCAGTTTT
Organism: Raja brachyura; assembly: GCA_963514005.1. Next base: position 90,623,236 of record OY740783.1, read on the forward strand.
GGTCACCCCGCTCAAGAAAGGATATCACTAAGTTGGAGAAGAGAAGATTTATGAGGAAGTTGTAACGGTGCGAGGGCATGAGCTATAGGGAAAGGTTGGGCAGCCTAGGCCTATATTTCTTGGAGCACAGGAGGCTGACGAGTGATCTTAAAAAGGTGTAGAAAATTATGAGGGAATAGACAGCCTTTTACCCAGAGTAGGGGAATCAAGAACCAGAGGAATTGGTTTAAAAGTGAGAGGGGCAAGATTTAATAGGAACCTGAGAGGCAACTTTTTCCACATAGAGCATGGTGGGTATATTGGCTGCCATAGAAGGTCATTAAGGCAGATACTATAACAGCATTTAAAATAAACTTGGATAGCTACTTGGATCTGAAAGATTTGGAGGGATACGAGTCAAACATAGACAAATGGGATAAGCTTTGATGGGAATCTTGGTTGATATTAACAAGATGGGCTGAAGGGCCTGTTCTGATGCCGTACGACTCTGACTCTACAACTCAATTAAAGTGCAATAAAACCAACATTACAAAAAGACATTTCACAATGATGTCAGCCTTTAAAAGAAGCATTGAAGCACAAAGACTATTTATTGTTTTTAAATATAATGAAAATTCTGTAATCTCCAAAATGGAAATTGAAATACAGATAATACAGGTGACTGATTATTCCCTTCCCAATGCTTATTCACTCACGGTAATTTTCCTGTTTATGTTTGCTGTTTATTTTTGTTTTAAAACGATGCCTTGCAGCCAAAATAATTTGCATTTTCGCACAACCCAACCATGTAAAATACCAATAGCATTGGATGTGTTAGCCATTTAACTGTTAATATCTCTCTGCAACACCGGGATCCCATGGGCATGATGAATTAAACTTCCCTGGCATGAAGAAATAACATGACATTGGGGTTCATGGTGCAACTTTCAGTTTCTCGGTGAGATGTTCCTATTGCCTCCAGCAGCTTCTGGTGTTCTTATTCACTTACTGAATTATGCACCATGATGTTTCAGAATGACAGAGCCATTTTTGATTCCATTAATGTGGGCAATCGCAAGCAAATGCTTTTAGACGATAGCTTCACTTTAGATGCAATTTCAGAGTCTATTGATTTCCCTCTCTTCCCTTCATTATGGCTTAAATTGATTATCGTGGCAACGGTAATAACAGTGATTGCACTTGACATTGTCTGAAGCTTGCAGAACAGTATTCAAATTTGAATGGCATAATTTCTTAAAGATACTTCTTGTGCAACCGAGCAATAGCTCTGTCATTAGTAATAATTTACATTTATTGAGTGCACTTAAAGAAAGCTCTTGTCACGGATACTTTTGTAAAGCTGTGATGAAGTGTTATTAATGCTGAGGCCATTGGGAGTAAACAAAAAGATTCATAATCAGGAAGGTGTATGAGAACTGCAACACTATCAAAATCAAGAGAATAGCTTCAAGAAGGGGATAGGACATTTCATTTGTGAATGACTTTTCTGAAATGCAAGATTTGTAGAGAATGGGAGGATTTTTTGCTGCAGTATAAGGAGAGATTGGATAAACTTGGAATGTTTTCCCTGGAGTGTTGGGGGTTGAGGGGAAACATAATAGAATTATATAAAATTATGAGGCATAAATAGAGGTCAGAATCTTTCTTCCCCAGTGTGGGGATGTCAAAGACTAGAGGGTAATGCGAGAGGGGCAAAGTTTAAAGAGTGTGGGGCATGTTTTTCTCACACAGAATAGCAGGCAGTTAGAACATGCCAGGTATGTTGTGGTGGAGGCAGATACTATAGTGGCATTTAAGAGGTTTTTTTTAAAAGCCACATGGATGTATATGAAATGGTGATATGGATCACGTGCAGGCAGAGAAGATTTAGTTGAAAAATGTGTCAAATTTGGTGTGAAATTTAATGCAAGCTCAAAAGGAAAACCACAAAACTAAAAGAGGTGACCTGAGGAGAAGCATATAAAACTCAAAGAGGCATAGAGAGGGGAGACAATCCCAGGGTGGAAACGAAACATGGATATGCTGGGAATAGAAATTATATAGATCATGTGCAAGCAGAGGAGATTAATGTTCAGCACAGACATTGTGTTTAGAAGGGCCTGTTTCTGTGTTATGCTGTTTAATTTAGTTTAGAAATACAGTGTGCAAACATGTCCTTCGGCCCACCAAGTCCACGCCAGCCATCAATCACCCGTTTACACCAGTTCCATGTTATCCCACTTTGTCATCCACTCTCTACATTTTGGGGCAATTTAAAAAGAGCCAACTAACCTACAAACCCTCACATTTATGGGATGAAGGAGGAAACCAAAGTACTACAGAAAAATGTGAGGTGTTGCATTTTGGGAAGTCTAACATGGGCAGGACCCACACATTAAATGATTGGGCTCTGGGATTTGTTATAGTTCAGAGGGACCTAGGAGTGCAGGTGCATGGATCCTTGAAGTTCGAGTCGCAGATAGATGGTCAAAAAGGTTTTTGGTACATTGTCCTTCATCAGTCAGAGTACTGAGTATAGAAACATAGAAAATAGGTGCAGGAGTAGTCCATTCGACCCTACAAGCCTGCACCACCATTCAATATGATCATGGCTGATCATCCAACTCAGTATCCCATAGCTGCCTTCTCTCCATGCCCCCTGATCCCTTTAGCCACATCTAACTCCCTCTTAAATATAGCCAATGAACTGGCCTCAACTACCTTCTGTGGCAGAGAATTCCAGAGACTCACCACTGTGTGAAAAATGTTTTTCTCATCTTGGTCCTAAAAGATTTCCCCCTTATCCTTAAACTGTGACCCCTTGTCCTGGACTTCCCCAACATCGGGAACAATCTTCCTGCATCTAGCCTGTCCAACCCCTTAAGAATTTTGTAAGCTTCTATAAGATCCCCCCTCAATCTTCCAAATTCTAGCGAGTACAAGCCGAGTCTATCCAGTCTTTCTTCATATGAAATTCCTGACATCCCAGGAATCAGTCTGGTGAACCTTCTCTGTACTCCCTCTAGGGCAAGAATGTCTTTCCTCAGATTTGGAGACCAAAGCTGTACGCAATACTACAGGTGTGGTATCACCAAGACCCTGTACAACTGCAGTAGACCCTCCCTGCACCTATACTCAAATCCTTTTGCTATGAATGCTAACATACCATTCACTTTCTTCACAGCCTGCTGCACCTGCATGCCTACTTTCAATGACTGGTGTACCATGACACCCAGGTCTCATTTCATCTCCCCTTTTCCTAATCGACCACCATAGAAGTTGGGAAGTCATGTTGCAGTTCTATATATGACGTTGGTGAGGCTGCATTGAGAGTATTGTGTTCACTTCTAGGCACCATGCTATAGGAAAGATGTTGTCAAGCTGGAAAGGGTACAGAGAAGATTAACAAGGATGTTGCCAGAACTAGAGGGTTTAATCTATAGGAAGCGGTTGAGTAAGCTGGGACTCCATTCCCTGGAGCACAAGAAGATGAGGGGGTGATCTTATAGAGGTGTATAAAATCTTGAGAGGAATAGATTGGGTAGATGCACAGATTCTCTTGACCAGAGGATATATGTTTAAGGTGACAGGAATAAGATTTAATAGGAATCTGAGGAGTAACTTTTTCACACAAAGGGTGGTGCATGTAGGGAAGAAGCTGCCAGAGGAGGTAGTTGAGGTTTGGACTATCCAAACGTTTAAGATGCAGTTAGACTGATACATGGATCGGACAGGTTTGGAGCGATATGGACAAAACACAGGCAGGTGGGACTAGAGGCGCTGGGACATGTTGGCTGGTGTGGGTAAATTGGGCCAAAGGGCCTGTTTTCACACTGTATCACACTATGACTCTCTATGATTTTATGACATGCAGAGAAAACCAGGTCACAGGGAAAATGTGCAAACTCCATAAAGACAGCACCCAAGGTCAGGATCAAACCTGGTCTCTGGCCCTGTTCCATGTTCATAAGAATGAATCACACACAAACTGTCGCCACTTGATGAACATCAAACAAAACTGATAAATGGTCAATGCAAATAGCTGTTACAAAGATGTCTCATAACTAAATAAGAGAAGAGACAAAACATTGGATAACTCAGATGGTCAGGCAGTATCTCTAGGATATTGAGATAGGAGACATTTCAGGTTGGGATGCTTCTTCAAACTTACATTCCATAATCAATCCTCTTGCTACACAATTCACATCTCACTAATCCTTTTGTCGCATACCTTGTTTGTGTTTGTCTCTGGCCTTTGATGTTGCTGACTTACAGCGCCAGAGACCTGGGGTCGATCCTGACTATGGGTGCTATCTGTACTGAGTTTGTACGTTCTTCCTGTTAACACGTGGGTTTTCTCTAGGTGCTCCAGTTTCCTCCCCCACTATAAAAAACATACAGGTTTTGTTGGATAATTGGCTTTTGTAAGTGGTAAAAAATGTCCCCAGTGTATAGGATAGTGTTAGTGTACAGGTGATCACTGGCCAGCACAGAGTTGATGGGTCAAAGGCCGGTTTCTGCACCATATCTCTAAAATCTAAAATTAAAGTCCAATTGTGATGTATGTATATGACACTTTGCCAAATCAAACTATGTATCATGATAAAATAATTTTGTTGATGCAATACTGGTCTAATATGACAGATTAAGATGAAGATTCCTCCCATGCTGAATTTCTGCCACAGAAAGCAGATGTTAGATGTTTTGGTCTATAGCCTTCTGTGGCAAATAATTCCACAGATTCACCACCCTCTGATTAAAGAACTTTCTCCTCATCTCCTTCCTAAAAGAACATCCTTTAATTCTGAGACTGACCTTTTGTTCTAGACTCTCCGACTAATGGAAACATCCTCTCCATATCCACTCTATCCAAGTCTTTCATTATTCTGCATATTTCAATTAGGTCCCCCCCTCCTTCTTCTAAACTCCAGTCAGTGCAGGCCCAGTGCCTACAAACGCTCATCATAGGTTAATCTACTCATTCCAGGGATTATGGTGCCTAAAATTGCTCTCAACATTCCAAATGCGGCCTTACCAGCACCTGCAAAAAGCCTCAGCATTACATCCCTGTTTTTGTATACAAGTCCTCTAGAAATAAATGCTAGCATTGAGTTTGCTTTCTTTACTACCGATTTGACTTGCAGATTAGCTTTCTGCAAATACTGCACCAGCACTCCCAAGTCCCTTTGCAACTCTGAGTTCTGGATTTCACCCCCCCCCCCCCCCCCCCATTTAGAAAATAGTCTACGCCTTTATTTCCACTACGAAAATGCATGACTCTGTACTTTGCTACACAATATTACATCTGCCACTTCTCTGCCCACTCTTCCAACCTGTCCAAGTCCTTCTGCACAGTCCCTGCTTTCTCTACACTATCTGTCCCTCCACCTATTTTTGTACCATCCGCAAACATGGCCACAAAGCCTTCAATCTCCTTGTCCAGATCATTAATACACAACATGAAAAGTAGCGGCCCCAGCACTGACCCTTGCGGAACTCCACTCGTCATGGTTCGTTTGTTCTTTCTATACAAGTTGCTCAATCATAAGATGATATTAGGAAATCCGTGAGTGTTACAAAGTATTTTATCCAAGAAAAGTGAGATAATTTGTTAAACGTTTGACCTTAACCAAAAAAAAACATCTACAATTGTGTGGGCAGTTGGATACTCAATTGATTCATCACAGATTAATCCTTCCAATGATATAAATCTTCACGCAGCCAACCAGCTACTAAAGAAATTCTAGGCTAAGAAATTTTAGTTTAATTTAAACTAATTGAACATGGTGGCTACTAAACCTAATGTTTATTTATTGATGTTCAATTGCCGTGCTTTCTTGAACTGACCAAAGGTCTGATGAGTGAATGTGTTAACCTTAAAATTTAAAAAAAAAAGTGCAGTTGGTGGAAATCTAAAGCAATAGCAGAAAATGCTGGAAATACTCAGCAGGTCAAGCTACGTCTGTGGGAAATGAAGCAAAGTCAATGTTTCAGGTCAGAGACACTTTGTCCAAATGGAAAAGGGGACAAAAGAAGTTTGTTAAACTTCAAGAAGGGGAGGGGAGGGGGGGGGGACAATTGTGTCTGACAAGGTAAAAATGGGTGAATAGGAAGGAACTGCAGATGCTGGTTTACACAAAGATGGACACAAAATGCTGGGGAAACGCAACGGGACAGGCAGTGAATCTGGAGAGAAGGAATGGGTGATCTTTCAGGTCCAGACCCTTCTTCAGACTGAATGTCAGTGGAGAGGGAAGCAAGTGATATGGAAGGGTAAGAGATGAAAATGACAGATCAAACGACGTTCAAGGAAATGTACAATTCTTCATTGTTGGCTGAGGGAAACAAGCAGAGCAATCATAGGTTGGAGTATGCATCAGGTATTCAGCATATATGCAGCATGCTGAGTGGAGGGATAAACACTGGGCCTGAAAATCTCCTGTCAGGTCCCATTCATCTTCATTTGGTGGACCACTAGTGCAGGCAAATCCCTGGCTAGTTGCGGTGTCTGAAAGGCCTTTTACAGAGCCTTAAACAGGGTAAGGTTGGCCCTGGGCAAAAGTGGGAATATGTGGCAGCCAAGTAGTCTGGCATGAATATAATTTCATTTTTTTAATGGAGGCACAATAAACTGCATATGGAGCAAAACAAAGTTTTGTTTCATCTTTTTAATAATGTCAACCTGTTTCAATTAATATATCATCATGAGGCTTCTGCATATTTCAACCAGGGCATTTAAAAGGAAACCGTAAAAGAAAAGCTGGTATTTCAACTGTTGCAAAATATTAATCCAGATACCTTGCTTGATTGCAACACAAGTGAAATACTTGAAATATAAAGAAAGCTTCTGTTGTCTCTTACCCATGTTGGTGGCAACTGAAATCTATCAGCCTTTGGAGTGCAGGCATTTTATTTCTTCACACTGAATCATTCATGATACTTAATATTAGCCGTTTTGTTTTTCCCCAGAGAGAAAGATTGCTGAGAACTCTGCCTGTAAGGGCTATTTTGCGTCACCCAACACGTTGAACTTAGTGTCCTGAGATTTGTGATCTTTGAATTCCAAGTTAAATGTCTCTACTGGCGGTGAAGGCTCGAAGGGCCGAATGGCCTACTCCTGTACCTAATTTCTATGTTTCTATGTTACTTCCTTGTTTTCATAGGTCAGAGTTGTTGATGGCAGCTTAGGTGGTACTTTGATGATAATGAGGACAGCCTTCACCTTTAAAAAGAACAGACATAATATCATGTGCTGCAAATTGGGCACGTACACAAATTCCCGAACTGCTCCTAGTGCTGGACATTGATGGTTGTGAATGCTCATCAGTGACATTGTAAACATGATGGGAAAATGTCAAGTGCTTGCTTAATTTCTAGCAATTAGCTGAAATTGCAATCAGGGAAAATGCACTCACCATGCCAGCCATTTCAGTAACACATGGCAACCAGGGGAAACCACACAGACTTGCTCTTTACAGTGAAGATGCAAGCCGTATGTATATGGTATTATTAGATAACAGAAACTATCTAAGTTGACAGTAATTATAGGGAAAGAAAATAACATTGTCATTCTATGTGTCCATAACAATAATCTTTTATAATATTCACACACATTGAAGAAAAGTAAATACAATCATTTTAAAGGTTACAAAAACATTTTCACACAGTCACAAAATATTACATCAAATTCTGGAGAACGGTATATTGTAGTTAGGTTATAGGACTGGTAATCCAGTGTTCTGGACTAAAGAGGGAGAGCCTCCAATTCTACCATCATAATTGTTCTGTTAACAAAATAACCTTCAATAAAAATGTTAGTATCAATAGATCACCATGTAGCTTTTGAATGGTAGTTCTGATTCACTTCAATTCAATGTCCTTAGCCAGTATAAATAAAGGCATCTCAGAACAGACAGCCTCTGAATTGGCCTAACACCCAATCAACTGTAATGAAAATATTACCTCAAACTGTGAAAAGAATAAAAAGGGATTGAGCATCCACATTGACTGGATGTGACAAAGCCCACAAACAATTTAATTGATCTTCATTGGAATCAGAGGAGTGGAAAGGAATTGGTAAAACTGGCATATAATCTTGTCAAGCATCAGACTAATGTTTCAATAGTGGGGAATATAATGCAGGATAAAGCAATGGGCCTACAAATGGAGGAACAGTAACTCATATTCTGCTTGCGTAGCGTACTACCTAACGATATGAACATTGAATTCTCCAATTTTAGTTAAATAATCTACAACCCCAACCCCTTCCTCAGTTTCCCCCACCCCAGACACGCACCCATTTCTCCTCTCCCCTTCCATCAATATTCTTTCCTCTGCCTTCACAATTCACATTTCTTCAGAGATGCTACACTTGTTCCTTCACCTCCCCCATCCACTCCTTTCAGGGACCCAAGCAGTCATTCCAAGTCCGACAGAGGTTCACCTGCACCTCCTCCAACCTCGTCTACTGCATCCGTTGCTCCAGATGCCAGCTAATCTACATCGGTGAGACCAAGCGGAGGCTGGGCGATCGTTTCGCCGAACACCCCCGCTCGGTCCGCAATAACCAACCCGACCTCCCGGTGGCTCAGCACTTCAACTCCCCCTCCCACCTCTCGGTCCTGGGCCTCCTCCATGGCCAGAGTGAACAACACCGCAAGTTTGAGGAACAACATCTCATATTCCGCTTGGGGAGTCTGCATCCTCTGGGCTTAAACATTGAATTTTCTCAATTCTGTTAACCCAGACTGCTCCTTTCCCCCCACCCCCCCACCTCTCCCTCAGCCCTCGGGCCCTGACATTCCTTCTCCATCTCCCCCCCCCCCCCAAGTCGCACTAGCTTCTCATTTTCACACCAGAAACAGCTTACCTTATCACCAATACTTTTTTGCATATCTTTCACTCATTGTTCTTGCTTTATCTCTCCATATCACTGTTTATATCTCTCGTTTCCCTGATCCCTGACCAGTCTGAAGAAGGGTCTCGACCCGAAACGTCGCCTATCTCCTTCACTCCTTAGATGCTGCTGCACCCGCTGAGTTTCTCCAGCTTTTTGTGTAACCCTCACATTTCTTCTATCCTACCTTACACCTTCTGTCTTTTCATCTCTGCAATTGTCCTACCAACTTCCAATCAAAAACTCCCCTCACCCCACCTATCACTCACCAGGCTTTTTTCCTACCCTTCATCTTTTAATTTTCTCACCCCTCCATCACAAACTGTCTGAATTTTGGGTCTCCATAGATGCTGAATTTTGTTCTCTATAGATGCTGCCTGACCTGCCGAGTCACTCCAGCTTTTTGTGTATTTTTTAATGTAAACCAACATCTACTGTTTCTCCTCCTTCACTATTTTGATAATGTATTGTTTGGTATAACATTGGGTTGCAAAGAAGGGTATGGGACTGCGTGATGATGAAAAAGCTATAGTATTGTTTATTACTGCCATGACTACTGAGGTACAGTGAAAAACTTAGTTTTGTGAGCCATTTGGCCAAATTATACAATAGATGAATACAATCAAAATATATACAAGTACAGCAGATAGCGCAAAGAGAAAACAAGGTCTAAATATTGTTAAAATTCAGTGTTTCAGCATACGTTTATAAAAAAGATTTTTTTCTCTAGGCAATGAAACTAATAGCTATTCTTACAAACATTTGTGCCTTTGCAAGAGAATTCTTGCTGTACAAACACCAGAGAAGTCAAAGTTTACTGTAAAATGATTTCAGCAACTGCTGAGATGACAGGGGAGTAAACTTTGCCGTTTCCACATTAAATCAGAGAATGCTCAGAAATGCAACAGACTCCAAAGGCCTTTGGTCATTTTAGGTGCAAGAGTAAAAATTCATATCCATTTGCATAACTCGTTCCCCAGCAGACTCACGTACACTTTTTGTGGCAAATGCAGAGAAGAGTAAGTCAAGGAGAAACAAGAACCAGAGGTAGGTGACATGAATATTTGAATGGAAACAGGGGAGTTTCTAAACCACATGATTGAAGGTAACGTGCCTTATCATGGACAATGAGATGGCTTTCTTTAATTCAACTTGGAGGCATGTTGTTGGGGCCACTTGCTGTAAGGGAAGTTACAGCTAGGTATCAGACCTGACATGGGACAGCACATCACAAGTCATGGAGTCAGTCACCTTGAATCTTGTCTCATGATTTTTCAGCAAGCCAGAGGGAATATCCGCAACCTCAAGCTGCCATCCTATGCAGCAGAAAGCAGGCGACTGATGCATCATTTGTTCAAGTAAGCAATTTATTTTCCCATAAACTTTATTTACAATAGGTAGCACAACTTTCATCTGTACAAGCTGCTTTCAGGATGAAACAGTAGCAGTTAAAGCTTCCGCTATATACAGCAACTGTAATAACTTCTCTGGAGATCTGCTCTGACATCTTGCATGAAGCAAAATGGTAGGGATAAGCATTGGTTTGATTCCTGTTCCTCTCTAGTCCATTTTTGGAAGAGTTTTATGGTGGTCAGTCAGGATATTAGCTCAATACAATCACAACATCCATTTACAGTCCTAATTGTGATCCAATGCTATATAATAAATTTTGGTGGGCAATTGAGCAGAATAATTACTGTACATACTTGAAGTATTGTTCATTTGGTGGTTCAGACAAAGGGTGATTTTTATTGATATTCTTTGGAAAGAAGTTCAGTGAAGCAACCACATATGACTTGCTGCTACACTGGGAATGCTCACCTTTGCAAAGGGCCATTTGCCACCCTCTTGCATATGGAGGTTGATGCAGGGGCAGATCAATCAGTGGACTGCTGAGTATTTTCCCTGGCTTAGAGCACCGCTCCAAGGCCAACCCTTAATTCATGTTGTCCACTGTTCCGAGGTATTCTGGTACCTCCTGCTGTCTTGATGTGTAAATTATGGGGTGTTCGGAGGCATGTACTTGTCAGCTCCTGCAATAATCCCGAGACTTCAACGTCTCACCAAGTGACTCACTGAGGGAGTGCTGCACTGCCAGAGGTGTCATTACTGAGACGAGGTGTCATATCAAAACTATTCCAACTCCCTCAAGAGGCCATGACATAATTGGGAGGGAAACAAATTTTCACTGGTGTCCTGGGTAACAATTATCCCACAACAACAAGGCCAAAATATATTTTCCGTACATTATCACACTATGGTTGGAAGGGATTTAATAAGCATGCAGTGGCTGCTATATTTTTGTACAGTGACAATACGTCCATTGACTGTAATGAGCTTTGAGAGGCTTACAAGTCAGGAAAGGTGATTTATGAAGGCAATTCTTTCTGTATATCTGCCAACCATCGTACTCCAATAGGATTAAATCTATCTCACAGTCCTCATTGGAAAAGAGATAGAACAGCTGCAAATTAATATCTTAATGCCAATTGCACACAAGTATCCTCATTGTCCGTCACATGACAATGAAATTGATGCAACCTAGGATATCACACCTTACAAAACCAGGATGATTTGCCAGACATTTTTGGCAAACAATGTGCCCTTTTAAACCCGTGCTCATTTATTGTCTGCACTGAGCCAAATTTCAAATGACATAAGGTGCCAACATGGCCTCATATGCCGTGCTCTTCTCTCCAAAGCTGGAAGCTTGAGAGATTAAATCTTGCTACAGGTTTTTGCATGAAATCTCAAATGATAGGTTTGTGCAATTCTTCCCTGCACGCTGCCGCTCCATCCATCCCTTTGCTAATGCAACCCCCATCCATGCCGGTCCCATCTCCCATTGCTTCCACAGCTCTGTTGGGCAACCTCTGAGGATGAGGGGGGAATCTCTTTGGACTTGGATTTATAGCTACAGTGTGGAAAAAGGCCCTTCAGTCCACCGAGTCCATGCCGACTAGCGATCACCCCGTATGCTATCAACACACTATGGCCAATTTTACCACTTAGCAAAACCAATTAATCTACAGATGCATATGATGTGGGGTGAACTGGAGCACCTGGAAAAAAACCCACGCAGTCGCTGGGAGGATGTAGAAAACTCCATACAGACAGCACCCATTGTCAAGAGCGAGTCTCTGGCACTGTAAGGCAGCAACTCTACCTCTGTGCCACTGTGTTGCACCTAAATTTCATTGAGACCTACTGAATAATTAAAGATCTAGATAGAGTGGACGTGGAGAAGATATTTCCAGTAGTTGGAGAGTCTAGGACCTCAGAATAAAAAGATGTACCTTTAGAATGGAGATGAGGAGGTAATTATTTTGCCAGAGAATGGTGAATTTGTGGAATTCATTGCCACAAATGGCAGTGGAGGCTATTTTTAAAGCAGAAATTGACAGGTTCTGGATTAGTAAGAGGGTTAAAGGTTATATGTAAAAGGCAGATGAATGGGGTTGAGAGGTAAGAATAAATCGGTCATGTTCAAATGGCAGATCAGACTTGATGGGCTGAATGGACTAATACTGCTCCTGTGTCTTATGATATTTATTCTACTATCAATTAACATGTGATTATCAAATCAAGTTGAGTCTATCATCACATGCACAAGTATGGCGAGCTCCAGGTACAATGAATATCTTGGTGGAAGCAGCATCACAGACACATTAACTCAGTTATTCAGTCCAACTCACATCACCCAATTCATCGCCATCTCTGTTCTTGCTTCTTTACATTACCTCTGGTGAAGTATTTTACATCCTTGTCTCATCCTGCCAAGAGGTCTCCCTTTTTTCAACACTAATCTGTCACAAAAAGTTAGAAGTGATAGGAGTAGAATTAGGCTATTCAGCCCATCAAGTCTACTCCGCCATTCAATCATGGCTGACCTATCTCTCCCTCCTAACCCCATTCTCCACCCTTCTCCCCATAACCTCTGACACCTGTACTAATCAAGAATCTTTCTATCTCCACCTCAAAAATATCCTGTGACTTTGCCTCCCCAGCTGGCTGCAGCAATGAATTCCACCGATTCACCACCATCTGACTAAATAAATTTCTCCTCATCACCTTCCTAAAAGAATGTCCTTTAATTCTGAGGCTATAACCTCTGGTCCTCGACTCTCCCACTGGTGAAAACATGCTCTGCACATCCACTATGTCTAAGTTTTTTAGCTATTCTGTATCTTTCAATAAGGTCCCCCTCATTCTTCTAAACTCCAGCAAGTACAGGCCCAGTGCCGTTTACAGTACAATTACCTGAAGACACCTATGGTTTTATAATTCTGCATTCGTGAGCCTCCTCAGTGCAGTTCCCCAGAGAATTCCCTCCCAAAACTGATTTGCCCCTCCCTATTTCCTCTTTTAAAGCGTGGTTAAAATTGATCTCATCTGACTAGTCTGGCCTGTTATAACCTTATGCGAATCACAATCCAATTTTACTTCACAGAGCTGTTGAGAAGTCCCCCAGGATGTTTTAACAGCATTAATGGCACAATACAAGCTGTTACTGTATTGTGGGAGGTGCCAACTTTGAAATGAGATAATAAGCTGAAAGTTGTTTTCCAATTAAAGTAGAAAGAGAAAACGTTTATTTACAGAGGGCTTGTCACACCTCCCAGCCCAAATAACTTTCCTGCCAATGGTTTGCAGCGTTCTTAAAGTTTTTTTGTCTGTTATAATTGAGATAGGTGCGACAGCCAATTTGTGCTTTCATACAGCCTCTGAAAAACATATTTTCTTCAAATCCGAAGATGGCTGAATGACAAATGTGTTGTTGGAAAATCAATTAAATGTTCATGATATTCGACAAATCCGTGCCAAACCCAATGGATTAGCAAGTTTAATATGACAATTGAAAGATAGCACAATCCTTCAGTACTGGAAGAACATGTCAGCCCAGACCAATGCTATGTGAGTAAGTTTATTGGCCAAGTATTCACATACAAGGAATTTGCCTTGGTGCTCCACCCACAAGTAAGAACATGACATCGTAACAGTTATGAATGACTCAGAAAACACTAAACATTAATAATAATAAAACAATAATGATAAAACACCATTGATCAAGCATGTGAACCAACAAAATACCAGATCAAAGGGAGGCTACAGATATTTGGCTGTTGATTGGAGCAACTACTCATGGATAAAAACTTTTTATACCTGGCTGTGGCAGCTTTGACAATCCGATGTTGGGGGAGTCCAGAACCCGGGGCCACAGTTTAAGACCAAAACTGCACACAATACTCCAGGTGTGGTCTCATTAGGTCTCTGTACAAATGCAAGAGGGCCTCTTTGTTCCTATATTCGATTCCTCTTGTTATAAAGGCCACATGCCATTCACTTTCTTGACTGCCTGCTGTACCTGCATGCTTGCTTTCATAGACTGATGAACAAGGACCCCCAGATCCCGTTGTACTTCCCCTTTTCCCAACTTGACGCCATTTAGGTAGTAATCTTCCTTCCTGTTTTTGCTACCAAAGTGAATAACCTCACATTTATCCGCTTTAAACGTCATCTGCCAAGCATCTGCCCACTCCCCCAACCTGTCCAAGGCACCCTGCATTCTCATAGAATCCTCCTCACAGTTCACTCTGCCCCCCCAGCTTTGTGTCATCCGCAAACTTCAAGATGTTGCATTTAATTCCCTCGTCCAAATCATTAATATATATTGTAAATAGCTGGGGTCCCAGCACCGAGCCTTGCGGTACCCCACTAGTCACTGCCTGCCATTCTGAAAGGGACCCGTTAATCCCTACTCTTTGTTTCCTGTCTGCCAACCACTTCTCTATCCATGTCAGCACTATACCCCCAATACCATGTGCCCCAATTTTGCCCACTAATCTCCTATGTGGGAACTTATCAAATGCTTTCTGAAAGTCCAGGTACACTACATCCACTGACTCTCCCTTGTCCATTTTCCAAGTTACATCTTCAAAAAATTCCAGAAGATTAGTCAGGCATGATTTCCCCTTCATAAATCCATGCTGACTCAGACTGATCCTGTTTATTGCTATCCAAATGTTCGTCTATCTCATCTTTTATAATTGACTCCAGCATCTTCCCCACCACCGATGTCAGGCTAACTGGTCTATAATTCCCCGTTTTCTCTCTCCCGCCTTTCTTAAAAAGTGGGATAACATTAGCTACCCTCCAATCCACAGGAACTGATCCCGAGTCTTTACAACATTGGAAAATTATCACCAATGCATCCACGATTTCTAGAGCCACTTCATTAAGTACCCTGGAATGCAGACCATCAGGCCCTGGAGATTTATCAGCCTTCAGTTCCATCAGTCTATCCAACACCATTTCCTGCCTAATGTGGAATTCCTTCAGTTCCCCCGTCACCCCAGATTCTCTGGCCACTACTATATCAGGAAGATAGTTTGTGTCCTCCTTAGTGAAGACAGATCCAAAGTACCTGTTCAACTCATCTGCCATTTCCTTGTTCCCCATAATAAATTCACCTTTTTCGGCCTTCAAGGATCCAACTTTGGTCTTAACTAATATTTTCCTCTTCACAACCCTAAAGAAGCTTTTACTATCCTGCTTTATATTCTTGGCTAGCTTACATTTGTACCTCATCTTTTCTCCCCGTATTGTCTTTTTGGTTATCTTCTGTTGTTCTTTAAACATTACCCAATCCTCTTGCTTCCCGCTCATCTTTGCTATGTTGTACTTCTTGGCTTTAATTTTTATACTGTCCCTGACGTCCCTTGTCAGCCATGGTCGTCCCTTTCTCCCCTTGGAATCTTTCTTCCTCCTAGGAATGAACTGATCCCGCACCTTCTGTATTATTGCTATTTGTTCCACTGTCATCCCTGCTAGTGTATCTTTCCAGTCAACTTTTGCCAGCTCCTCCCTCATGGCCCCATAGTCCCCTTTATTCAACTGCAACACTGACACCTCCGATCTACCCATTTCCCACTCCAATTGTAGATTAAGCCTGACCATGTTATGGTCACTGCCTCCTAATGGCTCATTAACCTCGAGGTCCTTTATCAAATCCGGTTCATTGCATAACATTAAATCCAGAATTGCCTTCTCCCTGGTAGGCTCCAATACAAGCTGTTCTAAGAATCCATCACGAAGGCCAGTACCAACCTGATTTTCCCAGTCTACCTGCATGTTGAAATCTCCCATAACAACCACAGCATTACTTTTGCTACATGCCAATTTTAACTCCTGGTTCAACTTGCGCCCTTTGTCCAGGGTACTGTTTGGGGGCCTGTAGATTAGTCCCATTAGGGTCCTTTTACCTTTACAATTCCTTAGTTCTACCCATACTGACTCCACATCTCCTGTTTCAATGTCACCCCTTGCAGGGGCTGAATTTCATTTCTCACCAACAGAGCAACCCCACCCCCTCTGCCCACCTGTCTGTCTTTTCGATAGGAGGTATACCCTTGAATATTCAGTTACCAGCCCTGGTCTTCTTGCAGCCATGCACCCACAACATCATACTTGCCAGTTTCTAACTGAGCCTCAAGCTCGTCCACTTTATTCCTTATACTTCGCACATTCATATACAGCACTTTGACCTCGGTATTCACTCCCCCCTCGCACCGCTCGCAATTGTCTCTGACCTTACTTGGTTGTCCATTCTAGAGCTTTCCTTCCCATTAATTCTAGAATCTTTTTTAATTTTTCCTGTAGCCACTTCCCCTTCAACTTCATCTTTATACTCCCAATTTGTCAATCCCTCCCCCCCCACTATTTAGTTTAAACCCACACGTGTAGCCCTAGCAAACCTGCCTGCCAGAATGTCGGTCCCCTTCCAGTTAAGGTGTAACCCGTCCCTTTTGTACAGCTCACCACTACCCCAGAAGAGATCCCAGTGGTCTATAAATCTAAATCATTGCTCCCTGGTCCAGCCCCTCAGCTACACATTCAGATCCTCTATCTCCCTGTTCCTGTCCTCACTAGCACGAGGTACTTGAAGCAATCCAGAGATCACCACCCAAGAGGTCTGGCATTTCAGTCTTCTTCCCAACTCTCTGAAGTCATGTTGGAGAACCTCCTTCCTCTTCTTCCCGATATCGTTTGTGCCTACATGCACAACTACTGCCGAATGTTCTCCTTCTCTCTCGAGGATGTTCTGAATTTGGCTCGTGACTGGTATTGGTATTGTGTAATAAAAGATTTCCACTGCTCGTATTCGGTGTTTGACTGAACCAGACTAAGGGGGGTAAGTTTAGGACCGGAATTACAGTTCCATACACCTACCACACTTTGTCAGAAAAAGTTACGACTCAGATTCCTATTAAATCTTTTCCCGCTCACCTTAAACCTTTAAGGGCCTGTCCCACCAGCATGCAACTCTATGCGATTAGCGCGACCTAACGTGGTTGCTTGAGCCGTCCGGCGTCGCGGGGCCGGTCCCACTTCGATCGCCGGAGCCTTGCGGAATTGTGCGGAGTTCGTCCCGAGTTCGTCCCGACACCGCGCGGGGCTCCGAAAAACCGACTATGTCCAAAAATTCCGCGCGGCAACAGCTTGTCGGCTCGCAGTCGCCTCGACATTTACACACCGCCTGGACATCGTGCCTCCGTGAACCTATTTGTAAGCGCCTCCGTGACCCTCTATGTGCGTGGCTCCGTGGCCCTGTATGTGTGTGTGTGTCTCGGTGCCCCTCTCTGTGTGCCCCTCTAAGTCCTGGCGAACTTACCTTGGACTTGCTCCAAGTTCGCCTCGCTTTGCGCCACTCACCCAACCTCCGCGCGGCCCCTGCTGCCGGTTTAGTTGCGCTTGCCGCATGCAGGCGCATGCTGGTGGGAACGGCCCTGTACAGGGGATCACCCGACCTCCGCGCAGCCACTGCTGCCGGTTTGATCGCGTTCATCGCATAGAGTTGCATGCTGGTGGGACAGGCCCTTTATCCTCTGATTTTCGATTCCCGTACTCTGGGCAAGAGCCTCAGTACATCGACCCGATCTATTTCTCGCATGATTTTGTACACCTCCATAAGATTACCCACAGTTCTCTGATGATATTGCATGATACTCCTTCCTCAACACCTCCAATTATAGATTCGCTGCACAAGCATACTTTTCAGAGACTGCAGCTCTATCAACTAATCTGCTGCTGCAACTCTCATCCACAAGATGCATTGTGAATCCTTGTCCGCACTAAACTGCCTTCTACTGCTATTGCGTACTGTATTGCCAATACTTCAACAATAATCTGATGGACAAGTGTGATTCTATGCAGTTGGGTAACGTAAGCAGACATTAAATGGCAGAGGCTTCGAACTGAAAGACCTGGCACTGCATGTCCACAGATAACTGTAATGGGCAGAGCAGATGAATGAGGAGGTTAATGCATGTGGCATTCCATATTTTATGCCAGAGCAGGAAGATTATGCTAGAACCGTATGAAGCACTAATTGAGTCACGTACATTGTACTGCATTTATAAGACTGGGAGAACAGTGAAAACACCAGAGTGAGCTCAGAGGGGATTTATGAGAATATTATCATGAATGGAGAGATGAATTGATAAAAGTTTGACCAGGCTGGGATTGTTTTGTTTGGAACAGAGGATGGTAAAGATAAATTTTATTGCAATTACAAAATTATGAGGCCAAGAAAGAATGACTAACAACCCGGTCTCCTGTGGACAAGAAATTAACTCAGGAGTACATTAAAGGTACTGGGGGAAATCAGCAAGTTGACGTTCACTTTATTGTCACATGTACCAATTGGTACAGTGAAATTTGAGTTGCCATACAGCCATATGAATAAAAAGAACACAATACGCAATCAAATTTAACAAATATCCACCACAGTGGAATCAACGTTTCTCACTGTGAAGGAAGGCAATGAAGTTCAGTCACCTACCTCTTTGTTCACCCGTGGTCAGGGCCTAGAACCCTCCACAGGATAGGCCCTCTCGCTGGGATAACCAAAACTCCAGCATCGGAATACGCTCTGCGGCTTGGACTTTCCGATACCGCGGCTTCCGAAGCCCACAGGCCGAGCTCCAACACTGGCGATCCTTGGCAAAAGATCCCAGGCCTCCGCGATGTTAAAGTCAGCGCCGCGCCCATGGCTAGAAGCTCTGAAGACCATAGCTCCATGATGTTAAAGTCAGCAGGCCCCGTTGGACGGAACTCCAACACTGGTGATCCTCGACAAGGATCCCAGGCTCTGCGGTGGACTGCAGCCTACAAGGGGAAGGCCGCCGAGCCAGCCCTCTTGTCCACCGAAGAAAGTTGGAGGGGCGAGGAGAGAGTCATCGCATCCTAGGAAGGCGATGGCTGAAGGCCTGCAGCAGCCTAGGACTTGCCCAGATCAGGCACCGCTCATTAGAACTACAGCACAGACTGGACTTTAAAAATGCCGCTAAAACATGGCGCCTCTTGCATGTATTCTCAGTAGATTATCTCCGTACACTTTGCTAATTGAGGGTGTGCTTAGATATGGGAATACATAACTGGTCAGTATGAAGGAAAATCATTTCTCTGTGCCGTTTGCACATGTGACAGTAAATGCACCGTCCCAAAGATGCGAGGGTCGGCAGGTTAATGGGCCACTGCAAATTGCTGCTGCAATGCAGGTGAGGAGGAGAATCTGAGGACGTGGGAATGGGAATGTGGGGAGGATTAGTTAAAATGCACATGATTTTTTACAATCGAAGGAAGTATTGACCAAAACGTGGGATGTAGGATCAGTATCAGCAGCATTTTTCTTAGCTGGTAAGAATACAATGGACTGAACTGTCTCCTCCTCCTCCTCCATACATTCCTATAGTGCAAAAAACTGCTTTAATACATCTTGAAAATCTAGATAGCACAAATCAATTCAATCTTGTTCTCTATCTCCTTATTCCTTTAGAATTCTAGGATGTAATTTTACATCAGACCAGTACTCCGAATATTTTCCTTCAATTTTCACAAAATATTCAACACCCAATATACATCTGTTTAGTTTGATAACATTATCAACAGAAATGTAATCATACAATGAAAGAGGAGATACCATTTCTAATAATGTTCACATTGCATTAGATAATTGGTTGTATATATGATTCAAAGGAGGCTTATTAAAGTGGTGGCAACAAATGCATGAAATAGCTTGAGATACATTGTGGGCGACCACCTCTGAGATGTTAAAAATGTTACTTTACGAACGGAACTGGGGGATAAAGAAA
The DNA here is from genome assembly GCA_963514005.1 of Raja brachyura. Next base: position 90,643,264 of record OY740783.1, read on the forward strand.
TAGTTTCCCACACAAAAACTTTAAACCTCAGAAAATAATCACAATTTGGACAGATATAATTTAAAGCTAACACATTAAAAAGTATGCAGATATGCACCAATGCAGAAAAAATACATCAGGGAAATGTAGACAAATTGGAAAACAATACTGGCTGATTACCAGATGCCACCTTGGAAACATTTGACATGCCTACTGCACACAATTCTCTCCTTTACGATGGAGGTGTGATATAGAAAGCCTTTACAGAAGGAAATATGACCAGTTGCACAACTGGTTTACTTGCTGTTTGCAAATAGAAAGGAATGGATACTGAAAAGCTTAAGTTTTCTTGGGGCAGAGGAAAATTGGTCTGATTACTCTATGCTATGTCCTTATAGGTACTGTTAGGTACTTCTTCCCCCCACCCCGGTGAATGCTATGCACTTACCTTTCTGTTTCTCTGCAGGCCCCGTGGCTGGGAGTCAGGAATCAAGGGGTTAAGAGCTTCTGTACCCGATTGGCCAAGCTACGACTGGTGACTCATCGGTAGCTTAAATAGCAGAAGCTCCCAGAATTCCCTCTCTTCGTCGCTGATCCCTGACAAGTGAAGAGGCTGCCGGTCTGAGCTGCAGGAGGCCAGGCCGCATGGCACAGCACTTTGTATATTGTCAGCTATATTTGTAAATTAATGTTGTATTGGGGATGGATAAGGAATGACCTGAGGGTTTTTGGGTATTTTGTTGCAGGGTTATGTATATTTAGGCAGGATTAGAGTCTCCAGTCCGGCGGCCCATTGCGAGGCTGGCTGGAGCACTGTTATCTGTATTTGTTAGTTGATTCTGGTCCCTGACCATGTTGTTTAAACAGGTTTGGGTTTTGTCTTCGTTTAACAAAATTAAAGACTGTTTTTTTTCTTAAACTTAAACCTTTTTTTTATTTGTTACGCAACTCTGAGGAACCTGCCTTCGGGAGTCGTAACAAAATTGGGGCTTGTCCTAAGCTTTGAGGACCCTAGACAGTTTGGGGTTGTTTTTTGGTAGGCTTCTGGTGACTGAGGAAGTCTGTGTTGTAAGGGGGGTTTTTTTTCTCTTCCATTTGTGGTGACATTTGTGCCCAGGGTTTGGCTGGTGGTTTGTTCCTGACATTTGATATGGATAAAGTGGATGACTTTATCGAGGCTCCTAGTCGAGAGTTGTTCAACAAATGTACGAAGGAGCAGTTGTTAGTGCTGGCAGAGAGCTATAAGGTGCCTATTGATAAGCATTCGAAGAAAGAGGCTATAAAGTCGGTGTTATGGTCTGAGTTGAAGAGGTAAGGTATTGCCTGCTGAGGCAGACAGTCCTCTAGCTTCTACACAGCCTGGTCAGGAAATGGGGGACCTCATTCGATTGAAGGAGTTAGTCTTAAGAGAGAAAGAGATCATGCTTGAGATGAACCACCTTTGAGCTGCATGAGAAGGAATTGGATGCCTCCCGAGTTCCTTCTGGGGAAGGGGAGTTTGATATGAGCAAGAACATCCGCCTGGTTCCCCCGTTTAATGAGAAGGATGTGGACAAGTATTTTGCAGTGTTTGAATGGGTGGCTTCGTCCTTGAAGTGGCCTAGGGACATGTGGCCCTTGCTCTTGCAGTGTGTCCTTGTGGGTAAAGCGCAGGAGGTATACTCGTCTTTATCTCTTGACAACATTCTGGACTATGAGTGTGTGAAGTCTACGGTATTGAGGGCTTATGAATTAGTTCCAGAGGCATACCGGCAGAAGTTCCGGCGCTTTAGGAAGTTTGATCGTCAGACTTATGTGGAGTTTGCTTGGGAGAAGGAGGCACTTTTTGACAGGTGGTGCGCTTCTCAAGGAATGAAGGATTTTAAGCTGCTGCGGGCCTTGATGATTATGGAAGACTTTAAGAACTGTCTCCCTGAGAGGGTTGCTACTTACCTTAATGAGCAGAGGTTGACGGAGGTGTCTAAGGCCACGGTGTTAGCAGATGAGTATGTATTGACTCATAAAACTGAGTTTGTTGGGCGATCCTATAGTTTTGGTGCACGGCCGGTTAATTGTGGAGTCGCCGGTGGCAGTGTCAAAGCTGTTTCTGTGCCTGCAAGTGTCAGCACAGTGATACAGGGGGAGGTCCGGATGGTTCCTGGGATGTCTGCGTCTGATGAGTGTAGTAATTATTCTGCGTTCATCACGAAAGGTTTTGTTTCTCTAGAGGATGGGGGTCAGAGAGTTCCAGTATCCATCTTGCGTGATACTGGTGCTACTCAGTCCTTTATATTGGATAGTGTACTGCCGTTTTCTGGGGAGTCATCGGTTGGGTCCAGTGTCCCTGTGGTAGGATTCGGGTTGGAGGACATGGTAGTGCCTTTGCATATGGCTGTTCCGGTGGTGGAGAGTCCTGATAGATTGGCTATGCAGCATCCGACAGTCTTCACAGCTTGTGCTGTCACGAGGGCTATGGCTAAGAGCCAGGCAAAGTTTGAAGATGTAGTGGACCTGAGTGAGAGCATTTTTGGGGATCAGGATGATGGATCCTGTGTTGTGAAGGGTGTTTCTACATCTCAAGATGGGGTCTTGTCTGAAAATGTGCCGGTGTCGTTGTCACATGACCGGCTGGTTGAGGAGCAAAACAGTGATCCAGGTTTATCGGATCTGTTCGACTGCGCGGTGCCTGAGGGGGATATGGATTCCACAGCAAAGGGGTATTTTCTGAGGAATGGCTTGCTGATGCGCAAGTGGTCTCCCTTGGATATGTCAGGGCATGATGATTGGAGCGTGGTTGATCAGATTGTGATACCTCGTCGGTATAGGGACGAGATACTCAGTTTGGCTCATGATGGACCTCTGGGTGGACATTTGGGGGTCAATAAGACGTATGACCGTATCTCACGGAATTTCTTTTGGCCAGGGTTGAAAAAGGACGTGAAGCAGCACTGTAGGTGTTGTCACATTTGCCAGGTGGCAGGAAAGCCGAACCAATCAAATGTTCCTGCGCCTTTATATCCAATCCCTGTGGTCAGGGTGTCGTTTGAACAAATTCTAGTTGATTGTGTGGGTCCTCTACCTCGGACAAGGGTGGGCAACAAATTTTTATTGACAATTATGTGTGCGTCTAACCGCTTTCTGGAGGTGGTCCCTTTGCGTAACATTACTGCCCCTGCCATTGTGAAGTCTCTCACTAAGCTTTTTCCGTTGTTCGGTTTGCCCAAGATGCTGCAGAGTGACCAAGGTTCCAACTTCATGTCAAAGGTTTTTGGTCAGGTAATGAAGTTGTTGGATATTGAGCATTGTCACTCCAATGCGTATCATCCTGAGAGCCAGGGAGCTCTCGAGCGCTTTCACCAAACTTTGAAATCTATGTTGAGGACTTACTGCCTGGAGTTTGAAAAAGACTGGGAAGAGGGGGTTCATCGAGTTATGTTTGCGGTGCGTGAGGTCGTGCAGATGTCTTTAGGGTCCAGTCCTGCTGACCTGGTGTTCGCACATACTGTTCGTGGTCCGTTGAGGGTCCTGAAGGAGAAATGGTTGCAGGAGAATTCAAAACGTAGTATTTTAGACCACGTCAGTACTTTTAGGTCTAGACTGTGGAGGGCATGCGAACTGGCAATGGGTAATCCTACTACTGCTCAGTCTAGGATGAAGGGCTGGTTCGACAGGAAGGCTTCAAGTAGGAATTTTGCTCCAGGTGACAAGGTCCTGGTGTTGTTGCCTATTCCTGGTTCCAGTCTGCAGGCTCGGTATAGTGGTGCCTATCAGGTGGTTAAGAAGGTTGGTGCAAGAGATTACGTTATTGGTATCCCTGATCGGAGGTGTAAGACTCAGCTCTGTCATATCAACATGCTGAAGCAGTACCATGAGCAGGAGCATGCACGGGTTGATGGGGAGGAGCTGTGTCCTTCGGTTTTGTCTAAGCCAGTTTTGGCTGTAGCAGTGCTGCCCCCTGACACGGGTGGTGATGTGGGTGAGGCACGGTTGCCTGTGGCAGTGACGCAGGGAAAGCTGTGCAACTCTGAAGCTTTGGAGTCGCTTCCCTTGCGGTCGTCTCACTTGTCTGAAAGTCAGCGGGATGATCTGCTTGCTTTGGTGGGGTCAAATGGGTCACTGTTCTCGGATGTGCCTTCTCAGACGTCTGTGCTGCAGCATGACATTGACGCGGCCGGTGCTGTGCCAATTAAACAGCATCCGTATCGGGTCAATCCTGACAAGCGTCATCGCCTAAGAGGTCAGGTTGACTATATGCTGCAGCATGCAATTGCTGAACCTAGTTGTAGTCCGTGGAGTTCTCTGTGTCTTCTGGCTACGAAGGCTAATGGGGAGGACAGGTTTTGCATGGACTTTCGGAAGGTGAATGGTGTAACTAAGCTGGATTGCTGTCCTCTTCCACAGATGGAGGATTGCGTGGATCATGTGGGAGGTGCATCTTTTGTGTCTAAGTTGGACTTGCTAAAAGGGTATTGGCAAGTTCCTTTGTTACTGAATAGTTTCTTCCGAAGCTTATTCAGCATCTTTGGGTGGGGGTGTTAGGTACTTCTCCCCCCCCCCGGTGAATGCTGTGTACTTACCTTTCTGTTTCTCTGCAGGTCCCGTGGCTGGGAGTCAGGAATCAAGGGGTTAAGAACTTCTGTACCCGATTGGCCAAGCTATGTCAGGTGACCGGTGACTCATCGGTAGCTTAAATAGCAGAAGCTCCCAGAATTCTCTCTCTTCGTCGTTGATCCCTGACAAGTGAAGAGGCTGCCGGTCTGAACTGCAGGAGGCCTGGCCGCATGGCACAGCACTTTGTATATTGTCGCCTATATTTGTAAATTTATGTTGTATTGGGGACAGATAAGGGAATGACCCGAGGGTTTTCGGGTATTTTGTTGCAGGGTTATGTCTATTTAGGCAGGATTAGAGTCTCCAGTCCGACAGCTCATTGCAAGGCTGGCTGGAGCACTGTTATATTTATTTTTTAGTCGATTCTGGTCCCTGACCGTGTTGTTTAAAAAGGTTTTGTCTTCGTTTAACAAAATTAAAGACTGTTATTTTTCTTAAACTTGAACCTTTTTTTTGATTTGTTACGCAACTCTGAGGAACCTGCCTTTTGGAGTCGTAACAGTAGTCACAAATATTTCTAGCAAACACTACTATGTGATAATGTTTCAACTCTGGCCATAATAAACAACAGGGAACAAAATATGAATTTATTGAAATGTCTGCTGAACATCATTTCCACATCATCTACTAATGGGCATGCAAATTCCTGTAATGCTTTAGAACATAACTGTTTAATTTATTTTTGCATTTCAAGACATACAGCACAGAAATGGGTCCTTTTGTCCATCATGTTCATGCTGATCATCTATTGCCCATCTGTTTTAATCTGGTTTACCATAGCCTCTACGTCCTGACGATATGTCCAAATGCATTTTTAAATGCTGTGACAGGATCTGCCTCCACACGTCATAGGTTTAAGGCGAGGGGAAAATTTAAGAGGAGCCGAAGGGCAACGTTTTCACACAGAGGGTGGTGGGTATATTGAATGATCTACCAGAGGAGGTATAAAATCATGAGGGGCATGAATAAGGTGAACGCACGGAGTCTTTTCCCAAGTAAAGGAATCAAGAACTGGAGAACATAGGTTTAAGTTCAGAAAGGAAAGATTTGATAGTAAGTTGCAACACAACTTTTTCAAGGGAGGATGGTATCGATATGAAACAAGCTGACAGAGGAGGTGTATGAGGCAGGTGCAATAACACCATTTTTAAAGTCATTTGGACAGGTGTATGGAAGTTTTAGAGGAATATGCGCCAAACTCAAGTAAATAGGACCAGTTTAGATAGGGCACCTTGGTTAAGATGGATGTGTTGGGTCAATAAGTTGTATCCATGTTTATATCTTTAGGACTCGATGACTCACTCTAATCTGTTTCCGTGATATATTAATGAATGGTAACACAACAGTTTTATTAATATTCCTGAAAATGTCACAAAATATAATCATTTCCTTGAGTTTACATTCCATCTCTGTAAATAAAGCCTGCGTATGAATATCAGAAAATGACATTAAAATATAAAAAAAACATTAATTGATTACTTTGTGCACTCCAGCTACTTTCTCAGTGCATTAAATATCCTTAAACTTTTAAAAAGGTGAATGCATTGAAATAACAGTTAATGAGCATTCATGAAGACACATAAATAGATGCGATTAGGAAAACTCATCAAGATAAATTTGATCGTGGGGCATACCTAGTTCTTTGCAAATAAAACACACACACAGCAATTATTAAACAAGTGCAAAAGCTTGCACAGATTTAGTTTGCATTGCTTGTAATTTTCACTTCTAATTCCATAAACTTTGGACAATTTCAGCAAATTGTACCACAAAAATCTACAGTAAATACACCAGAGTGATCAGTAGAATCCCAAGTCACAGCTAACCAAGGAAACCAAATGCTTCTCCCCTGTGCAGCACAGTTCTGCTCCACAAAAATATGATAATATTTTTCTTTGCAAACAGGAATGTAGTTACATCAGGTAGCTACCTTCGGTGAGTTGTGCCTCAGAGATTGGTGCTGGGCCCATTGCTGTTGTGGTTTATATCAATGATTTGGGTGCGCATGTATAAGGCAGGATTAGTAAATTTGCAGATTAAAATAAAGTAGGTGGTATCGTAGATAGTAAAGATGTTATCAAAAATTACAGCAGAATCTTTTCAGCTGGGCAAGTGGGCTGAGGAATGGCTAATAGAGTTTAATGCGGATAAGTGTGAGGTGTTGCATTTGGGAAGTAAAAAATTAGCGCAGGAACTTCCCACGGAATGATAGGGCCCTGGGGGTGCTGTGGAGCAGAGGAATGCAGGTACATAGTTGCCTCAAAGTGGCATCTCAGGTAGATAGGGTGGTCAAGGCGGCTTTCGCTGCAATGGCCTTCATCAATCAGGATGTTGAGCGTCGAAGTTGGGGTGTTATGTTACAATTACAAGACATTGGTGAGGCTGCATTTGGATTATTGTGTTCGCTTTTGGTCAACCTGTGATAGAAAGAATGGTGTTAAGCTGGAAAGAGTGCAGAGAAGTGGAGGAAGGAACTGCAGATGCTGGTTTAAACCAAAGATAGACACAAAAAGCTGAAGTAACTCAGCAGGACAGGCAGCATCTCTGGAGAGAAGGAATGAGTGATGTTTTGGGTCTGAAGAAGGGTCTCCATACGAAACATCACCCATTCCTTCTCTGGTGAATGATGGATTGCCCACATCATCCCCAATTCCCCATTTTGAATCAATTTGTCAAATTTGATCTCAGTTTTATCAGCTTGAGAGAATCCCTCTGTAGTTTTGCTTGCCGTTCTTGGAAAGGCAAAGCTGGACAAGTTGCTCCCATCGTTTTAAACCTACATTATACTTTCTGCAGGGCTATAGGTAAATGGGAAGCACACACATGCTCTCTGTATTCCAAATCCAAAGAGCATTTGTTCACACAGACCAATCTACACACCTTTAGCAAAGAGCTTGCCTTTATTTAACATTTCATATAACCTCGGAGAAATCTCAAAAAAACAGGAGTATATCAATTGGTCTAAAACTCTTGTGCACCTACAATCAGCATTTAAAATTACCCCCCCCCCCCCCCCCCGTTTCATCCTCACTGCCACTGTATCTATGTATCAGACTGAAGAAGGGTCTCGACCCAAAACGTCGCCTATCTCCTTCACTCCTTAGATGCTGCTGCACCCGCTGAGTTTCTCCAGCTTTTTGTGTAACCCTCGATTCTCCAGCATCTGCAGTTCCTTCTTTAACACTATAAGAATCCACACCTTGAACAACAAATACAGTAGATGAGGCTGGAGGAGGTGCAAGTGAACCTTTGCCTTCGCGTTTTAGAATGCTCACCTCGAACAAAGACTGTGAATGCCAACCCAATCCAAACCACTCATGATTTTATAAATCTCTAGAAGGTCACCCTTCAGCCTTTTTCATTCCAAGGAAAACAATCCCAGCCTTTTTGACCTCTCCTTGTAACTCAAGATCAAAAAGGCTGGGATTGTTTTCCCTGGAATGGAAGAGGCTGAGGGGTAACCCTAGAGTTTTATAAAATCATGAGGGGCATGGATAGGGTAGACAGCCAGTCTTTGTTCGAGGCGAGTAGAGTCTAAAACTAGAAGACCGGGGTTTAAGGTGAAAGGTAACACATTTAAAAAGGATCTGTGTGGCAGGTTTTTCACACAGTGGGCAGTGAGCATATGGAATAAGTCACCAGTGGATGTGGTAGTCTTAGCAATACAATGTGGAAACAGGCCCTTCAGCTCAGAGTCCATGCTGACCAACGTTCACCCTTTATACTAAACTACATACACAAAATACAATTTTACAACTTACTGAAGCCAACAACCTACAAACCTGTACATCTATGGAGTATGGGAGGAAACCGGAACATCCGAATGAAACCAATGCAGTCACAGGGAGAATGTACCAACTCCATACAGACACAAGCTGTAGTTAGGATCAAACCCGGGTCTCTGGCAGTGTAAGGCTGCAACACTACTGCTTCGCCACTGTGCTGCACCAAAGTGATGGGTAAAATATGATATTTAAAATACATTTTATCAGGTACAGAGGGACATAGGCCAAATATATGCAAATAGGATTAGTTTAGATAGGCATCTTGGTCGGCATGGTTGAATTTGGCTCAAGGGCCTGTTTCTCTATGAATAACTCCATGAAGCTCTACAAATCCACATTTATGATAACCAGTAAATCCATGCTTATCACTTACCAGCTCGATTACATCCATTTCAGTTTCCAATGTTCAGTTAATTCTACATTGAAACTCTCCTGCAAAAGTAGAAGATAATTTCCATCAAAAGTAGAAGATAATTTCTCGAAGATTTTCAGTCTTTGCACGAAAGACTGTTCAGTCCCTCTTCCCTATTGGAGGATTTTGGATGCTTACGCTTTATTGATGCTGATTTTACAGGACTTTCGCTACCTGATTTTACTCATCCCCCTTAAATAATTGAGTGACAATTTCAATTTTCAACTCAAATACATAATATTTAAAGCAAGAGAGCTTTGGAGAATGTTGACCATATATTTTCAATTTTCTCACCCATTTCACTTAATACACTGGAATGCAAACCATCACATTGCAAAGATTAGTTTATCCAAGTCTCATTACCATTTCTTGAACGTATTAAATCCACTGCATTCAAGACTTAACTCTATTTATAGATCTGCTTGTAATACTAGGATTTTGTCCACTATCTACTGTGAAAAGGGATAAAAAGTTTTCATTGGGTAAATCATGGTACTTTCACCTGCAGTTATCACTGATAATCCCACATTCTCATCGACCTCTCTGCAATAACTCGAATTGCTCAAAAATGGAGGAATTGACATAAAGACTACAATTCACTATCAGCCATTTTAATGCTATTGATTCATTTAAATTACCTTTTTTCTTTTAATGTATTAAAAAAAAAAAATTAGCAGTGATGTACCCAATATTATAGGTGGACAATCTATGGTTAGAGATGGAGACGGTAGGTTGTGGGAGATCTGGGAAGGGGAGGGGAAGGAGGGAGAAAGCAAGGACTACCTGAAATTGGAAAAGTCAATGTTCATACCGCTTGGGTAGTTTACACCCCAGCGGTATGAACATTGACTTCTCCAATGCTCTCCCACAGCCTATTGTCTCCGCCTCTTCCTTTCTTCTTCCCGCGCCTCCCCCCCCCACCCCCACATCAGTCTGAAGCAGTGTCTCAACCTGAAATGTTACCTATTCCTTCGCTCCATAGATGCTGCCTCACCCGCTGAGTTTCTCCAGCATTTTTGTCTACCTTCAATTTTTCCACCATCTGCAGTTCTTTCTTAAACATCTTACCCAATATTATAACTCATTTTCATCAGTTATGATTTCTTCCACTTATTCCATTACGCCATCCCTCATCTTCCTGCACTTCACAAAATCAAAGTTTGAAGCCCTTTTCTCTCATTTTAATCGCAAGCAGAAGATTTCCAAGTTATAAAGTCCGCTGCATCCCCAATCGGTACCCCGTTCCTGCCTTCTCCCCATCTGGTAAGCCCTTGGACACTGCTGTTACTGTGCACATCAATAACAAGCCTATTTTTGCTAAAGTGGACACGGAGGCGCATGTGAATGTAATGTCCCTGAAGGTCTACAACAAGATAAGAAATAATGAGACCTTGATTAAGGATGCCTCTACATTGCATGCCTATGGGGGGAAAGGGGGAGGGGGGAGGGGAGGTTCTGTACCCTCTCGGAAAAGCAGTTTTCAAGTGTGTAGTGGCCAATGTCACAAAAAAACTGATTTTCTGCGTCGTGAAATCAAACTCTGAGACTTTGTTGGGATTCCATGCATGCCACGACCTGGGTTTAGTGTCCTTCAGACGCGCTATTCACAAGCTATGCCTATCTGAAGAACCAACACAACAACTCCTGTCCCTCTATCATGATTTGTTCGACAACAAACTGGGCAAGTTGCCCATGACTTGCAAGATCACTATTGATCCCACTGTTGTTCCAGCAGTCCATGCCCCCCACTGCCTACCCTATGCCATGCGTGACAGAATGCAAGCTGAATTGAGACACATGGTGTCCATGGGGGTACTGGCTGAAATAAGCGAACCAACAGACTGGGTCTCCACCATGGTCGTTACAAAAAAGGACAAAGACGAGCTCCGTGTGTGTATTAACCCAAGAGACCTGAACACAGCTATTAAAAACGCCCACTCTACCCGATGAGAACCATCGAGGACGTTGCAGTTCAAATCGGTCGTGCAACAGTTTTCTCAGTACTATACGCCAAGAGCCTGTTTTGGCAGATACCTCTAGCTGATGCATCGTCAAACCTTACTACATTTGCCACACCATTTGACAGATTCAAGTCCCTCAGAATGCCATTTGGAATTAACTCAGCCAGCGAAGTCTTTCAGAGAGCTATGGAACAGCTGTTCGCAGGCTACCCGTGTGCTATCATCATTGATGACATTCTGGTGTCCAGCCATAACTTAGCAGAGCACGATTCTAATTTAAAGATGATTCTGAGCAGGGCACGAGAAATCAACCTAAAGTTCAACCCCATGAAGTGCAAGTTTCGCATCTCAGAGGTTACCTACGTCGGACATGTGTTCACCAGCGAAGGGTTAAAACCGGACCCTAAGAAGACCGCAGTCATCAGTGAAATGCCTACTCCCACAGATGTCCACGGCCTTCAGCATTTCCTGGGTATGGTTAACTGCCTGGGTAAGTTCATACCCAACCTCAGCGAGCTTATCTCGCCACCGAGACAGCTCACTCACAAGGACACTGCCTGGACCTGGTACCAACAACACCAACAAGTATTCAACTCTTTAAAACTTCAGCTAGTCAGCACCCCACCTTGACGTATTTCTGCCTCAAGCTGCCAGTCACTATCACCTGTGATGCCTCGCAGTATGGCTTAGGCATAGCATGCCTGCAAACATCACCTGACGGCACCGTGTTACCTGTATCATACACCTCTCGCACCATGACAGAGACCGAGCAGCGCTATGCCCAAATTGAGAAGGAGCTGCTAGCCGTCGTTTTTGCACGCTCCAAATTTAGAGACTTTATCTTTGGGAAAACTATTACAATTGAAACTGACCACCAACCCCTGGTGACCATCCAGAACAAAACAATTCACGCAGCGCCTGCACACTTGCAGTGCATGATGATGCAGCTCCAGCGTTTTGATTTCCATATTGTTTACAAAAAGGACAAAGATTTGCTCATTGCTGACACTCTCTCTCGAGCACCATGGGCGTCCTGCAAACGACATCCCTTCGAGTGCGACGAGCTTGCTGTACTTAAAGTCAACTTTGTTCCTACGGAACGAGTGCTTCGCCTGGCGGAACATACAGCAGCTGACAGAATGCTACAGCTGCTCTCCTCCATCATCAAGAGTGGTTGGCCTGCAAAACAATCCAACACACCACTAGATATACAGCCATACTTCTTAGTTCGCGATAAACTAGTGTTACAAGACGGGATCATTGTCAAGGGTCACAAAGTTGTGATCCCCTCATCCCTGCATGATGAATACTACAAAGAAGTCCACAGCGGCCACCCTGGTACTGAGGCTATGCTTGCCCTTGCCCAAAGCATGTTTTACTGGCCAGGAATGACAAAATACATACGTGAAAAAACAGCACCCTGTCCCATTTGCAACAGTCTGGCACCCCACCAACAGAAACAGCCTCTCCTGCAACAACCCACTCCAGAACTACCTTGGGTCATCCTTCGCTGCGGATATTTTTGAATGGCATGGCAAGCATTACCTAGTTCTGGTCGATTCCTATTCCAATTGGTTTGAACTTGATCTGCTGCTTACCATTACGTCTGAAATGGCAGTCTGTTATTACATTTTACAAGTTAAGACAAGGAGGAGTGGAAAATGGGCATTGCTTCTGTCTCATGCAGTAATTAATTATCACACATCACATTATAAGATAAATGGAACATTGGTTTCAACCTGGGCTAATGTGAACGTGTCAATATTTACAATGGTTTGCCCCAGGTATGGAAGATTAAGTGATCTATTTTTTGAGATGAATAATGAACATGGCTTTTGATTGTCTATAGTGGATTTTTGGCTGGTATGAATATCCAGAAGGGGAAGAGATACCTGATGTCATTACACATTGCTTCACATGAGGTGGAATTGAAACTTGGAGTTCTTTCTCCGAATAGCTACTTGGGTGAGATCAAATCGAAAACATCGCAAGTGTCATTGATAGATTTCTTGTTTGGGTGGTAAGAGTTATTGAGCCTAACCAGATAAATAGTAAGATTAAACGAGAACTTACCAGTTTGAGGTTTGATCTTTATTTTATGAGGAGTTACGATGAGGGATTACGTGAAGACCCCGCCAGCACGCATGCGCGACATTCTTCAAAGCAGTGGTGTGAAATCACAGAACAAAAAACAGTCTCAATGACTGACATAGTAAGAGAAAAAAGAGAACTTTCATACCAGGTGATCTTTATAATAGAGGGTTGGGAGCGGAGGGCACGTAATCCCTCATTGTAACTCCTCATAAAATAAAGATCAAACCTCAAACTGGTAAGTTCTCGTTTAATCTTACTATTTTACTTCGGAGTCACGTGAGTGACTACGTGAAGATTTCAAAGCTCTGTGATTTCATGCCCTGGAAGCTCCATGCTCACACACCGCTCAAGCTGGGATAAGAGGATGGACGTGATTCAGACAAGACACTGGCTGAAAAACAAAACAGGTATTTATTCATACCAAACACAATATTGTGTCCCAAAAGGGTTAATTAACTGGCAGCACTTAAGATCCTCCCTGCATAATTGTCAGGGGAGGTCACGGGTTTGTTATAAAAGCGGTGGAAGGTTCTCTCATTGTTCCAACCCGCTGTGGCCAGGATGTGATCCAGTGGTACCTCCATCCTTCTAGCCGCCGAGGTGGATGCTGCCCTGGTGGAGTGAGATTTATACACATTAGTATCCACCCCCGCCGCATCCAGTACCACCCTTAACCATCTGGAAATGGTTTGCACCGTGACCCTGTGATGAGGCTTCTTGTGACTGACAAGCAAAGCTGTTTCCGTGCCCCTTAGATCTTTAGTGACTGAAATGTATCGCAGAATCAATGTAACGATACAAAGACGAGTGTCCGCTGGGTAACCCAGGAACTCCAAAGTATGTCCAGACACTCCGGGTCGATCTTGCTTCAATAGTCCCTGCACCTGGAATGTGATCTTCCCACTGGTAATTGCCATGGCATCCAGACTGAGTTTGTGCAGGGACTGGACCCGTTGCGCCGTGATCAGTGCCATTATCATGACCATTTTGTAGGTTAATTTGGCCAAAGGGAGTCCCGTGTTCGGTGTCCATCCTCGCAGCATCGTCAATACCGTGCTGATGTCCCAGGTATGGCTATATCTGGGCCTGGGGGGATTAGAATTAAATATTCCCCGCATAAATTTGGATACCAGGGGATGTGACCCAATTCCCAATTGGTCACTCCCCTTGCCCAAGTAAGACGATAGGGCACTCCTGGCACAGTTAATGGCGCTGTAGCTTAAACCCTCATCGTAATGAAGGGTAGCCAGAAACTCCAGCACTTCCGTGATGGTGGCGGTTTCGTATGTAGTTTTAGTAGTCATGCAGAATCTTTCCCACTTCCTGATGTAGGTCAAGTACTGCTTCCTTGTGGACTCTCTGCAGGCTCCCGTGATAGTATCAATGGTCCTGTTGGAGAGTCCGAGTCCATGAAGTGGCCGTTTTAAAGTCTGCAAATTAACAAATCCATACGATCATGACATGGATGACTTTCTCCTGTAACAGGATGAACAAGCAGGCTTGGTCTTTTATTCACCCTGACACAGGGTTCTGTGGCCATCTTTTGTACCAGAGGGAACCATGGTTGAGTAGGCCAGTCGGGCACTACCAAGATACCCGATGCGGAGTCTTGCCTGATTTTTTGCAAGACCCGACTGATGAGGCAGAAAGGGGGGAAAGCGTAGAAAAACAAATCCCCCCAGTGTAGCGAGAAAGCATCCATCGCTACCGCCCCCGGGTCTGGCTCCCAAGCAACATACGTTGGTAGTTGGTGATTTAGCCTGGACGCGAAAAGGTCGATATCTGGTGTCCCATAACGTTCTACAATATCTGTAAACACTTTCCGATCCAACATCCATTCTATGTTGTCGTTGAATTTCCGTGATCTGGTGTCTGCCACTGTGTTTAGTTTACCTGGTAGGTAAGTTGCAGAGATCCAAATTCCTCTTTGCAGACACCAGTGCCAGATATTGTTGGCCAATTCATCACACGATATCGACTTTACACCGCCCATGTGGTTAATATAGGCTACCACCGTGGTGTTGTCAATCTGTAGTCTAACATGAACTTTGTGCATGTTAGTGCAGTATGCTTTAAGTCCGTGAAATGCTGCGAGCATTTCTGAATAGTTAATCCCCAAGTTTTTAAATAGGGTTAACTCTGGTGCACTCCATCTACCTCCACAGCTAGAGGTAGTGTTAGTAGCTCCCCACCCTTTGGCACTGGCATCCGTTTGTAAGGTGATCGAGGGATTGGCGATAGTCATGGGTTTGGAACAATTTTGGGCATTACCCATCCACCAATATAATTCAGCTTTTGCCTTTTCTGGAATTTTCATGGGCCTATCAAAATGGCCAGCATGATTTTTGAGCGCCGTAATTTTTGCTCTTTGTAAACTTTGGTAATGTAAGGGCCCATATTGTGCTGCAGGAAATGCAGCTACTATCTTCCCAATCACCCTGGCCACCTGCCGAATGGATGGGACCTTAATGCCAAAGAGGCTCCTGCAAGCCTCTATCAGGTCTTCCACCTTGCTTGGTGGTAACGTGACAGACATTTGCACTGAGTCAATAATGAACCCCAAATATTTCATGGTGGTAGAGGTTTCCAATATTGATTTATCTGGATGTATCGTAAACCCCAGTATCTGAAAAATATGTTTCGTGGCTGTGACTGCCAAAGTAGCCATTTCCAAATTCTCCCCCACTATGAGGATGTCATCAAGATAGGCCATAACAGTATGATTCTGTTTCCTTAAATAGGCCAAAGCTGGTTTCAATATCTTGGTAAACAATCTGGGTGCTGACGATAGCCCATTAGGCAAAGCTTTATATTGCCATAATTGTCCCATCCAGATAAATTTTAAGTATTTCCTATGATCCTTGTGTATGGGTACTGAATAGTATGCATCTTTAAGGTCAACGCATGCCATGTAGTACCTATTGGCTACAAGCTGAGTAGCAGTGTCGAAGGTGTCCATTTTAAAATGAATATACTGGACAGAAGTATTCAGGTCGGTCAAATCTATGATGATGCGGCACCCGCCATCTTTTTTGTTTTTAGTGAATATATTAGACACGAACTCCTGAGGTTCTTTAAAGGCCTTTTCAATTACCCCTTTTTCTATTAACCTCTGTAGTTCAGCATGCCCTGCTGCCTTATCTCTATGAGAAAGGACGAATTTCCGACTAGGCGCATGCTGTACCGGGGTAGGGAGTTTGTGAATAAATTCAATTTTGTAGCCTTGAATACTCCTGAGTATATAAGGATCAGAGGTAAAAGTGAGCCAATTATCGAGGAGCATGTGCAACCTGCCCCCTATGCAGAGTGAATTTAGGTCAGTAGTGTTCTTGGGGATCCCAGACCCACCTACCTCCATGGTTACTGCCGGTGTGGAGGTTTCTGCCCTTGCTTCCTCGGCTGGTTGTAGGTGTTCTGGGAGTGGCGCATCTTCCAAGGAGGCCGGCCTGGGCCTTGGCCTAAAAAAGACCGCTGTGCAGGTATGCCGGCCTTCGAGCTTTCACCACCGGCAGACCTGTTAGGGTAACTCTGCCCGGTGGGTGCGTAGGGGTGCGTTCTGTGTGGGTGATGAGGCTTAGTGTACCCAGGTACTTTAATAAGGCCCAAAGCCTTAGCCTCTTCGTCAAGATCTTTTACCTGTTTGGGGAGATCTTCCCCGAATAACAGGCTTGGAGGCTGCGTCTTCCCAGGCTTGCATAACCCCGCGAACTTGGGGTTAAGCGCCGGCTTTATAATGCTTTTCCTGAAATTGTTAATTTCATACTGTGTATTGCACAGTAAGGCCAAAGCATCTTGCAGCTCTTGCGGCATATCCACTCCCACTGCTGTTCTGGCTACTGCAGTAATCCCTGCGGTAAGGAGCTTCAGGATCTTCTGAAGTTTCATCTCCTGCCCTCTACTTGAGGGGCTCATGTTCCCCCATATCGGGTTGTTCACCGCGGGCACATTTAACGATTTGCAGTTTTCTGGCGCCAAATATTTATCTGCTGTGGCATTGATGGCCTGTTCCTGAAGTTGGTTGGTGGCCATATAATCAATGCTGGCAGCCAGCTTGGGGTGGATGGGTAGGCCCTTCTGGTGGGGCATGGCATGTTTGCTCACCACATCCATATAATCTTCACACACCCCTGACGCTGCAGGTGCTTCAGCCAACTCTCCCTCTTCTGGGTCAGCCCAGTTCTGACCCTCAATGCTCCCCTGTATAGAAGGGGATACATTGGGCAGTCCTCGAAAGGAACTTGCCGTGGGCATACTAGGGGTCCCACTGTGATCCTGCCCCTGCTGTAACAGGTCACGTTGGAGCATCTGCTCCATCAGCCGCTCAATGCCGCGAGCGGGGTGCCCTCGGGACCGGACTCCGCTGAGTCCGCCCCGGCCGACTTCCGGGTAGTTTTCCCCGACCGTGGCGTACCAACGGTCTCAAAGTCCGAAAAGTCGGGAGCTGCAGGTGGAACCTGAAGCTCTGGAGAAGCGGTTCTCCGCTGGCTGCTGTCCTTAGCCGCTGATTTGGCCGCCGCTCTCTTACTCTTTCTCCCTTCCATTATGGTCGACTCACTCCTTCGGTGAGACTTACCTGGCGTGAGCTTTTTAAACTCACGCTGGAGGAGCCCCGCTCCTCCCGACCGTCGCTTCCGCATGCGTACGACGATATGTCGCGCATGCGTGCTGGCGGGGTCTTCACGTAGTCACTCACGTGACTCCGAAGTAAAATGGAAGTTAAAAAGACAAATAAAACACAGATCCAGCATGATCTTGACTGCAGAGACAAACCGAGAGGTTAAACAACCTATTTGTCTTCCTGTGCTTGAATTCCATGTAAAGAAAAGAGAGAATTATACATCTATGATTTGCTTTAAGCATAACCAACAAAGAACACATACACTGACCAGTTAGATCTGGAAATTGGCATGTGGGTTCATAAATGACCATGTATGTTAACTACATGCAAATGACTCGCTTATTTGCTTCAAGAAGCTACACCTTACTAATCCAATAATGAGGGATCTATAAAGATGCTTGGGATCCCAAAATAGCAGGATTTCAACAATTCCAAATTCTTCATAAATATTCAATCACCAAAATTCCAGTCCTTTTCCATTATTTCTATATCCATTGTATATCCATTCTATACCACATGATATGTAGTTGGATTTTGTTACAAAGTTAAAGTCAAAGTCAAATTTATTCATCACATGCACCAACTAAGGTACAGTGAAATGAATTTGCCATGCAGCGATACAGTTGAAAACAAAAACACACAATAACGATCTGTTGGATACCAATTTCTAATGATAACACATCATCAACTAACCTCTTATTCCTATTCAAAACGGGGTGTCCATTCTTCAAACCGCCCCTCTGCATTTCCTATACCACTGTTTTCCCCTCTGCTGCACATTCTTAATTAAATCAGGTTTTCCTGACCTATATCAGCATCATTCCTTTTCTCCAGCTATTTGAAATACTCTGCCACATAAAACAATGCAGCACAAATCCAAGTCAATGTCTGGGAATTTAATTCATTCTCCATCGCCCCACTATGTTATAGGGGAAAGCCAGTAGGTATGTGTTGCAAGGTCATGGTGAGAGTTTGAATCATGCCATTTTAATCTTCCACTCCTTCATATGTATTCAGGCCTCACACCAGGAAAATGCTCACAACGTATTCACGTGAAAGCCCAATGTCGGATCCGTTTCCAACGTTGGCTGCCCTCATACAGTTCAGCATTCAACAAATGCTCAGCCTCTCACGACTCCAGCAGGCAGCAGACACCTCTCGCGAATGCAATTTTAAGGGGTAAGGTACAATGTACATGTCAATTGCCATCATGCCATTTCAGGCCATTGGATAACTTGTGGGTGCTTGTCTTCATTCCAATAACCCTTCTTTGCTTTGTAATGGACCTCTGTCTTCCAAGAACGGTTTGCAATGCTGCACCATGACAATCTTTGCAACAATTTTGTTGAAGTTCTGAGTTGTCTGTTTTGTTTTCTTTGGGATAGTGGGGTTGGGGGGGGGGGGGGGGGGGAGGATGGGGGAGGGGGGACTACAGAGTAATAGAGAGCAACTTACTAGGCAAGATAGAGGTGGAGCAGCAAGGAAGGATGGCCATTTTGCAGAAATTTGCATCTCCAGGCATGCATTTAGCAAAGACTAGATCCTCTCATAAAACATAGGACACAAAACAATACAGCAAAGGAACATGGCCATTGGCTCACAATGTCCGTGTCAAACATTACAACAAGTTAAACTAATCTCCTCTGCCTGCAAGTAATCCATATCCCTCCATCCCCTGCATATCCATATGCCAAATAAAAAAGCCTCTTAAATGCCACACTCAAATCTGCTCCCACCGCCACCTCTGGCAGTGTGATGACTTCAAATGAAGTCTAACTGAATTTCTATAAAAATGCAACATGACTTCTGGATTCTTATATTTGGTGAAGACAAACAAACCAAGGGCCTTCTTCACCACACTATTTATTTGTATTGCCACTTTCAGGGAGCGATGTACTTGGACCCCAAGATACCCCAGTGCCTCAATGCTGTTAAGATTCTTGCCATTAACTCTGTACTTTTCCCTTACACTTAACCCCCTCAAGTACAACACCCATCAATTGCTTGAATTAATGTCTAGGATGCCATTTTACGGTCTATTTCTGAAGCTGACCCACAGTATATCCCACTGTGTACATTCACATGCAGGGTCACTGTTTGCAACTCCACCAATTTTGATATAATCAGCAAACTTACTAATCATCATTTACATTCAAGTTGTTTATAAAAATATCACCAACAACAGAAGTCCCAGTACAGATCCTTGTGGAACTCCACTGGTCACAGACCTCCAGCCAGAATAACACCCCGACACCACAACCGTCTGCCTTTCAGATGGCCAAGTTACCGTGAATCCCATGCATCTTAGTCTTTGGGATCAACTTATCATGAGAAACTTTATGAAAGTCCTTCATAAAATCCACGTAGACAACACTGCCCTACCCTCATCATCCACCTTTGTCACCTCATCAAAAAACTCAATCAAGTTTGTAAGATATGACCTACTATGGAAAAAGCCATGCTGACTGTCCCTAATAGAAACATAGAAACATAGAAAATAGGTGCAGGAGTAGGCCATTCGGCCCTTCGAGCCTGCACCGCCATTCAATGTGATCATGGCTGATCATCCAACTCAGTATCCCGTACCTGCCTTCTCTCCATACCCCCTGATCCCTTTAGCCACAAGTGCCACATCTAACGCCCTCGTAAATATAGCCAATGAACTGGCCTCAACTACCTTCTGTGGCAGAGAATTCCAGAGACTCACCACTCTCTGTGCAAAGAATGTTTTCCTCATTTCGGTCCTAAAGGAATTCCCCCTTATCCTTAGACTGTGACCCCTTGTTCTGGACTCCCCCAACATCGGGAACAATCTTCCAGCATCTAGCTTTAATCTGCCCATTCACTTCCAAATGTGAATTATACTTGTGGTCAGTGTTGTTCTGTAGGCATGTGAAACCACTAATTTACACACAAGGTCTTACATACAATATTGAGATCAACAATCAGTTAATCTTCTTTTAAGGGACTTTTATATTCATCAGCATGGAGGGATTTCTGGTTTATTTTAGAGATACAGCATGGAAACAGGTCCTTCGGCCCACTGTGTCCGCACCAACCCGCGATCCCCACACATTAACATTATCCTACACACACTAGGGACAATTTACACTTATACCAAGCCAATTAACCTACAAACCTGTACGTCTTTGGAGTGTGGGAGGAAACCGAAGATCTCTGAGAAAGCCCACGTGGTTACGGGCAGAACATACAAACTCCGTACCGACAGCACCCGTAGTCGGGATCAAATCTGGGTCTGTGGCATTGCAAGTGCTGTAAGGCAGCAACTCTACCACTGCACCACCGTGCAGAAACAAATAGGCCTTCACTTAATGTTGATGTCTCTGATTCTGCAGCTTCCCTCATTACTCAGTGTAATTTGTATTAATTTTGAAACAAATTTTCTAATTGCGTTTTGTACTAATGTTTTGTTTCTTTTCCACAGCTACTACACCTACTTATGGCGCATATCAACTCCTACCTCAACAAGAACCTAGACCCACTACAATTTGCCTACCGCAACCACAGGTCAGTGGAGGATGCAATCTCACTGGCTCTCAACCCTGCACTGAACCACTTGGATAATAAAAACACTTACTTCAGGCTACTTTTCATAAACTACAGCTTGCTGTTCAACATCATCATCCCCTCCAAACTGGTTCCCAAGCTTTTGGAACTGGGTCTCTGCGCATCTCTTTGCAGCCGGATTTGCGACTTCATGAACAGGCCACAATCTGTACGAATTGGTAGCAACAATTCCTCCTCAATAACCATCAGCACAGAAGAACCTCAAGTCTTTGTGGTCACCACCCTGCTCAACTCAATCTATGCTCTTGACTGTATAGCCGAACATAGTTCCAATTTCATCTTAAAATTCACCAACAACACCACTATTGTTGAACGAATTACAGATGTGACAAGTGAGAGTACAGAAGGAAGATTGATCAATCGACTGAATGGTGCCAGAACATCAAACTTGTTCTCAACATGTGCAAACCTAAGAAACTTATTGTTGACTTTGGAAGAGGGAAGCCGAGGATCCACAAACCTGTCTTCATTGACGGGACAGTGGATGAGATGCCATAAGGATAACATTCCTGGCCGTGCATATCTCTGAAGATCTGTCTGGACCCAGCACATTAATGCAATCATAAAGTCCATCAATGCCTCTACTTCCTTGTACGACTGAGGAGATTTGGTATGCTGACGAATACTCTTTTACTTCTACAAGTGCACAGTAGAGAGCATGTTAACAGATTGCATCACGGCCTGGCTTGGCAACTTGAATGCCCAAAAAAAATGTTAACACTGCCCAGTCCATCATGACTACTGACCTCATGATCAAAGGGATTACCGGAGTCATTGCCTTGTAAAGGCGGCTAACATCAGAGACCCACACCAGCCTGACCATGCTCTCACTTCACTCCTTCTCCTATCGGGAAGAAGGTATAGGATCCTGCAAACTGTAATGTGCAGGTTCAAGAGTAGCTTCTTCCCAACAACATGAGGCTATTAAACACTACTACCTTCAAATAAGCACCACACTACATTGACTTGGGGACATTGTTTTTGTCTTTGCACTATCATTGGTAGTTTAGGAAAACAAACTATATATATACTAGACCAAGTGGGACCTGTTGGGTCCCAGCTTCATATGGGAGGGCTGGTCCCCCAACGCAATATTCCACCTCTCCACCAATTCTGGTAGCCAGTTGGGGGGGGGGGGGGGGGGTGCTAGTGTGGAGTGCTAGTGTGGGTGTTGTGGGTTGAAGGGACTGGTTTCCACAGGGCTAGTATGGACATTGTGGGCCAAATGTATTTTAGGTCTGGTGTCTTAGTCACTCAGGCCTGGTGTGCAGGCAGTTGACTCGCGGCTATTCTTTGAAATTCCACTTCCAGCAGGGTGCAAGGCCACCAAATTCTAATGCAGTTTCATTCCACTTCAAGCAGGGTGCAAGGCCACCAAACTCATGTGCAGTTTCATACCATTTCAAGCAGGGTACAATTCCACCAAATTCAAGTGCAGTTTCCTACCATTTCAAACAGGGTGCAAGGCCACCAAATTCAAGTGCAGTTTCTGACCATTTCAAGCAGGGTGCAAGGCCACCATATTCAAGTGCAGTTTCCTATCATTTCAAGCAGGGTGCAAGGCCACCAAAGGCAGAGAGTCATGACCTCTCCCTCCCCCATCTTGCAGAGACTGAGCCAGGCCCACACATCTGGGTTTTATAGTCTTCCCCCCACCCAAAAAAAATAGGGCAAAAAACACTTTTCGATTTGTCAAGCCACCCACACTTTGGCATGTTCAAAGCAAGAAACCCACACTTTAGCATGATCAAAGCAAGCAACCCACACTTTAGCATGATCAAAGTAAGCAACCAACGCTTAGCATGATCAAAGCAACCAACCCATGCTTTAGCGTGTTCAAAGCAACCAACCCACGCTTTAGCATGTTCAAAGCAACCAACACTTTAGCATGTTCAAAGCAACCGACACTTTAGCATGTTCAAAGCAACCAACACTTTAGCATTTTCAAAGCAACCAACACTTTAGCATTTTCAAAGCAACCAACACTTTTGCATTTTCAAACCAAAAACAACTTTAGCATTTTCAAACTGCATTTTCAAACCACATTTTCAAACCACATTAAGAGCACTCACAGTTTATTAGACATGTGTTCAGTGTTATTCACAGCTCAGACTGAGAGACATGACCTTCTCACTTTCCCCCATCTTGCAGAGACTCACTGACACTCTCAACACTTCCTGGTTTTATAGTCCCTCCCCCCCTCCCACCTGGAAGGGGCGTGGCCTTCATGGCATGATTGACATGAGAGAGAATCTCAACATTTATTAAACATTAATAAATCTTTTATTTTCCATCGATGGGAAAAATCCTTTAGTCCTGCCCACCAGAGGAGGACTCTGAGTAAGATGGCCAAAAATCATAGCCATAAATGGTAGCGTTTTTTCTAAAATCAATATGCAGTGCAAACAGGAAGTGGTCAAGATGAGACTTTTAGTAATATAGATATATATATTTGCATCGTAGTGTATATTACAATAATCTAATAGAATAGAGAGAGAACTGTAGAAAAGTGTAAAGCATGCATAATGCAAAATAAATATTGCAGTTTTAGAAGACAATATTAACAAAGCAGAAAAGGGAAAAATTATCAGGCTACCTTTTATGTAGGATAGATGACCAGCTAAAATAGACATTTTAGTTAACTCCTTCAGAAAATCCATGAGCGACTGATCATGATCTTGAGCACCAGAGATTAAAACCTTTAGGCAATGATAATTCAAGGGTCTATGGGGTACAGACTAGAAATCTGAAGCTGTGAAGGCAAGTTTCTCATGAGCAGTTTTGTACTATAACACTGTATTCACGTGAAAACTAATTTTGTCAGAATCTCTACATTGACTTCTTTGGAATAATAGAGAAAATTTGAATGGATTTTAAATGACTCACTCGGAAAATACAAGCAAGGTAGATGCATACATTTTGACTTTAGAGCACATGATTCCTACGGCAAAAATTGATGGGTTTAATTTCATCTTTGTACTCCTTTTGTTAAAATAAAATGGCGAAGGTTTTGATTGAATAATAATTGGCTATTTTAAAGATATAGTATTTCTAAAACACTTAATTTAACTCCAATTTAATTCCCATTCAGTTTGAGAAATGTGCCACTGTCATGTAGCTATGTACAGCCACTTCATCACAATTTTAATCAGAATAAACACGAGAAGAGATCAAACTACAACTAAAATGAGCCACTGTCAATCACAGCCAAACACGAGAAAAATGTATGCAGCTCGTACAAGATAAATTTGCATTTTCTCTCTATAATAAGAAAGATTTGCACCCTTCCATTATCTCTACATTAGGGGGCTCGTCCTCTCATTGGTAAGATGCAGATGGCATGTTATCTGGAACCCCAACTGAACCAATCTGGCAGTTTTACTTGTGATTTGTCACCAGCTGTGGATTCTGACACTTTGCCAGCCAGTAACCCTCACACCCTCACCAAACCTCAAAGTGAAAGCATCCTCAATTGTTAAAGCAAATTAATTCACTCATTGCCAACAGATTCTGGCTTGCAGTTTATCTTTCCAAGTGTGAAAACAGTAGTCCTTTGCTAGAACACATCCTTTAATGTTTTATGTAAGGTTTAAAATAAAAGTTGGGATTACGTTTGAACCAACTGCATTGATAATAATAATGACTATAGCATAAAGTTAAAATTACAACAAAATAAACTGATTCTAAAAAACAATACTTTGATGCAAAGTTCATGGGCTAGAGCTCAAACAGTGCAATGTAAAAGATTTGAAAGAATCATGCAAGTCTGCAAGACTAGGAGTTTCTTGTAGTTTAGTTTAGAGATATTGCTCAGAAACAGGCCTTTGGCCTACCGAGTCTACATCCACCAGCAATCCCCATGCACTAGCACTTTCCTACACAGTAGAGACAATTTACAACCAAAGCCAATTAACCTACAAACCTATACACCTTTGGAAGAATGGAGGAAACCGGAGCAGCTGGAAAAAACCCACGTGGTCACAGGGAGAACATATAAATTCCGTACAGACAGCATCTGCAGTCAGGATTGAACCCGGGTCTCTGGCGCTGTAAGGCAGCAATTCCACCACTGTGCCTCCCCCAATATATCTCCTGTATGCCCATTTGTAGCATTTGATGGGCATTCTTTCCAAGTCCAAAACTTGTTAGTCTTCCAGTTTCCGGTGTTGCGAGATGTCTGTGAGGGAGTGTTGCCGATTTGCCAATCCCAGACTGCAGGAGTATGTGCTGAGCATGCACTAGAGCTTGGCACAGCCAACAAAAAGGCACCCTAGGGGTTGAGGTCTACACAGTCTAGGATCTTTCCACTGCTGGGCATTAACGGGCTGAGTCTGGTGGGGATGTTCCACAAACAAGGAAGGGATATTACCCAGGGGATCACATGAATGAAATGGTTCTGGAAGTGCATCTATGTAATCATGTCCAGTATGGTATGATTTAATGGATGGCATTTCACTATACCTCTTTACACGTGATAATAAAGAAACAATTGAGAATCTTTCCTGCCGCTGTGGTGAAATTTCAGAAAATAATTTGTGGAAGCTCAGAAGGTTCTGCCTTCTACCTTCTAGTTTCTGCACCTTTAGGTTCTATTGGCAGTTATTCTCTTCTGGCTACCCTGAACTCTTAATTGCCCTTTTGTTGCAATGTTGATTTTAACAAGGAAGTCCTTCCCGAAAGGTTGGTTTTTATGTTTATTCAGCTTTAGCCATTGTCAGTGTCAAGCTTTCATTAGCCAGTGTGAAGTGAGGCTGGTAGACAAAAGTGCTGGAGAAACTCAGCGGGAACAGCAACATCTACGGAGCGAAGGAAATAGGCAACGTTTCGGGCCAAAACCCTTCTTCAGACAGATGGTCCAAAGTGAGGCTGGGTTAGGATAAAATAATCGCAAGTTGCAGCTCATTTCTAGTTACCGCATAATTCTGGTCTTTCAGACAGGAGGGGATGTGATTAATTGGACTGTGAAGATTCAGTTTTCTTCCAGAGATCTGGTCTAGTCACTCCGCCACTGAGCAATGAGATAAGATCTTGCCATGTAATCTCAGAAAGGACTCACAAAATTAATAATTACAAAATCACACTATGTCCGATCAAAGCAGAAGCAGTGCAGCGACACTGTTCAGCAGAAAGCCAATAAAAGCAAAACATGTTAAAACTGCAGAAGATAATCTCTCTTTCAGGAAAGATGCGGGGTCACTAACCAAAATATTCCAAATTAAATTGTTTGAAATATGAACCAACAGAGAAGACCAAACAAGAGGACATAACTTTAGAATTAAGGGACAGAAGTTTAAGGGTAACATGAGGGGGAACTTCTTTACTCAGAGAGTGGTAGCGGTGTGGAATGAGCTTCCAGTGGAAGTGGTGGCGGCAGGTTCGTTGGTATCATTTAAAAATAAATTGGATAGGCATATGGATGAGAAGGGTATGGAGGGTTATGGTATGAGTGCAGGCAGGTGGGACTAAGGGAAAAAAGTTGTTCGGCACAGACTTGAAGGACCGAGATGGCCTGTTTCCGTGCTGTAATTGTTATATGGTTATATGGTTATAAACCTTTAGTCACATATCATTTGGTATTTAAGCTCATTTTCACAATCATGAAATGGAGAATATTTAGTTAGCATGCAGAACAGTGAAAAAAGTTTGTTGTTATTTCCTAATTAGGATGCAGAAATTCCTATATAACTTTTTTAATGCGTTCTACCTTATATACGGGAAAATTGACACTCTCTGACTTGGCTGATGTTTGCCAAAGCTCATATACATTAATCGGGGCACTGGTTCTCATTCTCTTATCAAAATCACTGCAACAATATCCATGTAATTTATGCATATGAGCTGTGCTCATTCTCGCACACGCTCAGTAAATCAGTCAGTGACCTTTGGCTTGGAAATAAATTATTGCTGTTTTTGGTTCCAACACGAGTGTGTGTGCAGCCATCTTTCTCTGTATATTATCTGCTAGATTAATTATTTTACAAGTAGACAGATATCAAAACATGGTGGCAGCAGTGAAAGTGAACATTTGTGAATCGAATAGACACTATGATGATTAGAAAAAATGCTTTGAAAAGCTTTCAGGAATCAATGTTTCAACGCAACAGCTGGACTAGCTGCATGCATGAGTGAATGCAGGTCAGTGAACACACAAAGATACGACGCTGCGTGTAAATCAGTGCTGTGGGAGTCGAAGTTTAAACCAACGTGCTGCGAGAGACTGCTTAAAGATAAAATAAGCTATTTAGAGGGAGGGAATATACTGATATTTCAAAATGGCACAGAACAATCCATCTTTCCACGTGGCTCCACCACCCAATCTAAAGCTCAAAGAGAACAGGGTGGAAGAGTAGAAAATGTTTAAACAAATATATGAAAATTATGCAGTGATAACAGTGATAATGGATAAGAAGGAGAAAGTATCAAAAAGCAGTATTCCTGCATACTGTCGGACCGGAGGGCATGCGAATATTCAATACCCTGATGTTCGAGATGGTAGCAGGTGAGATGGATGTGAAAGTCATCATCGACAAGAGAGATGAATGAAACCTATGAAAGATTCGTTTTCAATAAATGAGACCAGAAATCAGGGGAAAGCGTTGAATCGTATGTTGTAGAGCTGACATCACACGCTGCAGCACTCATGAGTAAGGCAAGGCAGTGCCTTTACCACCTCAGGCAATTGAGAAAATTCAGAGTGTCTCCAAGGATCCTCCAGTGCTTCTACTCTGCGGCTGTGGAAAGTATCTTGTCTGGAAATATTACAATCTTGTTTGGGAATTGCTCTGCCCAGGACAAGAATGCTCTGCAGAGAGTAGTGCGTTCGGCCGAACGCACTATGGGAACTTCACTCGTCCCTCTGCATGAACTATACATCAGGAGGTGCAACTCCAGAGCCAGTAAGATAATGGGAGATCCCTGCAACATACTGTTCCAGCTGCTACGGTCAGGCAAACGCCTCCGTTGCCATGCTGTGAGAACGGAGAGGTTGAGAAGGAGTTTCTTCGCAGAGGCCATTAGGACTGTAAACTCCTATCTCACCATGGACTAACTTTACTGTACCACAATACTGCCCACAATATTTAATATGTAAAAGAACATGTGATTCTGTTCCATTCTGTTTGTAGTTTGTTGGTTGTTTGTTGTTTTGCACAAAGTCTGCGAGCACTGCCACTTTTCATTTCACTGCACATCTCATATGTGTATGTGACAAATAAATTTGACTTGACTTGACTTGAAGGAGCTTGCAAAAGCATGCAACTTCTGTGAGTGCCTGAGAGAAAGCTTCATTCGCGATCGCATCGTCATTGGTATGCGGACCAGTCAACTTGGAAGACACTCCTTCAGAAGAGGAATCTGACTGCAGGGGACTGTGGACATTTGTAGATCCTCAGAGGTACCAGCATCAAGAATGCAGGTCATCGGCAAAGAGCCGACAATAAATAAGGTGGAACGATTCCAACCGAAGGACAAGATGATTGAATTTCCTTTGCAGAGGAAGAGTCAGGAACCAGTCAAGTGCAAGTTCTCTGTAAGGATGCACAAGCATAAGAAGGTGGAATGCCCATCGTATGGGAAGGACTGCAACAGATGAGGATGACAAAATCACTTAGCCTGCTGCTGCAAGCAGAGGAAGGAGAGCATGCAGAAACGGGGTCTGCAAAAAGTGGTAGAGACATCTAGCACAACGTTCATTTCTGACACAGAGTCTGTGAGTTGCATTGAGATCAATGCAGCTGGAAACAATTCCTCTTCAGGCCTATTCGCTGAGATGCAGGTCGGCACAGAAGCCATCAAGTTTCAGATTGACTCTGGTGCCAGTTAATGTGATTCCCAAGGATCTTGTACCCAACAAAGAGGACATTAGATGAGAGAAAATCACCTTAAAGATGTACAACGGATTCAACCTGCAGGCGGAAGGTAGGACGAAAGTCGTACTCCGGAACAAGACAAACAACACGAAGTACCCAGTTCACTTCATAGTGGTAGAGGAAGGCTGGCTCACACCGCTCTTGAGCGGCAAAGCTGCACAACAGATGAAACTCTTCACGGTTCACTACGAGAACTTCAAGAGTCTGAATGCTGTTAGCTAGGCTGGCTCATTACTCAAGAGATACAAAGATGTCTTTGATGACGAACAACCTGGGAGACCGTCTGGCAAGGTGAAGTTGGTAACTAGGACAGAGGATGTGACGCCATCACAGTGTTCTGCAAAGCCGGTACCTGTAGTCATGAAGAGAAGGTCAGGAATGGTCTCATGAAGCTGGTCGAGCAGGACATCTTGACTGAAGTTGAAGGACCAGTGAATGATATAGCTCACTGGTCGTTATGGAGAAAAAGCACAGAGTTGAGTTTCTGCATAGATCCTAGTCCCCTCAACAAAGTCCTGAAAGGGGAGATCCATAGACTACCAGTCATAGAAGATGTACTCCCTGAACTGTCCAAGGGGAAGATTTTCTCTAAATTCAATCTGAAGTCAGGATACCTCCACTGCGAACTAGATGAGGAGTGCAGTTTCCTAATAACCATGGACACCTCTTTTGGGAGGTATCGCTGGAAGAGGTTGCCATTTGGACTGAAAGTAAGTGCAGAGATCTTCCAGAAGAAGCTGCAACAAGCCCTAGAAGGATTAAAGGGAGAGGAATGTGTTGCAGATGACATCATCCTATTCGGAGTAGGGGACACCAGAGAAGATGCAGAAAGAAATCACGATGCAAGACTGCAAGATCTTCTTCAGCGATGCAGAGACAAAGGCATCAAGCTGAAGCGGAAGAAGTCGGTAGTGAAAACTATGTGTATCACATTTCTAAGACATATAATTACAGATCGTGGCCTGAAACTGGATCCGAAGAAGTTCCAAGCTATCCTAGAGATGCCCAAACCTACCAATCCAACATAAATCCATAGATTACAAGGCAGTGTAAACTACTTGACAAGATTCTTGCCAAGATTGTCGGACACATTCGAGCCTTTGAGGAGATTGACCCACAAGGATGCCGAGTGGGAATGGCCATCAGAACATGACAATGTCAAAGATCAAGGAGCTGTTGACAACAGCACCTATCCTAGCGGACTACGCACCAGACCATACAATGTGATGCAAGCAAGGCAGGTTTAGGTGCAACACTGATGCAGAAAGGACAACCACTGTCCTACGGGAGTCGAGCATTGACGCCAACCGAGCAGAGAAATGCTCAGATTGAAAAGGAGGCACTAGCAATAGTGTTTGCCCTCAAGCGCTTCTATCAGTACACCTATGGACAGAGAGTGATTGATGAGAGTGACCACAAGCCATTGGAAGTCATAGTCAAAAAGCCTCTGCATAGAGCACCAAGACGTCTCCAGGGCATGATGATGAGAATGCTGCACTATGACATCGAGATCAAGTGGGTAAAGGGGAAATACATGCATCTAGCAGATATGCTCTCCCAAGCATACCTCCCTGACACCACAGGATCAACCAGATTAACTGATGTCAACATAGTTGAGTACTTGGGCATGGGAGAGGACAAGGTCAAACGCATCCAAGCCCACACCAGGGAAGACAAACAGTTAAGTGAGTAATCCAAAATGGATGGCCAGATTACAAGGCAGAAGTTCCAGAGGCAGCACAACATTACTTCAATGTCAGAGATGAGTTGAGTGTGCAAGACGGCCTAGTATTCAGAGGATAGAGAGTTGTAATCCCTGTCACTCTATGTAGAGATACTAGACTAGGTGGGACCCATTGGGCTGGTCCCCCAACATAATATTCCACCTCTCCACCAATTCCAATATTGCTGGCCTATTTGAGGGGGGGGGGGGGGGCTTTCTGGAGCACTAGTATGGGTGCTGTGGGCCGAAGGGACTGGTTTCCAGAGGGCTAGTATGCACATTGTGGGCCAAATGGATTCTTGGGCTGGCAGCTTAGTCACTCAGGCCTGGTGGGCTGGCAGCTCAGAAACTGCCAGAAATTCTACCCAAAACAGGTGAGAGACTCTGTGAGAGAGAAGGGGGAGAGGGTGGAGAATCAATTTTAGACATTTTTCATCTTTTTCTGCAGATCACAGGAATGAAGGAGGAATGTCTATCCTGGCTGGATCTCAAAGGGAGCAAATGAAGGGAGGGAGAAAAATACTGGGGTGAGATTTAATACTTGCAGGGAGAATACTTACTGATGCCATTGCACTTTCAAGCACTGTGCAGGCTCAAGCCCATCAGCTAATTGCATTTTCACCTCATTTCCATTTCCACTGCGCTTTCAAGCACAGGGCAGGCTCAAGCCAAACAGCTGATTGCATTTTCACTTCATTTCCATTGCCATTGCACTTTCAAGCACAGGGCAGGCTCAAGCCAAACAGCTGATTGCATTTTTACTTCATTTCCATTGCCATTGCACTTTCAAGCACAGGGCAGGCTCAAGCCAAACAGTTCATTGCATTTTCACTTCATTTCCATTGCCATTGCACTTTCAAGCACAGGGCAGGCTCAAGCCAAACAGCACACTGCATTTTCACTAATTTCCATTGCAGCTTCAAGCACATGGCAGGCTCAAGCCAAACAGCTCATTGCATTTTCATTTCATTTCCATTGGCATTGCAGTTTCAAGCACAGGGCAGGTCCAAGCCAAATAGCTCATTGCATTTTCACTTCATTTCCATTGCCATTCCAGTTTCAAGCACAGGGCAGGCCAAACAACTCATTTAATTTTCATTAAGGGCCACTAGGGGCGCCGCATTAAGGCTGCCTCTGCCTACAGTCTGTCCTTTTTTCCATCTTTTTTTTATTTTTTAGTTTGTTGAGGAGGTTTCTTTAGTTTTTCTATGTGAGGGAGGGGGGTAGGGTAAGGGGGAAACTGTCTCCCGGTCGCCTCCTGGTGAGGATACGACTATTCTCTGAGTCGCCTCCTCGCTGCCCTCCTCGCGGTCTACCAACTGGATTGCTGCAGCCTTTCCTGCAGGGGACCAGACCAGAGCTCCAGCAGTGGTGGTGCAGCACTGGATACATTGCGGAGCGGGTGATGCCTTACCTGGGATTGCCATTTGAAGCTCCGGAGTGCTGGTCCTGCTGCAACAAAATCGCGGGGCTGTGTTTTGAAGAGCTTCCAGCGCGGGCGGCTCTGACATCAACATTACGGTGCCCTGGGGCCCTTTGCCGAGGGCCGCCAGTGTGGGTCTCCACTCGGTGCGGCCTGTGGACTTCAGGAGCCACGGACTCTGGTAGGAAGTGGCCAGTTCAGAGGTCCAATCCATTGAGGATGTCCTCCCATTCCGACGTCGGAGTTCCACCATCCCAGCGAGAGGGCCTGAGCATCAGGCCACCTATGGCGGTGACTGCGAAGGGCTCGGGAGGCCCCGACCACAGGTGAACATCAAAGAGGAGGATGACTGAACTTTGGGCCTTCCCTCACAGTAGGAAACTTTGATTCCTCTGTGCAGGGGATGTTTATGTTAAAATACTATCGTGTTTGTTCTTTTTTTATTCGTATGGCTGTATGGTGACCCCAAATGTCACTCTACCAATTGGTGCATGTGACAATAAATGTCTATTGAATTTCGAATCTCTTGAAATGCTAACAAATCATTTATTCATGTACATTGCATACTCAGTGTTCTGTAGTTACCCAGCTCAGACAGAGTCATGACCTCTCCCTCACCATCTTGCAGATAGACTGAGCCACGCCCATACTTCCAGGTTTTAAAGTCCCTCCCACCGGAAGCGGCCTTCATGACGGTGGTGGACAAGAGAGAGAATCTCAAGATTTTTTTAAACATTAATAAGTCTTTTATTTTTCATCGATGGGAAAAATCCTTGGAGGCAGCGCAGCGGAGGAGGACTCTGAGTAAGATGGCCAAAAATTCACAGCCATATGTGGTAGCGTTCTTTTCTAAAATCAAAGCACAGTGCAAACAGGAAGTTGTCAAGATGAGCCTTTTAATTATATAGATGAAGGAGATACTCCACACCTCTCACCTGGGAGTGGAAGGAACCCTCAGACCAGGTACGTGCCGTGAGTAATTACTCAGGGTAGGCAGTCAGTCGGCTTTTTAAAAAAAATTAAACCGCACATGCGCAGATTGTTCTCTCCGTAAAAATTAAAATAAAAATAAAGACAGTAACAACTCAATTTGCCCAGGGCTTCCCAGTCTCCTTTATTCTGAATTACTGAATGGGTGGTGGGGGTGAAGGGTGATGGCAGGTGGACAGATGGTGGGAAAAAACGGGGGCACAGGGAAAAGTTGAACCAGTTGTCATCTAATTGAATGACAACACTTGGTCAAGGGAACAATTGGGGGGAGAGTTCCTTTCACAGCATGTGGAGAGTCTGTGCCAGGGGTAAAGTTGCGGGGAGGGCAGGAGTGTAGGGTCGGGGATAATGCCAGTAACACACTGACTGCTGCTGCTGTGGCGCTCCGGGCACCACCGCACTGTAGCCGAGGATAGAAGCAGCTCGGGGAACTGCGAGCGGTCGCCGGAAGCCGACAGTAGAACTGGCCGCCGCTTCAGCGCCTTCTGCCGGCCCGCTCACCTCACCCAGTGCTCTCCGTCTGAACACCTCTCACCTGCCGCTCGCTCATATCAACGACTTCCTGCAAATCCTTAAATTCCCACAGCTGAGTAACCTCAACCTGACAAGAGTGAGACCAGCGAGCGGCAGCAGAGGTTTTTAGATGGAGAGCTGCCAGAGATGAACGGGGGCCGCCAGAAGGAACTAAGGTTCCACTCTCCAGCACAGCCACCCGAGCTACTTCTCCCCCCCCCCCCTCCCCACCCCCGGCCCGCCTCAATGCGGTGGCATTGCACGCCATGCAAGGAGCGTTGCAAGTGGCATGCTCCTGACCCATCCTTCACGACATCACAACTGCAACTTTACCCTGGGCCAGACTCCCCAAACGCTGTG
The DNA here is from genome assembly GCA_963514005.1 of Raja brachyura. The sequence goes on from OY740783.1 coordinate 90,677,168, forward strand.
AAAGGAGCTCTCCCCCCACCCCCACACCCCAGGAAATACGGTATTTAAAAACATAAACACAAAATGTACTTACCATATTATTGGTACACAAACTCCATTCTTCTCTCTTTGTTTCCTAACATACACTTAAAATAATGGCAATCCATATTTGAAAACCCCGCCAAGGCACCAGCACTACGCATGCGCAGAATTTCTGCTGCCTTCAGCCCAGCTTGAAATTGACGCTTGAAGCAGCGCTGACAGCATGTGGGCTGCACAGAGCTTCCCGTGTTACAAGCGCTATGGATGAAATGCACGGAGAATTATGCCTACCTGAGGGATCGATGTCTTAGGCATAATTCTCTCATGCCTTTATTATTTATATTTAGTTATTACCATTTTATAATTTTAGTCAGGGTAGGCAGTGCCTACCTTGCCTACCCTGACGGCACGTGCCTGCCTCAGACGTGCTAGAGAATTTTCTGGCCCGGAATGAACTCTGATGTGGAACCATTCATTTCAAACTGTGAAGCCTGCAGGATGTACGAACAACAGAATCAGAAAGAACCTCTGATGCCCCATGACCTCCCAGATTGACCATGGGAGGAAGTGGGAACCAATATGTTTGAACTGGAGGGAAAGCACTATTTAATCACAGTGGACTATCTATCTAATTTCTGGGAGATAGACAAACTGTATGACCTGAGCAGCAGGACCATCATTGTGAAACTTAAGAGCCACTTTGCAAGATACAGAATTCCCAGCACTCTGGTAAGCGACAACGTGACACAGTTCTCATCAGAGGAGTTCGCCAAATTTGGCAGGAAATGGGAATTTGACCACTACACAATTTCTCCAAGACATAGCCAAGCTAACGGTAAGGTGGAATCGGCAGTCAAGGCAGCTAAGCGAGTACTGAAGAAAAACAATCACTCCAAGACAGATGTTTACTTGGCAATAATGGAATTGCGCAACACCCCTGCGCAAGGAGTGAACAGTAGTCCTGCACAAAGACTACATGGAAGGAGAACAAGGACGACACTTCCAACGACATCTAACCTCCTCAAACCACGTGGTGCTGAGATACTCACAGAACCGAGGAAAAAGATGAAGGATTTGGAAGGAAAACAGTAAAAAATCTACAATCGACTTGCCAAAGATCTGCCAATCCTGGAAGAAGGTGATGTCGTAAGACTCAAACCCTATAAACTAGGAGTTACCAGATGGCAGAGAGCAACAGTTCAGAAATGACTGGATGAGGGATCATACGATGTCGAGGACTTCTAATCCAACGTAATCGAGTGGATCTGAAGAAGACCAGAGAACTACCTCCACGCATAACTCCAGAGAAACCACCAAAGATGGAGAAGACTGGGACACCTTTGCAACCTCAGCTGACATGGAAAAAACCAACACAACATGCATCACCGGAAAAGGTGCAACTCGTGAAACTTTTAACACAGAGAAACCTAAACAAAAATAAAATGACACAAGAAGCTAGAAGCGATACGCAGAATGTAACCATATAACCATATAACCATATAACAATTACAGCACGGAAACAGGCCATCTCGGCCCTTCAAGTCCGTGCCGAACAACTTTTTTCTCTTAGTCCCACCTGCCTATATAACCATATAACAATTACAGCACGGAATGTACCTACTGAAAAGAAAGACATTTCTGAAAGAAACACCATCACAAAGACTAGGGCAGGTAGAGCTGTCAGACCGCCGGAAAGGTATGGCGAGTATGTCATAAAGTAATGTGTCTTGTTGTGATGTACCTACATGCTTAGGAGAAGAAAGCATTAATTTATATTATTGAAATGTCACTAGTGTGACTATGATTGAAACTATGAAATAAGACAAAACAGTTGTTTTGTTCTGTTAAGTTAAACCACATTATTACATAAAGTGTTTAAGTTTACTTTGTTTTGGGATCATTGGAAATGTTCTGTTAAGTTAAACCATATTACTAGCGGTGTAATATTATGAAAAATATTTAAGTTGACTTCGTTTTGGGATCGTTGAAAACGTAATCCCAAAATGTCAAAAAGGAAAGGATGTGACAATATCCATGTAATTTATGCATATGAGCTGTTCTCACTCATGCTCAGTAAATCAGTCAGTGATCTTTGACTTGGAAATAAATAATTCCTGTTCTTGACTCCAACATGAGTGTGTGTGCAGCCATCTTTGTCTGTATACAATGTGCAAGTTTACTTATTTTACAAGTAGACAGATATCAAAACAATCACTGGCATTCTTTTTTCTGTGATTAAGTTGATCACTCACCGCCTCTTTCTCCCATGCTGCCTTTAAAGTCACTGGGATCTTGTTTTCTGTATTGCCTTTTGGGTTTGCTGAAATTTTAACTATATATCTAATAAAAAGTAAATTGAAAGTGGGCTCAACTATCACATCCAACAGTCTGGAAAATCTGCCCATCCAGCACCACCAAACTCCTGCATGTGCCGGTTTATTAGAGTTTACTGTTAGAAATCCCTTTGGTTTTTTTCCCCACCCCAGAGCACGTTGATACATTTGGAACCACTTTAAGATGGCAAACTCATTAGAACAGTGGAAAGGTAACCTACCAAACAAATAATTTTAAACTTAAATTTAAGTTTATTAATGTACTGAATATATCAAACCTATTTTCCTTGGTAGTCAGTTTTAAGACACATGCTAGTAATCATGTTCAACACAAAGTGTTGGAGTAACTCAGTGGGGCAGGCATCATCTCTGGAGAAAAAGGATAGGTGGCGATGATGGCGGTTAAGACTCCTCTTCTGACTGCTTTGTGTCTATTTTCTGTATATACCAGCATCTGCAAATACTTTCTGTACATTAACAATTATATTGTTTGGTTGGACCGAGCTTGAACATTGATTGATGGAACATAAGATTTATCTCAGTAAAATAACTTATCAGCCATATTTATGTCTCATTTCAGACATTTCCTGAAAAATCCAACAATAATTCAAAAGGACATCATTAAGATTAATGTTATGGATCCATTATTATTTGAAGAGTCAATTACTATGCATGCATTGTAAATAAAAACCTGCGGTGCTACATAGAATTGTCATATTTTACCAATTAACTAAATGAATCCTTGAAACATCTGAGTGAACACTCAAGTCCTGGAGTTTTTCCTCGAACAATCACCGATCTAGGATAATCGTGCTCCTGTTTGCTTCCCTCATGGAGTCCACTGGAGGAACAGAAACACCTGTGGTGTTGTTACATGTGCATAAGTGGCATGCTTGCCTTTCATCATATGGGACAATGGGTCCAAGAATTGGTACATCAGGATACAACCATGCAGGGCTTTGGTGTGACGAAACTTGGAACATTGTGTGCAGTTCAATTTGCCATACTATGGGTAGGATGCAATAACAAGGGGAAAGTTTTAATTTAATTTAGTTTAGTGATACAGCATGGAAAGAGCCTTTCGGCCCACCTGGTCCATGCTGACCATCGATCACCTGTTCATACAAGTTCAATGTATTTCCACTTACCCAATCCCTATACACTATGGGGAATTTACAGAGGCCAATTATCCTACAAACCTGCAAGTCTTTGGGATGTGGGAGGAAACCAGACTACCCAGTGGAAACCACACGGTTGCAGAAAGAACATGCAAACTCTGCACAGCAGCAGCTGAGGTCAACCTCGAACTAGGGTGTCTGGCGCTGTGAGACAGGACTATCTGCCCCACTGTGCCACCTATAAGGAAATAATCATAAGGATGTTGCCAGGACTGGAGGACTTAAGTGATGAAGAGAGAAGAGATTAAGCTGAGATTGTTTACCCTGGAGCAAACAACAACGTTGTTGACCTTAGAGGTTTATAAAAATCATGAGGGGCATAGATAAGGTGGATGGCCACAGTCTTATTCCCTGGTTAAGGGAGTCTAAAACTAGACAGCATGGGTTTAGGCTGAGAAGGGAAATATTTAAAGGGGATTTGAGGTAAGTTTGTTTCACACAGAATGTACGTGGAATGAGCTGCCAGGGGAAATGGTAGAGGCAGCTACAATGTTCAGAAGACATTTCGACTGATCATGGATGGAAAGTGTTTAAAGGGATGTTGGACAAATACAGGCAAATTGAGCTAGCTCAGAAAGGCACCATGTTTGCCATGGAAGAGTTGGTCTGAAAGGCCCGTTTCTGTGCTGCATAACTACATTACACAAAATTAGCATTTTGATCAAATAGATATTTCTTCTTGGTGGCTTTAAGTCATGCATGGACTCAGAATGTGAGACAAAACTGAATATAGCTGCATTGCATATTAATATATATGGCATTGGAAACACCGTTTCATCAAACATATCCAGATGTAGCAAATAAGAGCACGCCTGTTATAAGAAATCAGAAAACAATATACAACATGATCAATTATGAACACAGGGCAACACTTTGTTCTATATGTAAAGTTACAGAAACATTCTTCTGCTGAGCTGTTGACAGAGGTATTTCACCTGATGCCAAGTGCAAGCAGTCCTTGGGTTATGCAAGGCTTCCATTGCTGAGAGCAATCTGAGAGCCAACTTTTCCTTATGACAAAAATATCAGTTTTCTTCATATATCTTCATATAATTCTTCCCTTTCCATGAATATTCACACTAACATTACCCATACTATCCAGGTATTAACAAATACCACAAAATCAGTTATTATTATTATCTTGAAAAAGTCTTTGAAATTTGCGTTAAATGGAATTTCCATAAATCAGGTCTTCTGCAACCCAAGTTTTGCCCCTGTATTTTATATTGAGGTGAATAACTAGTACAGTAGATAAAAGTCTTCAATACAGCAGAATAATTGCTCCCTGTAGCATGCAATGTTTGACAGTTTAACAAGAACAGCTCGAAGGTAACAGATCGTTGCAAATGAAGTAACTGGTAATCCCTTGCATCTGATAACTGTAAAAGGTTGATTTTTTCAGAAAGAAAGGAACAAAAATCTAATTTCAGAAGATGGTGCAAACCTTTATTTTTGTACAAAATGAAGTGAGTTCTTGTGATTATTGGTCCAAATGATCAAAACAATTGACTATTCAAGTGGCAGATTATTCACAAAACAACTTGCCCAATCTGTAGATTCTCGTATTCTTTTACATTTTTGTTATTTACTTTTTAGCTTTAATCAAAGTAGAATGTTTTTCCTTTACTACAATGGGTAGAATATTCCAACTCTAATGAAAATTGCCTTGAAAAAAAATCTCATAATACATCCCAGCCTGTGGGGGGCATTTTCTATAGAAACAGATCCTACAAATGTTAAAAAGCACAGTGAAAAAAAAATCATCATTGTCAGTTGCTTAATGATGGCACCATCCTTCAAATACAGGCCACCTAACAGTAGTAGTGGAGTTGGGGATGGCATCAAACAGGAGATTAGAAATGCGTGCAACTAGTGTAAAACAGTTATAACGGGTGACTTCAATCTACATATAGATTGGGTGAATCAAATTGGCAGGGGTGCTGAGGAAGAGGATTTCTTGGAATGTATGCGGGATTCTAAACCAACATGTAGAGGAACCAACGAGAGAGCAGGCTATTCTAGACTGGGTATTGAGTAATGAAGAAGGGTTAGTTAACAGTCTTGTTGTGCGTGGCCCCTTGGGCAAGAGTGACCATAATATGGCTGAGTTCTTCATTAGGATAGAGAGTGACATAATTAAGTCAGAAACAAGGGTTCTGAACTTAAAGAAAGGTAACTTTGAAGGTATGAGACGTGAATTGGCCAAGATAGACTGGCAAGTGATTCTTAAAGGGTTGACAGTGGATGTGCAATGGAAGATATTTAAAGACTGCATGGATGAACTACAACAATTGTTCATCCCAGTTTGGCAAAAGAATAAATCAGGGAAGGTAGTGCATCCATGGATAACAAGGGAAATCAGGGATAGTAAAAAAACATAAGACAAAGCATACAAATTAACCAGAAAAAGCAGCCTACCAGAGGACTGGGAGAAATTCAGAGTCCAGCAGAGGAGGACAAAGGGCTTATATAGGAAAGGGAAAATAGATTATGAAAGAAAACTGGAAGGGAACATAAAAACTGACTGCAAAGGTTTTTATAGATATGTGAAGAGAAAGAGATTAGTTAAAACAAATGTAGGTCCCTTGCAGTCAGAAACAGATGAATTGATCATGGGGAACAAGGACGTGGCAGACTAATTGAATGACTACTTTGGTTCTGTCTTCACTAAGGAAGACATAAATAATCTGCCGGAAATAGCAGGGGACCGGGGTCAAATAAGATGGAGGAACTGCGTGAAATCCAGGTTAGCCGGGAAGTGGTGTTGTGTAAATTGAATGGATTAAAGGCTGATAAATCCCCAGGGCCAGATAGTCTGCATCCCAGAGTACCCAAGGAAGTAGCCACATAAATAGTGGATGCATTAGTGATAATTTTTCAAAACTCCTTAGATTCTGGAGTAGTTCCTGAGGATTGGGAGGTAGCTAATGTAACCCCACTTTTTAAAAAAGGAGGGAGAGAGAAAACAGGGAATTACAGACCAGTTAGTCTAATATCGGTAGTGGGGAAACTGCTAGAGACAGTTATTAAAGATGGGATAGCAGCACATTTGGAAAGTGGTGAAATCATTGGACAAAGTCAGCATGGATTTACGAAAGGTAAATCATGTCTGACGAATCTTATGGAATTTTTCGAGGATGTAACTAGTAGAATGGATAAGGGAGAACCAGTGGATGTGTTATATCTAGACTTTCAGAAGGCTTTCGACAAGGTCCCACATAAGAGATTAGTATACTAACTTAAAGCACACTGTATGGGGGGTTTAGTATTGATGTGGATAGAGAACTGGCTGGCAGACAGGAAGCAAAGGGTAGGAGTAAACAGGTCCTTTTCAGAATGGCAGACAGTGACTAGTGGGGTACCGCAAGGCTCAGTGCTGGGACCCCAGCTATTTACAATATATATTCATAATTTGGACGAGGGAATTGAATGCAACATCTCAAAGTTTGCAGATGACACTAAGCTGGGGGGTAGTGTTGGGTGTGAGGAGGATGCTAGGAGGCTGCAAGGTGACTTGGATAGGCTGGGTGAGTGGGAAAATGCATGGCAGATGCAGTATAATGTGGATAAATGTGAGGTTATCCACTTTGTTGGCAAAAACAGGAGGGTAGACTATTATCTGAATGGTGGCAGATTAGGAAAAGGGGAGATGCAACGAGACCTGGGTGTCATGGTACACCAATCATTGAAAGTAGGCATGCAGGTGCAGCAGGCAGTGAAGAAAGTGAATGGTATGTTAGCATTCATAGCAAAAGGATTTGAGTATAGGAGCAGGGAGGTTCTACTGCAGTTGTACAGGGTTTTGGTGAGACCACACCTGGAGTACTGCGTACAGTTTTGGTCTCCAAATCTGAGGAAAGACATTCTTGCCATAGAGGGGATACAGAGAAGGTTCACCAGACTGATTCCTGGGATGTTAGGACTTTCATATGAGGAAAGACTGGATAGACTCGGCTTGTACTCGCTAGAATTTAGAAGACTGAGGGGGGATTTTATAGAAACCTACAAAATTCTTAAGAGGTTGGACAGGCTAGATGCAGGAAGATTGTTCCCGATGTTGGGGAGGTCCAGAACAAGGGGTCACATTCTAAGGATAAGGGGGAATTCCTTCAGGACTGAGATGAGGAAAACATTTTTCACACAGAGAGTGGTGAGTCTCTGGAATTTTCTGCCACAGAAGGTAGTTGAGGCCAGTTCATTGGCTATATTTAAGAGGGAGGTAGATGTGGCCCTTGTGGCTAAAGGGATCAGGGGATATGGAGAGAAGGCAGATAAGGGATACTGAGTTGGATGATCAGCCATGATCATATTGAATGGTGGTGCAGGCTCGAAGGGCTAAATGGCCTACTCCTGCACATATTTTCTATGTTTCTATGTTTCTATATGATGGCCAGGATTCTGCCCATCCTGGGGAATCACCACTGACCTAAACCAACGGCCACATAATTACCATGGCTATAGAGCTCAGAGGTCAGGTATCCTGAAACATGGAACTCCATACACCCCAACTATCTAAAGGGCACAAGTGAACAGCATGATAGCTGATTCAGCACTCTCCTTGATAACTACAGCTCCAACAATACTTAAGAGGATCAATACCATCCAAGGCAAACAAACCACTTGATTGACATTCCCTCCTCTTAAATGTTAATCCTTTAGACTTTAAAGATAGAACACAGAAACAGGTCCTTCAGCCCACTGATTCTGCGCCGACCAGCGATCATCCCGAACACTCGCACTATCCTATACACGTGGAACAATTTACACAGCCAATTAACGTACAAACCTGTACATCTTTGGAGCGTTGGAGAAAAATCGGAGCACATGGAGAAAACACACGTGGTCTCAGGGAAAGAGGACAAACTCCATACAGACAGCACCCGTAGTCAGGATCGAACAAGGGTCCCTGGTGTGAGAGCCAGCAACTCTACCGTTGTATCTATCCATAACTGGTGCCCTCTACAAACAGCACAGCAATTACGCACTTAGACGGCTCAAGATTGTTTAATTGTCATATGTATCGACAACGGAACAATGGAAACTTACACCTCAGCATCTTACAAACTCCCAGCCACTTGCAAAGACAAGGACAGCAGCTGCAGGGGAATACATCTACTTGCAGGCTGCCCTTAGTATCGGATACCACCCAGAGGTGAAAATGTATTGTCATCCACTCACCTTGCTAGGACCAAAGCGTGGGACTCCCCAACCCAACAGTGCCATTGGAGTTGCTTCACCAGAACAATCGCAGTTGTTCAAGATATTTAACCCTGATCACTAACTTCGCCTTTCCTGATATCATCAAAATGAACCTCTGCTTCTTTTGAAATAAGCTGAGAAGCAGTAAGATACAGCAAGAGATAATGGAACAGCAGAGACAGGCAGAAATTCATCACCACCTGGTCCTCACGATCAATAGAAAAGTAGTTCAACAACTGTAATGCACAAGTTAATGCGAGAGGAAAAAGATTTAATAGGAATATGAGATACAACACTTTCACACAGAGAGTGCAACTTATATGGAACGAGCTGTCAGAGGAAGTGTTGGAGGCAGATACAATTACAACATTTAAAAGACATTTGGTTAGGTACTTGGATAGGACAGGGATATAGGTCCCTGTCCATGTAGGTCACATGGACCTAGCTTAGATGCCCTTCTTGGTTAGCATGGAAGAGTTTAGCCAAAATATTGTTTCTGTGCTGGATGACACTTGCCCCTAGTGTGTGGGGAGTGGATACGAAAGTGGGATAAAATAGTAAGATTAAATGAGAACTTACCTGTTCGAAGTTTGATCTTTATTTTATGAGGTGTTACGATGAGGCATTACATGAAGAAGCCCCGCTAGGCGCATGCTCGGCATACTTCAAAGCAGCGGCATGAAAAACGCAGAACCAATAGCTGAAGAAAGATAGTAAGGCTCACAAAGACTAGAACTACCAGATGATATTTAGATTATGAGGGTCGGGAGCGGAGGGCACTTAATCCCTCATCGTAACTCCTCATAAAATAAAGATCAAACTTCGAACAGGTAAGTTCTCATTTAATCTTACTATTTTACTTCGGAGTCACGTGAGTGACTACGTGAAGATTTTACAGCTCTGTGATTTTCATGCCGTTGATTCATTCCATACGACACACTACTTTAGTTGACACAGTAGTGAGTAAATAATATATATTGAACATTGCTTGAAATTATGCAATAAGTATTTTAATAGTAATAATAAAAAGAAAAGAAAAGTAATAACCCCTCTATCCCAGGGGGAAATTCCAAAAAAAGATATGAAACAATGACATAAAACAAAGCAAAGAATCAAACAGAACTCAACACAGCGTGTCCAAACCCTGGCACCGTGACAACAGGTTTATCGTAAAACTTGGAAAAATTTATTTTCTTTAGACCATCCTGCGGCCTCTAAAATGTAGTCAAGCAGCACGTCCTGTGCCTTCGCCGCGGATATGGATGCTGCCCTGGTGGAGTGAGATTTAAACACATGAGTGTCTACTCCAGCTAAATCCAGAACCTGTTTTAACCATCTAGAAATAGTTTGTACTGTCATTTTTTATATGTTTTTTTGTGGGCAATAAGCATTGCTGTCTCACAACCTCGGAGACTCTTGGTTACTTCAATATATCGAGTCAGATGCTTAACCACACACAATGTTTGGTCGACAGGGTATGCTTTAAAGATTACCTTGGTTCCAGCCTTCCTTGGTCTGCTTTGTTTCATTAGATCATAAACATAAAAAATAATGTTATCTTAAGACAAATGCATACAATCTAAACGTAACATTTGCAATGTTTGTACTCTTTGTGCTGACACTAATGCCATGAGCATTACCACTTTAAATGTTAATTTCTAAAAAGACAGTGACGTAATTGGAGCCCACTGCCGAAGCAATGTACACTGACATCCCAAATTTCTGTATATCTGGGTTTGGGAGGATTTTTATTAAAATTCCTCTCATAAATCGGTACATCAATGGATGAGACCCGATAGATTGAAGTTCTGAAATTTGTCCTAAATAGGAGGACAAATCACTACGAGCTTAATGGCACTATAACTTAGGTGCTGATCTAAATGCAACATAGCAAGGAACTCCAATACATCTGATATGTTTGCAGTATGATAAGGTATATCTGACTGTATAAAAAAGCTTCCCATTTCTTTATACGAGACATATATTGTTTCAAAGTGCTATCTCTCCAAGCTGCAGTTATGACATCCATGGTCCTATCTGACAGTCCAAGCCCTTGTAATGGTCTGGTCAGAACCTGCAGATTAACAAATTAATATGATCATGCAATGGATGAACTTCTTCTGTTACTGGTTGTACCAACAAATTACTGTAGCTGGGAACCGTCATAAATGGTTGAGTTATCATTCTGAGCATCAATGGGACCCATGGCTGTGTAGGCCAGTTTGGAACCACCAAAACGCTTGTGGTGGAGTCTTGCTCTATTTTGGTGAGACATTGCCTAATCAGGCAGAATGGGGAAAAAACATACAAGGACATATTTCCCCAATGTAGCGAGAATGCATCCTCTGCTACTGCTCCTGGGTCAGGCTCCCATGAGATGTATTTAGGCAACTTGTGATTTAATCTGGACGCAAACAGATCAATGTCTGGTAACCCATATCAACTGACAATCTTTTTGAAACTTGTGGATTTAACATCCATTCTGTATTTTCTTTGAACTTTCGTGATCTGTTGTCTGCCACAATATTGTCTCTCCCTGGTAGATAGATAGCTGAAAGGCAGATATTCCTAGATATACACCAATGCCACATCAGGTTGACCAGATAATCACATGATACTAATCTTACTCCCCCCATGTGATTGATATATGCCACAGCTGTGGTATTGTCTACTTGTAATTGAACATGCAAGTCATTCATTGTGGAACAATAAGCTTTCAATCCATAATATGCCCCCAATAACTCCAAATAATTGATACCATATGTTTGAAGAATTAAATCCTCTTGGACAGTCCACCACCGCAGCCGGTGTCATTGTCCGTAGCCCCCCTCCCATCCAAGCATTCTGGGCACTCACATCAGTTTGCAATACCACTGAAGGTTGCTGAACAAAAATGTTTTTAGTAGCTTGTGCAACATTCCTGTAAATAGGCAATTTACAAACTCTAAAAGTGTTCAACACATTTTAATGATAGCACAAGGTATTACATACATCCTCAAATACTGGCTACCGCACCACCGCAAGCAGCTCCTTCTCGATCTGAGCGTACCGCTGCTCGGTGTCCGTCATGGTGCGGGAGGCATAGGAGACAGGATGTAACGATCCATCGACAGATTGGAGGCATGCCGCGCCCAGGCCAAACTTAGAAGCGTCACATGTGACGGTGATGGGGCGACTCGCATCAAAAAATCGCAACGTCGGAGTGTTAATCAGTTTCGACTTGAGACAGTCAAACGCCTGCTGGTGCTGTGGGAGCCAGACCCAGGCGATATCCTTTTTTGTCAGCTGCCGCAGGGGAGCACTCAGCTCACTGAGATTTGGTACAAACTTCCCAAGGTAGTTCACCTATGTTATTGGTTGCATGCAAAACCATCTACAATTCCCAATCCACCACTGTAATTCAGCTAAAGCACGTTCTTTTAGTGCTTGTGCTCTTGTCCTTTGAAGACTTTGATAATGCAGAGGACCAAACTCGACAGCAGGTAATGCTGCTACTATCTTACCAATAACCCCAGCTACTACTCGGATGGAGGGATAAGGTTTGTCAGCAAGGCAACTACAAGCATTTGTAATATCCCCAACTTTATCTGCTGGCAAAGTTATTGACATAGCAACTGAATTAATGACAAATCCCAAATAACCAATTGTTTGGGATGGCTGTGGCTTAGATTTTGTTGGATGGATCAGAAACCTTAGCCTTTCAAACAGGCTTATAGTTGCTGAAGCTGATTCTTCAGCTGATTCCTGAGTGGCATTTACAATTAAAATATCATCAAGATAAGCCATGACAATGTGATTTTGAGCTCTTAATAATGCAAGTGCTGGTTTAAATAATTTTGTGAACAGCCTGGGAGCTGAACTTAACCCATTAGGTAATGCTTTATATTGCCACAGCTGACCCATCCAATTAAACTTCAAGTACCTGCAATAATGGTGATGAATTAGCACTGAATAATATGCATCCTTGAAGTCTATAGTAGCCATGTAACAGCCTGTTGACAACAACTGCTTTGCAGTGTTGAAGGTGCCCATTTTGAAATGCCTATACTGGACATATGAATTCAATTTTGTGAGGTCCAGAATGACTCTACAACCCCCATCTTTCTTTGGCCTGGGGAATATATTGGACACAAATTGTTGCGGATGAAACACCGTACTTTCAATTACTCCTTTATCAAATAAATGTTTTACTTCTTCTTTTACTTCTTGAAATTCCGCCTTTCATGTGGGGACTAAATCACCGTTTTGCAACATGAAATATTGATTAAAGTCCCAAAAACAAGCAAGTGCATATGTAAAACTAAACAGCTTTCACTTACCTGTCCCCTACGTAAAATTGGTCCCCGTTGTCGGCGTTCACGGCATTAGGAGCTAATTTTTATTTTACTCCAGCGCTGACATAGTCGGGTGATTTAAAAAAAAACAAAAAAATACCGGTATTCGGAACGAATCTCCAGAAATAGATCGCACTCCGTCAAAAGAAACCTCCGGAAGGCAAGGGGAAAACCGCATTTTAACCCTGCCCCCCACCCCCCCCCTTAAAGGCGCCAAAGTCGCACACACGGCCAGCGGCAGAATTGCAGCACCGCTCAAGGTAAGTTTTGTAACATACCTACCTAGACCATAAAAATGAAAAAGTAGCTCAAAATATTTTGTACTGAACCTTAATATTTCCGTGCACCCCTCACGCTACAACTCTGCATGTTCAATGGCTCTATCAATGCCAAGAACTTATCGGAATTCCACTACACGTAGTTTAGTTTAGAGATACAGAGCAGAAACAAGCCCTTTGGCCCACAGAGTTCGCATTGACCAGCGATCCACGCACATTAGCACTACCCTACGCATACTCGGGATACTTTTACATTTATGCTTTTCAATTAGCCTACAAACCTGTACGTCTTTGGAGTATGGGAGGAAACCGAAGATCTTGGAGAAAACCCATGCAGGTCCCAGGGAGAACGTACAAACTCCGACAAGGCAACACCTGTAGTCAGGATCAAACCCCGGTCTCTGGCGCTGAAAGGCAGTAGCTCCACTGCCACGCCACCGTGCTGCCCTGTACGAATGAAATGGATTAAAACCGCAGCGCTCTCAGGAGCCCTCTGAGCCCAAACGCAGGCAACATTCCGAGAGAATCAGGAAGCTGGAGATTCAACTGATATCAAATTACATTTCCCAAAATGGTGTTGACCATTAAGCCAGATTTATGACCGGTCTTCGGAATGGGATTGAGAAATTGGCCATAGGTCAACAGATATGCCAATACAGGTAATTTTTTTTTAATCTATGAAGAAAGGAGGTTTATGTCTACTGAAGGCAGCAATCAGATGTAGGCTGGTTCTGGGGAAACTATGGATATTGTGTAAAACCAATTGTTCCTAAATGTTCCTAATTTGGCCGAGGCACTTCAGACTCCCCGCTCATTCTTCCCTCGTCGATGTGAACTTGTGGGGGTGCGAGGAATCGGGCGTCGCTGGGTAAGGGGAAGAGAGGTTTTACTGCTGAATTATGCGCAACAGAAGCATGAAGTGGGGGTAAGGTCCATTTAAACTATCTTGTCGTACCCCCCCCCCCCCCCCCCCCAATGTTGGGAGAGAGAGAGAAGAGAGTTGTGCAAACAAACCACGGGAGACTGCATCTTTGGAGGGAAATCATAAAATGTATAGGGATGTTTCGGGCCGGGACCCTAAAGGTTGACTACCCGTTTCGCAGATGCCGTTCCTAGCCTCCCCCTCTCACTTCTCCCTACCCATAGTCTTTGCCTTCTCCCAATTCCACCATCCCTCGCCCCCCCCCCCCCCAAACCTGTCCTCGCCTGAACTGCTGAAGATAACCGAGTGCTTTAAATGCGAATCCCGGACTGCAGCAACAACACACACCCTGAGCGGGAGAGGAACTTGGTAACTCAAGAGCAAACGGGAGGGGAACTTGGTAACTCTGGAGACGATCTCGGAACATCGCAGATTACCATACCCGTGGGAACTCGCCTCAAACACTTGCACATCAACTTGGAATATCGTACACAACCACGAGTCTGTCACTCTGGGTCACTCGTGTGTCAACTCGCACCGTGAGACAGGGCCGTAACTCTCTTCATGAGGTTCACTTTTTCAACATAACTGTGACTGCGAAAAAATCCATGAAGCCCAGTGATAGCACAATGTGCAACAAAAAACATGACAGTATCTCCATGGCGCAGCCCCTCTAGCTCTTGCAGCCTTCTTTAAGGTGGCACATCCATAGAGTTGCTGCCTTACCGCGCTAGAGACCCAGGTACAATCCTGACCACAGGAGTTCTCTGTAAGGAGTTTGTATGTTCTCCCCGTGACCACGCAGATTTTCTCTGGTTTCGGGTACTCTGGTTTCCTCCAAAGACACATAGGTTTTGTTGTGTTCTGTAAATTGTCCCTTCAGTGTAGGATTTAACCAGTGTACAAGGTGATTGTTGATTAATAATGATAATAATAACTAAATTTGTATAGCAATCTGACTGTATGGCAATCTGAATTTCACTGAACTTAATTATTATATGTGACAATAAACAAACCTTGAACCTTGAACTTTTCATACAATTGAATGCAACCCAAAGTGCTTTTCACAAAGAAACAGGTCTAAACAAAAATACAATTTAAAATAGTACGGACAGAGACAGTTAATAACATAAAAAGCACAGATTTATATAAAAATATAAAATATTGACAGTGTTAAAGGACAAAAAACAAAAACACTGAGGTCAAATACAGAGTATGAGCAAACAAGTTGCTGAAGGGAATGGTGAGATAAATACAAGAAAATAAAGGTAATTTTCACAATGTCATCAGAAGAAGTAAAGTCAGTTAAAAGCTTGATTGAAAAGATAAGTTTTTAGCTGCCGTTTAAAAATGTCAACTGAGTGGGCGTCTCGCATAGCCCTGGGTAAGGTATTCCACAGCTTGGGGGCGTAATTGAAAAAGGCCGCTTCACCAATTTTCTTATTGCTGCAGCATTGAGAGGCTAACAGGCCGGCATCAGAACACAAACAAGCTTATTAATCAGAGAAGCAAACCTGCTGTATTTAACTGGTCAGGATTACACGTGGCGATAATTGTGTGCCAAAACGGTTAACAAATGATTACTGTTTGGAGCATTGTATGCACTCACATGGCCAACACACCAGATGAATGGTCACACCCAAGGTTCTTCCATAAAATGTTAACTTCCCCTAATTACTATTATAATAAAATGATAGCCCAATCACAATTAAATATTAGGTTGGTAACTATAAGAACAGAACAAACAATGAAAAGGTTTAAAGCTCTATTTCCAAAACTCTGGCTGCCAGTCAACTACAACTGACATTATATTGGCTCACAAATGTTTGTCCCAAGGATGTGTTTTTGTCAAGCTGAGCTGAATTGCATTATTGTTTGAAACTCTAATTACACACAATGAGAACTACCAATGACTCTGAATGTTTTGTTTTAAGTGAAGCATGAAGAAAATTATAGCTAATATGGAATAGAAGCAGTGGGAAGATTGGTATGTGCACACAAGGCTTCAGTACATAGAATAAAGTAGATTAATTGCTTCTCACTGCAGCAAGTCTCTCAAAGGATGTTGGTGCCGTAATAGTGCTAGTAATTTGGGGTTAGTTGGCAACATGCAGGTGAGGGAATATTCAACGAGATGATAGTAATGTTATTCAATTTACGATACTGGTGAACATGAATGTTTAGATTTGGAAAATTGAAGATTTCAATACAATAAGGAAGGAAAGTCAGAAAACAATCCGTTGAGGAATGGTGTTGGAATGCAAAAAAAGGGAAAATAATCCAAGTCTGTCAAACCCTGGTTTACATTAAAGGTAAAGTGAGTGAAAGATAGAGTGAGCTAAAGGGTTCAGTGAGTTAAAGGTAAAGTGAGTTAAAGGTACAGTGAGCTAAAGGGTTCAGTGAGCTAAAGGGCTCAGTGCTTTTTAGTAAAGGTTAGTTTAAAGGATTAAGATTTTTATACTGTGAGTTGATTTAATTTGGGGGCAAGCCATGTCATTTGAGATCGGCCCCATGGTTTGCTCATCCTGCAACATGTGGGAGATCAGGGATATTGTCAGTGTCCCTGGTGACTACATTTGCAGGAAGTGTGTCCAGCTGTAGCTCCTGGCAGACCGCATTGAATGATTGGAGCTGCGGTTGGATTCATACTGGAGCATCCACGAGGCCGAGAAGCATCCACGATGCTGCGGCCACAAACGAGACTCCAGGATGGTATGTTGCCTCCCTGGTGCAAGGGTCAGGGATGTCACTGAATGGCTGCAGAACATTCTGGAGGGGGAGGGAGAACAGCCAGCTGTCGTGGTGCACATTGGCACCAACGATATAGGTAAAAAACGGGATGAGGTCCTACAAGGCAAATTTAGGGAGCTAGGAGATAAAAGTAGGACCTCACATGTAATAATCTCTGGACTCCTACTGGTGCCACGTGCTAGTCAGAGTAGAAATAGGAGGATATTGCAGATTAATATGTAGCTTGAAAAATGGTGCAAGGGGGAGGGATTCAAATTTCTCGGGCATTGGCACCAGTTCTGGGGGAGGTGGGACAAGTACAAACAGGACGGTGTGACCTGGGCTTGAAGGGAACCAATGTCCTTGGGGGAGGGGGATGGGAGCATAAGCAAAGAGAGAGAGGGATGTAAGATGAGGGTAGAAGCAATAGGTAGCAAGGTGAAAAGTAAAAGTGGCAGGCAGAAAAATCTAGGGCAAAAAATCAAAAAGGGCCACTTTTCAACATAATTGTATAAGGGGTAAGAGTGTTGTAAAAACAAGGCTGAAGGCTTTGTGTCTCAATGCAAGGAGCATTCGTAATAAGGTGGATGAGTTGGATGTGCAGATATTTATTAATGAATATGATATAGTTGGGATCACGGAGACATGGCTCCAGGGTGACCAAGGCTGGGAGCTGAACATCCAGGGATATTTAATATTCAGGAAGGATAGACAGAAAGGAAAAGGAGATGGAGTAGCATTGCTGGTTAGAGAGGAGATTAACGCAATAGAAAGGTAGGACATTACCTTGGAGGATGTGGAATCGATATGGATAGAGCTGTGAAACACTAAGGGGCAGAAAACGCTAGTGGGAGTTGTGTACTGGCCACCTAACAGTAGTAGTGGAGTTGGGGATGGCATCAAACATGAAATTAGAAATGCGTGCAACAAGGGTAAAACAGTTATAATGGGTGACTTCAATCTACATATAGATTGGGTGAATCAAATTGGCAGGGGTGCTGAGGAAGAGGATTTCTTGGAATGTATGTGGGATAGTTTTCTAAAACAACATGTAGAGGAACCAATGAGAGAGCAGGCTATTCTAGACTGGGTACTGAGTAATGAGGAAGGGTTAGTTAGCAGTCTTGTTGTGTGTGGCCCCTTGGGCAAAAGTGACCATAATATGGTTGAGTTCTTCATTAGGACGGAGAGTGACATTGTTAATTCAGAAACAAGGGTTTTGAACTTAAAGAAAGGTAACTTTGAGGGTATGAGACGCGAATTGGCCAAAATAGACTGGCAAGTGATTCTTAAAGCGTTGACGGTGGATATGCAATGGAAGGCATTTAATAACTGCATGGATGAACTACAACAATTGTTCATCCCAGTTTGGCAAAAGAGTAAATCAGGGAAGGTAGTACATCTGTGGATAACAAGGGAAATCAGGGATAGTATCAAAACTAAAGATGAAGCATACACATTAGCCAGAAAAAGCAGCCTACCAGAGGACTGGGAGAAATTCAGAGTCCAGCAGAGGAGGACAAAGTGCTTAATTAGGAAAGGGAAAATAGATTATGAAAGAAAACTGGCATGGAACATAAAAACGGACTGCAAAAGTTTTTATAGATATGTGAAGAGAAAAAGGTTAATTAAAACAAATGTAGGTCCCTTGCAGTCAGAAACTGGTGAATTGATCATGGGGTACGAGGACATGGCAGACCAATTGAATAACTACTTTGGTTCTGTCTTCAAAAGGAAGACATAAATAATCTGCCGGAAATAGCAGGGGACCGGGGGTCAAATGAGATGGAGGAACTGAGTGAAATGCAGGTTATCCGGGAAGTGGTGTTAGGTAAATTGAATGGATTAAAGGCCGATAAATCCCTAGGGCCAGATAGGCTGCTTCCCAGAGTACTTAAGGAAGTAGCTCCAGAAATAGTGGATGCATTAGTGATAATTTTTCAAAACTCTTTAGATTCTGGAGTAGTTCCTGAGGATTGGAGGGTAGCTAATGTAACCCCACTTTTTAAAAAGGGAGGGAGAGAGAAAACGGGGAATTACAGACCAATTAGTCTAACATCGGTAATGGGGAAAATGCTCGGGTCCGTTATTAAAGATGGGATAGCAGCACATTTGGAAAGCGGTGAAATCATTGGACAAAGTCAGCATGGATTTATGAAAGGTAAATCATGTCTGACGAATCTTATAGAATTTTTTGAGGATGTAACTAGTAGAGTGGTTAAGGCAGAACCTGTGGATGTGTTATATCTGGACTTTCAGAAGGCTTTCGACAAGGTCCCACATAAGAGATTAGCATACAATCTTACAGCACACGATATTGGGGGTTCAGTATTGATGTGGATAGAGAACTGGCTGGCAGACAGGAAGCAAAGAGTAGGAGTAAACGGGTCCTTTTCAGAATGGCAGGCAGTGACTAGTGGGGTACCGCAAGGCTCAGTGCTGGGACCCCAGCTATTTACAATATATATTAATGATCTGGATGAAGGAATTGAATGCAACATCTCCAAGTTTGCGGAAGACACAAAGCTGGGTGGCAGTGTGAACTGTGAGGAGGATGCTAGGAGGCTGCAAGGTGACTTGGATAGGCTGGGTGAGTGGGCAAATGCATGGCAGATGCAGTCTAATGTGGATAAATGTGAGGTTATCCACTTTGGCGGCAAAAACAGGAGGGTAGATTATTATCTGAATGGCGGCCGATTAGGAAAAGGGGAGATGCAACGAGACCTGGGTGTCATGGGACACCAGTCATTGAAAGTAGGCATGCAGGTGCAGCAGCCTGTGAAGAAAGCAAATGGTATGTTGGCATTCATAGCAAAAGGATTTGAGTACAAGAGCAGGGAGGTTCTACTGCAGTTGTACAGGGTTTTGGTGAGGCCACACCTGGAGTATTGCGAACAGTTTTGGTCTCCTAATATGAGGAAAGACATTCTTGCCATAGAGGGAGTACAGAGATGGTTCACCAGACTGATTCCTGGGATGGCAGGACTTCCATATGAAGAAAGACTGGATAGACTCGGCTTGTGCTCGCTGGAATTTAGGAGATTGAGGGGAGATCTTTTAGATGCTTACAAAATTCTTAAGTGGTTAGACAGGCTAGAATTCAGGAAGATTGTTCCCGATGTTGGGGAACTCCAGAACAAGGGGTCACAGTTCAAGGATAAGGGGAAAGTCTTTTAGGACCGAGATGAGAAGATCTTTTTTCACACAGAGAGTGGTGAGTCTGTGGAATTCTCTGCCACAGAAGGTAGTTGAGGCCAGTTCATTGGTTATATTTAAGAGGGAGCTACATGTGGCCCTTGTAGCTAAAGGGATCAGGTATGGAGAGAAGGCAGGTACAGGATACTGAGTTGGATGATCAGCCATGATCATATTGAATGGCAGTGCAGGCTCGAAGGGCAGAATAGCATACTCCTGCACCTATTTTCTATGATTCTATGATTCTATAAACCTCTCCTCACAGCTAAATATGTGTTCTGAAGCCGATCTCTTGAAGTGACACAGCTTTACGATACATTCCAGGTCATTAACGTTGAAAATTCCCCCTCCCCACACCACCCTTTAGCGTCACAGAAGCGTTGCTCCCCTTCACATTGCCATGTTAGCACTCATTTTAAAGAAGGGAAGAATTTCTAGGTTTGTGAGGTTGCTTCTGGTTATATTTTTCCCTGACAGCCATGACTGCATAATGTGTCTTCCAGCTATGGGGGGGGGGGTGTATATATATATATACATATATATATATATATATATATATATATATATATAAACACATATATACATACATACATGTGTGTGTATATATATGTGTGTGTGTATATATATATGTGTGTGTGTGTGTGTGTGTATATATATATATGTGTGTGTGTGTATATATATATATATATATATGTGTGTGTGTGTGTGTGTGTGTGTGTGTGTGTGTGTGTGTGTGTGTGTGTGTGTGTGTGTGTATATATATATATGATATACACACACACACACACCCCCATAGCTAATAGCGATGGTGCAGGAAGGGGCATCGTGGTCCCGGCCGTGGCGGTAACTGACAAGAGAGGAGACCAATCTGCGTGGCGGTGACACCTTTTTACACCTTAATAACTTTTAAAATATACCATCGATTGGAACAAAACTTGTTGCACTTGCAGCATAGGAGAACGGTGAGTAACGTGGCAAAATCCTGCACCGTTTTTGCGCAAATGTAAAAACAACGCAAACCAGAAGATAACAGATGAGAGTTTTAGTTATGTATGGATAATATAGATTACCTTGGTGACACAAAAAGAAACATTTTATGTTTGAAAATAAAGACTGAAAGCTAACAGTTACATATTTGATGGTGTTTCCATACACCTTCTCCAGTGCTCCCTCACTGCAATGAAGCCCATTTTAAGATATTGTGTGCAGTATTCATACTAACACAGCTGGATGATCCTAACCTGATATCATTTTATATTTCATTGAAAGTCTTATCTATGTGTTATAAAATTCATTATGTATTATCATTAAAAGTGAACCTCCTTAATGCTCAGATGCATTTAATGTGAGCCTAGTTGGAGGCTAATAAACATTTGAAGTCAGTTTTACATTTGATTTCTTTTAATGCTTGTGCAATCATAATAAATATCTATTTTCATTTAAAATATGGCACATTTTATTTACTTAATATATTGCAATTTTAAACAGATTAACTGCTCCCTATGAAAAATCTTGTTATTAGTTAAAGCAATCCCCCTTGCTGCTTTAAGTCTTCTTTCCTTATATGTGTACTGTTCAATATCAGTAGATCTCTATGACAATGTTCCTTTTTTATCTGGTGAAGGCCAATGGGGGATCTGAGATTATCTTTTCAAGACCCTGTCTAATTCCCAGCAATGCTGGACTTTTTTGTTTCACTTTCTGAACATATTTATGTAACAGATTTGACCTACAAGGAGAAGAACATGTAGACCACAGAAACAATCTGCAATGTTTTGGACAAAAAATAATAATTCTATTCAATAGTGGTTGAATGGTATTTTGTTGCTGCATATATCTGGGTTCAGTGATTTTTTTTGCATACAGTTAAGTAACAATTTAACTATACCTTGGGCACAATCATACTTAGGTACAAGAGTGCAAGAAGTTATTTTGCACAGAAGCAGTATACAAGAGTTGTTGTGTTTCCCGTGCTATTTTGTTCTCTTCAAGTTCAGAGTTTTTAAAAATGTTAGAGACTTAACGGTCATAAAGACCCATTGTCCTGGCAGTGGCACTAGGTTGCCGTTGTAGGGGTTGTCCTGGCCAGGCGAAATGTAAATATATTTCGCCGTTGCTCTGCCACTCCATGCCAATGCAGGCCATCCGTTCAACGCGTTCAGCCACTTGGAGCAGCACCTGATCTAATTGAGCCCCAGGCTCCTGCAGGGTCTCCAGTGGCCCACTCCACTGATGCCTTGATCACGCATCGGCCAATGGACGCGGCGTCCCAAGCCTCAGACGGCCACTGCGCTGCCTCCATGACTGGGGAGCTTCTCACAGTTGACCTCAGAACACCCACAGCACCCCCGCGGGCAAAGGGGACAAGATCCCAGCCCGCTCACCAGCACCGTTGTTTTCCTCCATCCACTGTCGCCGCCATCTTTAAGAGTTATTATTTCAATTCCCTAATTTAATTTGAACTGTAAAATAAACTTTGGGCAACACTGTGGCATAGCTGAAGAGTTGCTGCCTTACAATGCCAAATCAATGCCTTACAATTACAAGTCAATCTTGACTACGGGTGATGTCTGTATAGAGTTTATACGTTCTCCCTGTGACTGTTTGGGTTTCCTCCCAAATCCCAAAGAAGTGCAGGTTTGTAGGTTTTGTGTTCCTTTTCTAGGTCTGCACAAAACTTGAAAGTCTTTAGTTTACAACAGAAGTCTTTAATATTTCACTCAATGCTGGCAGCAAGACTAGTCATAATGATTGCCTGCATACTGTCTGCCGACAGGATAAACTATATACAAAACATCTCCCTTTGTCCTGTGCAGCGCCATGTGCTGCACGGGAGGAGCAACGGGTCCTCACACCCCACCAAACACCCACAAGTCCACCAAACATCACAGTAGGTTAATTAGCTTCTGTAAAATTACCTCTAATGTGTAAGATATTATTAGTGTACAGGGATCACTGGTCAGCGCTGAAACAATGGGGAAAAAGCCAGGAGATTGGGGTTGAGGGAGAAAGATAGATCAGCCATGATGAATGGCAGTGTAGATTCAATGGACCAAATGACCTAATTCTGCTCCTATGACTTATGAATGTGGTAGAGGTGAATCTGACAGTGCCCAAGCTTATATTAGGACCATTCAGAAGCTTTATAACAGAGGGGAAGAAGCTGTTCCTGAGTCTAGCAGTGCACACTTTTAAGCTTCTGCACCTTCTGCCAGACGGGAGCAGAGAGTGGAAGAAATGACCGGACTGGGACAGGTCTTTGATTTCCTGTTGCCAACTTGCATTTGCCACTCTTCTATGATTACAGTCAATGGTAGCAATGCATTGTTCCAGAAATGTACTGCCCACTATTCACCATCGAAATGTGCATTTCCAAATAAGGGCTAGCAAATACATGTAAATATTCCACCATATCTCTATCATTCTTAGTTGCTTTGATGACTATGGGAATGTAACTATCATAGCTCAACATCACTACAGTCTTGCATTAGCTCCAATATTGAACTAGTGAAGGCTTTCCCTTCAATTGCATTAGGTGATATCAGTGATCTTCCATTTTCTGAATAAGAGGTTGCAGGTTTCTGCAACTTTGAAAGAAGTAATTGAAAGATAATGTACATTTATCAGGGTTTCCCTTTTGCTTTTCCTTTCGGACAATATCCCTATAAGTACCCATCTGATTTGTGCTACAGATAAAAACTGATGTAGTGATCTAACCCATCTAACCCATCCTACACCTGATCTATAATTGTAAGTAAGGATAGTGACAAAAGCAGGGGAAAAAAGTGTCATTTTGATAGATTTCATCTATATTTAATTTCATAGCATGGACCGATATTGATTATCAATTTATTTTGAATGAAAGGTGCTGTCAAAATACTATCATTCAAAAAAATAATCCAGTTTGCAATAAAAGTCATGGCAGTCAACTCAACTTTCCACCAAACACATGTTCTGTTGTTCTTGTATGTGGTGTGGATCCTGTTTCAGTTTTAATAATTATTGTAAATTGCAATTGCACCATTTTTGGAAGATTGGCGAATTGAGGGCGGAGGTTTTTAAAAATTATTTTTTAATTTTATTAGAAGCAATTGTACAGAGATAAAAATTCGGCATCTAAAATTATACAATTATTGTACAGCTTAATTTTTAACCTTATAACCTAAACTATGAAAATGAAAAAAGTAAAGGAAAAGAAAATAAGAAAGAAAAAAAGTGGAAAGTGAAAAAATAGATCGAAAAAGAACAAAATAAAGTCCCCTAAACCACCAAAGTAGTGTGGCAGAAAGATATAGAAAAAAGAAAAAAGAAAAAGAAAGGTGGAGATATAACTTGTCCCTCGCCCCTCCCCCCATCCACCTCACCCAACCCAGCATCGGATTTAAATTTAAATGTGTGTTGCACCATGCTATTGATTGCAATTGTTAATGAGTAAGCGATGGTGTAGGTGATGGAGCAAAACTTGAATGTACTTTTGGGAATGTGTAATTTATTCAAAGGTGGTTTACATGGAGAGGATCAGATAATGAGTGTTCAGATAATGAAGTCCAGAGGGATTCTCATGCATGAACGACACCAAGTTACCGGGTAACTTCAACAAGGAGACAGGAAGGCAAATGGTATTTTGGCCTTTATTGCAAAGCAATTGGAATTTAAAAATAGGGAGGTTCTGATACAATTATAGGGGATGTAAGTGAGGCCAGACCTGGAAAAAATACCATGCAGTTTTGATTTTGGATAGAGGGGACAGAGCAACAAAATGGGGCCAATCAGTTAGAATTGAAGAGTGCAAAACATAAATTCAATCAAAGGTTGATGAATTTCTGGAATTCTCTGACCCTGAAGGTGGTAGAGACCAGATTCTCAGATATATTTAAGGTGATGATAGAAAATTTAAATGCAATCATTATTATAATATGACAGCTAAAATTGGAGGTCAAATATTCCTGGGCCATTTTTCCAGGTTCTTTCTTTTCTGTGGTTTCAATGCAAATTTAAGGATAATCAAATTTTAGGGAAGGGGGAGGGAATTGTTTGGTGATTTGAGTTCAGATGGCATACTATTCGTCCAAATTTGCTTCATGCACAAGCCATTCTAAACATCAGAATATGCAACTTTAAGCTTCATTGGCATCATTGTGGATCTAGTACAGTTGGTGTCTCATAGCTCCATTGAGTCTGGTTCAATCCTGTCCTTGGGTGCTGTCTATAAGTGGGGGGTGCATGCTCTGCCTGTTACACCATGGGATTCCCCTTGGTGCTCTGGTTTCCTCCCATATCCCGAAGACTTGCATGTTGTTAAGTTAATTGACCACTAAGTTGTGATGAGTGTGTGGCTGATTGATAGAATCGGGGAGAAAGGAGTTGATGGGTATGAGATGAGAAGCGATTAAAGAGAAAATTACTGAATTAATGGGATTATTCTGAGTCAAGATGGATTTGATGGGTTGAATGGCCTCCTATTATGACACGAGAGGATATGGAAACTTCCAACATTAAGTCATGTATTTTAATCATCTTAAACTGCTACCTTTACTTCCTTTCTCTGGTTCTCCATTACATTGATATCTCCCGGGAGTTCTCCTGGCTGCTCTTCCAAGCTATTAATTTCTACATACGGTCAGGCTAATATATTATGGAAACTGAAGATCATTTATTTGCAGTTGCGCTGTGATAAAAAAAAAAACCATGTCTAAACGCGTGCTAACATCAATTGATTTTTCAAATAGTGAACTAGCATTTCCTGATGAGTATACTAGTCTTTTTAATTCTTTACAAAGTTCATTTCACACAAGTAGAAATGATTTATTTCATTCAATAAGAAAAATTCCCTTTCGATGCCAAAAACAAGAATTTTTGCACATTTGCATGTCCAAATGCAAACCATTTAACTCAACTAGTCTGTGCTGTTGTTTATATTCCATATAGATTCATTCCCCTTCTATCCTTCTTAGTCTATTCACCAGCCTATTAAAAAAAGCTTTGTTTCAAACCCACATCTGTAATAATTGTAGCAATGTTTAAGAAGCATTTAGATCTGTAATACATATGGCAATGTTTAAGAAGCATTTAGATGGACACATGCACAAGCAGGCAATGGAGAGATATAGACTACATGAAGGCAGAATATGCAGTTTAAACTGGCCTTGTGGTCACCACAGATGTCGTGGGCTGAAAGCCTTGTTACTGCAGACATCTATCCTCCAATCTGTTGTGGTTGACCTCACTGCTGTGTGCCCAGCTAACGGTGTCGATCAGAGAACTCTGCTGCAACTTACTGTGTGGTATGTATCCATTTCAGCAAACAATTTTTGTTCAGGAACAGAATTATTTGCTTTGCACAACAGAATTTCTGGTCCATAATTCTGCTTTTGTACAGTACACCCACGCTACAGGAAAGAGGAAGTTCACACAACAGTGTTGTGTTTTTTTATTTGTTTTGCTTCACCTCCTATGAGCAGATGAATGGTGGTGGACAATTAAACAGTGAACGAAGGAGGAGACTCCAAGAATATTCCCATTCTAAATACCCCAGCACGAAGTGGTATTGAACAGACTGAAGCATTTGCAACCATGGCAGAAGTGCTAAATAGATGATCCAGCTTTGTTTCCTTCAGAGATCCCATCCATCGTAAGAAACAGTCTCCAGCCAATTCAATTTATTCCTTGCGATACCAAGAATTGGCTGAGAGGTGTTTAGTGTTTCGAGTTTAGTTTCAAGATATAGCATGGAAACAGGCCCTGCGGCCTATCAAAACCACGCCACCCATCAATCAATCAGTCACAATAGTGCCACGTTATCCCACTTTCCCATCCATTCCTTATACA
Organism: Raja brachyura; assembly: GCA_963514005.1. The sequence continues at coordinate 90,704,186 of OY740783.1, forward strand.
CCAGGAATTCAATTTACAGAAGCCAATTAACTTATAAACGAACAAGTCATTGGGATGTGGGGGGAAGCCAGAGTATCTGGGGAAACGCACGTGGTCACAGGGAGAACGTACAAACTCAGCACCCAAGGTCAGGATCAAACCCAGGTGTCTGGCGCTGCGAGGCAGCTGAATTCTGCAAGCATATGGGAATGCCTGCCTTTGACATGAAGGCATCAACATTTAATTGATAAAACACAAGTCAATGAGCATTAAAGTGAGAACACCCAAGTGACTGGTTATTCCTCACGGAAAGAAAGGTTGGTGTGGTTACCAGTCATCCCACCCCAGAGTAACTCTTCCAGTGTTGCTCATGCCAGTGTCCTAGGTCCAACCATCTACAGCTGCTGCATCCATAACCTTTCTTTCATCAGGAGATCAGAAGTGTAGTTCTTTGCTGATGATTGCACAATGCTCCATTCACAACTATTCAGCAAATGAGTCAATATGTAACTGCATGCCACAAGACTGAACCAGCAGTTAGGAATTGGCTGCTAAATGCCAAGTAACATCTGCACCACAACAGTTCCAAGACAATGACCATCACCGACAAGCCAGAAACTGATTTACTATGATTGAGGTGTGGTAATATTACTATCATGGGTCTCCCACTATCAATATGTTGGGAGGTCACACTGACCAGTGATTCACTTGACGAGTTACATAAACATTGTGATTACAAGTGCAGCAAATGGGACCTGATGCTCCAAGGCATTTTCACCATCAACAGGGTGGTAAATAGGAACGCGAGGAATACTCTCCATTTCCTGGATGAATGCAATACCAAAACTCTCAAGCAGAACAATAGCATCCAGGATATTGTAGTCCACCTAACTAGCATGCCTTGATCCACACTAAATATTCACCACGTTCATTAGCAGAACACAGTGGTGCACGACAGCAACAAAACACACTGCGGTAATTTACTCAAATAACACCTCCTATGTCCATGACACCCAATGCCTAGATGGATGAGGGCAGCTGTGCATGGGACTCTTACTACTTGCAGGGTTCCTTGCAAGTCTTACACTATCCTGATTGGAAATGTCATTTGTCCATCATCGCTGGATCCAAATCTTGGAATTTCCCAGTACAACAGTGGTTCAAGAAGTGGTTAAAATGCACTTGGACAGGTATACAGATGGGAAAGGTTTGGAAGGATATGGTCTAAACGTGTGCTTAGCTTAGATGAGACATCTTGGTCGGCTGCTCAAGTCAGGCCAAAGTGCCTGTTTGCATGCTGTATGATGCTTTAACCATGACTACAAGTTGGATTATCACCACCTTTTTTACAATTAGGATTGGCCAATAAAGGCTGGCCTTGGCAGTTATGTACAGATCCCAAAATTGATTCAGCAAAAACAAAGGGCCCCACTTTTCACCAACACAGCCACAAAACACAATTATTTTGACAATGATGTGCTTCATTGTAATGTAACTTGTCACTCAATGCATTGGCCCCCAGTCTACCAAAAGGTTACTTCAATTGGAACAATGGCACCTGCCATCATTGCAAGACTACTTTTTAAATGACGTTAAACTAGCAAATGTTCAATTAGAAAGGGGGAGGACTGACATCTACTCATTTTGAATGGTTCATTTTATAATTAATTTATCAACACAACTGTAGACTTCAAGATGTGGACAATTAACCAGAGCTCAAGCTGTGGCTCAGTCTCCCTGTCCTTCTTGGAAGCACAGTGCCACTCCACAGAATGAAACTCAAGTGAAAATATGTGGATAAATATATAACACAATTTTCAATTATCAAGCCAATTAACCTATAATTGAGCAGGTGTCAACTGCTCTACATCGTTGAGACCAAGCGCAGGCTTGGCGATCGCCTTCTCCCAACAGTTTGCAATAACCAGCCTGATCTCCCGGTGGCTCAGCACTTCAACTCCCCCTCCCATTCCGAATCTGACATTTCTGTCCTGGGCCTCCCCCATGGCCAGAGTGAGTCCCGCCGCAAATTGGAGGAGCAGCACCTCATAGTTTGCTTGGGTAGTTTATACCCCAGCAGTATGAACATTGACTTCTCCAATTTCAGATAGTCCTTGCTTTTCTCTCTCCTTCCCCTCCCCAGCTCTCCCACAGCCTACTGTCTCCGCCTCTTCCTTTCTTTTTCCCTCCTATCCTACCCCCCCCTCATCTGTCTGAAGAAGGGTCTCGACCCGAAATGTCACCTATTCCTTCGCTCCATAGATGCTGCCTCACCCGCTGAGTTTCTCCAGCATTTTTCCCTACCTACAAACCTTTATGTCTCTAGAGAGTATGAGGAAATCAGAGCTCTCGGAGAAAACCCACAGGGGAAACCCACAAATTCTGTACAGACAGTGTCCATAGTCAGGATCAAACTCAGGTTTCTGGCACTGTAAGGCAGCAACTTTACCGCTGCACCACCTTTGCTATCTGGCACTTTACAAACTGGCGTATTACAGTAATTAACATTTCAGAGGGAACGATCAGGCTAAGGGAGGGGCAACAAAGCCAAGGGAGCTCACATGCTGGTACAGGGATCATGTTGACGGAGCATCCATTCCAACAGATGATTCATCTTTCACATGCTTGATTATAGAGCTTTTACAGGACAATTTTAAATCATCTTAAACGACAATTGGTTGTAACACACCAGTCAAAGCTTTCTTAATGAACTGAGGAGTTCTGATACCTGGGCAGAAAGCACGACATAAATCCTTTTGAAGTTAATTATTGATCCGAGAGAGTAAAGCAGAACCTTGCAGCCTGAAATGAACCATTGTGATTCCAACCTCTTGTGTAGGCAGTGCATGCGTGCATAAACTGTAAACCAACTCATGGAATTGTAATGGGCTAATCCTTCTGCGTTGACAGAAGAGATTACGAGTCTAAGTATGACTTTCAGTATGAATTGAACAGCACTACCTAATCATGCAAATTACGGGGCATGTGAGGAAAAAAGGTTAAATGGAACCAAGTGCACAGAAGAGATTGCTCCGAGAGTCAACGTAGATTAGATGGGCCGAATGGCCACCTTCAATGTCATAGATTCAGAGAGCATTGAAATAGTCCCTTCAGCCCAAGTCTATTGGTTTTCTGGGCTTTGAACAACGGCAATGGGAGCCTCGGCGGCAACGGGGGCCTCCTGATCAACCCGCGATCAGTGGTCGATGAGCGTGAGGGGGAAGAGGAAGAAAATGGGGACCCGGGGTGGGGGGGACCACCGTGAGTGACGTGGGAGAACAAAGGCGTCCTGGTGTGGGGGAGGCTCGCTAGTTTAGAATCCTCTGCCCAGGGGATGTCGTGTTTGTGTATTTCTTTATTTGTTCCAGTGAAGGCGCTGTGCACATGGCAGCCAGACAACAGTCGCATGTCCTTTTCTTTTTTTTCCACTTCATTTTTATTTTAATTTCGAGTTTGTGTACTTTGTGTGTTATGACTGTCGGCAGACCAATTTCATCCAGGGATGAATAAAGTTCTATCTTATCATATTGTATCAAAAGTCATAAAATAATCTACAAAGAGTTGGAGCTTCTGAAATATCAGAGTTAACACTTCAGGTTGAATAATAGAATTATTGAGTCACAACTATGCAGCGTAAAAGACAGTCCCTTCGGCTAAACTTGTCCAAGTTGGCATTACTGATGCCAAAAATCTACCTAGATAGCACAAGGTTTTTCACTCTGTCCAAATTATCTTAGTAACAATAAACCATTGCAAACATTGGAGAGTCCAGAGGGCAAGGAAACTGAATACCTGCACTTAAGGGAGATCTGTATCTCAGGAAATCTATCTGACGAAGTCATGTTGTATGACCTCAATAGCTTTTATTAAGGGACCACCATGTAACCAATATGCCAAATTTCTCAAAAGCCTTATAGACTTGTATTAAGACACTTTTGCACTTGCACTCAAATCTTCTGGTAGTACACATCTCTCTACTGTGGCTGTGCGCTGCATTTAAGGATATGTACAGAAGAATGTCCAGGTTCCTTTGAATATCAACACTTTCCAATTTCGTACCATTTGAACATGCTTTGTCAATCAGAAAGCTGAGGGCATTGGGTTTTAGTGTGGCTGTCTGTGACCTTCAGGAATGCTGCAAATGCAAAAGCAAGAAAAAAGTCAAATAGGGTGGATATGTGGGCATGTGACTGACTGCAGAATGCAATCAAAAATGGGGAGTGGTCATGATTGGCATGGACCACAGTGGACAAAAGATCAAGGTTGCCATCTGGCAGGTGGGTCAAGGTCAGAGTTACAGTCAAGTTTAGAGAGGCAACAACATGATGAGGAGAGCAGAGGGAATGACCAAGAAGAGAGTGTCAGGCAACCACGATGCATACTTCAATGAGGAATGAAGAGAAGCAGGGCTGCCAACATTGGGTGAGGGTGGGAGCGAGAAATTGTGAGAGACCAAGCCCGAGGAACAGAGCGACTTTGGAGGGGGGGGGGGGGGGGGGAAGAGGGTGTGGGTGTCCCCCCTTCCATTGGTACGGAACTTTTGGATTTTTCAGCTTGAAATTGTACAATCTGGTGCACACTGTAGCGAGTCTTTTAACCTACACTTGAATGCAATATTTATGCTTTGAAAAATTAGCTATGAAAAAGGTTAGGCTAAATTACATTCCTAATTCCACAGCAGAGCCAGGCTCTGAATAACAGGTGCAGCACACGAATGATCTTAGTATATTCATGTGGAAGTCAGATTATAATCAAACACATAGCCCATCTTGACCAACCTGGGTCTCACTGCACACCTGGTACTACACCTGACCCTAACTCCAGTTGCATATCTTCTCTCATTCCTGACCCCGAGTCCAGCCTTGCACCTAGCCCCCTATTCTACCCTGATCATAGCTGCTTACCTGCAAAGTTTCCCAGTGCTGAACACTCCCATTGTCCCAGCTTTGACTGTACACCTAGTGCTATTCCAGACCTTGAATATGGATGCACACTTGGCCTTGCTCCTAGCCACTTTGAACTGACAATATATCTGGCCCACACATAAAGCCCCATATCTGCCACCCTGGACTTAACTATTACGTTCAAGGCCACAGGTGCTTATCTAATGCGGTAATCTTTTATGGGGCACTTCGCAGACCAAAATTTGTATAACAAAATGTGCTACGTCCATTGGCTTCCTTGTTATCTAACGTGCTAGTTATTTTGCCTAAGAATACAACAATTGATTTGGGGGGGGTGTTTAGAAATAGTCAGTGAGGTAAACAAACAAAATAGTTGAATGAATAATGACAATAGTGCTACCTTCCCAATATTTAACTGAAGGAAATAATGGGTTATTGGGGCTGTATGTTGTGACAGACAGCCTGACACCTTGCATGTTATTTTAATATTACACTTATCCCATCCCCCTGGATATTCCGGATGAATAAATTAAGGCTTTGTCAACTAATTACAATCAGGCTAATTACAAATCAATAACATTAGCCAACTCCGAAACACGAAGCGTTGAGCATGGGGATCCAGACATCATGGACAACTGGCCTCAGTTCCCCGCTCACATCTAGCAGTGCTCTCCGTCTGAACCAGAGGCCACGGAGTGGCTTTGAAAGTGGGGAGGCAGAGTGATCACTGATCACTGGCCTTCGGGGTACCTGGCAAGGCAGTGGAGCAATCGAGTGGGGGGAGGGTGTGGGAGGGGGGTGTCCCCTCTCCCACGGTAGGGACTTTTTGAAATGTGATGTATTAAAATCATGTTTTAGTGCATTGCAGAAGTATGATTTCAATGTTTTTTGTTTGAAGTATTTTTAAGATGACTTTTTAAGGGGTAACTTTTTCCACACAAAAGGTGGTGGGTGTATGGAACAAGCTGCCAGAGGAGGTAGTTGTGGCAGGGACTATCCCAACATTTAAGAAACAGTTGGACTGATACATGGATAGAAGGGATATGGACCAAAAGCAGGTAGTGTAGCTGGGACATGTTGGCGGGTGTAGGCAAGTTGGGCCGAAGGGCCTGTTTTCACACTGTATCACTCTATGACCACATTATACCTCCACCATGCATGAATGTTTCAAAATCAAGTGGTCGAGTTTTATTGCCATATACACAAGCATAGAAACACAGAAATAGGTGCAGGAATAGGCCATTCGGCCCTTTGAGCCAGCTCTGCCATTCAATATGATCATGGCTGTTCATCTAAAATCAGTTACCTCTTTCCTGTGTTTTCCCCATATCCCTTTATTTTGCTAGCCCCAACAGTTAAATGTAACTCTCTCTTGAAAACATCCAGTGAATTGGCCTCCACTGCCTTCTGTGGCAGAGAATTCCACAGATACACAACTCTCTGGGTGAAGAAAGTTTGTCCTCAACTCAGTCCTAACTGGCCTACCCATTATTCTTAAACTGTGACCCCTGGTTCAGAACTCACCCAACATTGGGAACATTTTCCCTGCAGTTACAGTAAGTGAAAATCTACCAGGCAAGCAGGATGCTTTCTCCAACCACTCTAATTTGAAGGCCACCATCTTCCACTGTTTCTACCCAGTGCTTGGTACAACTTCCAGCAGCCATTGGTTGTCTCCAGATGCACTGAGCCATAGCCTGGTGCATGCCGCTCACCAGGGCAAATTCGGCACAGAGACTTTCACGGCAGCGGAGCAATGCTTCTGACAGCCCGGAACTCTTGCACTGAGGCTGTTCCATGGCCGGAGCTGCAACGAGCAACTCGCCAGCCCGGCAAACACTCACCAGCCTGAAAAACACTCGCCAGCCCGGAAAACACTCGCCAGCCCGGAAAACACTCGCCAGCCCGGAAAACACTCGCCAGCCCGGCTCCCCCTCCGCATCTGTTCCCGCAGCTGCTTCTGCTTCCATTCCGGCTCTCCAACAACCGCGGCCCATGCAGTTGATATGAGTTTTGAAATTCTCGTTGATCACAGAATTTCTCACGACAGAGCATGAGAAATGTGTGATCAGCGTGAGAGCGTGAGAATTTGGTGAAATGCGTGAGTCTCACGCTCAATGCGTGAGAGTTAGCAGCCCTGGAGTGGGGTTTTCATATTTAAAAGCCTTTCCTTTACGTTGATTGACGGTTTGGGAAAGGCTGCAGATTCATATTTCTATCTGTGCCAACATGATGAATGTCTTAATTCTGGCTGTTAATGAACATGAAACTCCATTGCAACACTCTGAAGGCCCAGGGACTAGCTTGAAAACAGGTGCCACACGATCCAATTTCAGGGTTTATACTTCTAATCCAACACCAGATGAAATTTGGATCGAAGTGCAGATGAAGAATTTGGAAAGTCAATGATGAGGAATGTGGGGTCTGCTCAAAGAGGGCAAAGTTCATCACGAGAAAAGATTGAGCGATAATGTGCAAAAGCAACAGTGATCGGGTCAGTAGGTCAGCTGTGAGAATTAATCACATCTGACAAAATGAGCGTATTCCTATCAGGCAAAAATGCACTGGAGCAAAGGGTCAAGTTCCACGGATAAACTGATTAAAATTAGCTGCAATTTAAAATCCAGATGCAAATACTAAAGGAGTAATGAAAGCGTGGTGGGCAAGGGTGACTGAAAGTGCCAAATGAGAATATTACACCATGACCAAAGTGCTGGAGGGATTGGACAATCTGAAGAAGGATCCGGACCCATTAAGTTACTCCAGCATTTTAATCTTGCTAAAGATTCCACCTTATGCAGTTTCTCTCATCTCCATTAAAACATGCCCAGCTATTAAAACAGATTATAAAATGGAAGAACTAAAAATTTTATAAGCGTATGGAAACAATTACAGAGAAGAAATGAAAGGAGGGACTAATCTGAGAAAATGAAGATACAGCAATATGTTAAATATCCACACAGTATTTTAAAGCAATTGAATCACCCCAGGACAATCACATCCTGCAGCTATGCTCTTTAACTCTCAACAAATTTCCACCTGTATGAAATAAATTAAAGTTGGTGGGAACGTAAGGAATCCATTTCAAGTTCTCACATGGCATCAGATTGTAGGCTCCAGAGTCCTAGGACATGATTTCCAATGTACACATGACACCTTTGTTACCATTGCAACACCTTATTGATGAAGGGACAGTAATACATACAAAGTAACTCATCCTAAGAATTAGTTGTGATCAACATATAGGACCATTAACTAGAATATTCCCCAATAAGGAATCAAATCAGCATCTCCATTGAAGGAGTAAATATACAGATTAGATTTTTTTAATCTCCACTATTTAATCTGACTTGCATTTATAATGTAGTGAAATCTTTCAAGTTCTTTAGCATTATCAAACAAAATTTGACACCAATTTGATCTGAAGAAGGGTCTCGACCCGAAACGTCAACCATTCCTTCCCTCTGGAGAAGCTGCCTGTCCTGCTGAGTTACTCCAGCATTTAAAATTTGATAATGAGTCACTTAACACAATATTAGGTCCTGCCAAAGAGATCGTTTTCAAGGCTCATCTTAAGAAGGCAAGCTGGGAAGAAGAGTCAAGGAAGAGTTCCAGGGTTTTAGATATTAACAGCTGAAGATAAGGCAGAGACTGGTAGACTGGTGACTGGGACACCCATGAGGTCAGCGATAGAGAACGGTTTTGTGGAAGACACCAGATTGACAATGACTACACTAACACATTCAACTCACATGATAAGATTTACAGCGAAGGAAATCCAGGTCCAGATGGGGGTGCAGCCCCTGGTCATCTGTGGGCAAGTGAGGGAGGGGGTGGTGACAATCACAGAACCATCCCAGCAGCTCAGTCTTGGCCTCAAAAAGGAGGCAACCTAGTAGGATCTCCACTTTCTCTCCCCCTCACTCACTTTATCCCTCCCCCACTTTCTCGCTCTCTCCCTCCCCACCTTCTATCTCTTTCTCTCCCCCCACATACTTTCTCTCTCCCCTCACTTTCCCTCCCCCCTCACCTTCTTTCCCCCCCTCCCTCCCCCTCACCTTCTTTCCCCCCCTCCCTCCCTCCCTCACCTTCTTTCCCCCCCTCCCTCCCTCCCTCCCCTTCTTTCCCCCCCTCCCTCCCTCCCTCCCTCACCTTCTTTCCCCCCCTCCCTCCCCTTCTTTCCCCCCCTCCCTCCCTCACCTTCTTTCCCCCCCTCCCTCCCTCCCCTTCTTTCCCTCCCTCCCTCCCTCACCTTCTTTCCCCCCCTCCCTCCCTCACCTTCTTTCCCCCCCTCCCTCCCTCACCTTCTTTCCCCCCCTCCCTCCCTCACCTTCTTTCCCCCCCTCCCTCCCTCACCTTCTTTCCCCCCCTCCCTCCCTCACCTTCTTTCCCCCCTCACCTTCTTTCCCCCCCTCCCTCCCCTTCTTTCCCTCCCTCCCTCCCTCACCTTCTTTCCCCCCCTCCCCCCCTCCCCTTCTTTCCCCCCCTCCCTCCCTCACCTTCTTTCCCCCCCTCCCTCACCTTCTTTCCCCCCTCCCTCCCTCACCTTCTTTCCCCCCCTCCCTCACCTTCTTTCCCCCCCTCCCTCCCCTTCTTTCCCCCCTCCCCTTCTTTCCCCCCTCCCTCCCTCCCCCCTCACCTTCTTTCCTTCCCTCCCTCCTCACTTTCTTTCCCTCCCCCCCTCACCTTCTTTCCTTCCCTCCCTCCTCACTTTCTTTCCCTCCCCCCCTCACCTTCTTTCCTTCCCTCCCTCCTCACTTTCTTCCCCCCCCCTCACTTTCTTTCCCTCCCCCCCTCACTTTCCCTCCCTCCCCCCCTCACTTTCTTTCCCTCCCCCCCCCCTCACTTTCTTTCCCTCCCCCCCCCTCACTTTCTTTCCCTCCCCCCCCCTCACTTTCTTTCCCTCCCCCCCCCTCACTTTCTTTCCCTCCCCCCCCCTCACTTTCTTTCCCTCCCCCCCCCTCACTTTCTTTCCCTCCCCCCCCCCTCACTTTCTTTCCCTCCCCCCCCTCACTTTCTTTCCCTCCCCCCCCCTCACTTTCTTTCCCTCCCCCCCCCTCACTTTCTTTCCCCCCCCCCCCCCTCACTTTCTTTCCCTCCCCCCCCCTCACTTTCTTTCCCTCCCCCCCCCCTCACTTTCTTTCCCTCCCCCCTCCCTCACTTTCTTTCCCTCCCCCCCCCCTCACTTTCTTTCCCTCCCCCCCCCTCACTTTCTTTCCCTCCCCCCCCCCTCACTTTCTTTCCCTCCCCCCCCCCTCACTTTCTTTCCCTCCCCCCCCCCTCACTTTCTTTCCCTCCCCCCCCCTCACTTTCTTTCCCTCCCCCCCCCTCACTTTCTTTCCCTCCCCCCCCCTCACTTTCTTTCCCTCCCCCCCCCTCACTTTCTTTCCCTCCCCCCCCCCTCACTTTCTTTCCCTCCCCCCCCCCTCACTTTCTTTCCCTCCCCCCCCCCTCACTTTCTTTCCCTCCCCCCCCCTCACTTTCTTTCCCTCCCCCCCCCTCACTTTCTTTCCCTCCCCCCCCCTCACTTTCTTTCCCTCCCCCCCCCCTCACTTTCTTTCCCTCGCTCCCTTCACTTTCTTTCTCTCCCTCCCCTCACTGGGGCACCCCTTCATTTACAATGAGTAGAGCTGACGAGGTGCAGGTGAGTTGGTCCAATTGTGGCTAATTGGATGCAGCTGTTTCTCCTTTGGACGCAGCCTCAGCTCAGTATTGGGTCCTGGTGTTTTGCGGCATTTTCTGGCAGCCAGGCACTGTCCGTGATGCTGGTCATTGGCTTCTCCTGGCCTGACTGCCAGTGATGGGGATTATCCTTAAGGATAAGGGGAAATACTTTAGGACCGAGATGAGAAGGAATTTTTTCACACAGAGAGTGGTGGGTCTCTGGAACTCTCTGCCACAGAGGGTAGTTGAGGCCAGTTCATTGTATATATTTAAGAGGGAGTTAGATGTGGCCTTTGTGGCTAAGGGGATTAGAGGGTATGGAGAGAAGGCAGGTACGGGATACTGAGTTGGATGATCAGCCATGATCATATTGAATGGCGGTGCAGGCTCGAAGGGCCGAATGGCCTATTCCTGCACCTAATTTCTATGTTTCTATGTTTCTATGAAGCGGCGCTTAGTGAGGAAATGTCATCACAGTACTTGTCATGAAGAACTATGGGCCTGGAGGATACAGTAGCAATGTTACAAAATTTTGAGATTTTAAAAATCAAGCCTGCAATTTATCCCATCAGATAAAGCATAAAAAGAAGTTTAATTTGACACCTAATTTACTTTCATATCTACAGTATTAAGAAAGTTATGGCCATTTTCATACTCGGAAATTAGCATCTTGCTCCCCATTGCCTTTCAATTGACTTAACTCAAAAGCTGTGATCTGGAAAAGTTAAAAGCCTATAACTTTCTTAAAAATTAAGAGAACTCAATGAAATTTTCAGTTATTATAGATTGAAGCATTCTGAAACAAATATGAAACAATCTTACTTGGATGACCTGAAATTAAAGCATATAATTAGTTAGTTATCTAATTGTAGCTAATTACAAAATTCAATGAGTAGATCTAAACATCTATCCATTTCTTAAGAAAAGATAAACTTTTTTTAAATTGCCAAAGTGTCCAAATAACATTCACACAATAATCCACAATATAACATAATTTTAAAATCTCATTTTCATGAATTTCTGGGCCAAATGGAAGGAATTTAGTGTTTTATGCCTGTAAATTAATGGCCATTTAAATCAACTAGCGAGTGGGTTTTAGTGGAATGCGGTGGATTAGAACGTTGCGGTTAGCGGTGAAGTCGGGGGGAAAAATACTGTTTGTTCATACATTTTTTGGGACCCCATTTCGCAACATAAAAATATTATTAAAGCCTCCCGAAAAACCATCTTTTAATATAAAAATAAACTATTTACCTTTTCTTCTCCCCTACGCAAAATCCTTCCGGTTGTCAGTTCTCACGGCTTTTGAAGGTGATTTTTAAATTACTCTAGTTAATAAATAATGTAGAGTAATTTAAAAATACCTTCATTCATGAAATGTCGGAGCGATTTTGTCTTCTGCAACCAAATCGCCCGACATTCATCGATTTGTCCTGCCTGTTGAAAAACGGCACTTTAAGCCCGCCCCCCTCTGAAAGGCGCCAAAGTCGCACACACGGGGAGCGGCAGAACTGCAGCGCTGCTCAAGGTAAGTTTTGCAACATACCTAGATACAGAGAGAGAGAAAGCAGCAAAGGCGACAAATGAAGCACCTGAATTTTAAAAGGGTGATGTTTTAGTTTAGTTTAGAGATACAGCGTGGAAACAGCACAAGCCTACACACACTAGGGACAATTTACACTTACACCAAGTATACAAACCCAAGCTAATTAACCTACAAACCTGTATATCTTTGGAGTGTGGGAGGATACACATTCAAAACTTAGCACAAGATTTGTGAGTGAAAAGAGGAATTTTCTTTCTCTCTTTTCCTCCCCCTCCCCCCCCCCGCTCATCCCACTCCTCCCTCCCCGTCCCTCTCCCCCCATCCCCCTCCCCTTCCCCCTCCCCCATCCCCCTCCCCTTCCCCCTCTCCCCATCCCCGTCTCTCTCCCCCCCTCCCCCTCTGTCCCCCTCCCCCTCTGTTCCCTTCCCCCTACTCCTCTTTCTCTATCTCTCTTTCTCTCTCGCTCGTCTGCCAGTAAAAGGGCCAGAGCAGCACAATGGACGAGGCGTCATCACAAAGTATATGAACCAAGGGCAGATGAATGGGAATAGCTTAGATGGGGCGTTTTGGTCGGCATGGATGAGTTGGATTGAACTTGCTATGAATCAGCAAGTTCATGAACGAGTTGGGTTCTTTCCATGCTGTACAAAGCTATGCTTCTCTATGACATTATGTCTACCATGCCTACGTTTCAGTGTTCATGAACCAAGAAAGCTTCTATTCCATCCATGCCCAAATAGATTGCTCAGCGATGCCTGTAAGGCCAGTGGCACTGCTCCAAGCCACCAGAGCAGAATCAAATTGGATCAAATTGACCAGGAGAGGTTGGGGAAGATTCAGGCTCTTCCTTTCTACCTAGTGATGGTAGAGATTTTATTTTTCATAAAAAAGAGATTGATTTTCTCCTTTAAGATCATGAGCGATTTTCTATTTAAGACGAGGCCTACACTTTAACCACCTCTTCATTCACAGTAACACTCCCTCCACCATCACCACCCAAATTCTGCAACTCTACATTCTCTGTCACTGGTCCATGCCAATCATTGATTACTCATATCCTAGTTCTATCCTTCACACAAGGGACAATTTATAGAAGCCAATTAACGTACAAACCTGCACATCTTTGGAGTGTGGGATGAAACCAGAGCACCTGGAGAAGACCCATGCGGTCAAAGGGAGAAAGTACAAACTCCATGCAGGCAGCACCCAAGGTCAGGATGAAACCCGGGTCAACGGCACTTGTAAGGCAGCAACTCTACCGCTGCTCCACTGCGCTGCTACTGGTCATGGAAGCCCTGCTGGTCTTTATGTTTTGCAGGTGATCTGCTGCACTTGAGTTTTCATAGTGAAGCTCATGTGGGTCTAAGTGCTCACTTTACCACAACAAAGGGGACCACAATATGGTTCAATCCCACCCACTCCAGGAATTTAGGTCCCAGGCTCAGAGACAAAATATTTTTAATCAGCTTCTCACTCTCTTGGATTCTGAAATGCAGTTGCTCCTCATGTTTTGATAAGTTGCAAAACACACAATTGTTCTCCAATGTTTTGATCTCTGCAAACACGGAAGGGGAGAAAATGGCAAAGGAGAATGGTCGAAGCTGCCACTGATATTCCTTCAGGTACATCGTTGCTTTAATATCTTGCACCTCATTTATAACAAAAATCAAAATCTTTCATGAACATACAAGAATGGAAATTGTTGAATCAATACCCATGGCAACGGTTGTCACGAGGGCACCTACACACCCAGCATTAGTAAAGGTTAGGCTGCATCAATGGTTGCAGGCAGCCATTCACGGTCAGTAACAATGTACTTCAATTTGTCTTCCCACTGAGGAAATACTTGGAAGGAGCAGTGATTATGAAATAGAAAACCCAAATCTTGCAGGGTCAGAAAGCCTGCTACATCCGGAAGTCTTGATGTTCGATACAGGGGAATTAGCCAACTCTTAATTTAACAAAGGACTTTCTCCATATGTTCAGAGATACAGCATGGAAACAGGCTCTTCAGCCCACCAAGTCCATGCTGACCATCGGTCACCCATTCACACTAGTTCTATGTTATCCCACTTTCGCAATCAACTCGGTGCAATTTACAGATTCCAATGAACCTACAAACCTGCACGACTTTGGGATGTGGGAGGACCAGGGAATCTGGAGGAAACCCACGCTTTACAGGGAAAAGGTGTAAACTTCACAAAAATTAGTCAAACTTCTCTGGCATGATGAGGATGCAGCTCTACCAGCAGTGCTGCTGGTAGAACTAAAATATATATTACTTTTACCTTTGTCCGTCAAGTGGTAAAGACTTCTGTGACTTGGTGTGTCATTACTTAGACCAATTAGCTGCTCTTTTGGACTGGCATCTCTCCAGCCTGGGGTTCCCTGTCCTAGTGAATAGCCACGATGATTTTGGAAGCCAACCAACAATAATCCTCTGCCTCCAACCAAGGAACTGAACCATTACTTCTGAATGCAGGCAGGGTGCTTGTTACTTTGCTCTTTCTGTTTTATGCTTTGGTTCCTCAATTTTGCTCACAGCCACAACTGCAACAAGTGGCCTTCGAAGCCCACCATCTATTTGTTTCCTCTTGGCTGTTCACACTGTAGTGTTCTTCGAAATTGAATCTCTCATGCCAACTGCATGAGCTTAGAAGGAACAATTCAGTTTCAGTTGCCATTGATTCAGATATGTATCGTGTTGTGTTCATAAATGCCTGGTTGTCTTTAAAACGTACAACATACAAGAATACTGCACTGGATTAGGCCCTTCGGCCCACCATATCTGTGCCAAACATCATGCCAAAATAAACTAACCTCATCAGCTTAGACATGATCCATATCCCTCCATTCCCTGCATACACATGTACCTATACATAACCCTCTTAAACGTCACTATTGCATCTGCCTCTACCACCCAACCCTGGCAACACGTTCCAGGCAACCATCACAGTAAGTGCAAAAGAAAACTTTCCCAACACATCTCCTTTAAACTTTGCCCCTCTCACTAGAATGTCCTCTAGTTTTTGGCATTTCCACCTTGGGATAAAGATCAGTTTGTCTACACTACCTATGCCTCTCAATATTTTATATACTTCCATCAGGTCTGTCCCCAACCTCTGGCGTTCTAGACAAAACAATCTAGGTCGATCCAATCTCTCCTGGTAGCTAAGACCTTCATATAAAGTCAGCCTTCTGGAGGATAGTATATAGGAGAGTAAATTCTACATTGGTCTTTGGTCCATGATGAGTCATCATCTGCTATATTGTGCACAGGTCTGGTTTCCTGATCTAAGAAGAATATAGTTGCAATCGAGGGAATGTAGCAAAGATTAACCAGCTTGATTCTTATAAAGGTAATTCTGTTCATAGATTAAATAGAACAGGCCCATGGTCCTAAATTTAGAACAACGAAAGGTAATCTCATTGATGTAAGAATGCCTAATGTGTTTCAGTGGGTAAATGTGGGGATGATCTTTTCCCCAGCTGGGATGTCTACAACCAGAAGTTATCATCTTAACTATAAGCTGGCCGTTACGGACTGAAATGAGAAGAAATTTCTTTACCCTGTGAATGATGAATCTTTCAAATTCGTGACCCAACTATAGCTGTAGGGAGTTCAATGCTGAGCATATATAAGATAGAGATTGAAAGCTGTTTAGATATTAAGGTAATAATTGTGTTAGTGCATGAAAATGGTGTTGAGGTAAAAGATCAACCATGATCGTACTGAATAGCGAGTCGGACTCAGGAGCCAAAGAGCTACAAGTGCTATTTCCTATGTTGATACTGGGGTATAAGTGGCATGTAACATTCTCCCCATAAAAATGCCAGGCGAAGATCATCTTCAACAAGAAAGAATCCATCCACTTACATTTGACAATACAATCACTGAGCTCCTCAACATCAATATCCTGATGTGTAAGAAAGAACTGCAGATGCTAGTATAAATCAAAGGTAGACACAAAATACTGGAGTAACTCAGCGGGACAGGCAGCATCTCTGGGGCGAAGGAAGGGGTGACGTTTTGGGTCGAGACCCTTCAACATCTTCATGGTCATCATTGACCAGTACATCAACTGGACAAACCACAAACTCCTACTGCTATAAAAGCAGATCAGAGACTGGGTATTCTGCAGTGAGTGACTCACCTTTTGACCCCCAAAACCTGTCCATCATCTACAAGGCACAAGTCAAGTGTGTAAAGGAACACTCTCCACCTACCTGACTGATGCAGCCCCAACCACATGCAAGAGACGCAACATCATCCAAGAAAAAGTATCTCACTTGGCAGAGCCATTCATTAATTCCACCACCAGTCTTTTGTGATTGCAGCATTGACATCTACTAAATTCACTGGAGTTTCTCAGCTACCTAGAAAATTTCTCTCAACCCGCAACATCTACGACGAAAGAAAGATCAGAACTGCAAGTGTATGTACATGATTTTTTGCAGATTTCCCTCCAAGCTGAACATTATGCAAACTTCAAAATATATTGCTAATCATTCATTGTTGCTGGATCTAAACATCGATGAACTCCCGACTCAACTGTCCAGTAGGTGTATCTTCATCAGAATGACGGCCAATTGTTTACTACCACCTTCTGAAGAGTGATTAGAGATGAGCAATAAACATCGGCCTTGCCCATGTTGCTACCATCCTGAACAAATGACATCATCTATGTGGGAAGCACTAGCACTTTCAGTTCATCAACATTGCCTTTGGATATAGGGTTTCCTTCATCACATGTATGTCATCCATAATGCCCTATATTTGGGGGAGTCCAGCCGAAGGTTAGTTGCGCAACTCTCCCTCATGTCTTCTGAAGCTTTCCATGAGGAAATAGAGAGATCCATCAATGAAGGGGGAGTCAATTGTTAAAATCCTTAATAACAACAGCCTGAGCAATTCTTATAACTTTTCACTCTTAGTGTAGGGATTGCGAGTTTAGTTCCCTGTACCACTGCTACACCAACCATCATTTCATTTCGGAGTCACGTGAGTGACTTCGTGAAGAACCCGCCAGCACGCATGCGCGCCATATCGTCGCTCGCATTGCAGTCGACGGCTGGAGAGGAGCGCGGCTCATCACCAGCCCTTCATAAGGGCCACTCAGGTAAGTACTAACAACCTTGAGTTGGTTGTTCTGTGTGAATAATTGTGTTTTCTTCCACAGAGACATGGACAGTAGGAAAAGTAAAGGCCGTAAAACTTCTGCAAGGAGTTGTCGGCAACCCAACCCGGAGCCCCCCTCCACGGCAGGAGGACGGGCCGGGAAAAAGGCGCGCAAGCCGGGGAGCCCTGTATTCACAGGACCCGGTTTACCGACGCAGCTATGCCCTAGCCGGGTACCTGCAGAACAATCAGTCGGTACAGCGCCGGAGCAGGTGCATCCTGACTCCATCTCTCTCTCACCCACTGGGTCGTTCGCAGAGACGAGCAAGAGGGATTCGCGTGCTGATGCACGGCCCTTCTCCCTGAGCCCTCTTGAAGGAGGCAGGGATACAATTCCACTACCTAGCCCTTCGCGGGTTGAGGTCTCACCAGGAGCCACTAGGAAGTGGTCTGGTGAATCAGGCAGGCCCGAGTCCACTGGCAGACCAAGGAGGGCCAGTGTCGACTCACCACCCAGGGGGACCAGGAGGAGTCACAAGGGTGGAGCCTCGCCTAGGTCACCGCTTCCCCCGCTGGGGGCAGGTCGGGACCGTACGCCGTCTGGGTCCAGATTTAGGACAGTCGGCAAGCCCGTGCGGACGTCGGGTCACCACGCTGCGGCGTCAGGTGCCGACCTCTCCCCACCCATGCCCTTTGAGGCAGCCGGGTCCAGCTCAGCGAAGAGGAGGCGCTCGAGCAGGTCCGCGCGGGAATCGCTCAGCTTCGCCGAGGCGGCTGGTAGCGACACATCATCACAGTACCGATATTACCTCGACGAGGTACGGACTGATGGTCGAAGCCTCAGGAGTTCCTTCGGGCACGAGGCCTCTTACCTCCCACACCCGCCCGATGAAGGGCGCTTGGATCGTATGGAGAGGATATTGGAGCAAGTTCTACTCAATCAGAAACAGGACACACACAGCTCCAGGGGACTCATGGATATATCCCCGTCCCCATCTATGGACAACATAAGACCAGATGAGGAGGATATCCTGGTACATGCCCCAGCAGCACCTGAGGTCCCTCAGGAAGATCTGCTGGATGTGGCAGCCAAATTCGGGTTACCCGTATCGTCAGGACTACCCCTCAACATCAAACTGGCCGCAACCATAGATTATCTTACTAACCATCAATTGCAGGAGGAGGTCCTTGCGAAGGCCATGGAGAGACACAAGGCTCCAGGGAACTGCAATTCACTCCACGTGCCGATTGTGAACATGCCAATCTGGGGTAATATCAGCCCGGGCATCAGAGCGCAGGAAGTGAAACTGCAGAGGATTTTAAAACTGCTTACGTCTGGGATCACCGCTTTTGCAAAGTCGGTAGATGGGGTTGATCTAAGCACCGAACAGGAGGATGCTCTAGCTCTACTCTGCAATACGCAGTACGAGATCAACGCTTTCCGGAAGAGCATTATCAAACCTTCCTTAAATCCCAAATTTGCGGGACTATGCAGAGCACCTCCTACCCCCCCACCTAGACAGCTGTTCGGGGAAGACCTCCCAAAGCAGGTCAAAGAGCTCGATGACCATGCGAAAACCATAGGTCTGATGAGACCACATTTTGTGGCCAGACCTTCGGCCAAGAAGACACCTTACTTCAGGCCACGAGGTCAGACCGATAGGCCAACAAGGACCTACGTTCCGGCACCTCCTCAATATCAACAGCCTCATCAGCCCAGGCCTTTTTTAGGACTAGGCCCTCAGCGGCCAGCATGGAAGATGCGGATTCCGCACCAACCACGAAACCCAGCGCCTCCACGTCCCACCAAAAATCCCAGGGACCGCCGATAACCATGAAGGTAAGGGGGTCTGGGTTCCATGCACTTGCATGTCTAACCTCACGAATTGGGGGCAGATTACGGGGATTTAAGGAGGCTTGGGAAACCATCACTTCAGATGAGTTTATCTTGCAAAGTATTCAGGGTTATGAAATTGAGTTTATTCATGGCCAATTGCCTCCACCCCAGCATATGCCGAATCGCAAATTTGCACTTTCCAAAAAAGAATTGGCAGAAGGCTATGCTGAAATCTTGAGTTTACAAGACAAAGGTGTGATAGAACGAACCACACATGAACCAGTTGAATTTGTGTCTAATATATTTACTAAAACTAAAAAAGACGGTGGATGCCGGGTCATTATAGATTTAACTCACTTGAATACCTTTGTAAAATACACCCATTTCAAAATGGACACATTTGAAACAGCCAAATCTTTGATTTCGGAGGGCTGCTTCATGGCATGCATTGATTTAAAAGATGCATACTATTCAGTATCCATTCGGAAACATCATAGGAAGTTCTTGAAGTTTACCTGGATGGATCAGCTTTGGCAATACAAAGCATTGCCCAATGGGCTTACTACAGCCCCCAGACTGTTCACCAAACTACTCAAGCCAGTGTTATCTACACTGCGGAGACAAAATCATACGGTCATGGCCTATTTGGATGACATTCTGATAATTGGGCACACTCTGGAATCCGCAGAGTTGGCGGTTTCAGCCACAGTGGAAATTTTTCAACAAATGGGGTTTATAATCCATCCAGACAAATCAAAGTTCCTCCCCGCACAGATCATGGACTACTTGGGGTTCACAATAGACTCCAATCGCATGATCACCACCATCCCAACTAACAAAATTGGTGATGTGTTTCAAGCATGCAAGAACCTGGTCTGCGCCAGTATACCGTCTATCAGATTAACTGCCAGGGTAATTGGCAAAATTGTAGCAGTATTTCCAGCTGCTCAATATGGACCTTTACACTATCAGAATTTACAAAGGTCAAAAATAACAGCATTAAAACTAAATGCTGGACATTATGATAGACCCATGCAATTGCCGGTTAAGGCAAAACTTGAGTTACTATGGTGGATTGGCAATATCCATAACTCTTTTAAACCCATCATTGTGCCTCGTCCAATGGTATACTTGCAAACAGATGCAAGCTCCCATGGCTGGGGAGCTACGGACAACAATAACAGTTGTGGAGGTAGATGGGATTCACGTGAAGCTACTTTGTTGTTAGCACAAGGGATAAACTATTTGGAGATGCTAGGAGCATTCCACGGACTAAGAGCCTATTGTTCAAACATGACTAACACTCATGTCCGTCTCCAAATAGACAATACCACTGCGGTGGCTTATCTGAATCATATGGGCGGTACCAGGTCAATTTCATGCAATGAATTGGCAAACACAATTTGGCTCTGGTGTATTCAACGGAATATTTGGATCTCAGCTACCTACTTGCCAGGTGAGCTCAATACAGTGGCGGACACCAGGTCACGGAAGTTCAATGACAACATCGAGTGGATGTTGAACCCCCAAATATTCACCAAAATTACAGCCAAATTTGGTAAACCGGATATTGACCTTTTTGCGTCACGGTTGAACCATCAGGTACCAACATACGTATCATGGGAGCCAGATCCTGGGGCAATGGCGATGGACGCATTCTCGCTAGACTGGGGGAAATGGTTCTTCTATGCCTTTCCTCCATTCTGCCTCATCAGTCGGGTATTGCGGAAAATCCAGCTCGATGCTGCCAAGGGCATCCTCATTATACCCGACTGGCCTACGCAATCATGGTATCCGGTGGTCCTTGGAATGATAAGTCAACCATGGGTCCTCTTGGAGGGTTGCCCACAATTGGTGACGAACCCTGCCACAGGGGAACCACACCCCTGCCATAGTCATTTGAATCTATTGGCTTGCAGGATCTGAACAGGCCACTACTTCAGTATGGTCTATCTTCAAGGACAATGGATACCATGGGAGCATCATGCAGGGAGTCCTCAAGACGGCAGTACTTATCGTACATCAGGAAATGGGAATCCTATTGTGGCCGCATGGACGTTGCATATGACTCCGTCTCCATCACAGATGTGCTGGAATTTCTTGCGGGGCTACACCATGATCAACATCTCAGCTATAGTGCCATCAATAGCGCCAGGAGTGCGCTCTCGTCCTACCTCAATATTGAGGTAGGATCCAATAAATTGGTCTCCAAACTTATGCGGGGGATATTTAATTCCAACCCGCCGAGGCCCCGTTACAACGTCACATGGGATATTGGCAAAGTGCTGACCCTGCTGAGAACATGGTCACCCATGACGGGGCTCGAATTGGACAAACTCACCCTGAAGGTGGTGATGTTGATGGCACTTACTTCAGCACAAAGGGTGCAAACGCTTCACAAGGCCAAGATCGACAGAATGATCTCTACCCCTGAACGGGTCACTTTCTTCATTGATGAATTGCTCAAGCAGCATAGACCTGGATTTACAGGGCTGCAGCTGGAGTTTCCAGCATACCCCGCTGATGCTAGGCTATGCATAGCCACCCATATCCGCCACTATATCAAAGTGACGAGGAAAATAAGGGGAATGGAGCAATACCTGTTCATCAGTCATAAAAAACCTCACCATAGAGTGACGGTGCAGACGATATCCCGATGGCTCAGGATCGTCTTGAACAAAGCAGGTATTGACACTGATGTTTTTAAATCCCATTCCACCAGGGCAGCATCAACATCGGCGGCAAAGGCCATGGAGGTGCCCATGGACCAGATACTTGCCACAGCGGGATGGGCCAGTGAAGCCACTTTTCAACGGTTTTACAATAAACCCGTCACCGTACCTGGAATGTTCGCAGGAGCCGTGCTGGATGCAGGCCGAGAACATACAGTTCCCCCTCAGTGAGGGGTCCTTTCTTGTTGTTATTAATAAATATTATTATTTTTCAGAGAAACAGTGACGGAAATTGATTACTGCTGTCCACCTTTTCAGTAGCGTGTGTGATAGCATGGACGTTGTCCAGGGCGTGAAATCACAGAAGCTTTGAAGTCTTCACGAAGTCACTCACGTGACTCCGAAATGAAATAGTAAGATTAAACGAGAACTTACCAGTTTGAAGTTTGATCTTTATTTTATGAGGAGTTGCGATGAGGGATTTCGTGCCCTCCGCTCCCAACCCTCGATCATAAAGTCAACTGGTAACTAGAGTCTCTTTAATCTTACTATAACAAGTCATTTCTTGGCTTGGTTTTTCTGTGATTCCACACCGCGGCTTTGAAGTATGTCGCGCATGCGTGCTGGCGGGTTCTTCACGAAATCCCTCATCGCAACTCCTCATAAAATAAAGATCAAACTTCAAACTGGTAAGTTCTCGTTTAATCTTACTATTCTGTGCTCTACTGCACTGTTACAATGAGGCCCAAAACAAGCTTTCCATCCAGGCACATAGCAACTTTCTAGACTCGATATCGAATTCTACTCTGTACACTAACACTATCCTACACACGAGGGACAATTTTCCAAATTTTACCAAAGCCAATTAACCTACAAACCTGTACGTCTTTGGAGTGTGGGAGGAAACCAGAGGACCCAGAGAAAACCCATGTGGTCACAGGGAGAACATACATACTCCGTACAGACAACACCCGTAGTCAGGATCGAACCTGGGTCTCAGGCGCTGTAAGGAAACAACTCTCCTGCTGCATCATTGTGCTGTCACTTACTCCAAAAATACAATTCCCTTATTTAGTTTAGTTTGTTTTTGTCAATTTAGTTTATGTGCTCTTACACAACTGCGCAGAAGCAGGTATGAAAGATTATCTTATGTAAACACAGATCTTAAGTCTGAAGATCCATATACATCAGTACTGATCTGGTTTTGAAAGCGTACATCTAATAGTCGTGAGTTCTTGGTAGTAAACTCATTTTCCTTAATATTTTTGATAGGTGCCTAGAGTGGCTTTTTATGATTCAGGGAATTATTTACGCTCAGAAAGCATCTTTCTGTTGTAAATTTCTTTCCAGAGACCCATATCCAGGGATCCGGGTGAATTGTACACTCCCTCACACGATGGCAAACTCTCATACTTCCTGCTCGGCAATTTTATTTGATGGTTTACCAAGTACATCAGGTCGAACTGTATGAGTGACAGGACTGGTTCCTGGCTTCAAATTGCAGAATTCAGCAAAAGCATTTCCACAAGCAACCTCAGAAACCCAACGTTAGAGAGAGAGAAAGAACAAATGGCTAGAGCTTTCACTCTTGCTTTTTATTCAGCGATACCTGACAAGTTTGTCGGCACCAGTTTGACCAAGTCTTATTGTCCCCAGGTTTGTGAAGTTTGTACCTGTCCAACATTGACATTCATCCCTAAAAGATGTCTCCTTGAGCCAGGTTGGGATAGCAGATTATGCCGACATAACTGCAAGAGAGAGAGTAACAGAGACGGAAGCATTTCTTTCAGAGGTTTGAGGTGATTTATTTGCCAGTTGCTGTGATGTTGGAATCATGTTTCTCCAGAACAGTTCTTCATTGCCCTTAGGCACACATCGCTTCTGATGACAAAACATCCACCATCAGTTGCAGGAGAGATAGTGAGCAAGAAACAACAACCAGTTCTCTCCAAGTCCAGCTGTATCTTTGCATGGAATAAAACTATTGTTTTTTGATGATTTGTCTCATCACACCACACTTAAGAGTTCATTCAATTAAAAAAAAACTTTTACTTCAGATTAATAAGAACCAGGATGCTTAACATAAATAAACAGAACGGAGAGCCCATGGCACTATTGCTATGAACTGGGGAGTTATCTCTGCCATTGTAAACAATACTTATTAACATTCATCACTATTAAAACAAATGACCCGATCATGACCACATTGCTCATTGTGAGAGCTTTCTGCGGAAAATTTGACTCTCAACCATTCTACATCAGTGACTACCTTTCAGAATTATTGCCCTGGCTATAAAGCGTTTTGCAAGGTCATAAAAAAAAGTCTGAAACACACTATTTGACAGTTTTCTTTCATGAATTTTTAAAATGTATATTATTATCTCAAAACGCAAACATTTATTTTATACATGCGAATCCTTCCACTTCACATACAGTCAGAGGTAAACATGAATGCAACACATGGAGATTAACATTGTAGTTCAGCGTTAGAAGTCAATAGCCACATTAATAGCACCAGAAAGATCAATATTCTGTTGTTTTTATTATAGATTGATATATTGATTCCGCCTGGATTCAATACTCCCGCAGAGCAGATGAAAATTGAAAGAAGGCCATTAGACTCGAAATATAAAAGCGCTTTTGTAAAAGAAAAAGTGGAAGCAGCTTTTGCAGAGGCTCATGAGGAACTGATAAAGTGAGATTATGCTACAGTCATAGTTGCTCATTCTATTTCAGAGAAAGAGGATGGTCAGTATCTGGCACAATGCTGAATACTGAATGTCTGGTGCCAGTATGCAACCAGAGGCCAGCTTACTCATTAATTCCAGGCACGGTCCATGTCAGAAATTCCAATTTTTTTCCACATTATGAAGTGCAATTTAATGTTTTCAATCTACGAAAGCCAGCTGCCCAATTTAAGGGATTTTATTGAATGGATTTAAGGGCATATTTATACCACAACTGTCAGTGCAAAGCAGTCTCACTTCACACTGACACTGCAGATATTATGCAATTGCTGGCTAAATCCAGAGTCGAAGCCTGGATTCACATGGGAGCAACTCCCAGCAGGAAGCAGTAGCATTCCTGCCAACCTCAGGCCTTGGACCTCACAAGGTTATCAATGGTGTAAAAAGCCCTGACTTCAGACTGACAGCACATGGCAGGCGAATGCACTTTCAGTATGTTGGACTGGAGAACGTCAATAAACTCTCATTACACTGCACACACACAATGTTGCTCGTATTTTAATATTTCGACATGGAGGGCTTAAAGGTTACGACAGAGTACGATGTCATATCTACACTGTTTAAAATAAAAGGCAATCATTCCACCTTCTATTGGGTTAGACAGAGCAGACAAATATTGAATGTCTATTTGTTCTGTGCCATTACACATGGTCGATATATAATCATGTTTGATTACACGTTAAAACTTGCAAGCATTGATTGGAAAATATAGCTGAACATCAAGCAATCCAAGCACAATCAGAAAATATGAACATTCATTGGACAAAGGCAATTTGCTTTTTTAAAAGCCCATTCCTCTTTCACCCATTCTCTCCCGTTATCCTCTCACTTCAGGATTATTACTCGATTATTACTCTGGAAAGACACAAAGTTCTGCAGTAACTCAGCGGGTCGGGCAGCATCCCTGGACAACATCGATAGGTGCCATTTCGGGTTGGGACCCTTCTTCAGGCTAAAATGTAATTACTCCAGTATTTTGTGTTTTTCCTTGGTAAACCAGCATTTGCAATTCATAGTTTCTACAGGATTATTACTCGTCTTCTCACACATCTTCTCAGTGTTCATCCACTCGCACTACTACTTCAAGCCAACTTAGTATATACATTTCTATAGTTATTTGTCTGGAAATAATACTTCTCCTTTCATAGTTTACACTAAGGAACATTTTAATGGATGAAAGTGCGTTGGGTTGAATCTTAAGTGCAGCTTTGTTCAGAGAGACCTTGGTCCAGAGTCACTTCAACTACTGACTTGTGGCAGAGAGGCACGCACCGTGGACGTTCTCCGCAGAGGCACAGATGTGGCACTGGCTGTGGCAAAGTGATGGCAGAAATTTGTCTGACACATAAGCGAACTTCAATAATGACTGCAGTTGTGCTGCAGAGATAACGGCAACCCCTATATCAAAAGTCACACTGGTGTCTGGATGGCTTAGTTTAGTTTTGTTAAGTTTAGAGATGTAGTGCACACTTCGGCACACTGAGTCCACACTGCCTAGTGATCCCCCTTACGCTCGCTCTGTCCTACACCCGAGGGTCAATTTACAGAAGCCAATTAACCTACAAACCTGCACGTCTTTGAAATGTGGGAGAAAACCGAAGAACTCAGAGAAAACCCACATGGTCATAGGGAGAACACACAAGCCTCCGTACAGACAGCACCCGTACTCAGGATCAAACCTCCAGCCCTGTAAAGCTGTTACTCTAATGCTGTGCCACTCGTTGACTCTTTTCCAGCTGTTTTAATTTACCCCTTCACCTCTGCATTATAGTACTACCGATCAGTCTAATGAGGCATGGGCTGCAGTCTTCTGCTGTGGTAGCGCATACTTTGAGATTTCCACTCCAACTGTTTCTCCTCCACTCCTTCCATTTCTATTAATTAGGATAATAGTTGAATCTGTTGTTCCTTCAGATGAGGTTAAGGACTTTGACCTGGGGAGCGGGAACTGTGGAAAATGTCAAGTCTGCCAAGTCAGGTGACACATTGGCTACAGATGGCAAGGGACTCGGTTAGAAGAAGTGAAACACATTGCTCTCCTACTCCTAAAGTATCAGTTAGTCAAACCTTGTGACTACTTGCAACTTTAAGCCATGCTTTTCACAAATCTTTGTGCATGCTTATACACGATCCATAACTGGTGTATGTCCATGAAATTATATTTTCCACACATGCATAGTACTATGAATGAGTAGCAGACAATTTGATGGGCATGCCTTAAATGTAACAGAAATTCTCAAGGCAATTAGCACACAATTATTGATGCTTTGGCTATAAACAGATGTAAATCAGTTTTGCAAAACTCCCCTTTGAAAGAGACAGTAAAATGTCATCCTTGGTTGTGTTTCTCCAACAAACATTACAAATCATTCAACATCATGAAATTCGTAGCCATTCCTGCAGGAAGAGCACAGCATACCGCCCCTGCATGAACAGGGCCAGGTAGTTGAACAAAGTAGAATATCTCAATATACCATGTGAGGATGAAGGACTCTGAAAAATGTCCAAGGTCAGAGAACAGACAGAGGGCTGATGTGCATTTTGATCAGTCAATTATTTGCTTTTCGGACACCTGTGAATTTTGACTTCCACAAAATCTATCAAATTCATAAGGCGATAACAACTGGATTCCTAGATGTTTGGATTCAACTATAAAATCTTTCCAATCGCTTTATGTTCTGGCCTCCATTGTTGAAAACCATTGAATCAGACCTCCAATAAAACATACAGATATTTCAATCAATACTCCCCATTACACCCACACTGTGTCTCAAAGAAGAGTTAGTTTGCAGAATAGCATTTCCACAGCAACAATGGTGTGGTCAATGCATGCTATTACCTGGAGTATTGTCTGGAGTATCGTGTGCGGTTTTAGTCCCCTAATTTGAGAACGGACATTCTTGCTATTGAGGGAGTGCAGCGTAGGTTTACAAGGTTAATTCCCAGGATGGTGAGACTGTCATATGCTGAGAGAATGACTGCGGCTGGGCTTGTACACTCTGGAGTTTAAAAGGATGAGAGGGAATCTCATTGAAACATATAAGATTGTTAAGAGTTTGGACACGCTAGAGGCAGGAAACATGTTCCTGATGTTGGGGGAGTCCAGAACCAGGGGCCACAGTTTAAGAATAAGGAGTAATCCATTTAGAACGGAGACGAGGAAACACCTTTTCTCACAGAGAGTTGTGAATCTGTGGAATTCTCTGTCTCAGTGGGCGGTGGAGGCCGGTTCTCTCGATGCTTTCAAGAGAGAGCTAGATAGGGCTCTTAAAAATAGCGGAGTCAGGGGATATGGGGAGAAGGCAGGAACGGGGTACTGATTGGGGATGATCAGCCATGATCACATTGAATGGTGGTGCTGGCTCGAAGGGCCGAATGGCCTATTCCTGCACCTATTGCCTATTGTCTATTGTCTATTACAACTAACAAATGAATTAAAGAAACAACAATTTAACGAGAGAGGGAATTGGAATTTATGTTTTCTTACCTAAAATGTCACTCCATCGGAATTTCTGATTTTCCACATTATGCAATGATGATTTAACTGTCGTTTCCCACCTGGAATGGAATTCAGATTGTGATGTTCTAACAGTTTCAAACTGTTCCAAAACACAGATACAGAAACCAGAGACATAATAGGTAGTCCAGGCTGAAATCAGGTTGATCAGCCAGAGGGAGGCCTCATGTGAAATTTAGTGTAAGTTTAAAAGGAAAGTTGCAAAACTAAAAGGGGAGACCCGATATAGGCATATAAAATTATGAGAGGCATGAATAGGATGGACAATCAGAACAATTCTCTCAGGATGGAAATGTTGAAAACTAGAGGGCATAGGTTTAAAGTGAGAGGGGCAAAGTTTAAATATGTGTAGGGCAAGTTATATCATGCAGAGAGTGCTGGATGCTTGGAAACATTGCCAGGTGTGGTGAATGGCAGGGAGGGCTTGAAGTGTCGAATGGCCTACTCCTATATTCTTATATTGTTGTGTTGTTATGTTAGCCGGTTTACAACGCTGCAGTCATCACTGAGTTCAATATCATACCAGTGGTAATCAATCATGAAGTTATCAGATCCCTTTATTTATTTTTTGATGTCAGAGCAGGAATTGAATGTATGGCCCCAAGCAAAATTTAGGCAATGTAAACCATTTTCAGGAAATTATTAGATTCATAATTTTTAGTGCACACAGATCCCTTCTTCAGACTGATGACATAAAACATCGCCAATCTATGTTATCCAGAGATTTTGCCTGAACCACTGAGTTACTCTAGTACATTGTGTCTACAGATGTTGGTTTACAAAAAGAGACCCAATGTGCTGGAGTAACTCAGCGGTTCAGGCAAAATCTCTGGGGACCATATGATTGGCAATGTTTTATGTCTTCAGTCCTCCAGGTCAATGTATACTGTTGGCTTCAAGAGGTCGTCCACACTCACATGTCCAAAAAGTAACCAGTTGATTGGGTAGAATCCAATTGTTCTTGGGAGTTTTGCCTCATTACACAATAACATGAAGGAAAACGAGAAGGCACAATTCATCATCCATTTTGGTAAGTTCTACTTTGTTTGCGTTGACTGGAGTCCTTGTTTCTCAAATCCTGGATTTAAAGGAAATTGAAAGAAATTTGTAGGAAAACTGTAGGAAAGCTGTTATCTTTGTGTTCTGACTTTTTCTTTCAGTTTAACAAATCGGGAGCAATAGATAAAAGAAAAAATCTTAGCCAAAGTACAAACCCATCTGGATGTCAAATAAGATAGGCCTATCAGAAATATGCACAATGACTAGCCTTTCATTTTGTTGTAAGAATCATTAGTTCAATAATCATGAGTGAAAGAAATGTGAATTCACAGAAACCCACATTTTCCAAAGATCCTGACATGAATTTGCTTAAATCAAATTCAGTTCATTTTGTAGGCATAACGCTTCACAATTTCTGTGCTGGGTTAATAAATGAAATCATCACTGAGTGGCTTCCCACTGTTCAGCCTGCCTGAGATGGGTTATTAGCAAGTACGATCACAATAGGAATCTGCAATAAATGAGGAAAGGTTTGATTAAGCTGTACAAAAAGTACTGGCAAGCTGCACCAAGTGAAGTAGAACTATGTAGTTGAAGGAGGGGTTAATTATTGTAGATATTAAATTGGTTAGAGCAAAAGTTCTAATAATGTTTTTGAGAATACGCCAGTCCTTCCTACCCTGTACTTGGTGTGTTTAATCAAATTTGGAGGAACAGCATCTCATATTTTGCTTGGGAAGATTACAAACTAAGAGTATAATTATTGATTTCTCTAATTTCAAGTAATCCCTACATTCCCTCTCTCCCCCCTCCCTCACCCTAGTCATTCTGTCCGCAGTACCACTGTCCGCATCCTTGTATCCCCTCGTAATTACCTATTCCCCAGCAAACAATGGGCCATTATGTGCTCTACCCTTCCTTGGTCATCTGTTGCTAGCCCTGCTTTGTCCTGGCCTTTTTCTAACTCCAGTTCTCACCCCTCTACTTTCAGCCCTGAAGAAGGATCCTGTCCTGAAAAATCACCCTTTGTTTTTCTCCAGAGATGTTGCCTGACCCACTGAGTTACTCCAGCACTTTGTGTTTAAATAATCAACTTGGGTTCAGGCGCTGGATTTGCAATATATTTAAATTCAGCATTATAAAACAGTAAAATATAATAAGTAACTGCAATAATTAAGATTACTGCATCAGATGTGACCATTATGCTGTTCAGCAAGGAGAAGACTACAATCACCTTTGTGTATTCTTTGATCTTCATTGATAATGTAACAAAATGTCTGCTTTCTTTGAATAATCCATTTTCAGTGTTGCAATTTGTAAGAGGAATCCATGTCGTGTTCAGGATTTATCAACACAGCATCCATACCCACTAGTGTAGAAAGGAACTGCAGATGCGGGTTTACACGGAAACATGGACACAAAATGCTGGAGTAACTCAACGGCTCAGGCAGTATCTCTGGTGAAAAAGAATAGGTGGCATTTCGGGTCGACCAAGAGTCCACTCAGACTCTCATCGTCAGAGGCCAATCCACTTCAACTCGCAGTCTGAAGAAGGGTCGCAACCTGAAATGACGCCTATTCCTTTCCTCCAGAAGTGCTACCTGACCCATTGAGTTACTTCAGCAATTTGTGTCTATGTACTCATATCCACATGCTTGTTTATCTTCTCTACTGATAACCATCACAGTGATCCCACCTAAACGGCAGAATGAATGCTCACACGAAAGCAACATTTCAAACTCTATTTATGCAGGGAACCATAAAGGGCCTGTCCCACTTAGGCGACTTTTCAGCGGACTGCCGGCAACTGGAACGGCGACTGTCAGAGTGGAACACACACACACACACAAACACATCACAAAGGCAGGGGCTAGGGAACGTGGGGGAGCGCTGTTTGGAATTCACACGGTGCAAAGCCAAGGGGATACGGACACACACCGCGATGAACAGGAAGGTTAAGACGGCTAGCACAGTGTACAGTATGTCCTTTAAACGAGGGGGGGGAGGGGAAAAGGGGGGAGAGAAGGAGTGGAGACACTTTTAAGAAGCCAGACAACTTTTAATAAGCCAGTGATACACAGCTGTGTAGTTTGGTGGGCTTTTAACAATACTGGTCGGCTATACTGGTTCTGAAAACTCGTGCTTATGTTTTTTTTCCCCCAATGAGCCAATGAAAATGACCGGTCAGCAAAGGCGATTAACTAAAACTACCTATGACTACCTCGACTACCCATAACTACATGGTGACCCCACTACAACTGCACCTACGACTACAGGATTATCGATTTTCTCCATGGCGACCAATTGTTGAAAAATTTGCGGCGACCATACTGAGACCACGACTAGTTCCCAGAATGCGGGAACTCCTCGTGACCATGAAGGAGACTCACCAGGAACCACCAGCGAACATGTGGCGACCATGTGGAGACCATGTGGCGATCAACCTCCTGCCTAAAAAGACGCCTAAGTGGGACAGGCGCTTGACTGAAACTTAGGAAATATGCACAGCAAGGAGATTGCTGATGGTCTTATACACAAGCCTTCATTATATTTAATTAGACTTCCATCAACCCAAAACTAGCAATGTGATGGGGCCGCTGAAATTGATGTTGGATTATATGGAGAGAGTGGGAGAGTGGCCATCCAAGTTGCATTCTCTGTTCAATATTTCTTTCCGGGATACTGAGTTGGATGATCAGCCATGATCATATTGAATGGCGGTGCAGGCTCGAAGGGCCGAA
Source organism: Raja brachyura (assembly GCA_963514005.1). The sequence continues at coordinate 90,735,911 of OY740783.1, forward strand.
TGGCCTACTCCTGCACCTAATTTCTATGTTTCTATGTTTCCCTTCTCTTTCTCTTCCTCCCATTCCTCCATGCCCTGCTCCACCATTGGCTGAGCTCACATCTTTGCAGGCCCTGGACGACAAGGTGGCGCAACGGCAGAGTTGCTGCCCAACAGCACTAGAGACCTGGGTTCATTCCTGAACTTAGGTGTTGCCTGTACGGTGTTAGAATGCTCTCCCTGTGACCGCGTGGGTTTCCTCCGGCTGCTCTGGTTTCCCTTCACACTACACAGACATACAGGTTTGTGGGTAAATTGGCTTCAGTAAAATAATTGTAAATTGTCTCTAATGTATAGGATAGTGCTAGTTTATGGGAAGGACTCTTTGGCAAGGACTCGGTGGGCGGAAGGGCTGCTTCTGCACTGCATCTCTAACCTCTATAGTCTGAAGAACAGCATTTCCAGTATGATCTAATTAATGAAGCCATCCATTGTGAATGCTTACAGTTTGCTTTATAACATTGTGGGTGCTGGGATGACTCTTGTTGCAAGTTCATTCTTTTCTTTTGCCGGAGAGTTTGGACTGGATAGGTGGTGAGACATTTGCCCTTGACTGCAAGAAACCTCTGTTGGTCTGCTTTGTTGGCTGAAATACAGTAAGCACAATGACAAAATCAAAACATTGTGAATGCTAATTAGGTTTCAGGCAGCAAACGGATGAAATTGGAAACCCTCAATATTTCTTGAGTACAGTCAGTAGTATCCTGCACCATGCGAACTATTGCTGGTGTGTAGATTCCCTGAGGTCTGGCTGCTTCTCTTTCTTCACCAATTGATAAGAAGTTGAACTCCTCCTTCTCCGAGAGACTTTCCCAATGCTGCTGCGTGTTAAAATTGTTACTGATATTCCCCGCAATGTATCTCTAAACCAAACTAAACCCCCTCTTTCATTCCCACTTCTTCATTCTATCATTTATGCAGGATAAATTACTCTAAAAATGTGATTATTGTGGCCTTGACAAACATAAGGGTTAGCACTACACGCTACGAATCCCAGCTGTGGAGACACTGGTATCGTTGTCTCGTTGTATGACATTGACCATCTTTTACTCTGGATTTTTAACAAGTATTGTGGGTTTTTTTTAATGTATAAATTATGATGTTTTTTTAATGTGATTTACCTTGATTTTATATATATTTATGATATTTGATATGCAATGCATTTTTAATGTAATGTTGCCCCTTGTCTGGACCTTCAGTCCGTAAGAAAGTTATTATTATTATTATTATTATATGTAGCTGAAATATCAAATGTCCAGATATTGAGGCTAGGTTATGGCTCAGTGTGGTGGGGAGAACAGTGAGAGGGAATGCTGATCAACTGTAGCTCGTTCGTTGTCCATGTGTGCCAGAAAAGATCGGTGTGGAGACCAATGATGACATGTGTCGGAAAGAACCGTAGATGCTGGTTTAAATCGAAGGTTTATCAGAATGCTGGAGTAACTCAGTGGGACAAGTAGCATCTCTGGAGAGACGAAATGGATGACATTTTGGGTCGAGACCCTTCTTCAGACTTCAGTCACCCATTCCTTCTCTCCAGAGATGCTGCCCGTCCCGCTGAGTTGCTCCAGCATTTTGTGTCTACCAATGATGACATGCTCCATTGGTTCACTTTCGTTGCTGCTGTTCCAACCAAGATTAAATTTGAGTTTTCACCAGCAAGAAAAAAGACAGCTCTTTGTCTAATTTGGGAATGTTCATATGTAGCATCTGGTCCAGCTATTGATTCTATTGGGCCAGTGATGAGACTCTTATGCTATTGTCCCAATTAGATTTTCAATTTTCCTTACTTTTAAGCAAATGTTCAATGGTTGAATGGTTCAATGGATAGAAGCATAGAAAAATAGGTGCAGGAGTAGGCCATTCGGCCCTTCGAGCCTGCACCACCATTCAATGTGATCATGGCTGATCATCCAACTCAGCATCCCGTACCTGCCTTCTCTCCATAACCCCTGATCCCTTTAGCCACAAGTGCCACATCTAACGCCCTCTTAAATATAGCCAATGAACTGGCCTCAACTACCTTCTGTGGCAGAGAATTCCAGAGACTCACCACTCTCTGTGTAAAGAATGTTTCCCTCATCTCGGTCCTAAAGGAATTCCCCCTTATCCTTAGACTGTGCCCCCTTGTTCTGGACTCCCCCAACATCGGGAACAATCTTCCAGCATCTAGCTTGTCCAACCCCTGAAGAATTTTGTAAGTTTCTATAAGATCCCCCCTCAATCTTCTAAATTCCAGCGAGTACAAGCCGAGTCCATCCAGTCTTTCCTCATATGAAAGTCCTGACCACCCAGGAATCAGTCCGGTGAATATTCTCTGTACCCCCTCTATGGCAAGAATGTCTTTCCTCAGATTTGGAGACCAAAACTGTATGCAATACTCCAGGTGTGGCCTCACCAAAACCCTGTACAACTGCAGTAGAACCTCCCTACTCCTATACTCAAATCCTTTCGCTATGAATGCTAACATACCATTTGCTTTCTTCACTGCCTGCTGCACCTGCATGCCTACTTTCAATGACTGGTGTACCATGACACCCAGGTCTCGTTGCATCTCCCCTTTTCCTAATCTGCCACCATTCAGATAATAGTCTACCCTCATGTTTTTGCCACCAAAGTGGATAACCTCACATTTATCCACATTATACTGCATCTGCCATGCAGCTGCCCATTCACTCAGCCTATCCAAATCACCCTGCAGCCTCCCAGCATCCTCCTCACACCTAACCATACCCCCCAGCTTGGTGTCATCTGCAAATTTGGAGATGTTGCATTGAATTCCCTCGTCCAAATCATTAATATATATTGTAAATAGCTGGGGTCCCAGCACTGAGCCTTGCGGTACCCCACTAGTCACTGCCTGCCATTCTGAAAAGGACCCGTTTACTCCTACCCTTTGCTTCCTGTCTGCTAGCCAGTTCTCTATCCACATCAATACTGAACCCCCAATACCGTGTGCTTTAAGTTTGTATGCTAATCTCTTAAGCGGGACCTTGTCGAAAGTCTTCTGAAAGTCTAGATATAACACATCCACTGGTTCCCCCTTATCCACTCTACTAGTTACATCCTCAAAAAATTCTATCAGATTTGTCAGACATGATGTACCTTTCATAAATCCATGCTGACTTTGTCCAATGATTTCACCACTTTCCAAATGCGCTGCTATCCCATCTTTAATAACTGACTCTCGCAGTTTCCCCACTACCGATGTTAGACTAACTGGTCTGTAATTCCCCGCTTTCTCTCTCCCTCCTTTTTTAAAAAGTGAGATTACATTAGCTACCCTCCAATCCTCAGGAACTACTCCAGAATCTAAGGAATTTTGAAAAATTATCACTAATGCATCCACTATTTCTGTGGCTACCTCCTTGAGTACTCTGGGATACAGACTATCTGGCCCTGGCGATTTATCGGCCTTCAATCCATTCAATTTACCCAACACCACCTCCCGGCTAACCTGGATTTCACTCAGTCCCTCCATCTTATTTGACCCCCGTTCCACTGCTATTTCTGGCAGATTCTTTATGTTTTCCTTAGTGAAGACAGAACCAAAGTAGTTATTCAATTGGTCTGCCATGTCCTTGTTCCCCATGATCAATTCACCAGTTTCTGACTACAAAGGACCAACATTTGTTTTAACTAGTCTCTTTCTCTTCACATATGTATAAAAACTTTTGCAGTCAGTTTTTATGTTCCCTGCCAGTTTCCTTTCATAATCTATTTTCCCTTTCCTAATTAAGCCCTTTGTCCTCCTCTGCTGGATTCTGAATTTCTCCCAGTCCTCCGGTAGGCTGCTTTTTCTGGCCAATTTGTATGCCTCATCTTTTGTTTTTATACTATCCCTGATTTCCCTTGTTATCCATGGATGCACCACCTTCCCTTATTATTATTTATTCTTTTGCCAAACTGGTATGAACAATTTTTGTACTTCATCCATGCAGTCTTTAAATACCTTCCATTGCACATCCACTGTCAAACCTGCCCATCTATCTTGGCCAATTCACATCTCATACCTTCAAAAGTTACCTTTGTTCAAGTTCAGAACCCTTGTTTCTGACTTAATGTTGTCACTCTCCATCCTAATGAAGAACTCAATCATATTATGGTCACTCTTGCCCAAGGGGCCACGCACAACAAGAATGCTAACTAACCCTTCCTCATTACTCAATACCCAGTCTAGAATAGCCTGCTCTCTCGTTGGTTCCTCCACATGTTGGTTGAGAAAACTATCCCGCATACATTCCAAGAAATCCTCTTCCTCAGCACCCCTGCCAATTTGATTCACCCAATCAACATGCAGATTGAAGTCACCCATTATAACCGTGTTACCCTTGTTGCACGCATTTCTAATTTCCTGTTTGATGCCATCCCCAACTCCAATACTACTGTTAGGTGGCCTGTACACAACTCCCACTAGCGTTTTCTGCCCCTTCGAGTTTCGCAGCTCTACCCATATCGATTCCACATCCTCCACGCTAATGTCCTTCCTTTCTATTGCTTAATCTCCTCTCTCACCAGCAACGCTACCCCACCTCCTTTTCATTTTCGTCTATCCCTCCTGAATATTGAATATCCCTGGATGTTCAGCTGCCAGCCTTGGTCACCCTGGAGCCATGTCTCCGTGATCCCAACTATAGCATAGTCATTGATCGCTATCTGCACCTTCAACTCATCCACCTTATTACGAATGTTCCTCGCATTGAGACACAAAGCCTTCAGGCTTGTTTTTACAACACTCTTACTCCTTATACAATTATGTTGACAATTCTTTATTATGACATGTACCGAAATAATTTTCATACAGTTCAGTAAAGTTTATACGTTCTAGGAGCAGAATTAGGCCTTTCGGCCCATCAAGTCTACTCTGCCATTCTATCATGGCTGATCTATCTTTCAGATCATGGCTGATCAACACCATTCTCCTGCCTTCGCCTCATAATACCTGATCCTTATTAATCAAGAATCTATCAATCTCCACCTTAAAAACATCCAGGGACTTGGCCTCCACAGTCATCTGCGGCAATGAATTCCACAGACTCACCATCCTCTGAGTAAAGAAATTCCTTGTCAAAACTGGGTGCACATCAGTGCACAGAAATCTCAGAGCAATATCAACACCTAAACAATATGCGACCAGTTTATATCACTTTATTCTTTTGAAACAGGAATTAGTTATGTAAAAGAGATCAACAAAGAGAAATGCATTTCTCCACATTTGTCCATACCTAAAAAATAAGATGCAAATCACTTACCCTCAACATATCTACACTGCTGTAATGTGGTCACTTTGGCACTGATATTGAAAGCAATATCAATATGAAACTAAAACCGCCCTCTGACTGAAAGTGCCTCCGAATATAACTCGGAAATATGAGAATTTTGACATTCCTCTCCCTCTGCAGCAGTCGACATTGACCAATAATGGATGCTAACTTGTTCTCAAAGCTCTTGATTAAGGTCATTTACACAGAATGGGTCCTACCCTTGGATCTGTGTTAAAGTGGTGTGGTACCACTCCTTAAATCTACCTTGAGATAAAGCAGCAAGACACTAAATTACTTATTATATTAGAATCAAAAACTAATCATCAATAAAAAGTTGGGTAGTGTTTGGCAATTCAGGTGACATTTGTCACTGACTGTAGACGAAAATGCAGGAGTAACTCAGCGGATGAGGCAGCATCTATGGAGCGAAGGAAATAGGCAACGTTTCGGGCCGAGACCCTTCTTCAGACTGATGTAAGGGTGGGGGGGGGGGGGGTGGGGGGGGGGGGTGGGGGGGGGGGGGTGGGTGGGGGGGGGGGTGGGAAGAAGAAAGGAAGAAGTGGAGACAGTGGGCTGAGGGAGAGCTGAGAAGGGGAGGAGAAAGTAGGGACTACCTGAAATTAGAGAAGTCAATGTTCACACCGCAGGGGTACAAACTGCCCAAGTGAAATATGAGGTGCAGCTCCTCCAATTTACGGTGCTCCTCACTCTGGCCATGGAGGAGGCCCAGGGCAGAAAGGTCGGATTCGGAATGGGAGGGGGAGTTAAAGTGCTGAGCCACCGGGAGATCAGGTTGATTAGTGCGAACCAAGCGGAGCTGTTGGGCCAAGCGATCGCCAAGCCTACATTTGGTCTCACCGATGTAGAGCAGAAGTTTTTCTTCGGACGGAGGAGGAGAACTTCTTCAAAGTAGGCATACCTTGCGGAGATTTTATTTTCTTCGGAGGAAGGAGAACTTCTTCAAATATTTTTTCTTCTTTGTCATTGACTGAGTCACTTTGATTATTTTATAAGACACATTATTTATTAAGTTATGTTCATGAAGAAGATCAGAAACAGAAATACTTAGCATATCAGATGTCATAAATTGAAAGAGAAACAGAGTTAACATTCCAGTTTAAAAATCCTTTGTCAGAGCTGGAAAAGAAAGAAGAAAGGTCTTTGACCTGTAATGTTAATTCTGTTATTATTCCACAGATGCTCTTGTGTGTTTATAGGATTTTCTGTTTTTGTTTCCGACTTCTCGCCTCAGCAGTTTAACGGCCAAAACAATATCCAGGATTTCGTCAGCAAAAGCCATCTCACATTAATAGATGAAGGCCATTAACCCTTCTGTTTCCTGTTTCAAAGCTATAATAATTACCAAATATATCAGCCACCATAAAATGTGTATTAAAGATCCCAGGAGAGATTTGATAGGCTGGGATTGTTTTCTCTAGAGTGAAGGAGCCAGAGAGGTGACCTGATAGAACTATTTAAGATTATGAAAGGCATAGATAAGGAAAATATTATCCTTATGGTCAGAATATCAACCACAAGAGGGCCTAGGTTTAAAATGAGGGGCAGGTGTTTTAAAAGCGATGTGGTGGGTAAATATATTAATACAGAGTTCAGAGAGTAGTTGGTATCTGGAACTTTCTGCCAGAGGATGTGGTGGAATTAGATACATTTACTACATTTAAGAACCATTTAGTGAAACATTTAAAAAGAGTCAAGAATGTTTTATTGTCATATGTCCTGGACAGGACAATGAAATTCTTACTTGCTGCAGCACAACAGAATATGTGAATATGCTCAGAAATACTACATTAAGGATTTTCTGTTATACCGCTGGCAAAATGTCGCCACAGGTAGGTGAAGTTGTTTAGTTTATTGTACAGTGAAAAACGTTTTGGCATGTATGGTCCTAATGTGGACAAATAGGAGTTGTGCAGATGGGCACCATTTCTGTGCTCTTCGATTCTCAGAAACACCTTCTTTCTGAATACTAGTCTCAGAGAGTTTGTAAGATCTGGAGCTAGTGATCATCTTAAATATCACCCTATGGAGAAAGGCATTTACGGGATGAATGTCTGCGATTGGGTGCAATTCTCTTTGGCATAACCTTGAAACAGAAAGAGGTTGGATTTTTGGATATGTTTTCCTCAGAGGGGAGCAAGTACCGAACAGGGGCACACAAAATTATGGGGCACAGACAGGGCAGATAGCATGATAGCTTCTCCCAAGCAAGTGTTTCACAAAATAGAGGGCATGGGTTTAGAGGAAAGGGTAAGAGATTTGGCGAGCACCTGATGAATAACCTTTTCACCCAGAGAACGGTTCGAATCTGGAACACACTGCCTGAGTGGCTGGCTAGTGAGAAACTCTCAGCACATCTCAGGTGAAGATGAAGCACTGATGAATAGAAAGCTATGGACCAGGTGCTGGTAAATGGAATTTGTATACATTAATACTCGATAGTTTACATAGACATGAAGGGCTGAAGGCCCTAATTCTGTGCTTTGTGACTGTAACTCCATGAGAAATAAAAATCTTGCATTTCTATGCTGCTGTTGATGCATTTCAGACTACAATAAACAAGATACTTTTTTGTTCAGTACACACCGTTTGCTCTCACTCTCACGAAGTTCTTTGCCGCACATTTGTCAGATAAAATCTGTTAAAGCTCAGAAATGTTCTTACACTAGGCCCTATCCTCTTGCAGCAGAGTGTCGCCTTACTGCGTAGGTGATCTCAAGATTCTGGTCTGTGGAAGGCAGTTTTTAGCCCCACTGGTGTTGAAATCAGTTCCAAATTGGTGACACACACATCAGCATCATTCAAAGGACATTTTCATTTATTCACACACAGGACATGGGATTTGCATTCAATTTCAACATCTCTATTTGACCTTCAGAACAGAATGGTGGTGAATTTCATGCTTCAACATCCTCGATCCTTGTGATGGAAACAATTGAGTGCCTTGCCAGAACAGCTTGGATATCGGTTGAAATCACTTTGCTGCTTGCCTGAACTCACATAGTGGCCAGACCAAATAGGAATGGCTAATATTCTGCAATTAAAGGTACTGGTGAACCAAATAGGTCTTTAATAGCAAGGCCACAGGCCTTTATAGTAAGGTATTAGCTTTTTGAGTCTGAAAAAGGATCCTGGCCCAAAGCGTTACCAATCCATGTTCTTCAGAGATGCTGCCAGACCCACCGATTTACTCCTGCTCTTTGTATCTTTCTTTGTAAACCATCATCTGCAATTCCTTTGTGTGGTGTTTACTTTATACATATTTATTCAAAGACTTGTTTTTTAATTCTCCAAATGCCATGTTGGGATATGGATTCCTGTCTTCAGATCAATGGCCAAAGCGTCTAGATACAGGTCCTGTTAATTATCCAGCATGCCACCAAACCCTCAGGTTGTTGTGAAGGTTACCTTGGTCATGAATTTTTGCAAACTCCCTCTGGGGTAGATTTGGAGATTTTATTCAAAATATATCAGAGTTTGCTTCTGGTTCAAGGTCACAGGCATTCTCAATTCCATGAAAGCTGAATTCATTCCCCTTTGCCAGAAAATATTAATAAAAAAGGGAGCAGGCAAACAGCTTTGCAAAAAATAAAAACCACAGGTGTTTGCATGGTTCTAGGTAGTACTTAGTGGGTGATTTATTCTGCAGGATGTTGTAGATATTGTTCATGGACAACCTTAAATGCTCCTTAGATGGCTTAGGAAGTTAGGCCTGTCCCCAACAACTCTCAACAACTGCTACAGATGCGCCATAGAAAGCATTTTATCAGGATGCATCACAGCATGGTTTAGGAACAGGTCCATCCAAGACCGCTAGAAATTGCAGAGAATTGTGAACACAGCCCAGACCATCACACAAACCAACCTCCCTTCCATTGACACCTCAAGCTGCCTTGACAAGACCAGCAGCATAATCAAGCGTGAGTCGCACCCCAGCCACACCCTCTTCGCCTCTCTCCCATCAGGCAAAAGGTATAGAAGTGTGAAAGCATACACCTCAAGATTCAGGGACAGTTTCTTCCTAGCTGTTATCAGGCAAATGAACCACCCTACCAATAACGAGAGAGCAGTCCTGAGCTACTACCTATCTCATTGGAGACCCTTGGACTATTTTTTATCGGATTTTACCGGACTTTATCTTGCACTATTCCCTTTATCATGTATTTGTACACTGTGGATGGCTTGATTGTAATCATGTATTGTCTTTCTGCTGACTGCTTTTTACTGTACCCACTGTAAATCCAAACTCAGAAGACCCAGCTTCAGACTGAGCTTATTGGCAAAAATGGCCACAGCCTGGGCCGATGGACAGCGGGTCAATCCAGGGAGAGAGATCTTTCAGTCTCCCACCACATCACTTTGCACCTGCTGAGTGTCCTCTGTAGAAGGACAACCAATGCAATCCTGAGGCTGAAGAGAGGAGATTGCAATCCACTGAGCCATTGCCACACGGTGACATCTCAGCAATCCCAAGCATCAGCCGATGGACAGGGGACGGAGTTTGGTGACCAGTTTGAGTGTGTCATGTTATCAGCAGATTAACTTTGGATGAGAACCAGATGAGAACCAGAGTGGTAGCGGTGTGGAATGAGCTTCCAGTGGAAGTGGTGGCGGCAGGTTCGTTGGTATCATTTAAAAATAAATTGGATAGGCATATGGATGAGAAGGGTATGGAGGGTTATGGTATGAGTGCAGGCAGGTGGGACTAAGAGAAAAAAGTTGTTCGGCACGGACTTGAAGGGCCGAGATGGCCTGTTTCCGTGCTGTAATTGTTATATGGTTATATGGTTATATGAATTTTTAATTTAGAGGTCAGATCGTTCATTGCACCACCAGGATGCTGCCCAATTTCCACATGTGCAATAATAGATACCGAAGCTTCAGATGCTGCACTATGGTACGCTGCTGGTACATCATGGTACCCTTTACTGGCTGACCAACATAATCAGATGACTGGCAACTATAACCCGAGAGAGAGCAGATATAAAAACTAGGTGTACATTCACCTGCTTCACAATGTCCCCATCAACAGTCACAATGATGAAGATGCACAAAGTACCTCCAAGTTTAATAAAGACCACCATTGGTGCATAACACTGACATTTTTATTAGAATTCATTTGTAACAAATGGAACTTGTGTCAGCAAATAACTGATTTTCTTACAGACTTTTTGCCACCAATGTAACCTAAGTAAGAAAATAAAAAGCACGCCTTTCAATCTGTAAAACATTTATGTTAACTACTAGAGGTAATTGTATGATTCTTTGAACAAGCCATGTTACATTTTATTTTGTTCAATCTATGCATTCAAATGAGAGCAGTGAACACAGTCTGTTATACTTTGAAAATAAAACCAAGCACTCTAAGCTTGAATGGGAAAAAAAGTCACAGAACAAGATGGGCGTAGAACGTGAAGCCATCGGGAGATTTGTCAGAGTATTTGGGCATCGTTGCAACGACCTTTTTCTCTTAAAGTTCCGTGTTATTTACATACATACCTAGAGTGAACGCGGAAGTTACACAAGGGTTCAAGTAGCATGTAATTTTGGGTGTAGAATCACGAGGGCAGTGCATAGTACAACGTTTTGGAAAAGTGCACATCTCCCTGGAGGACTTTAGATTTTTGCAAAATGGATCATTAAGAACAGAAAACAACAACTAATATGAGAAAATAATTTGCAAAAAGAGTTGCTAAATTAAAATATACTTGCATCATACAAATGTTATCTATCTGAATGCAACTAATTTAAAAAAATGATATGTATATATTTATATATTGCCTACATAGGTTAATGGTTAAATAATTATAGCACCTTGTCAGCTTTCAAAGAGAGAAAAATATATCTTTCTGCAGATTATGAAGGAATTTGCAGAATAAGAAGTTTCAATAAGACCGTGATAGTGGAATGGGAGAGAGTGAGTGCATCAGGAACACACATCAATGAGAAACTAGATTAAAAAAGCAGCAAATAGGCTGAGTATTCTTGACAACTTACTCATTTTTATTGTAATTACCCTGGCTCCCCACATTCTGATTTTCAATTGAAATATTTCAAAGTTTTCTTTTTCAGCTCTGGGGGGAAATGCATTCCCAAACAAGAATTCCATTGGAACAGTTTTCTCACTCAACATGTTCTTATGATTTCACAAATAGCTCTTGGTACAAAACAGATACTTTGTTTTTTAAGAGACAACCATCAACTGGACAGATATATGAACAGTTATACTTGGCAACCTCAGCAACTCGGCTCAATACTGATCGAGGTTAGGCTGGTGGTTCTTACTAGGTAATGGTCTGTATCTCATCTCACAGGAACAGTTAGCAGATTGTTAATATAACAACATGTGAAGAGATGCATCGACATGATATAAACTCTCACGGCTCCATCCTGAGGTAGCCTTCTGTCATCTTTCTTGTTTTAGAAAAAGTGCTTTGTATGATTTCAAAAACAGCTTTTGACCACCGAGTGTCGAAGGAAAGAAAATCAAAAAAGAAAATAGGGTGACTGGCCTCACAGACTGTCTACTCTGTACCGTAATGATTCCTGACATGTCTTTCCACTTACTTTCAATGCTCTTAGTTTTCTTAATGCAAAGAACCCACTAACACTGTGGCTTGCTGGACTCTACATTGTGTTTGCTCTTGCTAGAAAAGCAATGGGAATGGAACCCAGACAGGGAATCCAATGTTCATATATAAAAAAGATGGAAACTCTAAATATGACTGTCGTATCAAGGACAATACATTTAAAAAAGTTGTTGGATGACCTGGTGAAACAACTGGGATGCCATGACCATGACCACGAGACCACTGATCAAGAAGCTTCAATGCTTTCCACAGAGCTCATTTCTGCTAGCTAGATGTAATAATGTAAAATGATCACCTACTGGATTTGACAGATTGCTAAATGATTTTATAATGTTAAGGTACACAAAAGACCTCAATACACTTTAAGCACTTCAATTCAGAGATAGAAATTAAATGCAAAAGTATGTACAAAATGGTATAATGGCATCTGATTTGCATATAAAGTTACCATTTAAAGAGGAAGGATAGTCTATGGCGAGTGATTCATGTTCAAAATCACTCCCGTTCATCAGAACATTAACTTTCTTTCTGCTGGGGATTTGCTGGAGCCCGGTCTCCTTTTGTTGCTTGGCCACTCTGTCACAGTGCTCTGGGCAGATGGTTACAGCAAACAACATGGAAGGGCAGGTTCACGGGCATCGTGGAGCCCCCTAATCATGAGGAAATTGTGGTTGGAAAGCTGAGAATTCAGCAATAACAGCTGCAAAATTTTCCTAGCGCTTGGGATACCTCTGTCTCTTGTGATAGGAGTCCCTCTGGAGAACACCTACATCCTGCAACAGAGTCGATCTAGCACAGCTCTAATTCTTGCCTTCGAGGCCCTCTGGATCACTGCCTCTTTTTGCAGTAGAGCCACTCTGGGACAAATTTGACTTTTTCCTACGTTTATGACCCACCAGTGATATTACTGATGCGACTTTACAGCAAGGCTTCTCAGAAAGTTAAATTCCACTGAACCCGTAAAGGAACAAAATCTCTGTAGACTATGGCTTCAATAAAATGTGAAATGCTTTGAACTGTTTTCCTCCCCTTAAGATTTTCCATCCTCATACAGTAATGAAACTGACTTTTAACCCCATTTTAGTTCTGACACAGGGATTACTTAATCCAAGTATATTTAACAACATGCTCACTATAAAGTATAGAAGCGAAATGAAAGTCCCACGCTAAATATTTTAAAACTTATTTGCTTTTTTTATATGCAATTTATTGCGTACATGTGCAAAGATACGTTTCAGTATATTATACGAATCTATTAAACATGGATTACTGAGTTCATTGATGTGCATTCCAGTAGACACTAACTTTTCACCATCTCATCATGGAAGCCTAGACAACTAATTATTATTCAGATGGAGGTTACCAGTGATATATTTGGTGAGCTATTCAACCACATCTTAAAATCTTTGACATGGATGATCTGATGAATTCAGTAGCAGTAGCTTTATACTTTGCCCCTCCCTGTTGATTCCTTAAAGGCCCGTTTTCATTGAAATTTATGAGTTGATTTGTTTATTAACTGACTGCTAAGGGCAACTTTCATTGAAATGAAAAACTCAATCAGACCATTATGTGGTAAGATAAATAAAAGGACAGCACAAAAAAATGTGCATCAAAAAATTCAAATTAATTCCGTTTCTACAGCCAGATACGTACATCATTTCTACAGCTTAAAAAAAGCTACAGTCTGGAAAAAACATGAACAAATAAGCAACTTTTTAAATTCACTTCATTGAATGATAAACTTTTGTTAAAAAAGGGAAAGAAGTTTACACAGTTAAAAATGAAGCACAGGTCAGCAGTATATTACAGTACTAAAAAACTAAATCAGTAATTTGAACATTCCCTCCCTCTTAATAATTAGTATGAGCAAATGGTGGAAAGGGGTGATATCGAAGCAAACGTGTCCTACTAGTTTCTTATGTTAGGAACTGGCCTTTTCATAACATTTTCATTCCTTTGCAGGCATAGTACTCTCAAGATTCAGCTTTGCAATCCTTTCTCCACAGTTCTCAGATAATCCTTAGCACAATCTCCGTCTTCTGCAATAGGCTTCCCTCCACTTCAATCATCAAAGTTGAATCCTTGAGTTGTCTGAACAATCCTTCTGATGCCTCATCATGAAGGATTCTCCTCTTTTTCTCAAGTAGGTTATTAAACTGCCAATTCTTGGTCCACCTGGAATAGTTTATTTTTTAATTTCCCCTCCCCCCCACTAATTTATCTTTAGCTAGGAGTAAGTAGAACTTCTCAAGCACATTGTATGGCTCAGAAGAGGCTTTCTGGATCTTAAATGGCCTACTGTAAATCCAAGGTGGATCAGGTTTTACGTTGCATAGTGATCGAAGCTTCCAAGGTACTCCAGTGCAGCTCGATAGCAGAACTGATACTGATCCTGCAAAAAGATAAAAGGAAATGAATTTCCAATAGAGTACTAAATACAGTAAATGATGTGGCTATATTTCAGACTGAATATGTGAGAGCGATATAGTTCAACAGAGTACAGTTCTTGGGGTCTATGGATTACTATGCTCTGACAGCATTGCATGAATGTCACACTTTATACGTATTATTGAAGGCTTTCTTTTGAGATTAAACAGCTCTGCAAACATTAGCCTTTGACATTAGATGAAAGCCATCTCTGTATCCTTTTATCATATGATTTATCATCATTAAGTACAAAGTGCATCTGAAAGTACCATTAAACCTTGCACCTAGTATGGTTCGTTTAAGACTAAATGCTGGAGTTATTTATGAAACTCAACTGAACAGATGATTCTTCAATGCGTAATTCATTAAAATGGTAGTGGTAGATCAAAGATGGCTATGTATTTTCAAATCAGGCCTTTGAAACAAAGCTACCATCTTTTGCTGAAATTCCTTCACACTATCTTAGAGGTACAGGTACTTCAAACAGGTGAAATGCCCCATATAAACTACTGACTAAAGTGTTTAAGGGGTTGTTCCATGCCTCTGCACATTTGACAGGACAGTACAAGGCTTTCAATAATGCAGTATACAGTGCTGTGATATTGGAGGCTATGAGGAATTGTCACAGAAGAGGTGTTGAGGCATAAATCAGCCAGATCACATCCAATGGCGGGGTAGGCTTGAGAGGCCTGCTGGCCTTTTCCTGCTCCTATTGTCTTGCAATCTTGTATTCTGTAGATTTAAACAATCCGAGGTATGTTATTGTTTCAGCAACATTGGGGAATTTCACGGGTCAGGATTGAGTCCTAATTCGTGTTAACTTCAACGTGTTTAGAAATGGCGGAATAAGTCTATGCCGTAATATCTCTGCTATCACCGCCAGAGGACTACACACTGATTAGTTGCAACCTCAAAGGAAGATAATACCTCTATGGGCATCTAAAATTCAACTTGTCAGACAAGCAGAGTGTGTTCTGTTTTTGTCTAAACTTATTTCATTAAGAGTTTCTTCAGTTCATGCCTCTTTCTTTGCAACTGCCAGGCATATTCTCTAAGTGATGTGTGCAGTGACAATATTTTGTCAGTGAAAAATGGAAACACAAAGCCAGTGTTTTTATTGCCAAGGTCCGAATAAAAATAGCTTCGGCCTCTTTCAATGAAGAACAAATTTGACAACATTTGGCAGCGTTCAGTGCACCTGTCATCATTGTTACCACAAATGGAAATCAGGGATGGTTATTCACAATGTTAAACTTTCCAAATCAAACATGATCACCCTCTCACATTAAATATTATGGGAAAAAGGAGCTGCATCCCAAATGAACAGGTATACCTGCAGTGACCTCCACTTAGACTGTGTGCACTTCTTGAATCACAGCTAGTTCCATGCATTATCTCAGTCAAGTTGATCTTGGAAAATTCATTGGGACTTCGCAACTGCTATTTATGGCTGCACTTCACTTACTTTTGCAAAGCTTGTACAGTTGAAGCAAAAAAATGAGCTAATTTGCACCTTGATGGACACACCATCATACTTGCAGGTTATGGCGGAAAACCACAGAAAGGTAGATGTCATGGTGTCATCAGGTCATACAACATGGAAACAGACACTTCAGTCCACTGAACCCATGCTGACCAGGAATGCTTAATGGAGTTTAATGCAGATAAGTATGAGGTGTTGCATTTTGCAAATTCAAACCAGGGCAGGACTTCCACCATGAATTGTAGTGCCCCGGGAATGTTGTACGTAGTTCCATGAAAGTGGCTCCACAGGTATATAGGGTGGTAAAGACGTTTTTTGGTACATAGGCCTTCATCAGTCAGGGTAATGAGTATAGAAGTTGGGATGTTATGTTACACTTGTACAACAATCTCTGGTGAGGCCGCATTTGGCGTATTGTGTTCCGGTTTGGTCACCCTGATATAGGATGGGTGTCATTAAGATGTAAAGAGTGCATATATTTATGAGGATGTTGCCAGGACATGAGGGCCTGAGCTATAGGGAGAAATTAGACAAGTTAGGCCATTCCACAGAAGCAATAATAGTCTTCAGCAATCAGCAGAGGCTTCATACATTTACAACGTCTGATAAAGTGTCTTCTACCTGAAACAGTAATTGTGTTTCCATTGATGCCGGATAACCCGTTGAACATTTCCAGCATTTTCTCTTTTTATTGGAAGAGGGAGTGTAATAATGAAATAATGGAAAACAAAACAAGCTTTGGAGATTACTGGGAAGCTTTTTGATCCCACGAGCCTAAACTTAACAAGGGCTCATAATCCTAAGGATCTCCTTGCTGCGATGGAAGATGTTTGATGACCTCGCCAGGTTGGAAATGTATGCATCGCTTGGCGCCACGTTTCTTGATCCAGGACGCGAATCATGTCTGTACTCGTGTCAACCTTCCCCGAATCCTGCAGTTCCTGCCAGCATTGAAATCCTCATCCTGCTTCACAATTCCCTTGCATTCCCCCATGAACTCCATTCATCATGAATATGGATCTGGAGGCTGCAGCAGCCAACAAACACAATGCATTCTTTCTGCAGAATGCAGCCCATGAAGCCAGGGGGTATCAGGCATCAGGCTAATACTCAGCATTTAACAGCCATGCAGAGGAAATAATGACCATCCTTTGCTTTAAAATTAGCCTAGCATTTGGTGGAGAAACTTGACTCATTTTGCTGGTGCTGAACATGTACACACACAGGTTTTGACTGCTGGGTGGTCACACCTCTGCAAACCAAGCTCCACCAATGTCAATGGGGCTGGCTAATGTGGCAAGCACAATAACGCAGTGCTGGTTACCAAAGGTGAATCCGTCCCTCAGTGAAGTTGCAAAAATGTACACCTTTCTTTATTTAATGCTTTCAATTGTTCTTCAGGGGACTCCACAATATAGTGTAGAGGGATAGAATACTTAAACGGACCATTACTTGTTTATGGAATAATGAATACTTAAGGGGCTGTCCCACTTGGGCGACCTAATCCACGAGTCCAGAAGAGTGTCTTCGACCTTCAAGATCGAGGGCACTCGCCTGGAAAGCCTCGAGCTGGATCGATCGTCCGTGTTGAAACTGCGAGATTGATTGACCGACCGCGCACACACACACAAACACATCGCAAAGGCGGGGGCCAGGGAAAGCGGGAGGCGCTGTCTGAAATTCACACCCACTATGAAGAAGAAGGTAAAATGGCTGCACAGTAATGGTAAGTCCTTTAGAGAGCATGGGGGGGGGGAGGGAGACGGGGGGGGGGGGGAGACACTTTTAAGAAGTATAATAAAGTTTAGCGAGCAATTTACCTACTGGTAGGTCTTCCTTGATCCTGAAAACTCTAATGAGCCAATCAAAATGCCCGGTCAGTGAAGGAGATTGCCTACGGCTGCCCTCGACTGCCTGTAATCAAATAGCAACCCCACTCCACTGCACTACAAGTTAAAAAGACTCATGCCGACCAGATTTTACTCGCGGAAAATTTTCCAACATGCTGAAATTTTTTTCCGCGACCTAGCTGAGGCCACAAGTATTCGGGAACTTCCCTTGAGCATGAAGGAGAATTCCAGCGACCTCATCGGATCTCCTAGGACTACGTGCTGACCATGCTGCGAGTCTGAAGGTCGAAGACACTCTTCTAAACTAGCAGATGAGGTCGCCCAAGTGGGACAGCCCCTTGAAGCAGACCATTTCAGTTTATTTTGCTGGTAGCTGCAAGTAACGATACAAAGTTGCTGAATCCTCTGCCTCTGGAGGAACCAATGGCCTCTCTCTCTCTCAGCAAACCATTCACTTGCACCCAGTAGTCCAGAGTCAGGCCAGTGACAAAGAACTTGAAACTTTAGACTTTAGAGATACAGTGTGTAAACAGGCCCTTCGGCCCACCGAGACCGCGCCGACCAGTGATCACTCCATGCGTTTGCACTATCCTTCATACTAGGGACAATTAAACAAATGAATCTACAAACCTAATCTACAACACCTTTAGTCAGGATCAACCCTGGATCTCGGGTGCTGTAAGGCAGCAGCTCAACTGTGCCTTCCTTAAACCAATCAGATTTAGAGTGTAACGAGCTTGTCCCATTTAGGCGATTTTTCAGGCGACGGCCAGCGACTGTCAAGTTTCCGGCAGCCGCCTGAAAAACCGGCCACTGTCAGAGTGGAACAGACACACACATCACTTCCTTCACCAGCCCGTTATGCAGGCAGGGCAAGCGGGGAAAGCGCTGTCTGAGTGAAATTCACACGGTGCAAAGCCAATGTGATACAGACACACACCGCAATGAACAGGAAGGTTGGCGCTGTAATTAAGACAGCTAAAACACAGTGTGCGGTAAGTCCTTTAAAGGGGGGGGGGGGGGGGGGGAAGGGGGGAGAAGGAATGGAGACATTTTTAAGATGCCAGAGATACACGTCTGTGAAGCTCGGCGGACATTTAACGTTCCCGGTTATCCTTAGTTCTGAAAACTACTGCTTACTTTTTTTTCCCCCAATGAGCCAATGAAATTCACCGGTCAGCACTGACTACAACCTACGAGAACCTTCGACCTCCTGGCAATCCACTAGGACCTGGCAACCCACCTACAGTACGAGAATTCTCGCTACTCTCCATGGCGGCTTCATTCTAGTCGCCGCTAATTTTTCAACATGTTGAAAAATTCACGGCGACCATAATGAGGCCGCAACTAGTTCCCAGAATGCGGGAACTCATCACGATCATGAAGGCGGCTTCCTGGCAACCACCCGCGAACATGTGGCTACCATGTGGCGACTGCAAAGTCTCCTGCAGTCGCCTAAAAAGTCGCCTAAGTGGGACAAGCCCATAAGGCAGCCAAAGGATAGAGGGTATTGAGTGGAGTTAGATGTATCAATGCCTCAACTTGTGACTGCTTATCTCAGGGATTTACCTACTCAGAAGAGAATTTGGGAAGTGCACATTATGCCTAAGGATCTCCTGCTTTGCCTTCCACAATACTCGTTGTTGAAAGCTGTAAAGTCTATGGCTCTGCACTGCACCAGTTCCAAAAATGACTTCAACTCAAAGCAGGGCAGTCAGGAGAAAGAGACAGCTGCATGAACACTTCCAAATATTTCCCTGTTCCATCAAGTCTTTTATTTTAGTTTAGAGATACAGCGCGGAAATTGGCGCTTCGGCCCACCGAGTCCGTGCCGACCAATGATCCCCGCACATTAACACACACTAGGGACAATTTACACTTATACCATGCCAATTAACCACATACAAGGAACAATTTTGACTAGTAAATTCAGGCAGACTATGAAGAATATAGCAGTGATCCTGAAGGACCTAAAGTGTACTTGGCTAATACTTTCTCATGAAATAAAGAATTTTTGGATTCTGTTAACTCTGCTCTCCTTTGTTTCCTGTTCCCTGTCCATATGGAGAAGCTTGCTTTGAGCAATGACATCACTTCGAAAGATTGAGCAGATCTCTGAATTGTTGTGGCCAAACTGCTCAAAGATGTACCACAGCTCCAGTCTAAAACGTGGGAAATCATGTGGAGATCATCATCCCATAGGGGTTATAACATTTCACAGACACCATTGTGGGAGTGTAATGCGGAATAGTGCACATTGCAATATGTCAGATTACATAATTCCCACAAATAAATTGCTCCATTAATGTTGAGCATCTATCTGCAACAGTCAGATCGCCACATGGCTTTTACCTTAGTTCAACATATGAAGTAGAAGCAAGGAACAGTCAAAGCTGCACCAAGGCAAATTCCTTGTATGTGAATACTTGACCAACAAACGTACTTACTTACAAAAATATTCATTTTGCTCAGTTAATCACAGCACAGCTGATTTCTCAGTAAAAAGGGCCACTAACTTTTAAAAGGCCTACTCAGTGTCCTCAGCACTGCCAATTAATATTAATGCCACGTTTCTCACACACCAGCACTGTTAACTTGTGTCTGTGTATTCACATCGCACTTTTCAGTGCAAAGTCCCAGATGTGGCAGGAGATGTCAAAAAAGTGGTGAAATTGATCCATCTCATTCACCGAAGATAGACACAAAATGCTGGAGTTACACAGCAGGACAGGCAGCATCTCTGGAGAGAAGGAATGGGTGACATTTTGTGTCGAGACCCTTCTTTGTGACTCTCAGTCTGAAGAAAGGTCTCGACCCGAAATGTCACCCATTCCTCCTCTCCAGAGAGATGCTGCCTGTCTCGCTGAGTTACTCCAACATTTTGTGTCTATCTTCGGTTTAAACCAGCATCTGCAGTTTCTTCCGACACATCTCATTCACCACCCCGACTTGACTCAAATGAGGATAAAGGAACAGATAGTCCAGCTCATATCCTCATGTTTTTGATCCATCCCTAAATGTTGGCCAAAACAGTACAAATATTTTATTGAACATAGAATAGTATAGCACAGGAACAGGCCCTTCAGCCCACAATGTCTGTCCCAAACATGATGCCAAGACCAACTCTATGCCTGTACACATAATCCATATCCCTCCATTCCATGCTGATCCAAAAGTCTCTTAAATGCCTATCATATGTGTCTCCACAACTACCCCCAACAGCACGTTTCAGGCACTCACCACACTCTGTGCAATAAACTTGTCCTGCAAACCTCCTTTACATGTTGTCCCATTTACCTTTAAGCTATGCCCCACAGATATTTCCATCCTGACAAATAGGTTCTGACTGTCCACCCTATCACTGCCTCTCGTAATATACTTAAATCAGGTCCTCCAAAACCTCCAGCATTGCAGGGAAAACAATCCAAATCTGTCCAACCTCTCCAGGTAGCTAATGTCCTCTATTGCAGGCATCATTCTGGTAAGCCTCCATATCTTTCTTGTTATGAGGCAACTAGGACTGCATGCTAAACTCCAAATGCGTCAAATCCATCTCTGATTATTGCACAAATCGTCTTCCAACTAAGCAGACAGGAATCCTGTCGAGAGGGCCTTGAGTTGGTCACCAGTTGGTACTTGCAAGGAATGTAGCATAAATCATCTGTTATTCAAATCACTTGGCACCAACTACATATTCATTATGGTAACACATAGGACCACAAATCTCCACCTTCCCCCTCTGTAATGCTGCATCTGCTCTAATAGTGTGTGAGATCTGAGAAATGGCTCTGGCTTCCAGCACCACGGGATGGGTGACGCCATCTGGAACCTGGGGCACAATGGATGGAATGGATTTCATCAGGTTTATTGGCCACTTGCCTTATTTATTGTATGGGTTGCCACTGGCAATCCACGTCCCGCACATCGGTAGCCACCAAAACCAGCAGATGTCCCATGCATTGCAAAGGGATCATCCTCCGGCCCTGACACACGTCATTTAAAAATTGTTGACTCTGCTTCAGTAAATAAAAAAACATTTTTATTCAAATGATTCATCACAAAGGATTGCTACCAATCAAGCCACAGCTGTTATCTCAAAATGGGAGCCAATTAAACAAAGAATCAATTGATTTTCAAGAAATTAGAATGCAATAGGAGTTAATGCTTTAAACTTTAATTTCTTACCTCTGTTTGTACCATAGCTGGTCGTTGTGTTCTAAGCATTTTGACAGTCTGAAAGATATCCACAACACCCTCGTACCTCATTCTTTCCAATACAATACTAAGTGTTATGAAAACACCAGTCCTCCCAACACCAGCACTGTGGGGAGACAAAGAACAGTTAATTAAATGACAATCAAAAGTCTGAGAGACTGCATCGGTAATAGCTTCTCACACGCTACGCAATTATTAAATATAATACTAGAGCCACTATGTATGAATGTGCTACTGTAAGCCCTATTAACACACCAGCCAGTGCCGATATTTCTAAGAACCAGAGATCGTAAAGAGTCTGTAAAGCCTGTGGAGCAATAGGCTTTTAAAAACATGACTGACTTATTTGACAGTGTTCACTTTTAATTGCTGTAATGTAAAAGCATCTCTTCAGTGTACTTCAACAATAATGGGAGCCTTTCCACATACAGACACTGAAGCTTTCAATATTGCTGTGGTCTGTACAATTAAACCATGCTGCAAAAGTATGAATATAGATGTGGCTTTTGTTGGCTGCCTTTTGCTTTCAGTTAAATAATATGTTCTGTTTGGCCTTTTTTATCCCCTTCTCAATCTAAGGATTGCAATATAACTGTTATTTCTTGGCTTATCATTTCTTGCCTTCTCTTTTGACCTTCAGGCTTTTATCCTTAACGCAATTTTCTCACCAATGAAAGAATGAAGCATTTAAAATTAATATGATCTTAAAAATTTGCCCGAAGTTTTAGTTATTAAGCTGCTGAATTTACCAATTATTTCCATTGAGGTGAAGTTGCACAGCCAACACTTGCAGGGCAAGACATCATTGAGATAAGACAAACGAAATGGAGAAAAGCAATAGTGTTCCTAACCTGGAATTGGACCCGAAATAATTCTGTTTGAGAATCTATACATAAATTCAAAAGGGCCATCCCAGGTTTTAGGTTTTTGCTCAACGTTCACCCCAAGTGATGTGTTGTGCAAATGGTTCTGAATGGTGCAAAACAATAATAATAATATAATAATAATTATTATATATTTTATTGTCATTGCACATAAGTGTAACGAGATTTGGTATGCAGCTTCCATCGGATGTCATAACTTAAACAACTAAAATTTAGATACCCAGAGAAACATGATTTATAAAAAACAGTAAAACTTACCGTAATTAAAAAAGAATTAGTTTCTGTGAACTTAAATATTTCTTAAATATATGTACATTAAAATATATGTTTTATTTAATGTGCATTAAATAAAAATATTTAAGTTCGCAGAACTATTTTTTACAGTTTAATGCACATTTCATTTAATGTGCAATAAAAACTCCAACCTACTGAAATAAAGATGAGTAAATTGGCAGAATGTTACATTTTATATTTTAGAAGAAACTGGGTCTAAGGAGAAAGTAACTTTGAAGGGAAAAGAATGAGAGAGCAATATTTAGTGGAGCACAAAATAATCAGACAAAAAACGATGGCACCATGCAGCACCGACCCATGATCATAGCGAAGAGCCTGGTGGCCCACACATACTCATGTTTTCTTGTGTCCAAATGATTGAAACATTCTGCATCAAATTCCTGTCTCTATAAACTGGAATCTGACATCTTTATCCCAAGTTGATGATATCAGATTTCTTTCAGAACAGAATATGAAAAGGTACTTGTTAGGAATTTCAAACCACCCATCCTGGGTTTGCCGAGTACATCAGAGTTCCACTGGTGACCACAGCGTTTCCCAGATCTCATCCCTCGTGTGAAGTTATTAACCTGAATTTTTATACATGCGGCACCCCGTGGTCATTAAAGATTTCTCAATAGTTATATTCAAAAGGCACATTGTGGCAGCTTGTGTGCCATCTTATTAATTGCTTTGCAACACTCCAAACTATCATTACACTGCAATGTAGTTACCTTTTTTGCTTTAACTGCTTCCCTAGTACAACCGATCAAGACAAGGAACATTAAAAAGATTACTCACCTACAATGAACACTGATGGGTCCATCCTGGCCAAATTGCTCTTTTGTCTTATGTACTTGGCCAATGAAATCAATAAACCCTTCTCCAGATTTTGGCACTCCTTGCTCTGGCCAGTCAGTAAATTGGAATTGCCTCACCGTGCGTGACTGACCATCCTGTTTCACCCGATAGAAAAAGAACACAATATGGTTGGATACAAATCAAGATAGACACACAAAAAAACAGTTCAGCTGAAGGGCCTTTGTTAAACCTTTTTCTCTTTCCACTAGACACTGCTGGGCCTGTTCAGTATCTCCAGCATTTTTTATTTCCATAAGAAATATAAGCTTTTCAGAGCCACGCACATAACTTTGTTTTTGGAAGACCAATTAACCGGATAGCCAATTAATTTGATGTAACAGTTTAAAATATTACACTACCGTCTTTGAACCGATGGACTTTTATTTAAATTAATGCAGTATCTCTTTACTTTAACTTATTAAACTTTTGGCTTGGTGTTGTTCTTGTTTAAAAATTGCTTGGAATTCTGGAATGAGAAAGGTTGATAACGTTGCAGTCTTGATAACCCAGCAAGGCAAATGCTTAAATTAAATGCTATTCGTATGAATATTAAGAGCAACATATTTATAAGCCAATTTGCAATATTCATCTTATTAGGTATAGCTAGAGCGAAATTAAATTACAGATACTAAAACTACAGGTTTACATATCTTAAACTGGTATTGATAACAGAAAATTAGTTCAATCTCTTCTAAACCAATCTTCTTGGAATGAAGAAGTTGAATAGATTGTACATCATTAGAGCTGGTTTATATTTTTCATAATCTGGCCTGATGCTGAGTGTTAAATCTGAATACCAGCCAGGAAACAGGAACAAAACCCTTTATAATATTATGTTTTATCTTCAAGAAGGAACTGCAGATGTTGGAAAATCGAACGTAGACAAAAATGCTGGAGAAACTCAGCGGGTGAGGCAGCACCTATGGGGCGAAGGAAACGGGCAACGTTTCGGGTCGAAACCCTTCTTCAGACTAATGTGAGGGTGGGTGGCGTGGGGGGGGGGCGAATAAAGGAAGAGGTGGAGCCAGAGGGCTAAGGGAGAGCTGAGAAGGGGAGGAGAAAGTAAGGACTACCTGAAATTAGAGGTCAATGTTCATACAGCTAGGGTGCAAACTGCCCAAGCGAAATATGAGATGCTGCTCCTCCAATTTACGGTGGTCCTCACTCCGGCCATGGAGGAGGCCCAGGACAGAAAAGTTGGATTCGGAATGGGAGGGGGCGTTGAAGTGCCGAGCCACCGGGAGATCAGGTTGGTTATTGCGAACCGAGCGGAGGTGTTCGGCGAAGCGATCGCCAAGCCTATGCTTGATCTCACCGATGTAGAACAACTGACATCCAGAGCAGCGGATGCAATAGTTGAGGTTGGAGGAGGTGCAGGTGAACCTCTGCCGCACCTGGAAAGACTGCTTGGGTCCTTGAATGGAGTCTAGGGGGGAAGGTAAAGCACCAAGTGCAGCATTTCTTGCGGTTGCAAGGGAGAGTGCCTGAAGAGGGGGTGGGAAGGGTGGGAAGGGACAAATTGACCAGAGAGTTACGGAGGGAGCGGTCTCTGCGGAAAGCAGAGAGGGGAGGAGATGGGAAGATGTGGCAAGTGGTGGGATCACGTTGGAGGTGGCGAAAATGTCGGAGGAGCATTTGTTGTATGTGACGGCCGGTAGGGTGGAAGATGAGGACAAGAGGGACTCTGCCCTTGCTACGTGTGGGGGGGGATGGCGAGTGAGAGCAGAGTGACGGGGTATAGAAGATGCCATGGTGAGTTTTATAATCGTTAGTATTGTTATTGTTGCTCCATTCTCCTCTGTCCCATCCCTGTTCTTGTATTCAGATCCAGCCGAGTAGTATTGCAGCAGCACCGAAATAGATCTTCCAGGCCATTCACAAATTTCCAATGCAGTAAACCATGAATCTACTATAAGTTTCCAGTTACAGCCTTCAATAATATTTGTTTAACTTGCCCATTTTTGACATCCAATGCACAATTCCTCATAGATTGGTAGAACTGTAGGGGAAGCTTGCTGATTTGTCTAATAATTTATGTCACTTTTCCTCCACTTATTTCCACTTTTTGCCCTTACTCCGTAGATTCAGAGCATCCTTCTTCATTGAAACTGTTCCATTTGCCTCAGATCAGCTGTCATAAGGTCATAAGTGGTAGGAGCAGAATTAGGCCATTCGGCCCATCAAGTCTACTCCGCCATTCAATCATGGCTGATCTATCTCTCCTTCCCAACCCGATTCTCCAGCCTCCTCCCCATAACCTCTGACACATGTACTAATCAAATATATATATATATGTATCTGCCATAAAAATATCCACTGACATGGCCTCCACAGCACTCTGTGGCAAAGAATTCCAAAGATTCACCATCCTCTGACCAAATAAATTTCTCCTCATCTCCTTCCTAAAAGAAGGTCCTTTAATTCTGAGACTAAGACCTATGGTTCCAGACTCATTCACAAGTGGAAACATCCTCTCCACATCCACTCTATCCAAGCCTTTCACTATTCTGTATGTTTCAATGTGATCCCCCCTCGTCCTTCTAAACTCCAGCAAGTACAGGCCCAGTGCCGATAAACTCTCATCATCGGTTAACCTACTCATTCCTGGGATCATTCTTCTTCATCATCATTCTGTTATTAAACTTTTCCCATGGAAGATCTGCCCTTGGAAACTAATGCCCCAGTTCCAAATGCTTGTCCGTTCCAAATCATTTGCCAGTCCAAAGTCCTTGATGAAGTTGTACCCTTCCCAGAACTCTCTTCGTAAAAGCCTCCTTCGTAAAGCTTCGTAAAAGGTCGGATTTCAATTGCCGCCAGTGGCATTCCAAATCACAAATGTTAACCCATGTACTGACTTGAGATAATTTATCCCTCTCTGCACTATGGGACCTGGCTGTAATATTTGACACAGCATACCACATCACGTTTCCAAAGCCTCCATTCCCCAGCTTGGTGGTTGAGATGCTGAGGTAGAGATTTTGCTTGTATTTATCAAATTATATCCAGAGATATATAACCTCCAATGCTCTTTCTGTTCCCACAGTATTGTGTCCAATATGATCCCTGCCACAAACTAATTTCCCTGGCCATGGACACCATGGAGACAAACTGAACCCAACTCTTTGTTGCCTTGTTGGCGAAGCCGGGACCTTTGCAATGCAGATCTTGGCTTCCCCTTTGGATACTCATCTCCAATTCTGTCATGTGACCCAGCTCCATCCCTGCCTCCATTCATCTCCTGCTGAAACCTTTGCTCTCATCTTTATTAATCCTTAAGTTGGAGTACAGCTGTACATTTCTGGCCTGCCTACTCCTCAAGCTTGAGGTCATCACAAACCTATCCCCGTTGTACAATTTTCTTGATTGGCATGGTTGAAATTTGTTTGATAATGCAGACTGTGCATTCTGTCATGCCAACTGAGCTGTGTAACTATATAAAATTATTCACAACATATCTCTGTACTTTATTTAACTACTTCAATACCATGAATGGTTTTCTGAGGCACAGAATTTCACAACCCTTTAAACTTTTTTTTGGCATCAGCTTTGACAGCAGGGGGAGACAGATTTCTATAGCTAATCACTTAGGGCACGTTAACCTCCGTTTGCATAGCCCTTTGAAGAGCTGGTGTTAGTAGTGTGGAAACTGCAGGATTATTTCAGGGAAGAAGGCAGTAGAATGGGGCTGAGAGGGAAAGACATATCAGCCATGATTGAATTGCAGAGTAGACTCAATGAGCTGAATGGCCTCATTCTGCCCCTATGATTTATGGACTTATTTGAAGATAGGCTTTTCCAGTCCTAATGTCTCTTTCTTCTGTAAAGTCACTCTCATCTTTGGTCTATATCCTTTAATTGTGTAGGAGACACAGAAGAACCGCTGCTTGAGTTTGCTTTCACGCCTGTCAATTCTACTGTCAAAAATCAGCCTTGGATTGGAGAGCAGTAGTTTTAAGAGGAGGTTGGATAAACTTGAATTGGTTTTTCCGTAACATCGGAGGCTAAGGGGCAACTGGATAAAATTGGTTAAAATTTAGAGAGACATTGGGTATATGGTCAGACTCTTTATCCCTGTGTGGAAATGTCAAATACTTGAGGGCATATCTTTAAGATGAGAGAGGAGAAGTTTAAAGGAAAGTGCTGCCAGGGAAGGTGGAAACAGGTACGAAAGCAATGTTTAAGAGGCATTTAGACAGGAACATGAACAGGCAGGGAATAGAGGGATACAAACCCTGTGCAGGCAGATAGGATTCGTTAGATTGGCATCATAGTTTGCACAGACATTGTGGGCCAAAGGGCCCCTCCTGTGTTGTACATGTAATGGGTAGGAAGAAACTGCAGATGCTGGTTTACACCAAAGATAGACATAAAATGCTGGAGTAACTCAGCGGGTCAGGAAGCATCTCTGGAGAAAATAGGTGATGTTTTGTGTTGAGATCTTTCTTCAGACAGCCTGAGTAAGGGTCTTGACCTAAAACGTCACCAATTCCTTTTCTCCAGAGACGCCATCTGACCTGTTTGCATTGTCATGCGTTCTCTGTTGTGAGCTTAATTTGAAATAATTTCCCAACAAACCTGCAGGTGCTTGCCATCCCTTTCAATCATGTTTTAGGACCTGCTTTCCTGCATTTGGTCCAATCTGGGTACAATTCCCATGCCTGTGATTTACTCTCTCAGGATAAAAGGGCAATGTCATTGCAAAGCACCTAAACATGCTTTGTGTTTGTCGTAAATAGATCATACATATGGAAGCCATTGACCAAGCTTATATGATGCACCAAAACCACAATAGCATTTCATTAACAAATAATACATTTACCAGAGCTAAATAAATCAAGCAGTACAACAATGAACTTGTAGCCACCATTTCTTGTCAATACAAGCAATGCGTGGATTCTGACTCAAAGCTATATAATTGTCTCTGGAATTCTCTGCCACAGAGGGTAGTTGAGGCCAGTTCATTGGCTATATTTAAGAGGGCGTTAGATGTGGCACTTGTGGCTAAAGGGATCAGGGGGTATGGAGAGAAGGCAGGTACGGGATACTGAGTTGGATGATCAGCCATGATCACATTGAATGGCGGTGCAGGCTCGAAGGGCCGAATGGCCTACTCCTGCACCTATTTTCTATGTTTCTATGTTTCTATTTTTTTTTTTAAATTGTGTTTTTGTAAAGCTTGATTTTCATGAATATTGGAGAGTCACATCACTATGTTCCAAATTCAAAGCATTTGTACTGCAGCTGAGATTCTAGACAGACAACATTTCTGGGGTGGCCAGATTGTTACTTCCAAATTTAAAATTCAGCCCATGAAGTGTCTAAAAATGCTAAAACAAAAATAGCAGTGACAACAAGACACAACAATCTGTGATGAAGTTGAGCAAAAGTGGGTCCCATACATATAGGCTTGTCTGTGGATCCTGCAGAAATACTATTTGTCAGCTTCCTGCATAAACATAGAGATGAGGCTCACTGAGAAGTGAAAAAGGAAAAACAGTCGACTCACTCTTGCATCCGTGACCTTGAACTCTCTGAGAATGTACTGAGGCATGTTGTACTCCGCCATGGGATCAACTACAAAATACTGATACCTCGCCGATCGCTCTGCAGGCCAATACTGGTGACATTTCTCCTGTAAAATGCAAAGACAATTGTAAATTTCATTGCAGTTCTTCACCTGTTCCGTTCATTTATTGGGGCCTCCTTGGTGTTCTAATGTGAGATGATACACTCTGTGAAGTTGTTCCAGTAGCAGTTTTTAGTCGTACTCTCAAGAGGTGTCTTGTTAATCGCAGGTGTGTGGTTGATTTAAAGACAGGTTGGGTTACACTGTTCAATTCGGCACTTAAGGGCTTTCATTTATGTTTGGGTATGTCTGGTGAGAACTGAAATACGTGAATGTCCAATGCCTAATGCCATGAAAATTCAAAAACAAACAAAAGCTTTTTGCTGTACCTCGGTACACGTGACTATAAACTAAACTGAACTGAACTTACAGCATGGTGCTCAACTTCAACGGTAAACAGATTAGATTTACAGAACGACTTCTCATTGGGTTTCTGATACTCTTTCATTTACTATGTATTGCCAACACATTCTTCTTTAAGTATATCTTACAGGGTTTGGGGATTTCCTTCTCAATATTGAAAAACTAACTGATCTCCTTTGTTTCGGAATGAGATTGTAATAAGATACTATTCAGTAGATGCTTCCCCAAGGCATGTTCTCGGTGTGTGTCAGACTTACTCTGCCCATCTCTCTGAGCTTGGTTAGCATAACCACGATTGTTGAATTGTGCTCCCAAAGCATTCTCCAGAAATCTTCTGTTGTCTCAGCTAGGGGCCCTTGCGTGGCTATATAGGCTTTCTGCTGTCTGTAAACAAAACAAACCAACATTCACATGTAGCCACACTGTTACTGAACCACATTCACATTCACAGCCTCAAACATTCCTCACGTCGACTCTAGTTATTCAAATACAATTATGAATAAGAAAACACCACTTTTTATTTGCTCTATAGAGAATCCAATGGGATAGAAAGTGTGGTAAAGCATGAGTTAAAACTGTTTTGTTTTTGCAATTTTTTGCAATAAGGGACAACAATTATATTTTATTGCAGCTCTGTTGGTTCACAAACCCGACTTCAAACACAAAATGCTCAGCGGGTCAGGCAACGTCTTTGGAGAAAAGTAAATACAGTTATGTTTTGGGTCGAAACCCTTCTTCGGACTCTGCATTTGCGGTCCCTTCTTAGTCACCAATTTCTTTTCTGCAGAGATGCTGCCTGACCCGTTGAGTTACTCCGGCATTTTTGGCTTTCTTCAGTGTAAACCAGCATCTGCAGTTCCTTCCTACATTTATTCATTCTGTGCAATATGTTAACAGAGAACTAATAAAGAATGTACTATTTTATTATGTTTGTTGACAAAACTTTGCAACAGATTGGTCACAATGAAAAGTCAAAGACTAGATCTTTACTGCAATGAGGAGATTAATGGGCCTGTCTCTTAGGCCTCTTAGGCGACTTTTTAGGCCCTTCTTCTTGCATGAAACATAAACCAAATGAATTGTTAGATCTCAAGCCAAGTGTTGAGCAGCCAGGTTGTTGTCTCTGTGTCAATGTCTGCCAGGCCCTGAGCTCCATTTGGTGGGTGTTAGAGCGGGCACCCAGAGATTACATGGTTGGCTGTCTGCAGGAGACTGCAGAAGACTATGCAGTCGCCACATGGTCGTCACATGTTCGCGGGTGGTTGCTGGGGAGTCGTCTTCATGGTCGTGATAAGTTCCCGCATTCTGTGAATGAGTCGCGGCCTCATTATGGTTGCCGTAAATTTTTCAACATGATGAAAAATTAGCGCCGACCAGAATGAAGCCGTCATTGAGAGTAGTGAGAATTCTCGTGCCATAGGTGGGTTGCCAGGAGGTCCTAGTGAGTTGCCAAGAGGTCGAAGGTTCTCGTAGGTTGTAGCCGGTGCTGACCAGTGAATTTCATTGGCTCATTGGGAAAAAAAAGCAGTAGTTTTCAGAACCAAGGATAACCGACCGGTAATGTTAAATGTCCGTCGAACCTCACAGCCGTGTATCTCTGACTTCTTAAATGTTGTCTCCACTACTTCTCCCCCCTTATTTTAAAGGACTTACCATACACTGTGCTTCAGCCATCTTAATTACAGCGCCAACCTTCCTGTTCATTGCAGTGTGTGTCTGTATGACCTTGGCTTGGCAGCGTGTGAATTTCACTGAGACAGCACTCCCCCCGCTTGCCCTGTCCCTCGTCTACATACGTTGGTGAAGGAAGGGGTGGGTGTGTGTGTGTGGGTGTGGGGGGTGGTGTGTGTGTGTGTGGGTGTGGGGGGGGGGGTGGTGTGTGTGTGTGTGTGTGTGTGTGTGTGTGTGTGTGTGTGTGTGTGTGTGTGTGTGTGTGTGTGTGTGTGTGTGTCTGACAGTCGCCGTTACAGTTGCCGGCAATCCTGAAAAATCGCCTACGTGGGACAGGCCCATTACTCCATGAAATATCTATCTCACAGGTGGAATGACATTCAAGCATTGTTCAAGTTGTTGAAAAAGAGGGCATATGGTTCATATAATGAAGATGAGTTCAAAGTTCCCTGGCTTTTAGTTGTTACTATGTCCTGGTCAAATCAGAGCTGGGAATCATTATCAAATTGCTACCTCTGCGTGAAACAGAATATGAGTATAACTTGGTGGTTGCAAGCCAAAAACCTGATGGAGAGACTCATTTAAATGCAGAATAATGACAATCTGGAAGGCCTGGTCATAGTCACGCAGCACAGAAACAGGCCCTTCAGGCCAACTCATCAATGATGACCAAGATGTCCCATCAAAGCTAGTCATTTGCCTGCGTTTGGCCCACGTCCCACTAAACCTTTCCTATCCTTGTATCTATCCACGTGCTATTTAAATGCTGCTACAGTACCCGCGTCCACTACTAGTGGGGTAGTGACTAGTGGGGTGCCTCAGGATGCACTAGTAGTGACTAGTGGGATGCCACAGGGTCAATGCTGGAACCCGAGTTATTTATAATTTATATTGACAATTTGGACGAGGGAATTAAATGTAACAACTCCAAGTTTGCGGATGACACAAACCTGGGTGGCAGTGTGAGCTGCGATGAGGATGCTATGAGGCTGCAGAGTGACTTGGATAGGTTGGGTGAGTGGGCAGATGCATGGCAGATGCAGTACAATATGGATAAATGTGAGGTTATCCACTTTGGTAGCAAGAACAAGAAGGCAGATTATTATTTGAACGGTGTCAGATTAGGAAAAGGGGAGGTGCAACGAAACCTGGGTGTCCTTGTACATCAGTCACCGAAAGTAAGCATGCAGGTACAGCAGGCAGTGAAGAAAGCAAATGGCATGTTGGCCTTCATGACAAGAGGATTTGAATATAGGGGCAAGGAAGTCCTACTGTAGTTTTACAGGGCCCTGGTGAGACCCCACCTGTAGTATTGTGTGCAGTTTTGGTCTCCTAATTTGAGGAAGGACATTCTTGCTATTGAGAGAGTGCAGCATTAGTTCACCAGGTTAATTCCCAGGATGGCGGGACTGACAAATGATGAAAGAAAGGATCAACTGGGCTTATATTCACTGGAATTTAGAAGAATGAGAGGGGATCTTATAGAAACATACAACATTCTTAAGGGATTGGACAGGAAACATTGATGCAGGAAAAATGTTCCTGATGTTGGGGGGGGGGGGGGGGGGGGGGGGGGGGTGGGGTCCAGAACCAGGGGTCACAGTTTAAGAATAAGGGGTAGACCATTTAGGACTGAGATGAGGAAAAACTTTTTCACGCAGAATGTTGTGAATCTGTGGAATTCTCTGCCACAGAATGCAGTGGCGGCCAATTCACTGAATGTTTTCAAGAGAGGGTTAGATTTAGCTCTGCGAGCTAATGGAATAAAGTGATATGGGGAGAAAGCAAGAAGGGGTTACTGATTTTGGATGATGATATTGAATGGCGGTGCTGGCTCAAAGGGCTGAATATCTAATTTTCTATATTTCTATATTTCTACCATCTACCATCCTTGGAAGAGGTTTAAACAAAAATATTTAGCCCTTTTAATGTTACTTTAACATTTCAAAGTTATTTAATTTTTGAAGGTAGACACAAAATACTGGAGTAACTCAACAGGACGGGCAGCATCTCTGGAGAGAAGGGATGGGTGATGTTTCAGGTTGAGACCCTTCTTCAGATTTTAATTTAATTTATTTTAGTTTATATTAATAAAAAAATATTTTTTGGACGGGAAGCATATTTGCATTATAAAGTAGTTATGTTACTGAGGGACAGAGTTGATGTGTTGAATAATGACCACCTCAGAATGATTACAGGGCGATAAGTATATCAAAATAATTAATAAAATGTGAGAGTGAAGAACTAACCCAGAGATAATGGTGTCTTCTTAAAATATTTTACTTTAATTTAATTTTGGGCCTGCTCCCACTAT
Organism: Raja brachyura; assembly: GCA_963514005.1. The sequence goes on from OY740783.1 coordinate 90,769,791, forward strand.
CAATTTGGCCACCAACTACGACAAATCACTGATGTGTGAAAATAATTACAGTAATCTCATTACTGCATTTGAGAAATCATTTGCAGTTCATTGTTGGTCAATTCTATGGCTGCTTTATAATTTGCAAAGAATAATCTCATCTCAGGCTTCACTGACTGTGAATGCACTGGAGAGGGTACAGAGAAAGATTGACAAGAGAAGTTCGGGGATGAGAGGAACACAGCTGCAGGGATGGGCTGAAGATGCTGGGAGCAGGGGAGGTTAAAGTGAAGATTTGATCAAAGATTTTACAATCATGAAAGGTGGACATTAGGTCAAGAAATTGGAAACGGTTTCCAATAGTTGAAGAATCAATCACCAGAGGACATGGAGTTATGCAAGGAGAAATTAGTTTTGAGGATGCAGTGCAGAGTGAAGAATGCTGATTCAATAACAGCCATGAGAAAAGATTGCAGAGAGAGAGTGCAAGGGAAATATAGACTTTCTATGCCAAATATCCTCCAAAGCTGTACAATTTGATGAGCCTTATAATCTATGTATGAATATTAAAATGCAAGTGCAAACATGACCTTTAAAATATTTTATTTTTGTATTTCTTTGGAATGTACTATTTTACAAATCTGCTCTTGATCTTGCAGCATGTACCACAACAGTTTAATAGAGAGAAGCAAAAGGTATCTTCTGTTTATATTTAACTAAATACAGCTTAAAATATAAACTAACTCTACTGATTATTAATAATCAGGGTTGGTAGCCAAGAATACATTTTAATTGGATTTATTCCAATTCAATTGTTTGTTGAACCTGTACAGTAGGTCCCATGATGAAAGAGGCCATATGATAAGGTATAGTACCATGGTGGCTATATTACTGAGCCACTAATCCATAGGTTGGAACCATGTAGGTTGGGACCAATGATGTTGTACTAGAAGCCACCAGCATGGCAGCCAGGGAATTAAAATGCAATTCTCAAAATAAATCAGGGTTAAAAACAATAGCATGGTGATACAAGGACCTGCAGATGCTGGAATCTGGAGCAAAACACAAGTGCAGAGGTAACTCACTGGATCAGGCACCATTTGTGGAAGGAATGGATAGATGATGACTTCGCACGTCGGGACCCTTCTTAGGAAATTTGGTTGTCAAAACCCACTTGAAATATGCAATCCTTACCAATCTGGTTCATAAATGATTCCAGAGTGCCAACAATGTGGTTGACCCCTAATATCATCTAAAGTGGTCCAGCAAAGTACTGGCCTGGGAGATCTTCAGTATAGGTGTGCTAATCCATCACTGTGCAACATTTGCAAGGGCTTTGGCTACTTCAGGCTATGTTTTACATCAGGGCAAGGCATTTCCTTATGTACCAGTGCAGAGTGAGGATAGGAAAATATTCAAGTGACGGTGGTGGGATTATATCTTTGGAGGCACAGGGTTGGAAGAAGGTTGTCTGGCAGCAGCCATTAACTAGAGTACAGGTACTTTGTGAGGTGAGGTCTATGCTCATTGAGTGAGATAAGAGCATGGGAATTTGGCTACTAGTGTGGTCTATGCTCATTGAGTGAGATAAGAGCATGGGAATTTGGCTACTAGTGTGGACTTCCTACCTAAGGAAAGATGTACTTGCGACAGAGGGAATGCAAGATCGATTCCTAGGCTGGGAAACTTTGCTCGATGAGGACAAAGTAAGAAGACTGGGTCTAAGCTCTCAAATGTAGAAGAACGTAAGACAATCTCATTGGTTTACATTTTGAAGAGGGTTGATGGGGAGGGGTGGGTGACGCAGTAATAATGGACTGCTGTGTCTAGAATCAGAAATATTCAGCGGTTCAATCATGACTGAGATGGGAAGGGCTTTCTTCACTCAACGAATGGTGAATATTCAAATTCCTCTACCTCGAGGGCTTTAGAGATTGCAGAGGTTATTTAAGTCAGACATTGGATATAGGAAAAATCAAGGGAGATAAGTTTAATACTGGGATACAAAATCAACCATGGTCTTATTAAATAGCCCAGCAAGGTTTCTAATGCTTATTATGTTCTTATGCAGATATATTATTGTTTTTGCTTACCTGTACCCATCAATGAAACTGGCATTGATATAGTCCGAGCCCTCAACTCCTCTTATTGGCTGTAGACATACTCTTGTGGATTCATATGGCATAATATTAACAAGGCGATTCTTGAATTTGTTACATGGAAGATTGGCACTAATGAATCTTGATGTGTGAGCTTTAGTGTTGGCTAGACGCTGTGGAAAAACAAAATACATTTTTTTTGGGGGGGATATTTCAGAGAATGAGTACACTTTGTAGCTCCAATCAGGTTAAAAATGGATGTAACATTTGTAGAAGCGAAATGATGGGGACAAGGCTGGCGGGATGTTAAAACATCTTTGAAATACGTGGAGAAAGCAGACGCACTGATCAAATAGGAGACCTCACTTTCTAATCCCAAAATGGAAAATCTCACCCCATTTCCAATCGACCACCAGTTTACCACGTTCTGATGATAACATTATCCATTAAAGCCATGGATTGAGCAGTCAATGTTCTTCAGAGGTTGAATTTTACATTATTGGAGTAAAATTACTTTGGATCTAATTTGATTAGTGATCATGAACTAATCTGACTGGTAATCTTTCACTGTCTATCACAGTCACTGCTACAAAAAGGCTGCCAGCATCATCAAGGACCCACACAATCCTGGCCACACACTTATCTCCCCGCTATCTTCAGGTTAGAAGGTACAGGAGCCTGAAGACGGCGATGACCAGGTTCAGGAATAGCTACTTCCCCACAGCCATCAGGTCATTAAACTTGGCTCCGCAAAACTCTGAACATTAATAGCCCATAATCTGTTATTTGTACTTTATCTGCTTATTTATTGATGTGTCTATATATTTATATGATGGTATATGGACACACTGATATGTTCTGTAGTCATGCCTACTATGTTCTGTTGTGCTGAAGCAAAGCAAGAATTTCATTGTCCTATCAGGGACACATGACAATAAACTCTCTTGAATCTTCAATCTAATCATCAATACTGCATGCATATTATGTTCTCATTCCCAACATATCCCCAGGGCCGAATGGCCTTCTCCTGCACCTATTTTTCAATGTTTCTAAGTAAGTAAAAGGTGTAAAACCCTCTGGAGATTATCATTGGCTTCATTGTGTTCACATAGATTTGTGATGATGACTGCAATAATAACATTTCCTCTGCGTTTTTACTAATGTAGAGATCTTTGCCTCACAATTGGATTGCACAGTGTCAGGTTTCTGTGTAAAACAGAACTCAATTTCAATTGAAACAAAATTACTTGTAAAGAATATCATGGACCGAAGATCGTCATTTTCCATGTTTCCGGGTTGTTTGTGAATGTGTGGAGCTCTGTCATACACTCTGAAATTAAATGGCACACCACATTGGGCATGCAATTTGATCCAAGTGACCATTGGCCTATCTTGCACCCTCTCCCCACTCCCCCCCCACCCCCCCCCCCCCCCCCGCCCCTCTAACAACTCTCACTCTGTGCTCTGGTAACATACTTGAAAGGACCATTCTATATCCTGTGATGTTTGTTGATCTCTGCAAGAAGGTGGACAGGGACAAAGGAAAGACATTTGCCAAGCAACAGGGTGAGTGATACGGGAGGGAATGGAAACCTAATGGATTGCTTCAGAGATCAGGTGTGTGACTTGATAGGCCAATTGCCTCCTACTGCACCATCATGGCTCATACAAAACTGTAGAGTGAAAAAAAAATTACATTTTTTGACTGATGAGCAGTTTCCAATTCTGAATCTACAGATAAGAATTCTATTTCGAAGAGTTTCTCCATTACCTTGAACTCCAATTCCATGCCGGTGACATTTTCTCCCGGCTCCACTTGTGTCAGCTTTTGGATGTATGCGTACAGGTTTCTGGCTGGCACTTCGGTATTTCCACAAGTCACTGCTTCAAGCAGTGCATCATGAATAAAGATATATTGGTCCTCAGTCTGTACCATGTAATTCCTCTGTGATCTCATTAGCGTTACGTGACCATAAATATCTACAGTTTTCTCATGCTTTATTCTCTCTAACATGGCATCTATTACAATGAAACATCCGGTCCTTCCAACACCGGCACTGGAAAACAAAATCAAAACGAAAGACAATATTGAATAAGCATTGGAGCAGATCCTTTGATGTTATATACCCTTTATGAGCAGCACCAATGCAATCTCTCGAATCCTCCGATGTTATGTTTACTTATCTTACAGATGATACATTTTGTGACCTTGCAAGTGCTTTCAGCTTTATATCTACGTAAATGAGCTGTAACATTTCAGAGTGAACTGGCTTTCAATTTATCAATTTTGTTTCAAATGGTTTTAGCATGACTTTCTCCACCAATAATGAGAACATTTAACCTGAACATAACTAACACAAATCCTAATATAGGAGACTAGCAATTAGAATACTCCCAAGCCTTGTTTATTGACTTTAACTGCATGAATAAATGGGACAGATTGATCAACACACAATTTTAATTTGTTTAGTTTAGTTTAGAGATACAGCAGGGAACTTGGCCCTTCAGCCCACGCCAACCATTGATTACTCATGCACACCAGTCCTATGTTAACCCATTTTTGCATCCACTCCCTATACATTAAAGGTAATTTACAGAAGCCAGTCATCTTATAAACACAGAGTTTCTCCAGCTTTTTGTGTAACCCTCGATTCTCCAGCATCTGCAGTTCCTTCTTTAACATCTTATAAACACATTCGTCATTGGGATGTGGGTGGAAGTTAGAGCATCCAGAGGAAAGCCATGTGGTCACAGGGAGAACATGCAAAATCAACACAGACAATGCTCGAGTCCAGGATTAGACGCGTATCTCTGGTGCTGTGAGGTAGCAGCTATACCTATTGCACCACCGTGCCAACCCACACAGATATTATTTGTCCTTCTTAGCCAGTTTGTATGTGAAAATTTGCAAAGATAATTTGAATAAACAAAAAAAAATCAAAAAAAAAATCAAAAGGGAACAGATCAGTTTCATCTCCCCCATTTAGTCAGTCGGTGCTCCTGGCGAGAGGCATTAGCATGCGGATCATATAGTGTTCACCAATGTGTTGTGGTTGTATGTACAGAGGACATGCTAGAGGGATGCGTGAATTACAATTTTTGTTTTTAGCAATGAGTCATGCCAACGCTCATGAATGGAAATGAGTCATACTTCATTGGTCCCTCACGGATTATTACTTTCATAAGATTCATGACTATTTGATCTTAAAGTTCTGAAATATATAGTTTCACATATTTTCCTATTTCAAGTTCAGGAACAACTTTCCAGCAAAGTTTATTTTTTCTGGCTGCTGAGGTTTTTCTATAAAGTTTGAAGTAGAGGTCTTTGGAAACTGAAATTTTAATTGTAAGACTTCCCTGACAAGGGGCAACAACCTTCCACAGATGTCTGGGACGTAGCTCCACAATGCAAATCGAAAGTTGACCGGTGATGTTTCTCACCTAGTTCCGTTTCTGGCTTGGATGATACTGCTGTTTATTGTTACTAATACCTGCACTGGCAGTAGGTATTGCAGATGCTGCAACTCTGAGCAAAACACAGGAACTTGAGGGGCATCTTTTTCACACGGTGGGTGGTGGGTATATGGAACAAGCTCTAGAGGAGGTGGTTGAGACCGGTACTATAACAACATTTAAAAGACATTTGGACAAATGCTGCAATTGAGCTAAATTCAAAGTGCAGGTGGAACCTAGTAGGTCAGGCAACATTTGTGGAGGGAATGGACAGGCGATGTTTCGAGTTGGGACTCTTCTTCATACTGATTGTGTTTTGGTAGTAGGTTTAAACTGAGACGGGAAATGTTTACTAGGAACCTGAGAGGCAACTTCTTCAAATGGAGGGTGGTGGATATATGGAACTAGCTGTCAGATGAGATAGCTGAGGTAGACATGATAACAGCACTTAAGAGACATTTGGGAAGGCACATGGATGGCAAAGGTTTACAGGTATATGGGGCAAATGCAGGCAGATGGAACTAGTGTAGATGGGGCATTTTGGGTGGCATGGGTACATTAGGCCGTGGGGCCTGTTTCCGTGCTGTATGACTCTGAGTCTACCGACTCATCTGCTGTCATTATAGGGAGTGAGCCTGACAGCTACAGTGTGTGTGTTTGTACTCTCGAAAATACAAAAAAAAATACAAACACAGATCTGAACTAAACCAAACAGACATTTTTGGCATTAAATAAAGAAATTAAGGGTGTATTTTGTACAGACCTTTTACTGACCGTAGGACATTACAGAGCACTGCACAATTAATGAGCCACTTTTGAAGCAGCCTAGCTCATTGTTGTGATGAAGGAAACACGGCAGCTTATTTGTGCACAGCAAGGTCGCATAAACAGCAAGGAGATAACAAGCAAGCAGCCTGATTTAGTGGTTTGTGTAAACGACACATTGAATAAATGCTGTGCCTCTCAGTGCTGCCATGTGTGCCAATCTTGAGCGGCACATGAACCATTGTTGCAATGGTGAATATGATTCTTATGATAACATAATGCACAAAAGCATGAATTGTTTGTTAGAGACACAAGGAACTGCAGATGCTGGAATCTTGAGCAAAACACAGAGTTACATGTTAAGTCAGCCAGCATCTGTGGAGGAAATGGAGTGGCGATGTTTCCAGTCGGGTCCCTTCTTCAGACTGATTGTGCTCAGGGGCAAGATTTAATCAACCTTTTAGGGCTGATTACCCGAGCCTAGCATTTAAGAAGTGCTTTCCAGGGAATAGTAGATGGGAAACAATCCAATCGAGAAGACAGCTCTATTCTGTAGGGTAGTAGCCATGACAGGGTTAACAAAACAAGAACTGGTGATTGAACAGGTGACTCCCACTTAACATCAGAATGTCAAAATCTATAATCGGCAGGTGAGCTGAGCGTGAGAAGCAGTTACGGCAGGAAAGGGAATAATAATAATGAGGGCAAGTTGAAGTGTAAAATATACAACAAAACTTTTACTCCAAGTTGGAAAAAAGAACAGAAGCAAAATTGAACAATGCCCACTGGGTTCAAATGTGTGAAATGTGTTTGAAAATATAAACTATTAATGTGTAATCAGGTGTGATAGTAATGGATGTTACTGAATATTAATACATATTAGTGAATTGGGTGACATACTAAAGTGTTCCTAATTCAGCAAACCACTGTTTTTTAAAATGTAGTGATAAATATTTGGGACAGACTCCAAAGTAAAAGCTCACTCTGTGACTGGTGCCTGAATAAGGAAGCAAATATATCAACAACAGAGTGAATCATTGCTTTGTTGTCATTGATATCTTGTCATTAGTGGATCTTAGTGGCACACATTTTGATTAACATTAACTTTAATGTTTATTTGTTAACATCTAACCAGTCAATGAGAGGATTGATTTTATTTCTAATGAGGATAATAAAACGTTGCATAATCATCTCCCAGCAGCTGAACTTAGTAATGTGTTCAAGACAATATTCCAGCCATATTTGAATAACATAACTGAGCAATGCTATCTCTGTATCTGTGTGAATTCTTTGCACATCTTATTCTGTATTGTTTATTTAGGAAGAATTCACAAATGTAGACATTGTTCAGAAATGTCCATGGTTTCCCTGGATGATGTTATTTGCAGAGCTCAAAGGTTTGACACTCTGGAGTAGATGAAGGGTTTAAGTGATGCCCCAGAGATGCGAGCATTTAACCTTAGCTGATGTTTTGTGACAGTATTGAAGATGGACATTACAATTTCAGAGACACCAACATTCAGGTGAAATGCGCAACTGGAACTTCTCTGTCATTTCAAGTCAATGTAAGATGTGAACCATGGTCAACATCTATACCTCAAATAAATATAGTTTAACTGGGCACTTTTCTTATTATAGTTTACGTTGGAAGAATGGGGAGAGGACAGGGACAGTGGAGATGTAGAGAATGTGGAGAAGAGAGAGCAGAGCGAGGGGGAAGGATGGAGGGAATTTAGGAGGAAAGGTGATGAAAAGGGAGGTGAGAGAGGAGAGGGAGAAGGGGCGGGGTGAAATAAAAGGGATGGAGGGAAGGAGGAAAGAGACAAGAGAGAGAAGGGGAGGGGAGGGAATTCGGAGGGGGTAGACAGAGAGGGGAGGGAGAAGAATGGGGAAGTGAATTTTTAGGCGTCTTCTTCCCTCCTCACCGTTCCCCTGCACCGCCTCTCCTGTGCCCCATCAGGACTTGCATCTATTTCTCCCCTCCCCCTCCCCTTCCACCTGCATTCCTTTCTTTAGCTTCATAATTCACAACTCTTCAATCTTTTTGTCTCACACCTTCTGCCTTTTTCACCTCTGGCTTTTGTGCAACCATCTGCTTATCATAAAAAACGCACTCATCTGGACCCACCTATATTCATGGAGTCGTAGAGTGATAGAAACATAGAAACATAGAAAATAGGTGCAGGAGTAGGCCATTCGGCCCTTCGAGCCTGCACCGCCATTCAATGTGATCATGGCTGATCATCCAACTCAGTATCCCGTACCTGCCTTCTCTCCATACCCCCTGATCCCTTTAGCCACAAGTGCCACATCTAACGCCCTCTTAAATATAGCCAATGAACTGGCCTCAACTACCTTCTGTGGCAGAGAATTCCAGAGACTCACCACTCTCTGTGTAAAGAATGTTTTCCTCATTTCGGTCCTAAAGGAATTCCCCCTTATCCTTAGACTGTGACCCCTTGTTCTGGACTGTGACCCCTTGTTCTGGAAACACCCCCCTTGATACAGTGTGGAAACAGGCCCTTTGGCCTAACGTCCATACTGGCCAACATGTCCCAGCTACACTGGTCACACCTGCCAGCATTTGGTCCATATCCCTCCAAACCTGTCCCATTCATGTACCTGTCTAACTGTTTCTTAATTGTTGGGATAATCTCTGCCTCAACTATCTCCTCTGGTAGCTTGTTCCATACATCTACCATGCTTTGTGTGAAAAAGGTTTACTTTTAAATCTTTTCCCCTTCACCTTAAGGTCTATAACTTGCCAGGCTTTGTTCTGCCCCTCCTCTCTTCCATCTCAATCCCCCACACCACAATCAGTCTGAAGAACAGTCCCGACCCAAAACATTATCTATCTATGTTCTCCATACTGCTGGAACAACTTTGCTACAACACTTTGTGTCTTTTTTTCCTCCAGCATGTTTATCTGTTTTTCTCTGCACTGTATCGCTCTGGGATTCCATGCCATAACCAATGGTTTATAATACCAATCTAATAGTTCATGGTCCCCATAGTTGAGATATTACTTAGAAGACATTCCCTAATTTTCTGCAATTAGATGTTTCCGATTAATTTCCTTCTCATTTTTATAAACCTGTTACTGAGATGCATACATTTTGACCTCTTATACGATTCACAATGAGTTTCAAGGGTGACAAATAGCCCATGCAAAGGCAAAAAAATAAAAAATTAAACGAGGGACAAAATTCACATCGCAGCTGAGATTTTGCAAGATTTATTCCAATCTGACCAATATCAGGTCTGTAATCTGACGTACAGTGAGCCTGAAATTTGGCTGGATGACCAAATGCTATGTTGATAAGAAACGTAATCCATAACATAAAACACACCGTTCCCGTTGAGGCTACAAATATCTCCTTATTGTGTGTTTTCTGCAGTTATTATATTGCATGTAAATTGCTTCTCAGTTTTACACCAGATTGCTGTTATTTTCCCTCATTGACTGGTCATTCTAATTCAAACTCCATTAACACCAGATCCTAGCAGATTATTTTTAACTGAAACTGCCAAAAGCCATGAAATCTTCACTCAACTGCTGTCGATGGAAAGAAGAAGTGGATTTGCAGCAATACTCAAATATGTGTCAACATCCGAACAGCAAAATTATGACAAATTCCACCTTGTGCCCAGTGGAACAATGCTTGTTGCAATGAAAAGCTAATCTACTGGAAGTACATAATTCAAGTCTCTTTTTTTGCTTATCCATAGGTGACACTGTCATTTCTTCTGTGACAATGCAAGGTGTATGACCTTTAGGATTGCACAGATGTTGCTGTTCTTCAATTCAAGGAGGAACATTTGTCAGAAACACCTCGTTAGTTGTTGCACTGCAGTTCAGGAGGTGACAAGATCCCTTGTGTGTACACTGTCCATATTCTTTTCTGCTGAGATGCCAGAAGAATTATTCTTAACCGCACTTCTGAGGTTAATATCGCGGATATTTCAATTTGAGGAATGTTGTGTATCTGATGTTTATCTATGAGCTAAGTATCAGTTATTCCCCAAAATAGTTTGAGGGCCTTTGACAGTGAGTGCCCAGGTACTCCAGCTTCCCCAGACACCCAGTAGATGTGCTGGCTGGTAGATTAATTGCCCAATGTAAATAGTTGCAAAATGTAGATAGGTTAGTGATAGATTCTGGGTAGATTTGATAGAAAATAGGGAAAAATTCCAGGGAATGGATTACTCCAAGTTTTTATGAGCCTGCTGATTTCTGATAGAATGAAGTGGCCTCCGTCTACACTGTCACAGAAATATGGAAAAATATAGACTTCAGAGCACAAGGTGTGCGATTTATTACTTAAAGAGAGCTCGGCTAAATTTGAGTCATAAACTCCAAGTGGGACATCGTAAATGCTAAACATAAAATAACGTCCATAATACAGTGATAATCTGGAGGATTTTTTTTTACATGGATGAGGACCAGTTGAGGCAATTTCCCTCACTTTCAAGGTATTATAAAAATGAACTTGGGCCTCTTTCAAAAATAATTCAGCTCTACTATTCATTTGTACCCTGCGAGAAATGTCAAATTTCTTCAGAACCTTCCACAGGTTCAACTTATTGTAACCGTCCTTTCTGAAATGCTGCGTTTCTCTGCGCCTCTGAGTCAGTTAAAGTCCTTACATCAGATGGCTTTAAAACCACTGCACGTAATCTTGAAGTAATGGTTTTGGCTAATGTGTTCAACTTGGTTTTGTTAACTATCAAGTGCTTCTGGCAAGGTTTTAAATGATTATCCTTTTACAATGGCAGGAGACACATTCCCCAGAAAACCCTTGCTTTATTGATAGATGAGAATAATGAAAGGCTTCGATAGAGTGGGATGTAGAGGGAATGTTTCCACTAGTGGGAGAGTCTAGGACTATAGGTCATAGCTACAGAATAAAAGGGCATTCTTTTAGGAAGGAGATGAGGAGGAATTTCTTGTGTAAGAGGGTGGTGAATCAGTGGAATTCCTTGCCACAGAAGGCTGTGGAGGCAAAGTCAGTGGATATATTTAAGACAGAGATAGATAGATTCTTGATTAGCATTGGTGTCAGAGGTTATGGAGAGAAGGCAGGAGAATGGAAGGGAGAGATAGATCTGCCTTGATTGAATGGCGGAGTAGACTTGATGGGCCAAATGGCCTAATTCTGCTCCTATCACATGAAATGATGAGATTGTGGAAATGTTGCTTATTGAAGAACATAATTCAGTTCCTTATGTTTATGCTGTATCTTTGCTGCAGTAATCCATAATGCATGCTGATTTCATTTTGGAGTCACGTGAGTGACTTCGTGAAGAACCCGCCAGCACGCATGCGCGACATATCGTTGCAACGCATTGCTGCCGACAGCTAGAGGGGAGCGCGGCTCCCCACCAGCCCTTCAGAGGGCCGACTCAGGTAAGGTTAAGCACCCTAGAGTTGGTGTTCCTGTTGTGGCGAGTGTTTTCTCTCCAAACAGGAACATGGAAAGAGTAAGGGCCAGGACATCCGTAGGAGTCGCCGGCCACTTATCCCGGAGCCCTCCTCAACGGCTTCACCTGCGAGTCGGGCCGGGAAATAGGCGCGGGAGTCGGGGAGCCCTGTTGTCACAGGACCCGACCCACCGATACACCGCAGCTCTAGCGGGGGTCTGCAGAGCAGGACTTCGGTGCAGCGCCGGAGCAGGCTGGGCCTGGCTGCATATCTGTCACCAACGGGCTCGTTGGTCGACCTGGGCAAGGGCTCGCGTGCTGCTGCACGGCCCTTCTCCCTGAGCCCTCGGAGGAGAGGGAGGGATGGAGCCCGTAAGCCTAGCCCTTTAGGGGCAAAGGCATCACCTGCCGCTAGAATGCGGACTGGTGAAATGGCAGGACTCAAGTCCACTGGGAGACCTGTAAGGATCAGTGTCGACTCCCTAACCACCAAGACTAGGAAGAGTCACTCGGGTGGAGTCCCGCCACAGTCACCGAGTCCCCCGTGGATGGGAGGACGGGACCGTACGTTGGCTAGGCCTAGGATTTAGGCAGCCGGCAAGCCCGCGCGGACGTCGGGTCACCATGCCGAGGCGTTGGGTGCCGACCACTCACCGCGTTTGCCCTCCGTGGCAGCGGGATGGAGCTCCGCCGAGGAGGCGTTTGAGCGTATATCCGCGCGGGAATCGCTCAGCTTTGCTGCGGCAGCTGGTAGCGACAACTTCCGGCACCGGGTTCACCTCGACGAGGTGCGGGCCGATGAACGGAGCCACAGCAGTTCCGTAGAACATGAGGACTCCGACCGCCCGAGTTCTAAGGGCGAAGGGCGTATTGACCGGATGGAGCGGATGTTGGAACTCCTCCTGCAACAGAATCAGCGGCAGCAAGCATCCAGCTCCAGAGGGCACAGGGAGATATCACCATCGTCAGCAGGCAGCCTGAGGCAGCCAGAGGATGAGGACATTTTGGGCCATACACCAGCTACATCGGAGGCCCCTCAGGAAGAACTCCTCGATGTAGCAACAAAATTTGCATTATCGGAGATATCGGGACTACCCCTCAACCCCAAACTGGCTGCCACCGTGGACTTCCTGACCAACCATCAGCTCCAGGATTAGGTCCTGTCGGAGGCCATAAAACAGGCACAAAGCCCAGCGAACTGCAACTCCCTCAATGTGCCCATAGTCAATACGCCAATCTGGGGCAACATCAGCCCAAGGATCAGGACCCAGGAGATGAAGCTCCAGCGGATCCTGAAGCTGCTCACTGCTGGGATTACTGCGTTTGCGTGGTCGGATGACGGGGAGGATCTGAGCACCAAGCAGGAGGATGCTCTGGCTCTATTGTGTACCACACAGTATGAGATAAACGCCTTCAGGAAGAGCGTCATCAAACACACGCTGAACCCAAATTTGCGGGGTTATGCAAAGCACCTCCTACGCCGCCACCCAGACAGTTGTTTGGGGAAGACCTCCCGAAGAGGGTCAAGGAGCTGGATGACCACGCTATGACGGTGGGACTCATGCGGTCACATATCTCGACCAGGCAGCAGGCCAGGGAAGTGCCATTTTTCAAGCCACGAGGCCCTGCCGTTAGACCAGCAAGGACCTACGCTCCAGCTCCGCCTCAATTTCAGCAGCCTCAACAACCTAGGCCTTTTAGGGCTAGGGCCCCAGCGGCCAGCATGGAAAATGCAGGCGCCACATTATCAGCTCAACCCAGCTCCTCCACATCCGGCCAAACATATCAAGGACCGCCGATAACCATGAAGGTAAGGCGGTCTGGATTTCATGCACCTGCATGTTTAACTTCACATGTTGGTGGGAGACAACGGCTCTTTCCGGAGGCATGCGGAACCATCACTTCTGATGAGTTTATCTTGCAAAGTATTCAAGGCCATGAGATTGAATTCATCAGTGGTAAAATCCCTCCATCCCAGCATATGCCAGATCGGAAATTTACACTGTCCAGCAAAGGAGTGGCAGTAGGCTATGCTGGAATTTTAAGGCTACAAGGGAAAGGGATATGAAGAACTATACACGAACCAATTGAATTTGTATCCAACGTAATTACAAAAACCAAGAGGGATGGAGGATATCGGGTTATTTTTTGATCTGACCCATTTGAATACTTTTGTAAAATATACCCATTTCGAAATGGAAACGTTCGAAACAGCCAAGTTATTGGGTTCTGAGGGCTGCTTTGTGACATGCATTGATTTAAAAGATGCATGCTATTCAGTATCCATTCAGAAACACCACAGGAAGTTCTTGCAATTTACCTGGATGGATCAGCTCTGGCAATACAGAGCTTTGCCAAATGGGCTTACACAGCCCTAGATTATTTATTAAATTGCTCAAACCAATACTAGAAACATAGAAATTAGGTGCAGGAGTAGGCCATTCGGCCCTTCGAGCCTGCACCGCCATTCAATATGATCATGGCTGATCATCCAACTCACTATCCCGTACCTGCCTTCTCTCCATACCCTCTGATCCCCTTAGCCACAAGGGCCACATCTAACTCCCTCTTAAATATAGCCAATGAACTGGCCTCAACTACCCTCTGTGGCAGAGAGTTCCAGAGACCCACCACTCTCTGTGTGAAAAAATTCCTTCTCATCTCGGTCCTAAAGGATTTCCCCCTTCTCCTTAAGCTGTGACCCCTTGTCCTGGACCTCCCCAACATCGGGAACAATCTTCCTGCATCTAGCCTGTCCAACCCCTTAAGAATCTTGTAAGGTTCTATAAGATCCCCTCTCAATCTCCTAAATTCTAGAGAGTATAAACCGAGTCTATGCAGTCTTTGTTCATAAGACAGTCCTGACATCCCAGGAATCAGTCTGGCTACACTAAGGAGACAAAATCACATAGTGTTGGCCTATCTAGGTGATATCCTAATTATTGGGTATCAGCGGAACTGGCAGTTTCAGCCACCGTGGAAATCTTTCAGGAAATGGGGTTCATTATCCATCCAGATAAATCAAAGTCCTGCCCTTCACAGGTCATGGATTATCTGGGGTTTGCGGTGGATTCCAATCGCATGAGGGATTTAGTTAGGGATTTGCATACCAACTAACTAGGTTGGGGATGTCACCCAAGTATGCAAGGATCTAGTCTGGGCCAGTATACCATCAATTAGACAAACTACTAAGGTGATTGGCAAGATTGTAGCACTTTTTCCAGCTGCCCAATACGGAACTTTGCATTATCAAAATTTGCAGAGAGCCAAGATCTCAGCGTTAAAACTGAACGCTGGACATTTCGATAGACCAATGCAGCTGCCTCTCAAGGCACAGAGTGAGTTACAATGGTGGATTGACAATATTTATGACTCACTTAAACCCATCATTTTGCCCAATCCGATGGTATACTTACAAACAGACACAAGCTCCCATGGCTGGGGAGCTACGGTCAACTACTCTAGTTGTGGGGGCAGATGGGACACCCTTGAATCTACCCTGTTGTTGTCACAAAGGGTAAACTATTTGGAGATGCTAGGAGCATTTCACGGACTTCGAGCTTATTGTTCTAACCTTACTGATGCTCATGTCCGTCTCCAAATAGATAATACCACTGCGGTGGCATATCTAAACCATATGGGCGGTACCAGGTCAATTTCATGTGATGAATTGGCAAATACAATTTGGCTCTGGTGTGTTCGACGGAATATTTGGATTTCAGCTACCTATTTACCAGGTGAGCTCAATACAGTGGTGGACACCAGGTCACGCAAATTCAATGACAACATCGAGTGGATGTTCAATCCCAAAATATCCGCTAAAATTACAGCCAAATTTGGTGAACCGGATATCGACCTCTTTGCGTCACGGTTGAACCATCAGGTACCAACATACGTTTCGTGGGAACCAGATCCTGGGGCAATGGCGATGGATGCGTTCTCGCTGGACTGGGGGAAATGGGTTTCTATGCATTTCCTCCATTTTGCCTCATCAGTCGGGTGTTGCGTAAAATCCAGACAGATGCTGCTAAGGGCATTCTTATCATACCCGACTGGCCTATGCAGCCATGGTATCCGGTGGTCCTTGATATGATCAGTCAACCTTGGGTCCTCTTAGAGGATTACCCACAATTGGTAACAAACCCCGTGCCACAGTCATCTAAACTTGTTGGCTTGAAGGTTCTGCACAGGCCATTACTGCGGCATGGCCTATCATCTAGAACCATGGATACCATCGGAGCGTTATGCCGGGAGTCCACCAGGCGGCAATACCTCTCTCACATCCGGAAATGGGAAACCTATTGCAGCCGCTCCCACATTGCATACGATGCTGTAACCATAACCGACGTATTGGAATTGCTGGCGGGGTTGCACCATGATCAACACCTGAGCTACAGTGCCATCAACAGCGCCAGGAGTGCGCTGTCATTCTACCTCAATATTGAGGCAGGATCCAACAGGCTGGTGTCCAGACTCATGCGGGGAATATTCAATTAGAATCCGCCCAGACCACGCTATAATATCACCTGGGATATCGGGAAAGTATTAACCCTGCTCAGGACGTGGTCGCCCATGGAGGGGCTAGAGTTGGACAAACTCACCCTGAAGCTGGTGATGTTACTGGAACTGACTTCAGCGCAGAGGGTACAGACACTCCACAAAATCCGGATCGACAGGATGATCTCTACCCCTGCAGAAGTAGTCTTCTTCATAGACGAACTACTCAAGCAGCATAGACCTGGGTTCACAGGGCTGCAGCTGAAGTTCCTGGCATACCCCGCTGATGCAAGGCTATGTTTAGCCGCCCATATCCGTCACTATGTGAAAGTGACGAGAAAACTGAGGGGAATGGAGAAACCTCACCATAGAGTGACGGTCCAGACGATATCCAGGTGGCTCAGGATCGTCTTGGGTAAGTCACGTATTGACACTAATGTCTTCAAATCCCATTCCACCAGGGCTGCATCAACGTCGGCGGCAAGGGTCATGGATGTGCCCATGGACCATATTCTTGCCACAGCAGGATGGCGAACGAAGCCACCTTCCAGTGGTTCTACAATAAACCTGTTGCCGCTCCTCTACAGTTCGCGGAGGCCATGCTGAATGCAGGTCAAGAACGTGGAGATGTCCCCAAATGAGGGTTTTTTTCTTTTGTTGTTAACAAATGTTGTTCTTATTTTTTCAGTACAAGCAGTCTGGAAAGTTGATTACTCCTATCCATCCTTATAAGTGGTGTGTGACAGCATGGACGTGGTCCAGGGCATGGAATAACAGAGCTTTGAAGTCTTCACAAAGTCACTCATGTGACTCCGAAATGAAATAGGAAGATTAAACGAGAACTTACCAGTTCGAAGGTTGATCTTTATTTTATGAGGAGTTGCGATGAGGGATTTCGTGCCCTCCGCTCCCAACCCTCGATCATAAATCAACTGGTAATTAGAGTCTCTTCAATTTTACTATACCAAGTCATTTCTCTGTTGTTGTTTCTGTGATTCCACACCGTTACTTTGAAGAATGTCGCACATGCGTGCTGGCGGGTTCTTCACGAAATCCCTCATCGCAACTCCTCATAAAATAAAGATCAACCTTCGAACTGGTAAGTTCTCGTTTAATCTTACTATTCTCTTTCCTGTTACTAGGATAGTGTTAATGTGGAGGGATAGCTGGTTGGTGTGGACTCGGTGGGCCAAAGGGTCTGTTTCCGCGCTGCATCTCTACACTAAACTAAACTAATATCGTTTCCCCAATCAATATCACAGGAAAAGGTTATCTTGAAGTCACTTTGAAATGTGTCAAATTTGGTCGTGTACAAATTCATTGTTATGCCTTTTACATTAGAGGAGTGCAAGTCAAAAATACTTTCTTGATGTAAAATGCTTTGGGCATTGTTAAGTTTATGAAAGGTGATATGTAGATGCAGGTTTTTCCTTTATTCTTTTTATAGATCCGAAACCAGTTTTCTTCCTCCCAAGTACACCATAACTACCAACACATAGTTCAGATTATTCCTCAACCGAATTTGAAAAATAAAGAAACCTAAATAATTTTCATGTGTATCAGTCACAGTCGTGCAACATAAAATCAACCTAATGCCCTACTGAGTCCTTGCTCACTATCCAGTGCTCATCTGTGCTCATCCTATATCCATCCCATTTTATTCTGCCCACCACTCAATGAATCCCCCACACTCCTACAGTTTCTTCCGCCTACCTACACACGAGTTTCAACTGCCAACTCTTTGGGACATGGGTGCAAACCAGAATACCTGGAGGAAACCCACATGGTCACAGAAAGAATGTGCAAACTTTGCACAGACAGTGGGTTAGATCAAGATAGAACATGGGGTGTTAGAACTAAGATGCAGCGTCTGTACCATAGCAAAATGCTGACTACTTTCACCATTGGGGTAGACTTCTCCACGGACTGACCATGCAGTGGGTGGCACAGTGGCACGATTAGGAGAGATGTTGCTTCACAGCGCAAGAGACCTGGGTTTAATCTTTTTGTGTGTGGGGGGTGGTGGGGGGGAAGGGGGAAACTGCTTTCTCAAGTCCCTACCTGGTTGGAGAGGCGGCTTTCCTCGAGCAGCAACTTCGACACGTCCTCGCGGCCTACCAGCAGGGTCTGGAGCGGCGTTTTCCTGAGGGGACCTGGCCAGAACCTCGGCTTCGGAGGCGACGCAGTGCTGGAGCGCTATCGAGGAGCGGGCGATGCCTTGCCTGGGTCGCCGCGCTGGAACTCCGGTATGCTGCGACCGCAGATAAAAACATCGCGGAGCCGCGGGTCTGTGGAGCGGCCAGCAGCGGGCGGCAGCGCTGAACTTTACATTTGTGGAGCCTGGGATCTCTCGCCGAGATCGCCAGTGTGTGGAGCTCCGTACTGCACGGCCTGTTGTCTTGGAAGCCGCAGTCTCCGGTAAGGAGGCGACTGTTCCTGGCACCCCAAGCCGCTGACAGGGTCCACTGACGCCGGAGTACCATCACCCGGTTAGAACTGCCTGGAACATCGGGCCTCCATAGCGGTGACTGCGGAAGCCTCAATAGGCCCGACCACTTAGGGTGGACATGGCGATGGGGACTTGACTTTGTGCCTTCCCCCACAGTGGGGGAATGTTTTATGTTAAATTCTTTACTGTTGTGTTTTATCTTTATTGGTGTGCTGCAGATGGCTCTGGAGGCGAGAGTGAACGCTGGCACGATTGGCTGTCGCTGCTCTCTCTCCGAATTTATTGTTTTAGTGACTTTGTTTTACTATTCATGCATTTGTCATATTGCTTGTTTTGTAACTTTTGATTATTGGTTATTTTGTTGTCCTGTGTTGTTTGGTTGTTCTGCTGTCTTTTTACTATGTTATTCTTTTGTTTTTTTTTTCCCTGTAAAGCACAATGAATTGCTGCTAGTACGAATAGTGCTATATAAATAAATTTGCCTTGCCTTGGATCCTGAACTCGGGTGCTGCCTATATGGGATTTGTGACTGTGAGGGTTTCCTCCAGGTGCTCTAGTTTCTTTCCACATCCCAAAGATGTGTGGGTTCGTTGGTTAATTAGCCTTTGTCAATTGCCCTAAGTGCGTTGGGAGTGGACGTGAAAATTAGATAACATAGAACTAGTGTGAATGGGTTGTTGCTGCTTGCCGTGGACTCAGTAGGCCAAACAGCCTGTTCTCATGCTGTATCTCCAGAGTAAAACTAAACTCGATGTTTATTCAATATACTCTGGAAAATTTACTCTGGACACTCACTCATCAAACTCTAACAGAGAATGACCTACAATTTGCTCATACATAAACATTAAAAAGACAGAATCTCCAAATGAAATCTGACTTAGACAATAGACAGGAGTAGGCCATTCAGCCCCTCGAGCCAGCACCGCCATTCAATGTGATCATGGCTGTTCATCCCCAATCAATACCCTGTTCCTGCCGTCTCCAAAAAGTCCCCTGACTCCCCTATCTTTAAGAGCCCTATCTAGCTCTCTCTTGAAAGTATCCAGAGAACCGGCCTCCACCGCCCTCTGAGGCAGAGAATTCCACAGACTCACCACTCTCTGTGTGAAAAAGTGTTTCCTCATCTCCGTTCTAAATGGCTTACCCCTTATTCTTAAACAATGGCCCCTGGTTCTGGACTCCCCCAACATCAGGAACATGTTTCCTGCCTCTAGCCTGTCCAAACATTTAGTAATATTATATGTTTCAATAAGATCCCCTCTCATACTTCTAAATTCCAGAGTATACAAGCCCAGCCGCTCCATTCTCACATGTGACTTAAAAGTGCAGATAAGAATAATTCTTCCAATAACACGGCAGATGAAGAAATGGACAATGAGACCACACCACCAGGATACCCTGTTACTTCCTGGACTACAATGCAACGACTATCGTGAAGATTAAAACAAAAATCCCTTCCTGTGGGGACGAACAGTAAAACGTCGCTAAAAATGAGTTCAAATATCTATGTGCACCCACAATTTACATCTAGTGAAGAAATCCAGGCCTGGATAGAGTGGATGTGGAGAGGATGTTTCCACTGGTGGGAATATCTAGGACCAGAGGTCATAACCTCAGAATTAAAGGATGTTCAATGGATATTTTTAAGGCAGGGATAGATTGTTGATTAGTATGGGTGTCAGGGGTAATGGGGAGAAGGCAAGAAAATGGGGTTAAGAGGGAATTATACATCAGCCATGATGGAATGGTAGAGAAGACTTGATGGGCTGAATGGCCTAATTCTGCTCCTATCACTTATGAGCATGAAAAAAAATGGAATGGTAAGCGCAAAATCACAGATTTTGAACTTTGAGCTGCATGAAGTCATGATTTGTTCCATGAGACATCTCTGCAACTGGCTGGCTCACACATGGAGAAGCCTAGATTCATGCTGTGATGCCCAGCAACATCTGTGATCTTGGACAATGCAGGTTGCAGAATTCTGCAACAGGAGTTCCTCAAACCAAATTTTCTCTGGGCTGTGACATTTCAACCATTTAATGACCCTAAACCAGCACCAATCAATTGCATGGCACCTGTCTCCCCGCATTTCACTGGAGAAGTAAACCGTGAGTTAATCTTTCTGCTTTGAACGATGGGAAAGAAATTCAAGCAATGCGTTTGGCATTAGTATCTTTCTGCAGATTTTGTTGCATTAAGTTTTTTACATATGCTGGAAGAATGAAAGCCAGCCAGTATTGTGACAGTTTGTTGGAGGGTTGGCCAACCAAACAAATGTTTTAAATAAATGAACCCCTGACTGCTGTGTTGTCTTTGTAAGGGGCACCTACCTGCAATGTACAACCATAGGCCCGGCATCTGGAGGGTTGCAAGCTTTCACACGCCGTAGGAAGGCCAGGAATGGCGTAGGGTGCTCTGGAACCCCGTGATCAGGCCACGCTGTGAATTGGAATTGTCGCACTTCCCTCTTTTCACTGGAGCCGATCTGTAAGGGAAAGGCGGGATTACTTTAAACTGATCAGAACATTCACAACAGCCCAATTTTAAAAAAGGTTCATGTTTGGCAGAAAATAGACACAAAATGCTGGGGTAACTCAGCGGGACAGGCAGTATCTCTGGAGAGAAGGAATGGGTGGCTTTTCTAGTCGAGAACCTTCTTCATGTTAGGCAGGCTGGTAAGCTGAGGTTTTCCACAGTCTGCTGTACACAATGACTTTCTGCCAGCTGCAGTTCAAATTACACTGCTTGTTGGCTTCAGTTCTTAAAGTAAGACTTGCCTTCCAGGTTTAACGACCTCAGATTCAATATAAATACAGAAAATGTAGACATCTGACCTACAGATGTCAGACTGCAGTAAGTCCCTTCACCTAATGAACTAAAATGAGTCTGTAACCGCAAATGTTTGCTGAAGGCTGTAACAAGATGTGTTTATGGTGGTGCGTGTGATTCAGAGGGAAAAGATCTTTGTTTAACATCCCCCTCAGACAACAAGGCAGCCAGGTCTAGTGAAGACAGGTATAGCTGCTGACAGGTTATCAGCAAGGACAACTAGGGTGAGAAAAAAGGTTTGGGCACTTTTGAAAAAAATATATTTAAATGTGCAAAAGATATACCTTGTCTAATGTTAACGTTCTCACGCAGTAGGTTGCCAGTTCAACTGTATCCTGCAGAGTGACTTGGATTAATCCCAAGGTTTCTGTACCTCTGGAAGGCCAATACTGGTCACATTTCACCTGCAAAAATAAAAATAATTAGTGTACCTTCCAGATAATGAACTAATACACTCATAAACAATGTGCTTCAAATATATTATTAATTAACATTATCTTTTTGAATCCACTCACAGTCATGATATTTTACATTCATTTTACATTCATTTGACATTCATTGACTTTATTATGAATTAAATTATTTCATTGGATGAAAACAGAACTCGGAAGAAAATCCTTAATACATGTAAATCAATCAAGAATTTTCCAAAGTGACTGACGTTTGGGGACATCTGATGCTTAAAGAGAAAAAAAATCTCATTTGGTTACAAAGTGTTCCAAATGTTACCTCCGCCAGCATAAAGGGCATTTGGATCCAGGTGCTGCAAGAAATGGTAGGTTTGTTCTAACAAAGGCCAAGGTAAAGTTTTCATCCATTTAATAACTATTGACACGAGTGATTTAATAGAGTGGGTTTAGGTGTTTTTTGCAATGCAGGATCAGAAAAGTGCATTGTAATTTTGTTTTCAACGTTGCATTGGTGCTGAAAGCAAAGCAACAGCTGGGGAAAAAAAAACCCAAAGACGGCTACAGACAGAGATGGGTGGGGGCCTGGGAACTACAAAAGGAGTTTTTAAATTGTACAATATCATTCATTTTACATTAGATTTACATAATGCAAACTTTGTGTAAAATGTGAAACATTTTTAAAAAGCCTGCAAATGTTGTGAAGCTGAAACAAGAACTGACAATGCTAGAAAACTCACTCAGTATCTGTGGAAAGGGAAACGGGCAATGTTTTCGGTCTGCCACACTTTGTCAGACTTTTTCCTTTCCAGAATCTGTTTCTTGCTATAAGCATTTGCTCCTGGTTCCGTCACATAGTCATAGAGTTATAGAGTCATACAGCGTAGAAACAGACCCTTCGACACAACTTGCCCGCACAGGCCAACATGTCCCACCTACACTAGTCCCACTTGCCTGCATTTGGCCCATATCCCTCTGAACCTGTCCTATCCATGCACATGTCTAAATGTTTCTTAAACGTTGCGATAGTACCTGCCTCAGCGACCTCCTCTGGCAGCTCGTTCCATATACCAACCACCCTTTGTGTGAAAAAGTTACCTCTCAGTATATCCCTTGTTAAATCTTCCCCTACTCACATTAAACTTATGTCCCCTGAACATACTTTGGTACTGCAGAACAGATCCAACCTCAACCCGTCTTCTGGCCATTGCACTGCTATTTTTACATAATTTACACAAGACAGTTCGCCTCCTGGAATACAGGTTACAGATGCAAAATTATCAAAAGGTATTTGTTACTTCATTACCATTAAATCAAGGTTTATAGAGGATTGTTGGTAATTTATGCTAGCCAACCTTATCTGCTTAAACAAATGCATCCTCAGGTTAATATGTACTAAAACGCTGATCACAGGCTCATGGGATAACAAAATAATAAAATACAGAGACATAGCATTTATATAAGCTGTTAAATGGGCCAATATTATAATTATACTAATTACTACTGGTTTTGCTGGAGGGTAGTGGTTGTGAAATGCTATTAAATTTATTACAACGGATAGATTTTGAAAGCAAACATATCTTTTTATTGCCACTACCAATACTTAAATATATAAAAAGCAATGTGTTAATCATTAGGTCCTTATCACAAGAACAATTCCAGGCAATGGCAGAAAGAGCTACTGAGGGCTAAAGTCTTACCAGCATCAAATGAAGGATAATTTATACAACATTCTTTGTTTTCCCTGTGAGTAATTATGCAAAACATTCCAACTTGACACCTATGGTTCCATTCTAACAATAGGGCTGTTTGTCCTGCCTGTGCAATTTTAGATATGGGATTCTTTGAGAACCTCTGCACTGTGACTAAAACTAATATATTACTGTCACATTTTCCAATTTCTTCACAGCACACTAAATTCATCATTTTGCTCCAAACTGCTGTGTTGCATGCGGTTCAGCTCAGAGTTATATTTCCGGAATTGAACGAACGCGGAAATAAAACTAATTACTGTTTAATCCTCACAGAATTTTGTGATAAATTTATTTACTGAGGAAAGGTTTTTCCATTTGTTCCTTCCACCCAATGCTTGGGAGCACGCGCGCGCGCAATTTTTAACGGAAGATAATAACTTGCAATTCATATTTTCCAGTCAGATCAAGTATAATCTCACTGCATGCAATTTCCAGGAAACCGATCTGTAAGGACTGAGGCATAAATAGGTACTGCTTCTATCTGCGTTTGCGATAACTCACTTGGCCCATAACAGCTGGAATTTTATCCTGCAATAGTGTCGCAAAAGGGAAGCATCAACAAAGTTGAACCTCACATCTCTTGCTGATTGATGGAATGAAAGATACAGCATGGAAAAGGCTCCTTTGGCCCAACGGGTCCAAGACACGCATTGATCACCCGCTCACATTACTTTCATGTTATCCCACTTTTGTGTCCACTCCCTGGGATGGGGATCTTTCTTTGGGATGTGGGAGGAAACAGTAAATCCATGTGGTCACAGGGAAAACTTGCAAATTCCATGCTGACACAGCATCTGAGGCCTGGATCGAGCCCTGGTCTCGGTCTCTGTGAGGCAGCAGCTCCACCAGCTGTGCCACTATGCCACCCCTCTTAAAGAATGACTACTTATTGTGGCTTCAGGAATAGGGTAAAGATGGTCCACGTTTTCTATCATCAACTGATGCCCTGGTCAATGTTCAGTAACTGCTTAACCATTTTCTTCTCCAACAGTTGCACAAGACGTTGGTGAGGCCATATTTGGAGTACTGTGTTAAAGAAGGAACTGCAGATGCTGGAAAATCGAGGGTACACAAAAGGCTGGAGAAACTCAGCGGGTGCAGCAGCATCTAAGGAGCGAAGGAGATAGGCAACGTTTCGGGCCAAAATACCTTTGGAGTATTGTGTTCAGTTTTGGTCACCCTGCTGCCAGGACTTGAGGGCTGAGCTACAGGGAGAGGTTGGGCATATTGGACCTTATTCCCTGGAGCTGAGGAGGGATGATCTTATTGAGGTGTACAAGATCATGAGGGGAATAGATATAGATGACAGTCTTTTACCCAAAGTAGAGGAATCAGGAACCAGAGGGCATAGGTTTAAGGTGAAAAGGTAAAGATTTAATATAAATCTGAGGGGCAACTTTTTTACACAGAGGGTGGTGGGTATATGGGAGAAGGAGGTACTGACACAAAATTAAAAATACATTTGGAAAGGTACGTGGCAAGATAAGTTTAGAGGAATATGGACTAAATGCACATAGGTGGGAATAGTGTGGATTGGGCAGCTTGCTTGGCATGAGCAAGCTGGGCCGAAGGGGCTGTTTCCACGCTGTGTGACTCTATGACTCATGGATGGGAATTCAGTGATGAGAAGTTTACACTGTGGCATCTGCAAGGGGCAGTGCTCCTCATCCACAGAGTAGCAATGGAAAGATTGGAAAACCTGAGGTTTTTTGTAAGAAAGATTGGAGGGGCTGTTTTCCTTGGAGCCAAGGAGGCTGAGGAGTTACCTGAAAGAAGTTTATAAAATGATGAGAGACAAAGATAGTTCAGTTTAGTTTAGTTTTACCCACTGAATTTACACTGACCAACGATCACCCTTACACTTGTTCTATCCTGGACACGAGGGGCAATTCACTGATGCCAATTTACCTACAAACCTGCACAGCTTTGGAACGAGGGAGGAAAGCAGAACATCCAGAGAAACCCAAATGATCACAGGGAGAATCTGTAAAGTCTATACAGACAGCATCCCATAGTACTCAAGTCTCATTGAATTGCCACAACACCAGACTAGCAACCTTAAGCAGTTGATGACTCCCTTAAATAGCTTCAGTGGATTACCTTTCACACAACTTTACATTTCACTGTGTCAGGTTAAGAGAGGACCTGGCCCAATATCAGCAAACGGTACAAGGTGATGTCATGATCGCCCACTTTGTGGATGTCTACTGTACATAAACACTGCATGTGGTAACTCCAATTACAAAGATGGTGTCCGACATGGACAACACTTCAGATACAAAGTATGTCTGGATTCCAATTAAGAACTAATAGGAGCCTTGTCTTTAATACAATTTAAAATATTACATAGATTGCACTATTCAAAAACAAAATTAAATAGAATCTTCCCAAGTATATCTCCTATTTGTGAAAAATGTCAGCACTTAGAGGCTAACCTAACGCACACATTTGTAAGTTGTATAAAAATTAATAATTTTTGGACGGAAATTATTAAGATAATTTTGGAAGTTGTCAACATCCAATTGGACCCTGATTCAAAACTAATAATATTAGGACTATTAGAACAAAATCAAATATTTACAACAAGCCAAAGAAACTTTATCGACTATAGCTTAATAATTGGGAAAAAATTAATATTAAAATTTTGGAAAGGCCCTATAACCCCCACAATTAAAATGTGGACTATGGAAATGTCAGAGACCCTACATTTGGAAAGATTAAGATTTGTCTTAATGGACAAACAAGAACTATTTACTAGAATATGGTCTCCATTCATTGACTATTTGAAGTGGCAAACCGGTTCGGCACGAGAACCTGACTGAAACCCAAATCAAGGATTAGATGAAGAATTACATTTCATAATTCACAGACATATCTCCAATAATGTATAATTAGCTGATTATTCCATTCTCTTTTAATTTTTTGGTTTATTTTCTCTCCCTCTCTATTATTTTCTATCTATATAAAAATTAAAAATATATAGTACAATTATTATACAATTGATAATATAAACAATATTAATAATGTA
Source organism: Raja brachyura (assembly GCA_963514005.1). The sequence goes on from OY740783.1 coordinate 90,796,472, forward strand.
TAACTACTACAAACAAAATGTTTTTGATTATGTATTTACTTAAAAATAAATATCTAAAAATAAAAAAATAATAAAAAAAGAACTAATAGCAGCCTTGTATCACCAAAGCATGAAGCATTACAAGAAAAGACACAAAGTGCTGGAGGAACTCAGCGAGTCAGGCAGCATATCAGGAGAACATGGACAGGGGATGTTTTCAGACAGGCCTCTTCATCAGAATTATTCAATTTAAAGTAGGGCATTACTTTGTCCTCCATACATTTGTTTGAATTCTGCTGTCGTGGAAATGCCATTAGAGCAAGATCCAAATAGAAGCTGGGTGTGAGTGCTGGGGAAATAAATCGATTCATATCCACCCACATTTGTTTTGGTCATTTATAGATTTAGACCAGCATGCTGAGTTAATTCAGTCGAGGAGCTCTAGGCTTTCTATCTTTAGCTGGGTTGATTACTCCTGAATGTCTGGTATGCAGAGGTCCCAAAAGCGCACACACTGGTGTGTCGGGTGAGAATGCCTGGCTTGTGTCACACCACCTGCTGCCACTACTCTGCTTTAAAGAATTGAACTGCTGCTGTGTGAAAACGCCTCTCTCTCCTCTGTTATATATGTGTTTGTGATGAAGGATGAGATTTTGGGGAATGTCTCTGTTCATTTTCTGCTTTGGTCATTATTCTCCAAATCACTGATGACCACCAACCAAAAGCACCAAATGTTCGGTGAACTGTTGTGACTTGAAAAATGAGCCAGTGCCAGAAATGTGGTGGCTCTTGTGTACTGCCCAGGTGAGGTCTGCTGTACGATTTTTCCAGGCTTTTGAAAACAAAGCATTTCACTGCACCTCGGTACACATGACAATAAGGTATCATTAACTCATTGAACCCCACCTAACTCTGGGTCAATTAAGCAAAAAAGGGGGTGGTTTCTCCTGTAGGTGGCAGTATCTCTGAAAGCTCATGCTTCCACCCTGGCCATGCCATCTAGAAATGGGACCCGTCAAGGTTAATTCCAATTGATCCTGGTCAAGACTCATGGGTTAATAAGCAGAAGAGCTTTGACAGAAAGAGTCTGTGTCCATCACAGGTGTTGACCTCCCCTGCATTGTAGCAATTTACAGGATGTGCTGTCTAAAGGAGGCAGCTAATGTCATCAGAGACCCACACCACTCAATCACCTGCTTGCATCATGACTAAACTACAGGGGCAAGAGTACTATTACCTCCAGGTTGAAGAATAGCTTCTTCTCATCAACCATCCGGTTCTTGAATCACATTGTACCAACCTAACCACAATCCTACCTCGGCACCAAACTACTATGGATTATTATAGACCTGTATCAGGTTGTACTATGTATTTATGCAGCATTATGGTCTGGTTACCTAGTATAATTAATAATTAAAGAAAGACCCCGATTTCAGTTTGAAACCCTGTATCAGGACAGGGGTCGGATGCGAACGATGCAGAGCTTTGAACAAAAACGTTAACCGTTTTTTTCTACAGGAATTTTGAGCGGCGGATGTTACTCGACCCGCTTCCTCCAGCAGAATGTTTGACCATCCAGGCTTTGCAAAAAGCCCTTCAGGTTAAAGTTCAGGACTATTGTTTTCCTTCTTAATATGAATGAACAGAAGCATGAACGTTTTAACTGCCATGTCCTGAAATAATCCAGAGAGCTAAATATTGTAAATACTGGCTCAAAGACACCAATACAGTCTTGAAAAAAATCGTGCAAGTCTGATACAAGAAACAGTGAAACTATATGAAAGGAGAATTAGAAAAGTGAGGGGTCTTGCAATGGTGATGGGATGGTATGCACATTTCTAACCATTATCATAAAAAATAAGGGAAGGAAAATAAAGAGAATTATTTAAAGAAATGGAAGATATACATATTGAAACAAAACATGAAGATCAGGCAGATCAATGTATGTAACAAATACCAAATATTAAAACATCAGGGAGAAATATTTTACAATTCAGATATATAGTGCAATTAAATATTTGTTTTGCTGCAATGAACTTTGAAAACATGAAAGAAGGCATATTCCAAATTGTCCAAGCATAGATACATAGAAACATAGACAAAGAGTTGCAGGAGTAGGCCATTCTGCCCTTCGAGCCAGCACCGCCATTCAACATGATCATGGCTGATCATCAAAAATTAGTACCCTGTTCCAGCTTTTTCCCCCCATATCCCTTGATTCCTTTAACCCTAAGAGATAAATCTAACTCTCTCCTGAAAACATCCAGTGAATTGGCCTCCACTGCCTTCTGTGACAGAGAATTCCACAGATTCCACAACTCTATGAGACTCTATTCACAAAGCTATGAGAATGCAGGGTGACTTGGACAGGTCAGGGGGCAGCTGCATGGCAGATGCAGTTTAATATGGATAAATATGAGGTTATTCACTTTGGTAGCAAAAACAGGAAGGCAGATTATTATCTAAATGGTATGAAGTTGTGAAAGGGGGAAGTACAACGGGATCTGGGGGTCCTTGTTCATCAGTCAATGAAAGTAAGCATGCAGGTACAGCAGGCAGTGAAGAAAGCAAATGGCATGTTGGCCTTCATAAAAAGAGGAGTTGAGTATAGGAGCTAAGAGGTCCTTCTGCAGTTGTACAGGGCCCTAATGAGACCACACCTGGAGTATTGTGTGCAGTTTTGGTCCCCAAATTTCAGGAAGGACATTCTTGCTATTGAGGGAGTGCAGCGTAGGTTTACAAGGTTAATTCCCGGGATGACGGGACTGTCATATGTTGAGAGAATGGAGTTGCTGTATACTCTGGAGTTTAGAAGGATAAGAGTGTATCGTATTGAACCATATAAGATTTTTAAGGGTTTGGACACGCTAGAGGCAGGAAACATGTTCCCGATGTTGGGGGAGTTCAGAACCTGGGGCCTCTGTTTAAGAAATAAGGGGTAAGCCATTTGGAACGGAGATGAGGAAACACTTTTTCACACGGAAAGTTGTGAGTCTGTGAAATTACCTGCCTCAGAGGGCGGTAGAGGCCGGTTCTCTGGATACTTTCAAGAGAGAGCTAAATAGGGCTATTAAAGATAGCAGAATCAGAGGATATGGGGAGAAGGCAGGAACGGGGTACTGATTGGGGATGATCAGCGATGATCACATTGCATGGCGGTGTTGGCTCGAAGGGTCGAATGGCCTACTCCTGCACCTATTGTCTATTGTCTCTCTGGGTGGGAAAGTTTTTCCTCATCTCAGTCCTAAATGGCCTACCCCTTATTCTTAAACTGTGAACCCTGGATTTGGTCTCCACCAACATCAGGAACATTTTTCCTGCATTTAGCCTGTCCAATCCTTTAAGAATTTTATATGCTTCTATAAGTTGCCCTCTCATCCTTCTGAATTCCAGTGAATACTAGCCCAGTCGACCCATTCTTTCATCATATGTCAGTCCCGCCATCCCAGGAATTAACCTGGTGAACTAACGCTGCACTCCCTCGATAGCAAGAATGTCCTTCCTCAAATGAGGAGACCAAAACTGCACACAATACTACAGGTGTGGTCCCACGAGGGCCCTGTAAAACTACAGTAGGCCATCCTTGCTCCTATACTCAAATCCTCTTGTCATGAAACCCAACATGCCATTTGCTTTCTTCGCTGCCTGCTGTATCTGCATCTGCATGCTTACTTTCAGTGACTGATGTACAAACACACACAGGTCTCGTTGAGCCTCCCCTTTTCCTAATCTGACACCATTCAGATAATAATTTGCCTTCTTGTTCTTGCTACCAAAGTGGATAACCTAACATTTATGCACATTATATTGTATCTGCCATGAACCTGTTCACTCATCCAACCTATCCAAGTTACCCCGCAGCCTCATAGCATCCTCATCGTAGCTCACACTGCCACCCAGCATTGTGTCATCTGCAAATCCGGAGATGTTATATTTAATTCCCTCGTCCAAATCATCAATATATATTGTAAATAACTGGGGTCCCAGTATTGACCCTGTGGCACCCCACTAGTCACTACTAGTGCCCCCTGCGGCACCCCACTAGTCACTGCCCCACTAGTAGTGGATGCGGGTACTGTAGCAGCATTTAAGTAGCACTTGGGCTTGGGTTTAGTGGGACGTGGGCCAATCAGGCGAATGACTTGCTTCGATTGTCATCATTGATGAGTTTGGCTGCTGGGCCTGTTTCCATGTTGCGTTAATATATATTGTAAATAACAAGGGTACACAAAAGACTGGAGAAACTCAGCGGGTGCAGCAGCATCTAAGGAGCGAAGGAGATAGGCGACGTTTCGGGCCAAAACCCTTCTTCAGACTGATGGGAGGTGGAGGTGGGGGGGGGGGGGGAGAAGAAAGGAAAAAGGAGACAGCAAGGGTTAACAGAATTGAGAAAATTCAATGTTCAAGCCCAGAGGATGCAGACTCCCCAAGCAGAATATGAGGTGCTGTTCCTCCAATTTGCGGTGTTGCTCACTCTGGCCGTGGAGGAGGCCCAGGACAGAGAGGTCGGATACGGAATGGGAGGCGGAGTTGAAGTGCTGAGCCACTGGGAGGTCAGGTTGGTTATTGCGGACCGAGCGGAGGTGTTCAGCGAAACGATCGCCAAGCCTCTGCTTGGTCTCACCTATATAGATCAGCTGGCATCTAGAGCAGCGGATGCAGTAGATGAGGTTGGAGGAGGTGCAGGTGAACCACTGTCGGACCTGGAAGGACTGCTTGGGTCACTGAAAGGAGTGGAGGGGGGTGGTAAAGGGACAAGTGTAGCATCTCTTGCAGTTGCAAGGGAAAGTGCCCGGGGAAGGGGTGGAGCGGGTGGGAAGGGTAGAATTAACAAGGGAGTTGCGGAGGGAGCGGTCTTTGCGGAAGGCAGACAGGCGGGGAGATGGGAAGAAACAATGTTAGCAATGTTAGCAAAGGGTAAATAACAATGTTAGCTACCCTAGATTTCAATGGCCAGTACATTTATAATATGACTGGTTTATGCTGAGATAAGATTATTAACAAAAAGTACTGTGACTGTACAATAACCTGATCTTAAATAAACTTATCACTACTAAACTATGACATTTCTGTAGTCAGGCCAGTGTAAGTTCGTACACATCTTGTTATTTGTGCAAAAGATTGTTTTTTTTAAATATTCCCAAAAGCACACAGATAAAATGGGGAATTTCTTTAGCGAGAGGGTGGTGAATCTCTGGAATCCGTTGCCACAGACAGTAGTAAAGGCCAAGTCATTGGATATTTTTAATGTGGAGATTGGTATGTTCTTGATTAGGAAGGGTGTCAAGGGTTACAGGAAGAAGGCAGGAGAATGGGGTTGAGAGGAGAAATAGATCAGCCATGATCAAATGGAGCAGCTGACACATGGGCTGAATGGCCTCATTCTTCTCTTACGGTCATAAAATGAATAGAACATGAAAATATACCAACAGGTTTACATTAGCGAATATGGCAGAAATTCAGCTTTTATAATTGAATTAATCATGCACTATAGAGTGTTGACTGTCTATTGTGGTGCCTTCATATCATTCATTTCCAGAGCTGAATAAAGCAGTGAATCAACTATGAAAGGTAAGTGTCCACACTGTTGCTTTTTTCACTCCAGTGGCCAAACACGGAATTTCTGCCTCTTTAATTACAGTTAACTCAACCCATTAAATATTGCTGTGGTTTGCCTACCCGTGATCGTTCTTCCAGTTTGGTCATCATCACAACAATTGCACTTCGTTGCTCCCATATCATCCTCCAAAAATCTCCGAATGTCTCGGGCAGGGGCCCCTGTGTGGCAATGTAGGCATTTTGCTTTCTATAGCCATCGATGTAGTTGGAGTTAGAGTAATCACTTCCTGGAATGCCTACAAAGGGAGCAAAGAAATGTTTTTTATAAATTACAAAATTTCAGGTGAAAATAGATTTTTCTTTAATCTGTTTCTGTAATCTGTTTAATCTGTTGCTGTAAGACAATGGAACATTCAAAGATAATAGTGCTCGTTAAACTAATGTATTTATAATGTGAGTGAGCTCATGAAAACTTAGCAGCTCATCTTTCAAAGGATTAAAAATTTAAAATCTTTGGATTTTCTTAATGCTATGTTAATCTAATGAAAAGGCAGATGTACCCCATCATCTTCACTCAACAGAACCACTATTCTTGGACAATCCACTGTACCTCAGAGAGGCAGAGGCTTTAAATTAAACATTTAACTACAAAAAATCCCCCTTTCCCCAGCCAAAATATGACAAGCATTATTCTTCGATAAATGGGTACTTTGTATTGCAAAGGAAGCACTAAGGCAATGTTCCCTCATCAACGCTTGCCATTTCTTTAGTACTTTACAGTCTGCTTTAGTTGAAAGCTATTTGCCTGGTTCTTTGGACTCACTTGGGTTCTGAATCTCTGCCGTTGCTGACAGATAGTTATTGAGATTGCTCCCAAGCTACATCAACAACGCATCAGCTGAATCCTCCAGCTTTCACCTGTCATGATTGTTGCCTCCCGGAATGATGTTTTATGGGGCTAAATTCAATTGTCCGAGGAACCAAGTGGGGATTCACAGTGCGTCATGCGTAAAAGAGATGCAGTGGGTAATTGATACAGTCCTTTTCAAGAAGTTGCTGTCAGTAAGTTCTTGTGCAGAATTAGGCTATTCGGCCTATCAAGTCTACTCCGTTGATCTATCTTTCCCTCTCAACCCCATTCTCCTGCCTTTTCCCCCATAACCCCTGACACCCTTATGAATCAATGATCAGTCAATCTGTGTCTTAAAAATACCCAATGACTTGAACTCCACAGCCATCTGTGGCAATGAATTCCACAGATTCACCACCCTCTGAATAAAGATATGAAAGTAGGGAAATTTCGCCACAAAGCCAAGTGGCTACAGATGCTGGAATCTTGATCAAACAATACATTGCTAGAGGAGAGTCCTAACCAGAAACATTGTCTGTCTATTTCCCTCCACACATGCTAAATTCCCCCAGTGGTTTGTTTTTTTGCTCAAGTCTTACTGCAACTATACATGGCACTAGTGGGACCATTATGGAGAGTGATTTACCAGGATGGTGCCTGGGATAGATTATTTCAGTTACAAAGAGAGACTGGAGAAGTTTTCCTTGGAGCGGAGGAGGCTGAGGTGGAACCTGATAGAGGTGGTACAAAATTATGAAAGACATATATAGTGTAGATTCTGAGAAACCTTTATTGTAATGGAGATGTCCAATACCAAAGGGTATAGATTTACAGTGAGGAGACCGAGGGTAAGAGGGGATCTGAGGAAGATTGTTTTCACTCAGTGTGGTTGCACTTGTATTACCAGATTGTGGACGTGCTGGTAAATGAGATTAGGGTCGATGGGTACATTATGGTCTGAAAAGACAAGATCGGCTGAAGCGTGTGCTTCTGTGCTGTATGACTCAATGCGTTTATAAAGAACAGGGGGATAACAGAGGAACGCGCTGGGATTGATGTGGGATTAGGGATTACAAAAGGGTGTGGAAGCAGAAGTCATGGGTTGGATTCCTCATGAACATTTCGCTGCTATTATCACAAAATTGGGAGGTGCATAGATACATAGACAATAGGTGCAGGAGTAGGCCATTCGACTCTTCGAGCCAGCACCGCCATTCAATGTGATCATGGCTGATCATCCACAATCAGTACCCCGTTCCTGCCTTTTCCCGTACCCCTTAATTCCGCTAGCCCTAAGAGCTCTACCTAACTCCAGATGATGCTGGCGTCACAGTTAAAATGAAGAAATGTGAAATATTGGGTGCTTAATCACAGGAAAAGCATTAATGGGTTATTGTCTTTAAAAACTGATAAATTATCTGCCCCCAATAAAATATATCCCAGACTATTTAAAGCAGTAAAAGAGATCATTGCAAAGGTTCTTTCAATCCTCTGTAGCGACAGGTTGATCGAAAGAATGCTGATGTTGAACTATTATTTAGAGAGATAGAAAGTCACGATTGACCAGTTAGTGTAACTTCAGCAGTCAGCAAATTACTGGAATCCATTCTTCAGGGTAAAACAAAAAATCATTTCGAAAGACACGGATTAATCGTGGATAATCAGGATGGATTTGTTGAGGGAAGGTTCCATCTGAGTAACCTGACTGAATTATTTGATGACGTAACAACGAGATTCACTGAGGACAATTGTTTGATGTAATCTACGTGGATTTTTCGCAAAACTTTTGACAAGGTGCCACATAGCTGATCTAAACTGTAAAACTCAGTGGTAATTTGGATCCAGAATTAGCTCAGTGAGGGGCAAATATCAATTGTCCTCAGTCGTAGGTTAAATCAAAGGATTAGAGATTTAAAGTAAACTTGAGCAAGTGGGACCCGTTGGCTCCCGTCCCCTCAATGTGCGGTTGCGGGGGCGGCCTGCGGCATCACACACACACCAACCACCCCCCTCACACACGGGGGGGGGGGGGGTGGAGAGGGGGTAATGGGAGGAGGAGGGGAGAGGGGGACGGTGGAGGGGAGAGGGGGATGGTGGAGGGGGTTAGTGGGGGAGGCGGGGCTGAGAGGAGGGGAGAGAGAGGTGGGGGGAAAGGGAAGGGAAGGGAGAGAGAGGGGGGAAAGAGGGGGAGGGAGGGGGGAGAGAGTGGAGGGGAGAGAGGAGGGGGGAGAGAGGACGTGGGAAAGAGGAGGGGGACAGAGGAGGGGAAAGAGTAGGGGGTAGAGTGGAGGGGGGAGAGGGGAGAGGGGGAGGAGGGGGAAGAGGGGAGGAGGGGAGGGGAGAAGAGGAGCCGGGCGGGTGAGCGGGCTGCGGGGCCCACAGCAAGCGGGCGGCGGACACTCGAGGGAGGCCACGGGCGGGCGTGATCTGAGGATGGTCAAAAGTAGTGGAGGGCCAGCCGATCGTGGCTTCCGCGAGGGAAAGCACACCCACCCGCGTGACAGGCTATGGGGCGGGGGAGACGGAGAGGAGGTCGTCTGCCGTGGCGGCCAGAGATGGCCAGGTGGGATCGGGATCATCAGCGAGGAAAAGGCGTCCCGAGTCCCTGTGATCGACGGAGGAATCGCAAGTCTCCATAGACGGCCACTCCCAGAGGGAGTAATGGCTGCCACGGCCACCTTCCCATCACGCTGCCTCGCAATTTCATCCGCCCAGTGATAACGACTGCCGCCGCCATGTTCTAGAACCTCAAGGAGCCAAGGACAGCACGCCGCACAACCTGAGCAGCAGTTTAAAACGCTAAGTGATTAATTTAAAGAAGTAAAAGTTAAGAAGCCAAGAAGTACAGAAGACAGAACAGCGGTAATGTCATCAGCAAGACCATCTCATTTATTTTCTAATTTATTTGAGATTTGTCAATATTTTCATAAATAAGTCGAGAAAAAATGCATAAATCTCTATCGGAATATGTAAAAATGTCACCGTAAAAATGTCGTGTTTTCGAGGAGATGTGAAACGCACACGAACATCACACACACAAATACACACACATCCAAGATAAAAAAGTATAGAGATGGTAAACGAACTGGAGGCAAGGCAAGGAGATTCTTTTTCACTTAGGGTGAACCAAGGGTCTGGAATTCATATTCTGAAAGAGCAGTAGAAACAGAAATCGTAAATCTATCCGAACAGGATGTAATTGAAAAACCCTAACTTTCAGGGAAATGTACCTGTTGCTGGAAAGTGGAGGCTGGAGAGGAGTTTCATCATCTGACTATCTCAGGAAGGGCTGAATGGGATCCTGAAGGTGGCCAATTATCTAAGTATTTGAAGATGGTGCAAGCAGCACCAAAGTCAAAGTCAAAATTCAAAAGAGTTTATTATCATGTGTCCCTGACAGGACAATGAAATTCTTTCTTTGCATAGCACAACAGAACATAGTAGGCATTGACTACAATTATATACGTAAATACACACATGAATGAATAAATTGATAAAGTGCAAATAACAGAAGGAGGGGTATTAATGTTCAGAGTTTTGTCCAAGCCAAGTTTAATAGCCTGGTGGCTGTGGGAAAGTAGCTGTTCCTGAACCGGGTCGTTGCAGTCCTCAGGCTCCTGTACCTTCTACCCAAAGGTAGCAGGGAGATGAGTGTGTGGCCAGGATGGTGTGGGTCCTTGATGATGCTGCCAGCCTTTTTGAGGCAGCGACTGTGATAGATCCCCTCGATGGAAGGAAGGTCAGAGCCGATGATGGACTGGGCAGTGTTTACTACTTTTTGTAGTCTTTTCCTCTCCAGGGCGCTCAAGTTACCGAATCAAGCCACGATGCAACCGGTCACAGAGCTCTCTACTGTGCACCTGTAGAAGTTAGAGAGAGCCCTCCATGACAGACCAACTCTCTGTAATCTTCTCAGGAAGTAGAGGCGCTGATGAGCTTTCTTAATAACAGAAAACCCCACAGAAAATAATCAAATATAATCTATGGTTCCATCAATAAGAGAACCTACAAACCATGCCCCTGCACACATGCTAATGGGATAGAATTTCAGAATTAATTTTGATGGGCATCTGGAACATAGAACAGTACAGGACCTTCTGCCCACCATGATGCCACCTTAAACTGAACATCTGCCCACACATGGTCTACATCCCTCAATTCCCTGCTTGTTCTTTTTAATTCCGAATGTCGATTCAGCCTTTCCCTTGCTTGGACAGGAATTGAGCCAATATATACTTCAGTCAAAAGTGAAGATTTATTGAATCGAGAGAAAAAAAACCTTTATTCTAAAATCCTCTTTTAATGACTGTCTTTATGCATTGTGGCATCTTCTGCAAAGAGCAGAGAAAATTGAATGGCAAGACAAAAAAGAAGATGACCCTCTGCAATCGCAACGGGCACCACCTCCCTGGCTAGCACAGAGGTTGCCAAAATCTCCTTGCCTTGGCATAAGGGGGCCCTCTCCTGTTCCAACAAGCCATGCATGCTGCCCATGTTTTCTGCAGATAAGCCTCATCAACATTCAGAACCATTCCTCTCAGAATCATGAAAGGGAACAGATAAATTAGAGAGAATATACTTTTCAGTGCTAGTTAATCACATGGTGATTTTTGGAAGGGCTTGACTTATGCTCCGTCATTTATGTATATTATTAGCAAAGTACAGCTGATCAGCAAAAGGAAGGAATTAAACCACAAGGAGAATGGATGGTATAGTTAGTAGCTGATTAATTTACTCTTGAACTTATTTAACTTTAACTTTACAGAATGCAAGGTTTGAAGGTTACATGGAAATCCATTTACTTGGGGATAGGAAGCCACAATTGAGATACATTTCTGAAATATTTCAATGCTGGGCAGACTGTCAAAAAACTCGGCTGGTGCAGTTCTGTGATAGTAACTACTGTTTTAGTGTCTCTTGGGGTTTACCAGAATTCTGCATGGATTAGAGGGTGTCAGCTGGAAAGAGAGGTTGGACAAAATGGAATTGTTTTCTCTGTAGTGTCGGAGTCTGAGGGGGATGTAATGGAAGAATATAACTTCTGAGAATTCCGGGTAGATTAAACAATGATAACCTTTCACACCAGGGTCTAAATGTCAAATACTAGAGGGCACAGCTTTAAGGTGAGAGGGACAAAGATTAAAGGAGTTTGAATTTGAGTTTTTGTTATGTGCTATCCAAGTCAGTGGAAAAACAAAGCATGATTACAATGGAGCCAGACACAGTGTACACATATATGATGAAGGGAACAATATGAATATCCTTTAGTGCACGAAGGGCGAAGGGAGAAGAGGAAGTGGCTAGGGTGCGACACGTCCTTGATTATGCTCGAGGCCTTGCCGAGGCCGCGAAGTGTAAATGGTGTCAATGGTAGGGATGTTGATTTGTGTGATGGTCTGGGGTGCAGAAGAATGGAAAGAAGTGGTTCCAGGAACGGTCTTCAATTATGTAGGTATGTTACAAAACTTACCTTTAGTGGCGCAGGAGTTCTGCCACTACCCGTGTGCGCGACTTTGGCGCCTTTGAGAGGGGGGCGGGTTTAAAATGCGATTTTTCTTTAGACTATTCAAATCAATTTTGAACTGGCTTTTTAGTTGCTGAAGAAAAATTGCTTTGACTGCCGTTTTATTAAGTTTATTAAAATTAGCGCTGGAAAAATTAAAAACAGGAGTAAATTAAAAGACAACGGGACGGTCTTACGTAGGGGACAAAAGAAGGTACACAGTTTATTTTTACATAAAAACGTGCTTCTTAGGAAGCCTTTAATCAAAATTTCATGTTGCGAAAAAGTGACTAAGAAAATATACGAACCGGCAGCATTTTTCCTGCCGACTGAGGGTTAAATTCACCGCAAACTGCAACGTTCCAATCCATCGCGTTCTACGAAAACCCACTCGCAAGTTGATTTAAATGGCCATTAATTTACGGGAATTAAACACTAATTTCCTTCAATTTGGCCTATAATTTCATGACAATGAGATTGAAAAATCATGTTATATTGTGAATTCTGGTGTGAATGTTATTTGGACACTTAAAAATGTTAACCTTTTCTTAAGAAATGGATAGATGTTTAGATCTAGTAATTGAATTTTGTATTAGCTACAATTAGGTAACTAACTAATTATATGCTTTAATTTCAGGTAATCCAAGTAAGATGTTTCATTTTTGTTTCAGAATGCTTCAATAGATAATAACTGAAAATGTCATTCAGTTCTCTTAATTTTTAAGACAGTTATGGGTTTTTGACTGACCTTGATCTCAGCTTTTGTGTGAAGTCAATGGAAAAGCAATAGGGAACAAGATGCTAATTTCTGAGTATGAAAATGGCCATAACGTTTGTTAATACTGAAGATATGAAAGTGAATTAGGTATCAAATTAAACTTCTTGTTATGCTTTATCTGATGGGATAAATTGCAGACTTTGTAACATTGCTAAATTATGTGGATAGACTGGAGAAGATTGGGTAAACACCAATCAAGGGGGTTAAGAGGTGACTTAATGAAAGGATTTTAAATAAGTAAGGATGCAGACTGAGTAAAGAGGAATGTTTCACATTTGTGGAGGGACCACTAACTCATGGACCATGTGGTGAAGGTGATGGCAAAGAAAATGAAAGCAACATGACAAACAATTATTTGAAGTCGTGCGAGGTTAAGGATGGAATGCCAGGATAGTAGTGCAAGCAGATTCAGGTATAATATTCACAAAAAAATCTGATAAGTATCTGTAAAGAAATAATTTATAGGTTTGAAGGGAGATATCAGGGGAGTGAGACCAGCTGAACATTTTTTATTTAAAGATAGTAAATACTCAGTGAGCCAAATGGTCACGTGGCTCACATTAACCATTCTGTGATTCTATGATTGAGTTTCTTACAATGATTTTATTCTGCTGGTGGTTTGCACAAATTATCTCTGTTGATTTCGCAATTCTTAGAAGGGTAACAGTAAGTACCATAAATGGACAGGGAATGGAAATCAATCTAGGAAAAGGTATCCAGTAAGTTAACATACACCGATATGTTCTGTGATTGGGGTACGAGTCAAAACTAGCAAAGCTGCAAAGCTCAAGGAAAAAAGAAAAGAAAAAAAAGACTCCAATGTCCTTCTTTTGTTATGCTTTGAATTCATGGTAACATTGCCATGATTCAGTTCTATAGTGCATACCTTGCTCACTTTGTTGTTATGTAAGCTACAAATCCCACAGTAGTCTTCAAGAATAAAACTTTAACTCAAGATCTTGATAATGATCTTGAACTAGGATCTAGCAAGCATCTGGTTCAGCAAGCTTCAAAAAGGTGCCTACCTATCACCCTGGCAACCCGAGTAGTACTTTGATCCAACACACCATGATTGGAATACTCTAATCCCTGTGACAGCATGCAAAAGCAACCTAGCTCCTGCTGCCAGAATAAGTACACCACAGAGCAAGAAAAGTAAATGGATTTGATCAGGATGAGTTGCTTCATGCCAGTTCATCCTTGATAAAATAAAACAGCTATATGGAATTCAGCAAATTCAGTTTATCGACCATTTCAGCCTTTGTAGCTCACATTTCTCTTTCTCCAGCAAATTTCAACCATCTTCTCCATTCACATGTTTCTCCAGACAAATCTTTTGCTATTCCCTGCCATCTTTAAGTTGCTTGGTTCACTTGATTCATTCGATTTCTCCACCCAATCACAGGGATTCATTTTTGTTCTCTCTGCCTCTCCCAATATTTTCTGCAACTTAATCTCACTTTACATGTCATGTTTTCCATTTCTGACGAAAGGCCTTTGACTTGAAATGTTTGCTCTGTCTTTTCTCCCAGCAAGCCCTGCTGAGCTTTTCTGTGAAAGGAAATAGACAATTGATGCTTAGGCTCAAGACTCTTCATCTCTTGTGTATAAATTCATGAGAGGAATATATCGGGTTGGTGCACAGAGTTTCTTGCCCGGAGTAGGAATCGAGGACCAGAGGACATAGATTTAAGGTGAAGGGTAAAAAATTTAATAGGAATCTGAGGGGTAACCTTTTCACACAAAGGGTGGTGGGTGTATGGAACAAGCTGCCAGAGGAGGTAGTTGAGGCTGGGACTATCCCAACATTTAAGAAACAGTTAGACAAGTACATGGATAGGAGGGATATGGACCAAACGCAGGCAGGTGGGACATGTTGGCTGGTGTGGGCAAATTGGGCTGAAGGGCCTTTTTCCACACTGTATCACAGTGTGACTCTATCTTGAATGAAAGAGTGGAAGAGGCCAAGGACAGATAAAGCTCTGTGTGAATGATAAGTGGAATGGGTTGCCAGGCATTTTAATTCCCCTTCCCACTCCTGTCTGTCCTAGGGTGATTTATTGTCATATCTACCAAAATGGAACAATTAAAGTCTTACTTGCAGCAGCACAACAGGTTTGCAAAAAAAAGTGCTCAATAGATAATATAATAAACAAACAAAATAAATTTGATTAAAAAAAACACTTTAGTGCAAAAACAAAACAAAATCCACAGTCCTTATTGCAACCAAGGTCATCCGTAGTTTATTTGGAATTTGTAACGTTCCCTGATGGTCATTGGGAAGAAGCTGTTCCTGAACTTAAATGTTATCGTTTTCAGATTCCTATTCCTTCTTCCCGATGGCAGGAGTGAAATGAGAGTATGGTCTGGGTTCTTGCTGATGCTGGTTGTTTCTTTGAGACAATGCCTCGCATAGATCCCTTTGATGGTGGGGAATTCAGTACTGATGGACTGAGCTTCATCCACAACCAGTTTGAGGCCAAACGTAAACTAGAAAAACTGTTCTCCATATTCTGACTGGATAGTCTATAACCCAATGGCATGAAGATTGAATTCTCCAATTTCAGATAATCCATACCTCCTCTGTCCCTTTCCCTCTCTTTCTATCCTTTATCCCTGTTTCTTTATCCCTCCTCCCCACATATCGCTCCCCCTCAATTGCTTGGCCCTCCCCTTGCTTTGTTGTCCCTATCTGCCACCACCACTCATTAAGATTCTTTTTTTACCATCCTTTCCCATCAGATTCCAGAATCTCCACCCTTCCCTTCCCCATCTGACAGTTATCCACCAATCTATCCCTCCTCATCTGCATCCACCTATTGCTCGCTAGCCCTTGCACCACTCGTTCCACCATCTCTTTATACTAGCAACTTTCTCTCTACTCTTTCAGTGTAAAGGCAACATCCCCACTCAAACAGTTGACTGTCCATTTCCCACCACAGATGCTGCCTGACTCACAGAGTTCTTCCAGTTGCTCACCTCTTCTTTGCTTAACATTCTCATCTCGGGGAGAAAAGAGTGTGGGTGTATGCCATTGAGCAGAGATAAGAGTAAATAATTTAGTCTACTGTATCTCCTTAGATGGTGGATAGCAGGCATAACTATAAATTTAACTTTCATCTCAAATAGAGATCAAGTTTATCCATAGAGGTTAGACCCCTGTTGTTAAATTGAGGTTGAAAATGTTTAATTAGTTTATAGGAAATCTATGGATTGTCCATTAACTTCATAATACAGTTTCTTCATGTGCTCTTAATAACTACCCCAGTCAATTATAAAAGACATCTGTCTTTGTTACAGTTCCTCCTGCTGAACTAATTGTACAGCCCATTATTTTTCAAGGAGAGCTCAACATTTAGCTCTCAAACATTTCTGCTTCCTGGTCATATTCTTGTGTCAATTATTTTGGATGTATCTAATGACCTCAATTCCCTCAGTAGACAACCGAGTCAAAATATATTGAAGCTTATCAGCAAATTCAGACAAAATTATATTTAGTTAGTTGTAAAAAAAATAAGAGTTAAAAAAAAAATTAAATGTCATTTTAGTGCCCATGTGGTTTTCTGGTGGGGTCCAAAATAAATCATAGATTGATAGATACAATAAATGTAAATTAAAAAAAAAAGACATAAGCTGGAAATAAATCAGAAAATGCTGGAAAAGCACAGCAGGTCAGGCAGCATCTGTGGGCAGAGAAACAGTCAACGTTTCGGGTCTGCAACCCTTCATCAGCCTCATATCATGTTCACATGTGATAACTAGAAAATTAATTTGTGTCCCAATATATTTTTATAACATCTGCAATGGAAAAATAAAATGTTTGGTCAATTCTGCAGCAGCTTTGATTAAAACAGTACAGCTGCCAACATTTACGCATCCATGCAATTATGTTATTGTTAGCACATTTTGTTCAGTCAGTACCACAGTCAGTAATTTGTGATAATGCATCAACAATCTACAGCTTGCATGATTTCTACTTGTATGCCACATCTGGGACATTATTTAATAAGATAATAGTTTGACTGGGACACTGATAAACGGTTCATAGTTCATGAAACCAATAAAGCAGCTCTCTCTTTGATCTCTTGGTTGGAGATATGTACCAGGTTTATAAAGCTGTGAGAGCAACGAGGAAGGCTCACTACACTCTGAACTATGGAAGGAGTGATCAAGCCAAGCCATCACTATACACCTGCATCCCCCACCAGGATGGTCTCAAAGCCCTCCGGTACTTCCTCGACCAGAGGAGCAACCCATACCCATCCACTGACACCCTCCTCCGCCTAGCGGAGTTGGTCCTTACCCTCAACAACTTCTCTTTTGACTCCTCCCATTTCCTCCAAACACAAGGCGTAGCTATGGGCACACGCATGGGCCCTCGCTACGCCTGCCTCTTTGTCGGGCACGTCGAACAATCTTTGTTCTCGGCGTACCAGGGCCCCACCCCCGACCTTTACCTCCGTTACATTGACGACTGCTTTGGTGTCACCTCCTGCACCCACGCAGAACTGACTGACTTCATCCATTTCACCACCAACTTCCATCCGGCACTCAAATATACTTGGACCATTTCCGACATTTCCCTACCATTCCTTGACCTCACCATCTCTATTGCAGGTGATACACTCCTGACTGACATCCACTACAAACCAACTGACTCCCACAGCTACCTGGACTACTCTTCCTCCCACCCTGCTTCCTGTAAGGACTCCATCCCCTATTCCCAATTCCTCCGTCTATGCCGCATCTGCTCCCAGGATGACGTGTTCCACACCAGGTCATCGCAAATGTCCTCGTTCTTCAGAGAACGGGGTTTCCCCTCCCCCACTATAGATGAGGCTCGCACCAGGGTCTCCTCCATACCCCGCAACACTGCCCTCTCTCCCCATTCCCCCACTCACAACAAGGGCCGAGTCCACCTGGTCCTCACCTTTCACCCCACCAGCCAGCGCATACAACAGATAGTCCTCCGCCAGTTTCGTCACCTCCAACGTGACCCCTCCACTCGCCACATCTTCCCATCACCCCCCGTCTGCCTTCCGCAAAGACCAATCCCTCCGCAACTCCCTCGTCAATTCTTCCCTTCCCTCCCGCTCCACTCCTTCCCCGGGCACTTTCCCTTGCAGCCGCAAGAGATGCTACACTTGTCCCTTCACCTCCCCCATCCACTCCTTTCAGGGACCCAAGCAGTCATTCCAAGTCCGACAGAGGTTCACCTGCACCTC
Organism: Raja brachyura; assembly: GCA_963514005.1. Next base: position 90,814,366 of record OY740783.1, read on the forward strand.
CTCCAACCTCATCTACTGCATCCGTTGCTCCAGATGCCAGCTGATCTACATCGGTGAGACCAAGCGGAGGCTGGGCGATCGTTTCGCCGAACACCTCCGCTCGGTCCGCAATAACCAACCCGACCTCCCGATGGCCCAGCACTTCAACTCCCCCTCCCACTGCGTATCCGACCTCTCGGTCCTGGGCCTCCTCCACGGCCAGAGTGATCAACACCGCAAGTTGGAGGAACAGCACCTCATATTCCGCTTGGGGAGTCTGCATCCTCTGGGCTTAAACATTGAATTTTCTCAATTCTGTTAACCCAGACTGCCTCCCCCCCACCTCTCCCTCAGCCCTCTGGCCCTGACATTCCTTCTCCATCTCCCCCCCCCCCCCCCCCCCAGTCGCACTAGCTTCTCATTTTCACACCACAAACAGCTTACAATGGCCTGCTTCCTTTATCACCAATACTTTTTTGCATATCTTTCACTCATTGTTCCTTATCTCTCCACATCACTGTTTATATCTCTCGTTTCCCTGATCCCTGACCAGTCTGAAGAAGGGTCTCGACCCGAAACGTCGCCTATCTCCTTCATTCCTTAGATGCTGCTGCACCCGCTGAGTTTCTCCAGCTTTTTGTGTAACCCTCGATTCTCCAGCATCTGCAGTTCCTTCTTTAACAATCAAGCCAAGCATGGTGGGCAGCACAATGGTGTAGCAGTTGCGTTGCTGCCTAATAGTGCCAGAGACTCGGATTTGATCCCGATTACGGGTGCTGTTTGTGCATAGTGCACGTACTCCCTGTGACCATGTGGGTTTCCTCCCACAATCAAAAACATGCAGGTTTGTAGGCTAATTAGCTTCTGTAAATAGTACCGAGAGTGTAGGATAGAACTAATGCATGGGGTGATTATTGGTTGGCGTGGACCCGATGGGCTGAAGGGGCTGTTTCCACACTGTATTTCTAAACCAAACTAAACTAACTGTGCTTTCTGGCCTTTGAATGCCATTGAAGCATATAAAATGAAGAGAACTGTAAAGGACATCAGCACCAGAACAACACTGTAAAATGAATGTTGACGGATTCCGTTTCGGAGGGTTTCGTGACAGAATGAGTGAGACTGTCTCTCCACCACCTTCTCCTACATCAGCAAGTACAAGTGACTTCTCAGCAGCATGATACAAAAATACCTGTATACTATGTGTACATTAATACTGCATTGTCTACTCAGTAAACTATGCTGTATAAATGACGAGGTATACATACTGCACACCCATAACATTGTCATATTTGGCAATCACATGAAGTCCTCCTGCTGGGTCCTTTCTGTGGGACTTGAGATGGCTGAAGATGACAAGTTCACAAGTTATAAGAGTAGAATTAAGCCAAGTCTACTCCACCATTCAATCATGGCTGATCACCGCTTCCAAATCCCATTTTCCTGCCTTCTCCCCATAGCCCTTGATATCCGTTCGATCCGAGAGCCACAGGAATCAACGTCCCTCCATGTGGACGCCTGTGTGTGACATCAATAAACATGCGGAAACTAACGCACAAAGAGTCATCACACTGTCCTTGATGGAGACAGACCCAGGCACAACGACATGCCGTGGCGGACTGGCCAGGGTGTCAGCTTGCCCGATGGCAAGTGGGCCCCTGATGAAGCGGGCCCCATATATCAAGTGGGCCCCTGATAAAGTGGGCCCCCTTTGTATCCTGGCAACCAATATTTTTAGATCCAGTACGCCACTGACGACATGGATTCCAAGATGGTTGGGAGTCTCTCCCTGCTGTAGATTTCTTGTGCCTTCTCAGCCTGTGTGGTGCTCTAGAAACATAGAAACATACTAAATAGGTGTAGGAGTAGGCCATTCGGCCCTTCGAGCCTGCACCGCCATTCAATATGATCATGGCTGATCATCGAACTCAGTATCCTGTACCTGCCTTCTCTCCATACCCCCTGATCCCTTTAGCCACAAGGGCCACATCTAACTCCCTCTTAAATATGAACTGGCCTCAACTACCTTCTGTGGCAGAGAATTCCACAGATACCCACACTCTACCCACTGACCAGCCACCATCCACTGCCTGTTTCACAGTTGAAAGCGGAAGTCCAAGCGTTCGTGGACCAGTCTTTATCAGGAGCCTCCCCCTCGACCTGTCTGGAGCATAGTTCCGGTCTGTTTAGTTCTCAGGATCATAGGAAAACGTAACTTATCCATGATGATAAGGTGGGCGTCCCTTCAAGAGGCCCATTACATAGATTGTTTAATGATCTTGAAAATAACTTTTCTTTGCAGTCCTGGCTTTGACTGGTGTTTCTAATCCCATGGGTTATGGGGAGATGGCAGGAGAATGGGGTTAGGAGGGAGAGATAGATCAGCCATGATTGAATGTTGGAGTAGACTTGATGGGCCGAATGGTCAAATTCTGGTCCTATCACTTATGACCTGATCACCAAATGAAAATGGTTGATTTTCTTGCAGATCTCCTGGCCAGACTACATATATACAGTGGAAGGATTAGAATTTAGTTGAGCTTGACAGCATAATAGTGGAACTAACTGTTATTGCATTCTGTTTCCCCTTTCTCTTGTTTCAGTGGGCTCATAAAGTGACTCATATACTACAGTAAAATGCCACTAAACACAAAAAAACACTAATTATCCTCTGTAGACATGGAGCAATAGTTTAAATGAATGCAAATTAATGGATCTTTCCTGATCTTAAACATTGTACAAGGCAATACTAAGATGATACATAAACTATTTACTCAACATCCAGAGACAAAAAGCAGTTATCTTCAGAAAAATAAAGTTAATTAAAGATTGGAAGTTAAGTTTTCAAAAGAAAAATGAAGGCTCTGCAAAAATGGCACAACAAAGACTTGCACAATGCCGTTGGCAATGTGCGTCTACCTGACCTATACCTCTCATTTTTTGAACATTTCTATAAGATCAAACGGATATGGATCATGTGCAGGTGGATGAAATCAGTTTAACGGCATCATGTTCGGCACAAACAATGTGGGCCATGTGCAAATTCCTGTGCTTTGCTGCAATGTTCTATCTGAAACATTGGTTCTATCTGAAACCACTTCACAGCAAATTAAGTACTTTCTCTTGGAAGCATAATCAGTGTTGTAATGTGTGGACATTCAACAGGCACTTTACGCACAGCAGGCCTCCTCAAAAACAAAGGCAGGAATGACCAGAATTTTTCAATGAGGTTCATTGAGGAATAATTAGCAGCCAGGATGTTGTGGATAACATGGCTTTCTTCGAATCACTGGTAGAAAGAAATACAGGAGAAACTCAGCAGGTGCAGCAGCATCTATGGAGCGAAGGAAATAGGCAACGTTTCGGGCCAAAACCCTTTTTCAGACTGATGTAGGGTGGGGGGGGGGGGGGGAAGAAGAAAGGAAGAGGAGGAGCCAGAGGACTGAGGGAGAGCTGAGAAGTGGAGGAGGCAATAAAGGCTACCGGAAATTGGAGAAGTCATTGTTCATGCCGCTGGGGTATAAACTGCCAAAGCGAAATATGAGGTGCTGCTCCTCCAATTACCGGTGGTGCTCACTCTGGTCATGGAGGAGGCCCAGGACAGAAAGGTCGGATTCGGAATGGGAGGGTGAGTTGAAGTGCTGAGCCACCGGGAGATCAGGTTGGTTATTGCGGACCGAGCGGAGGTGTTCAGCAAAACGATCGCCAAGCTTACGCTTGGTCTCACCGATGTAGATCAGCTGACATCTAGAGCAGTGGATGCAATAGATGAGGTTGGAGGAGGTGCAGGTGAACCTCTGTTGCACCTGGAACGACTGCTTAGGTCCTTGAATGCAGTCGAGGGGGGAGGTAAAGCGACAAGTGTAGCATTTCTTCCTTGAATGGAGTTGAAGGGGGATACTTTGAATCACTGTCAGATGATCTTTTACACCACCTGAGATAGATGATCGGACCTTTCAATTAACAGCTCACCCAAAAGGAGAGAACTCCAATCCCACAGTACTTCCTCAGTGCTGCACTGAGGTCAGGGAGTCATGGATCTACACAGCATCGTAACAGGCCCTTCAGCCCAACACACCTGTACTGACCAAGGTACCTACCTGAGCTAGTCCCATTTCCATCCATTAACCTGCCAAAATGTGTTTTAAACATTATAATTGCATTCACATCTACGGTTTCCTCTGACAGCTTGCCCCATATATCAATCGCCGAGTTAAAAAATGTGCACCTCTGGTCCCCTTTAAATCTTTCCCTTCCCAAATTAATGTCCTCAAGGTTTTTATTCCCCTACCAGTATTAGACTTGATTGCTGATTTTTTATTTTTATTACAACTGATGGAAATCTGAAATAAAAGCAGAAATCATCAGCGGGTTGGGCAGCATCTGTGGAAAGACCCAGAAGAGTTAACATTACAGGTTGAAGATCGTTCACCAGAACTGGGAGTGAAAGATTTTAAAAAAGGTACTTGAAGATGCAGAAAAGGTCATGGAAGGAATGAACAAAACAAACGGAAGATCTGAGATGGAGTGAGGCCGGGGTTGCCATGGAGATGAGTCTTTACTTTTTAGACTTTAGATTTTGGAGATATAGAGCAGAAACAGGCCCTTTGGCCCACTGAGTCTGCGCCAACCAGCGATCCCCATACACTAGCACTATCCTACTCACTAGGGACAATTTATAATTTTACCAAAGCCAATTGACCTACTGTACATCTTTGGAGTGTGGGAGGAAACCGGAGCACCCAGGGAAAACCCACGCAGTCACAGGGAGAAAGTACAAACTCCACACAGACAGCATCCGTAGTCAGGATTAAACCAGGGTTTCTGGCGCTGTAAGGCAGTAACTCGACCGTTGCACCACTGTACCGCCCTAGTTGTCAGGTTAAATGGGTTGGTGAGAGAGTGAGAGGGTGACTACACATTTTTGTCTCTGTTACTTACAAAATTCTTAAGGGGTTGGACAAGCTAGATGCTGGAAGATTGTTCCCAATGTTGGGGGAGTCCAGAACAAGGGGTCACAGTCTAAGGATAAGGGGGAATTCCTTTAGGACCGAGATGAGGAAAACAATCTTTACACAGAGAGTGGTGAGTCTCTGGAATTCTCTGCCACAGAAGGTAGTTGAGGCCAATTCATTGGCTATATTTAAGAGGGCGTTAGATGTGGCACTTGTGGCTAAAGGGATCAGGGGGTATGGAGAGAAGGCAGGTACGGGATACTGAGTTGGATGATCAGCCATGATCACATTGAATGGCGGTGCAGGCTCGAAGGGCCGAATGGCCTACTCCTGCACCTATTTTCTATGTTCTATGTTTCTATGTGTTGCTTATACCGGAGCTGTGTGTTCTGCTGATCAGGTCAGTGGTGCTAATAGAGATATAACAACTGAAACATCATGGCTAACACACGGGTGACTACACATTTTTATCTTTGTTACATGTTGCTTACACCGGAGATGTGGGTTCTGATGATCAGGTCAGTGGTGCTAATAGAGAAATAACAACTGAGACATCATGGCTAACACCAAAGCAATTTTGCTTGCTGTGCACAGGTTTCTGAACTGGGAATTGAACACAGAACCTTCACACTAAGAGGCCCAGACTCCACCCCTGAGCAGAGCCCTCAACACGGCAGGCTTACTATGTGTGTTGCCGATTCTCCTTGAAACCTAACAAGAATATTTGGAATTGTAATCCACCTGATAACATTTGAATAGTTAAGTATTTGCTGGCAGCAGAATCTAACATTTGTAGGTATAATAATCTTTTCACACAATATGCCATCTGTCGATGGAACAAAGATATGCATTAGGTATTTACATTGAAAAGTCATTACCTAATAAACAGCCGCCGAAGGCAGTAAGACAGCAATGTAGATAAGCGTTAATAAACATCAAGCACAATGTTAATTCCAGTCCATTTTTCCCAAGGGTTAGAATGGGTGGCTATGATTCACGTGAAAGTATCACATGCAGAAAACTAGTTGTAAATTCCCATTTAGGATACTTAGCCAAGTCACTGCAAGCTCTAATAATATCATCAAACCCTCATATGCAAATATGAAAAGGTTCCTTCCAACTCAGGGCATTCTTTTCACTTGCTCTGAGATTTGAAGCAGGAATTCCAGTTTGGTTTGGTAGCTTGGGCAATTTAAGTTGTTTTAGTTTGGTTTAGTTTATTATCATCACCTGTGCAGTGGTACAGTGAAAAGCTTTTGTTATGTGCCAGCCAGTCTACAAAAAGACAATACATGATTACAATCGAGCCATCTACAATGTAGAGATACGTGATGAAAGGAATAACGTGAATATGACAGTCCTGGGATGGCGGGACTGTCATATGCTGAGAGAATGGAGTGACTGGGCTTGTATACTCTAGAATTTAGAAGGATGAGAGGAAATCTTATTGAAACATATAAGATTATTAAGAGTTTGGACATACTAGAGGCTGGAAACATGTTCCCGATGTTGGGGGAGTCCAGAACCAGGGGCCATAGTTTAAGAATGACGAATAAGTCATTTATAACGGAGATGAGGAAACACTGTTTCACACAGAGAGTAGTGAGTCTGTGGAATTCTCTGCCTCTGAGGGCGGTGGAGGCCGGTCTCTGGAGACTTTCAAGAGAGAGCGAGATAGGACTCTTAAAGATAGCGGAGTCAGGGGATATGGGGAGAAGGCAGGAACGGGGTACTGATTAAACACAATGAATATGCACAGAGCTCAGAACTGCAAAAGATTATATTATTATTTGTTATTTGCACTATACTTGTTATTTATTTAACTTTTTCTTTTTTTTCCCCCGTGATGTACAATGTTTACATATTCACATGTTCTGTTGTGCTGCAGCAAGTAGGAATTTAATTGTCCCATCCAGGACATATGACAATAAAACACTCGTGACTCTTGATCACATTGAATGGCGGTGCTGGCTCAAAGGGCCGAATGGCCTACTCCTGCACTTATTGTCTATTGTCCATTGAATAGCATTTAGCACAAAATAAAGTCCAGTAAAGTCTGATCAAAGGGTTACACAAAAAGCTGGAGAAACTCAGCAGGGGGAGCAGCAGCATCTAAGGAGCGAAGGAGATAGGCGATGTTTCGGGTCGAGACCCTTCTTCAGACTGATCAAAGATAGTCCAAGGGTCTCCAATGAGATAGATACCAATGTGCTATGTCGACACCAAAACAAGAACCCGGATGCGGCTATGGTGGTGGCTGGAGATTTTAATAAATCAAATCTCAAGAAGGTCATGCCTAACTTCTACCAACACATCACGTGTGCCACCGGGGGGGAAAGAACATTGGACCACTGCTATACGCCATTCCGGAACGGCTGGAATGCCGTTTCTCTTCCTCCTTTTGGAAAATCTGACCACGCTGCCATTTTCCTGCTGCCGGAGTATAAACAAAGGATAGAACGGAAAGCGGCAGTGACGTGGGACGTAAAGCGGTGGTCCGACCAGTCAGAGGCCATGCTGCAAGATGCACTGAGCGATGTCGACTGGAATATGTTCCATGCAAGTTCCAGTGATGTCAGTGAATTCGCGGAAGTGGTCACGGACTTCATTGCAACAACAGCGGATAACATCGTCCTCACGGTAAGGGTTAGCATCTTTCCTAATCAAAATCCCTGGGTGGACAGGTCCATTCGAGTTGCCTTGAATGCTCGCACCGCTACTTACAACTCTGGCCTGGCATCCGGAAACATGGACAACTACGAGGTAGAGTCCTACCGACTGCGAAGGGCGATGAAGGACGCAAAAAAGAGGTACAGGAACAAGATGGAGTCACAGATGGAGCTGCAGGATACCAGATGCCTTTGGGAGAGGTTATGAGCTATAACTAACTACCAGAGCAGCACCCCCTCAACCGGAAGTGCCGGCACCCCACTAGCTGATGACCTGAACTATTTCTAAGCATCACCCCAGTCTTGCCAGCTAACGACAACACCGTCTGCGCACTGACTAGCGAGGCTGGAGTGAGGTCCCCCGCAGAGAATGGATAGACATTCTCGTTGTCCGAACTCGACGTGAGGAGGGCTCTGACATGTGTGAACACGAGGAATGCTGGAGGCCTAGATGGCATATCTGGGAGAATACTTAAGTCCTGTGCTACTCAGCTAGCTCACTACAATATTCAACCTCTCCCTGGCAAAGGCCGTGGTCCCTGCCTGCTTCAAAAGATCCATCATTGTACCTGTACCAAAGAATGCCTCTCCAGCTTGTTGGAATTACTACCGACCGGTGGCCCTCACCTCGGTAGTCATGAAATGCTTCAAGAGGCTTGTCAAGAACCACATCTACACTTCCTCCCTCGCAACATGGACCCGCTACAGTTAGCATACCGTCCGAACAGATCCACAGACAATGCGGTCTCCCAGGTTTTGCACACCGCTCTCTCTCACCTTGACAGCCAGGAGGGAGGGCTATGTGAGGATGCTGTTCATTGACTTCAGTTCAGCCTTCAACACGATAGTCCCCACCAGACTGGCTGAGAAGGTGCTGGAATTGGGGCTTGACACCCCCCTGTGTGCCAATATGGGAGGAAATACATTGAAGACCCTCACCCTGAGCACAGGACCCCCCCCCAGGGTTGCATCCTCAGCCTCCTACTGTACTCCCTGTACACACATGGCTGTGTGGCTAGGTTCAGCTCCAACTCTATAATCAAGTTTGCTGATATCACTGTGGTGGTGGGCCTGATCACCAAAAATAATGAGAAGGCCTACCGGGAGAAGGTGGCTGATCTGGCACTCTGGTGTCAGGACAACAGCCTCCTCTTGAATGTCAAAAAAACTAAGGAGCTGATCGTGGACTTTAGGAAGGCACAACATCCGAGGACGTACACTCCACTGAAGATAAATGGGAATACTGTGGATAAGGTGAGCTGCTTTAAATACCTGGGAGTCCACATCTCAGAGGATCTGACATGGACATCACACGCTGCAGCACTCATGAGTAAGGCAAGGCAGTGGCTTTACCACCTCAGGCAGCTGAGGAAATTCAGAGTCGCTCTGAGGATCCTCCAGTGCTTCTACTCAGCGGCTGTAAAAAGCATCTTGTCCGGAAACATTACAATCTGGTTTGGGAACTGCTCTGCCCAAGACAAGAAGGCTCTGCAGAGAGTAGTGTGTTCGGCTGAACACACTATGGGAACTTCACTCGCCCCCCTGCAGGAATTGTACATCAGAAGGTGCAGATCCAGAGCCAACAACATTATGGAGGACCCCTTCCACCCCAGCAACGGACTGTTCCAGCTGCTGCGGTCAGGTAAACGCCTCCGCTCTCAAGCTGTGAAAACAGAGATGAGAAGGAGTTTCTTCCCAGAGGCCATAAGGACTGTAAACTCTCATCTCACCAGGGACTAATTTACTGTACCAATTCAATGTTGTGTTAAAGAAGGAACTGCAGATGCTGGAGAATCGAGGGTTACACAAAAAACTGGAGAAACTCAGCGGGTGCAGCAGCATCTAAGGCGCGAAGGAGATAGGCGACGTTTCGGGTCGAGACCCTTCTTCAGTGTTGTGTTGTGTCATTTTTTAATTGCTGTTTTTTTCTCACAAATATGTAATTACTGATTCTGTTCTATTCTGTTTTGTAGTTTTTGTTTTGCACAATCTGCAAGCATTGCCACTTTTCATTTCACTGCACATCTCGTATGCGTATGTGACAAATAAACTTGACTTGATTTGACCTGTAGTAGCGCAGAACTGTCTTCGAGTTGTGAGTGGGATGATTCAGTTGCCTGATAACAGCTGGGAAGAAACTGTCCTGAATCTGGAGGTGTGCGTTTTCGCACTTCAATACCTTTTGCCTGATGGGAGAGGGGAGAAGAGGGAGTGGCCGGAGTGCGACTCGTCTTTGATTATGCTGGTGGCCTTGCGGAGGCAGCGTGAGGTGTCAATGGAAGGGAGGTTGGTTTATGTGATGGTCTGTGGTCTGAGGATAAGTCTGCTAATTTTACAGAGAGTTTTCTGCATGTGATATATTCACATGATTCGTCACCACCTATTCTCACCCCTGGGAAAAATGGACCGGAATTAACATGGACCGAATGTTTATTAACGTTCTGACCTACATTGCTAACTGCTTGCCCTTCTGAGTACTGCCATCCAGGATGATTAAAATTGTCCCTACCATCTGCTGGATCAGAATTTGCCTTGTTTCAACCTAGTTTCTTGCACATCAGAAGAAAGTGTCAGTATTTTTTAATGTATACAGTATTCCAATAATATGCCATGATTGATAGCAGTCGTCTCTTCTCCACTACATCACAGCCCTGAATGTTTCCCTGCCAAATGACCCGCTATTAAAACGAAGAATTGTCAAACCATCGACATCTACAGTACAGAAGGTGCAATTCAACACAACACAGCTCATTACCACAGTAATTTCTAACTGCATTGACCCACTTGCTCCTCGTAGTATTGTTTGCTTGTTTGCTTTCAAATATTTCAACATGTTCCTTTGAAAAGGTATGCTTGTCTCTATTGCAACTGCACGAGTATTCCAATCTCCAACAGCTCAGCATTAAGACATTTTTCTTAACCTTTCGCTCAGTTTTAATAACTATTTAAAACTGTTGACCCCATAGAACTGATTTGGAAGAAATAATCTTTCTCAATTCACCGTACTCAAACTGATCATAGCTTTAAAATATTTTTATTAAATCCCCTGTAAGCCTTCTCCGCCAAGTCAATTAAGGGTCTCCACATGAATTTTGCACTAAATGGGGGTGGGACCAATTCTTTGCTAATATGTTCATGCTCACAATAAATCAAATTAAACCCATTTGCAAATTATCTGTACCATGGACACTTTGAAAGAATAAGCGCACTTTAAACTAATAAGGATTCCTTTTCTCTTTGTTGCTGCATTTTTTCAGGCTGCCACAATCGTCCCCATTTTGTTCAGCACATGATGGAGGCATGAGGGGTTAATTGATTGAAATATAAATACTGTAACAGTTGATTTCAGTACCAATCATGAAATGACTTGTTTACTGTAAATTGTTTTAGAATGATAATGATTTTAGAAAAAGCAATTAATCATAGTTAGTGGCAACTAGTATTTTAAATGTTAAAATTGTCTCCAATTAATCCTGGTGGCTTTGAATAGTACATAATGCTCCTAAATTCACTTGTATTTTTCAGCATTTTACAAAGTACAAAAAACCAATCAAAAGCTCTAATTACATATGCACATTCTGAGAAATGCAAACTGCAAACAAAGCACTGATAAAAAATTCTTTACCCAAAACAGTAAACCATTTTTATTTTCATTTCACAGATTAATAGTACTTATGCTTTTAGTATTTTGTTTGGTCAATATAATAAATAGCCTTTAATGCATTCCTAGATAAATCATACTAATATCATAAAACTGTTAATCCACACGTACTAAATTAGCCACATTAGGAAAGTACAACCCAATTATACATTCTCGCCACAAATGCATTAGGTTATTAAAGACGGGCATCTGACTATAAGAAATGTTAACAGGAATATGGGCCCTCGAGCCTGCTCCTCCGTCCAATAAGATTGTGGCTGACCCCCACTTTCCTTGACTGTAGAAGGGTCCTGACCCAAAACGAAGCCTTTCCATGTCCTCCAGAGATGCTGCCCAACCCACTGAGTAACTCCAGCACTTTGTGTTCTACCAAACCTTCCTTAAATTCACTTTCTCACCTTTTCCATAATCCTTGATTCTCTTCCTGTTTAAACATCTCAGCTTTAAATATATTCAATAAGTTAACCTCTGGAGCTATTTGACGCAAAGAATTTAAAAGATCCATAACTGAGAGTCAAAATTCTTCCTCTTGTTTTGAGACAATGCCCTCTGGTCCTTGACACTCCCATCAGGTGAAATCGCCTACTGGCATTTACCTTGCAAACTCCCTCAAGAATCTTATTTTTTTCAATAATTATCTCTCACTCCCCTGAAGATACACAACCTGCTCAACCTTTCCTCATACAACCACCTCTCCATTCCCTGGATCATCCAAGCAAACTGCCTCCAATGATGATATATCTTTCTATAAATAGAGGACCAACACTGTTGATGGTATTCCAGATATGTGGTTTTCCTTGTGCATTGCACAGCTGTAGTACCACTGCCATCCAGTAATACTCCCAACTTCCTTGAAATAACAGCTTGCGCTCCACTAGCCTTCCTGACTACCTGCTGCACTCAGCTTTCTACACTTCACATATGAGGAGCTCCTAGTCCCTTGGTGTTGCACTTTTCTTAAGTGTTTCTCCATTTAAATAAAACTCTGTTTTTATCGTTCTTCCTTCTAAAGTGAACAACTTCATGTTCCTCCACCTTGTGTTCCATTTGCCAACTTTTTGCCCACTCATGTAACCTATCAATATCCCCGTTACATGTCTTGTCCCACCCCCCCAACCCATCATTGACACTTGATTCATGTACAAATCTGGCCACAGTACATCCGCTTCTTTCCTTTAAATTATTAATACATATTGCAATTTGCTCTGGTCCCAGAACTGATCCCTGTAATATCCAACTGGTTACAGGTTGCGAACCCCACACAACCTCTCTTCCTGCCTAAGATAGACACAAAGTGCTGGAGTAACTCAGCAGGTCGGGCAGCATCTCTGGAGAAAAATAATGGGTGATGTTTTGGGTCAGAACCCTACTCACTCCCTGCCTGATAGCCAATTATCAATCCAGGCCGACAAGTTCCTCCCAACACTTTGTGTGTGGCACCTCATTAAACATCTTTTGAAAGTCCATTTAATCGTTTTATTGTTTTTATTAGTTCCCTGCCACCCACTCTGGCAGGTACCGTCTCAGAAAATGCTAATAAATTTGTCAGGCATAATTTCCCCTTCAATAAAGCATGGTGATTCTGCATGGACAAATGTTTAAGAAAGAACTGCAGATGCTGGAAGAAGGGTCTCGACCCGAAACGTCAACTATTCCTTCGCTCCATAGATGCTGCCTCACCCGCTGAGTTTCTCCAGCATTTTTGTCTACCTTCTGCTTGAACAAATGATGACGCTCCAAATTATCTGCCATTACCTCCTAAATATCTCATTCTATCAGTTTTCCAAGAATAGACTAAATTAACTGGCCCGGATAAGCATATCACATTAGCCATTTTCTAGTCCCTCTGGTATTTTCCCAGATTCCTTGGATTTTGGGATGATTGGGGCCACTTCATTTAGGAACCAATGATGCAAACCCCATCATGTTCTGGGGACCTACTAGTCTTTAGCCCCATTAGTTTAGTTTAGTTTAGAGATACAGTGCGGAAACAGGCCCTTCGGCCCCATCGATTCCGCACCGACCCGTGATCCCCGCACATTAACACTACCCAACACACACTAAAATATAATTGTATATTTATATCAAGCCAATTAACCTAAAAACCTGTAGGTCTTTTAAGGGTGGGAGGAATCTGAAGATCTCAGAGAAAACCCACGCAGGTCACGGGGTCAACGTACAAACTCCATACAGACAAGCACCTGTAGTCAGGATTGAACCCGGGTCTCTGGCACTGCAAGGCGGTAGCTCTACCGCTATGCCACCATGCTACCCATTCTTCCCAGCATTACTTGGGTTTTAAACCGGCAGGAGGGGGGATGGATAATTCCTCTGCATCAAACTTACTGAACTCTAAAAACAATGTAAATGGAATTCGAGTGAGTTCCACTAATGGGCAGATGACGTGTTCTTTCTGATATTGCCAAAGTGTAAATGGCTCACATGGACAACAGCAGGGTAGTTCCTAACACATTGAAGCCCAAGTCAACGTGCGATAAATTGGAAGTCTTGACACACCACAGAGATTGCAGGGCTGAGAGCATTACATGTGTATCATCTCAAAGGCTTTACTTACCCTCAATAGCTGAGAGAAGAACCCGTGAGTGGTCGTATGCTATCACATTGGCATACCGATTCTTTGGTTTGTTGACCTCCATGTTTGAATGTTCCCATGTAAACTGCTGGCCAGGATCAATAGACTGGAAAGGGGAAATAAAAAGAAAATCAGTTAATGAAGGTAAAATATTACTTTTGGAGCCAATGTTTTAGTTTGGTTAATTTAGAGACACTGCATGGAAACAGGCCCTTCGACCCACTGAGAACTGACTGACCATCGATTCACACTAGCTCCATGTTATCCTATTTTCGCATCCATTCTCTAAACACTAAGGACAATTTATGGATGCTAATTAACCTACCATTAACTAATTGCTAATTAACCTCTCATATCTTTGAGATGTGGGAGGAAACCAGAGCAAATGGAGGAAACCCAGGTGATCACAGGGAGAACCTGAGTCTCTGATGCTGCGAGGCAGTATCTCTATCATTTGTGCCATTGTGCTGTGTTTATTGTCACGTGTGTCCAGGTACAGTGAAAAGCTTTTTTTGTTTTCCTTTGTTGATTTGGGTTGTATTCTGGAGCATTTTCTGAGCACACCACTGTTCTTCTTGTCTTTCTGCAGTTTCAAAATGCAGTCAGAGGAAATTAAAACAAGCTGTAGAGACCCTTAATAATTTTGAACTCTCAAATGGTTTCAGTGCATATCCGAGCTCTGCAACTACTTTATTGATCTGCAAATGTTGCCAATGCCTCTTTTAATTAACTAGAGTTAATTAACGAGGTTTCCTTATAGGAAAATCGAAAAAGACTTGCATTTCCATAGCAACTCTCACAATCAGCTTCACAGCCACCGATGTTCTTCAAAGTGTACCCATGCTTTGTTTTAATGCATAAACATTGCAGTAAATTTAGCTGCAGCAAGTGCCAATTAACAACAATGTGATGTTAACCAGATAGCATTGTCAGGGGATATGGGGAGAAGGCAGGAACGGGGTACTGATTGTGGATGATCAGCCATGATCACTGTGAATGGCAGTGCTGGCTCGAAGGGCAGAATGGCCTATTCCAGCACCTATTCTCTATTGTCTATAATCTGCTGTTGTTCCATTCAATTAAGGATAAATGTATTGGTTGGGGCACAGGAAGAATTTGTTTGAAAAATTCCCATTATCTCTTTTATGTCAATCTACCCCCTCAAGATTGTGAATCTTCATGGAATAAAGTCCCAGCCTGCCCAACCTCTCCCCATAACTCATGTTGATATCTGCTCCATGCTATACTGCTTCAAACTAGGCAAAGATAAAACATACCACATTTAAAATATTTTAAAAAATCAGTTATTATGAAATAAGGGCTTTTTGATAAAATAATCTTTTATTCAGAGTAATGTACGCAGTACATTATTACAATAACATAATCTTATTACTGTGCGTTTAATTCAATTGGTTAAGGAGAATGTAAGCTTCTAATACCACTCCATAGCAAAAATTAAGTTAGAAAAATATTTTTGCAAAAAACAGAAATCCCGACTTGTTACGTGCACATAGAGTCGTGGTTGAGTGTTGCAGCCCACTACCAACAGAGGACTCCATTGGCACCAATGGAATCAAATTTCAGAAGTAGTGAACAATGTCCACATATGTGCACTTAAACGTAAATAACTAAGGGAAGCCTTCTACCACTCTGAGCACTGTCGCTGTAAAACTACACAGGCTTGCAAAGTGTTTTCTCTTGCATTGCTTGTGTGACCTCGTAAAACTAAGCAAATTTATTTGGGACAACAGCAACCTTAAATAACCTTCTTGTAATGTTGCCAATAATTACATGGAATTGAATCAGGCTGCAGCTTAAAGTCAACCGAAGGTCAGCCAGCACCAGCCTTTTAAATCATTTACTTGTGACCAAACAGCATAGAATGTGTGTTCCTCCTCACGGCAGGTCCTTAAGTCTTCATTATGTACACAGTTACAACTGAGTAAATCACAAACATGGCAAACCTCTTTATTAATTTTTCAGGGTCATTGGCATTATGGGGTGACCTCTCTGTTGAGAATAGTAATCTATTTAAGAAGGCTCTAATCCAACTTTCCTATAATAAAAAACACACACACACACACACAAAATGCCTT
The DNA here is from genome assembly GCA_963514005.1 of Raja brachyura. The sequence goes on from OY740783.1 coordinate 90,830,319, forward strand.
TACTTGCTCCTGCATTATTTCACCTAACTGTTATCCATAGGTAGAACATTATATTGTGATGCATTTTAAACCACAAAGCATAATACTTATTTAAACCCTTCATCAGTTAAGGACTAAAATATTTTAATTCCTGTTCTCACACTCACTGACTGTCAGTTCATCGCTTGGCACCATCATCATTTCAAGCTATTGAATTTGTGATTTTTCAAACATGGCAATTTGCTATTGTGCAAAACAAGGTATATTTATTCTTGTGTCGAGTTAAGACCCAAAGGGGGAAAAGTAAGCAAAACCATAAATAGTCCAGCATAGATTGCTCTGCAGTAAAGGATTTTCTATAGAACAAAGGTCAACAATAATTTTCCAAAGGAGTCCAGAAAAAAACTCAAATACTAGTGCTTTAAAATAATGTAATTCCTCTGACTGATTAGCATGCAACAAAAGCTTTTCACTGTACCTCAGTTCACGTGACAATAAACAAAGCTCAAAGTTAAATTAAAACTGAAGTCAAAGTGATAATCTGGCTCCACTAAAACCCACAGCGAGTTACTAGTGACACACTGTGATGTGCAGTGTTCCCTTCTACTCTGGATGAGATACAAGATCCACAAAATACTCCAAAACCATTGCCAGAATAACTATCTACTCCCAGGCCAACATCAAGATTCTAATTGGACTTTATAGTCCACATGACTGGCACCAGACGTGTGAAGGAAAAACTCTGCTCAAAGTTGTGTCACTGGGATCAATGAGAGGCGTGGAGAAAGGTGTTGGATATGTTCTTAAACACTTCTTGATGAAGATGAGCAATACACTGACACATGAGAATCCCTGGTGCATGACTGCTTGGCGTTAAGTAGGCATTTCAGATTGCATTAAGTACCTTGAGTCCATGTGTCAGAGGCACACACAAGCCTAATGGAAAAGGTGGAGGGAGTTCCCATGCTACCCACCCAACTGTGTGACACCAATATGGTATCCATGTCAAGGGTGCCTATAATGGTGTCGTTCCCCAAGCAAAGCTCCTATTAAAGCAATAAGGAGGAACTTAGAGCATGTGGCCCTGGGGTACTCATCTTCTGGAACATCAAGGAGACCTGCAAGATGAGTGAAACACTTACCAATGGCCGCAGATTGCCCCTCCCATTTTGTTGCTTATCTAGGGGCATGACATTGGCACCCATGACCCCACAGACTGTTGCCATGGTTGCTCATCCCCCCCCCCCCCCCCCAACTTCATATTGACTCTCACCCCTTAACTGTGCATAGGCAATGCATGGAATGGAAGGATATGGATCATGCACAGGCTAAGATGATTGACTTGGTATCGTGAAAGGACACAAAGTACTGGAGCAACACAGCAGGTCAGGCAGCATCTCTGGGGAACATGGATAGGTGATGATATGGGTCGTCAGTAAAAGAGACTCGATCTGAAACATCACTTATCCATGCTCTCCAGAGATGCACTTTGTGTCCTTTTGTGCATTAACCTGCAACTGTAGTTCTTTGCTTCAACTGTAATTTGGTATCATGTCCGGCATTCTGTCCTGAAGCGCCTGTTTGTGTTTTGTAATGTTCTATGTTCCATGTTCTGTTCTTAATATAACACCTTGCTCGCTTTCTGGATCCCTCGTCTCCTGATGCTTATGGGCCTGTACCACTTACGCGATTTTTCCGGCGACTGCCGGCACACGTTACAGGTCCTTGCAGGTCGCTGAAAATTTTCAACATGTTGAAAATCCAGTGGCGACCAGAACAAGGTACGACTCTTTGGGCGGCTACTCACGACCATATAAGCTTCACCCCGTGACATGTCGCCAGGGTGTCGCCTGTATGGTCGTGAGTAGCTCCTCAGTCGCCCAAAGAGTTGTAGTGTCTTTCTGGTTGCTGCTGGATTTTCAACATGTTGAAAATTTTCCCTGTGACCACGTGGGTTTTCACTGAGTTTCCTCCCACATCCCAAAGATGTACAGGTTTGCAGGTTATTTGGCTTTGGTAAAATTGTAAATTGTCCCTAGTGTGTAGGATAGTGTATGAGGTGATCGCTAGTCAGCATGGGCCGAAGTGCCCCCCGTTTCCGCACTGTGTCTCTCTAGAGTCTAAAGTAAAGTCTAAAGTGCTGGAGTAGTTCAGTGTATCAAGCAGCATCACAGATGAACAGGAATACGTGATGTTTTTGGAATGGACCCTTCTTCAGATTGATTGTGGGGGATAACTGGAGGAAGAAGTGGGCAGGACAAAGTCTAGCAGGTAATGGGCCAATACAGGTGAACAAGTGAGGAGGGGTATTTGATAGGCAGATGGTTAGACAAAGGCCAGAGATGAAAAGACAGAAGGTGTGAGACTACACGATTGAAGAGTTGCAAATTGTGAAGCTAGAGGAAGGAATGTAGGTGAAAGGGAAAGGAGAGGGGAAAAATCAGGTGCAAATTCAAGTGGTGCACAGGGGAGGGGGAAGAGGAGAGGGTTATGTAATTACTTACAATTAGAGAATTCAATATTCATCTCCACCCTGCCTGCCTGTTAGGGTCTAGCCTTTGGTGCCTCTCATCCACCTCTCCCTTCATAATATTGGCAAAGTTTACTGTCCTGCTGTTCTAGCAGTTCCTGCTCTTCTCTTCACCTTCCTCCAGAATGCCTGTTATGCTTCATTAGGCCCATGCCAAATATGAATGGTGAATGATTGCATTAACATCTTGGCCTTGACAGAGATCAGGCTGAATTCTGATTACTTCTTTCCGCACATGAAGCCACCTTGAGTCCTGCCCAAACTATCTAGCACCAAGCTACACCTTATTCTGTTCTGTTTCCCTCCGACAACTCCTTTCTCATAACTACTCAACTTGATCCACCACTCACCCTTTATTTAAAATCCTCTTACCAAGGGAACTGCATTGCTTTCCTCACTCTGTTTATCTTGTTTGTTTATTTATTGTCTATTGTTTGTTTATCTTGAGGGTTATCTTGTTTTTGGTCCTCTTGACCACCAACTTAATTCATCAGGCTCTCTGCCCTCAATGAATTTCCATTCTCTTGACTTTTTAATAGGTCTCACCACTTCTGTTGTTTCAATCCCAGTTAAGGCCTGCTGCGATCATTTCCACGCAATGCTCTCCACCAACACAAAGTGGCACAGTTAGTACAGCCAGTGCCTCGGGGCTCCAAGGACCTGGGGTTCATCCTGACCACGGGTGCCGTTAACCTGCTCTTCCTCCAGCTTCCCTTCCTGGTGCTCACATAAGTCTATATTGTTAATTATTCACTATTTATATTATTCACACCCCATATAAAATTGCAGTCATTATTCCTCTCCTCAAAATTCCTTGAATCCTTGATATGGTAGTGTTTGAAATCTGGAATGCACTGAGGAGGTGGAGGTGGTGCAATCATAAATGAATTCTATGTTTAAGAGCCATTTATGCAGTCACTTTATAGGCAAGGTATAGAATGGAAGGACACAAAGTATGGTCTGAAGAAGGGTCTTGACCCAAAACGTCGCCTATCTCCTTCGCTCCTTAGATGCTGCTGCACCCGCTGAGTTTCTCCAGCTTTTTGTGTAACCCTCGATTCTCCAGCATCTGCAGTTCCTTCTTTAACACTGGAGTAACTCAGCGGGTCAGGCAGCATCTCTGGAGAACATGAATAAGTGACGTTTCGGGTTGGGAACCTTCTTCAGTTCTGCAAATGTTCTTACACCAAGCAACATATTAACCATATAAACCATATAACCATATAACAATTACAGCACGGAAACAGGCCTTCTCGGCCCTCCCAGTCCGTGCCGACCATTTATTTTCCTCTAGTCCCATCTACCTGCACTCAGACCATACCCCTCCATTCCCTTCCCGTCCATATACTATCCTACCATATATTCTGTGTACACTGTCACCTAATAATGAGAAAAACATTTTTATCAAGATTTACTCAATAGAAATAGTTCCAGTTCATAATTGTTTGACATATTTACATTAGCTTCCTATTTAGGTATTTTCTTTGGTGGGTTTTAGATTTGTGGGGAGATGGGACCAAAGCGAGTACAAGTAGTTCAATTTAACTGAGAAATAATTCCACCTCTGGAGACGGCTCTGGGGATTATAAAGATTTAATGGGCAGAACTATGAAGGCCCCAGTGGTATTGCTGCCTGATGTCTCCGGTGACCGATGTTTAAATCTGACCTCTGGTGTTATCCTTTTGGAGTTTACATGTTCTCCCTGCGACTGTGTGAATTCCCTTCAGGTGCTCTCCAGTTTCCTCCCGTGGGTTGGTATGTCAATTGGCCTCCGTAAATCACCTTGTGTGTAGGTGGATGGTATGAGAATCAGGGTGAAGTTGATGGGCATTTCGAGAATGGGCTACAGGGAAATAGATGGGGAAATATGATTGGGCTAAATGCCCTCCTTCACTGTCGCAAAGTAATTAGGAATGAAAGAAAGGATTAACCCAACAGAATTAATACTTCAACAATTCACTCAACTCTGTGACATGTTTTAATACAAACAAGAAAACCGTCTCGGGTAACAACGGAAAGTGATTCACCTCATACTCCTGTGAGAACTTCAAGTTGTCATTGGCTTTCAACCGCTCAATGTGATCAGCAAGCTCAGAGATGGGGATCGGTGGATGACTGGCCATGCCTGACAAATTGGACAATAATAAAACGTGTTACAACAGCATTGCTTAACGGCACAGCAGCACAACTACCAGTCTGAGAAGCAATTGTTAGAAGAGCTTGATGTGTAAACTAGTAACCATGTTTGATGTGGAGAGTGGAAACAAAGCAGGCAGTTTGATTACTCAAAGCAGGACATGCTCAGAAGAGAAGAGCTCTCAAGGCAATTGACAGTCACCGAGCATGCTCTGAAAAGACACATTCCTACAGTAAGAAGGAATAAGTCTGGGCTGCATGTTGGCAAGGTTAGCTGGGCAGAAAAGATGGAAGGTTAGATCTGGCGTCAACTGCTGCTTTGAGTAACGACAGTATTGTCACTTCAAACTTATCTCCCTGCAATGTACAGAATGCCATTTGCATTGAGTTAGAATGAAAACTGCAGCAGTGAACTACACAACAAACAGCCAGAAGCCTGAGAGAAGTAGTTCAGAAGAAAAGAAGACATATACTAATGCCAGGGGGAACTAACTTGTCGAATGAAGGTTACCATGGTAACTGGAGACACCTGAACCTGTAAAGAAAACAGGCGAGGTATAAATAAAGTTTCTGCTCTTCCACCAAAGAAAAAAAGGAGGAAATTTTCACATAAAATACTGGGAAAATATATCAAATTGGCAGAGATGCGGACCAAAAGTATTCCTTTTGAGTAATAACTGATTAAGAAACTTCATTGCAAATGCTTCCATAAGTTTGACATAAATATTACTCAGACAGCAAGCGTTTACATGCAGTTCACTCTAGATGGGAGGCCTATTGCCAACATTAATTAGTAAGTACAGAACACCTACAGACTGCACAGAGCTGTTAAAGAAGGAACTGCAGATGCTGGAGAATCGAGGGTTACACAAAAAGCTGGAGAAACTCAGCGGGTGCAGCAGCATCTAAGGAGTGAAGGAGATAGGCGACGTTTCGGGTCGAGACCCTTCTTCAGACTGGTCAGGGATCAGGGAAACGAGAGATATAAACAGTGATATGGAGAGATAAAGCAAGAACAATGAGTGAAAGATATGCAAAAAAGTATTGGTGATAAGGAAAGCAGGCCATTGTAAGCTGTTTCTGGTGTGAAAATGAGAAGCTAGTGCGACTTGGGGGGGGGGTGATGGAGAAGGAATGTCAGGGCCCGAGGGCTGAGGGAGAGGTGGGGGGGTGGGGGGGGGGTGGGAAGGAGCAGTCTGGGTTAACAGAATTGAGAAAATTCAATGTTTAAGCCCAGAGGATGCAGACTCCCCAAGCGGAATATGAGATGTTGTTCCTCAAACTTGCGGTGTTGTTCACTCTGGCCATGGAGGAGGCCCAGGACCGAGAGGTCGGATACGGAGTGGGAGGGGGAGTTGAAGTGCTGAGCCACCGGGAGGTCGGGTTGGTTATTGCGGACCGAGCGGAGGTGTTCGGCGAAACGATCGCCTAGCCTCCGCTTGGTCTCACCGATGTAGATTAGCTGGCATCTGGAGCAACGGATGCAGTAGACGAGGTTGGAGGAGGTGCAGGTGAACCTCTGTCGGACTTGGAATGACTGCTTGGGTCCCTGAAAGGAGTGGATGGGGGAGGTGAAGGAACAAGTGTAGCATCTCTTGCGGTTGCAAGGGAAAGTGCCCGGGGAAGGAGTGGAGCAGGAGGGAAGGGAAGAATTGACGAGGGAGTTGCGGAGGGAGCGGTCTTTGCGGAAGGCAGATAGGGGGGGAGATGGGAAGATGTGGCGAGTGGAGGGGTCACGTTGGAGGTGGCGAAACTGGCGGAGGACTATCTGTTGTATGCGCTGGCTGGTGGGGTGAAAGGTGAGGACCAGGGGGACTCGGCCCTTGTTGTGAGTGGGGGAATGGGGAGAGAGGGCAGTGTTGCGGGGTATGGAGGAGACCCTGGTGCGAGCCTCATCGATAGTGGGGGAGGGGAAACCCCGTTCTCTGAAGAACGAGGACATTTGCGATGATCTGGTGTGGAACACGTCATCCTGGGAGCAGATGCGGCGTAGTCGGAGGAATTGGGAATAGGGGATGGAGTCCTTACAGGAAGCAGGGTGGGAGGAAGAGTAGTCCAGGTAGCTGTGGGAGTCAGTTGGTTTGTAGTGGATGTCAGTCAGGAGTGTGTCACCTGCAATAGAGATGATGAGGTCAAGGAATGGTAGGGAAATGTCGGAAATGGTCCAAGTATATTTGAGTGCCGGATGGAAGTTGGTGGTGAAATGGATAAAGTCAGTCAGTTCTGCGTGGGTGCAGGAGGTGACACCAAAGCAGTCGTCAATGTAACGGAGGTAAAGGTCGGGGGTGGGGCCCTGGTACGTCGAGAACAAAGATTGTTCGACGTACCCGACAAAGAGGCAGGCGTAGCTAGGGCCCATGCGTGTGCCCATAGCTACGCCTTGTGTTTGGAGGAAATGGGAGGAGTCAAAAGAGAAGTTGTTTAGGGTAAGGACCAACTCCGCTAGGCGGAGGAGGGTGTCAGTGGATGGGTATGGGTTGCTCCTCTGGTCGAGGAAGTACCGGAGGGCTTTGAGACCATCCTGGTGGGGGATGCAGGTGTATAGTGACTGGACGTCCATGGTGAAGATGAGAGGATGGGGGCCTGGACAACGGAATGTGCGGAGCCGACGGAGAGTGTCTGAGGTGTCTTGAACATAGGTGGGGAGGGATTTAACAAAGGGGGATAGGATGGAGTCAAGGTATGTGGAAATGTGTTCGGTGGGGCACGAACAGGCAGAGACAATGGGTCTGCCGGGGCAGTCGGGTTTGTGGATTGAGGATCGACTGCACAGAGCTGTTGGCTGGAAACAGTGCTACTGATAGCAGATAGCGAGGGAAGGTGGGCTGAGGGGAAAGGGCAAACATTACCATTTGATATATTTTTCTCACCATGACATCTGTTAAGTTACACCTGGCTCTATGGCTATTCCAGGGTCAATTGTTCATGCCCCAGTGTAAATCCCTGAACTCTTCCTGTCTACCATATAAATATATGGTAATAAATATATTTGTCCAAGAGAAGCAAGACTTAGGAGCTCTGTCCCATGCCCTGGCAGCTTTCCCTACGGCAGTAAACAGTCATTACACGCGGCCCCTTCATCAATTTCTCGCGGAATATACCATTTCAGGAGTAGGTTACAGCATTGCACTGATTTTATGTCAACATCTAGCAGATGGCGAGAAATGTTATTAGTGGGGTTGAAGCAGCTTCACAAACTGCACACAGACGTGTACTTGCGTGAAGGGAGAAAGATTCCGCAGATCAGGAGAGAAAAATCACAATGATACTGTGCTTAGAGCCCTTAAAAAGTAAAATAGAGACAAAGAAAAGTAGCTCTGCTGGAGCTGATTGTGGAGGCTTAGTATGATTGACGAGCAGTGTTGACGGAGAGGGAGGCAGGGAAGAAGTTGTCAAAGAAGCGTAAAGGATTGATCAAGGCTGCAAAAGCAAAAGTCAGTTGGAAATGGAAAGCACAGGTTAGCAAGAGTTGTGGCTCTGAAAATACTTAGTTTCTGCAACAGCAGGCGTGACAGTTATTTAAAATAGAGGTCTCAATTCTGTCAGGTTTACCGCTGAGTCTCCAACTGTTTATTGTATGTTGCTACCTTTTTTTGGGCCAATTTTCATGTTTGCACCATGGACTCAATGTGACATGCTACTTTTAAGTCTTGACTTCGAATCGCTGAAATCTGCCCTCCTAACTGCAAACTGGTTTGGGAGCAAGAATCAGAAAGAAAAGATTTCCCATAGGAAATCAATATTTATGCTACTGCTCCTCTCTCAAAAATAAAAAAACATTCTCAATTCCTGTTAAGTTGGGAATTTGAGGTCACCTTAGGGTTATTTCATACAAGCTGGTTAGGGATTAGTTTGTTGAACCTGACACTGACCATGCATCACAAGCAAGCAGTAGATATCATGCAAAAATATCAGGCCTGCAAAAAAGAATGATTATTCCTTTACTTTCTTTTCAAACTGCATTTGCAGTTTGAATTGACAGGGTGTTGCCTGATGTAATATCTTTCTTGTGGGAAAAGGGCAGGATGGGGTTTCTGTCTTCATCAAGGTGACAAATACAAATGAAGCAAAACAAAACACTGTGTTTGAAAGGACCCTAGTCAGTGTTAAGCAGCCTCGGGAATAATGCGGGGAGAACTGAGTTCAGATCTTTATGCAGTAACCTAACATTAACCCTGAAGTAACACCAAGAAACTCTGGAGAAGAAAGTTTAATACACTTACTGTAAATTCCTTCTGCCACATTTTGGTAGCAATGTTAACCCAGGCATGATTAATGCGCTGCTATCTTTGTCAAGAAGTAGAGAAGGTAATATTATACAACTGTATTAATCTTCTGTATGGTATTTTTTGTAAATCCTAAGTTTGATCACTGAAGCGTTCGGCAGTTTTAATGATTGCAGTACCCATGGATTACTGCTGGTGATAAAATAAGAATAATTGGAAACGGGTGAAGGCTTATGTCGGAGTATAAATTCTAAAAAGCATTGTAGTATCAATACGTGTTGTAGTAGCCCTCAATGAGATATGCCTGGCTGGCACATTCTAGACATTTTTGATGGACTGATTCTTAGAATACTTTCTCCGCAGAATGAGATTCACTTGCAAGCTATCAGTTTGAGCTGAATTTAACCCAGGGGTCAAAGAGCTGTATTCCTCTTCACTGTGATGCTCAGTTCTTGCTGGAGGGGTAATTTCCACTCAACACAATTTTAGTTTTAAGGATCTTTCATTTAAGGGGCTATTGATAGATAATTATGTTCGCTAATTGTACAATAAGTTCATTTTTCAGACTGAGAGTGAATATCAATTTTACTTCGGAGTCACGTGAGTGACTACGTGAAGACCCCGCCAGCACGCATGCGCGACATATCGTCGTACGCATGCGGAAGCGACGGTCGGGAGGAGCGGGGCTCCTCCAGCGTGAGTTTAAAAAGCTCACGCCAGGTAAGTCTCACCGAAGGAGTGAGTCGACCATAATGGAAGGGAGAAAGAGTAAGAGAGCGGCGGCCAAATCAGCGGCTAAGGACAGCAGCCAGCGGAGAACCGCTTCTCCAGAGCTTCAGGTTCCACCTGCAGCTCCCGACTTTTCGGACTTTGAGACCGTTGGTACGCCACGGTCGGGGAAAACTACCCGGAAGTCGGCCGGGGCGGACTCAGCGGAGTCCGGTCCCGAGGGCACCCCGCTCGCTGGTAGCGACGGAGGTCGCCTTGACCGCATTGAGCGGCTGATGGAGCAGATGCTCCAACGTGACCTGTTACAGCAGGGGCAGGATCACAGTGGGACCCCTAGTAGGCCCACGGCAAGTTCCTTTCGAGGACTGCCCAATGTATCCCCTTCTATACAGGGGAGCATTGAGGGTCAGAACTGGGCTGACCCAGAAGAGGGAGAGTTGGCTGAAGCACCTGCAGCGTCAGGGGTGTGTGAAGATTATATGGATGTGGTGAGCAAACATGCCATGCCCCACCAGAAGGGCCTACCCATCCACCCCAAGCTGGCTGCCAGCATTGATTATATGGCCACCAACCAACTTCAGGAACAGGCCATCAATGCCACAGCAGATAAATATTTGGCGCCAGAAAACTGCAAATCGTTAAATGTGCCCGCGGTGAACAACCCGATATGGGGGAACATGAGCCCCTCAAGTAGAGGGCAGGAGATGAAACTTCAGAAGATCCTGAAGCTCCTTACCGCAGGGATTACTGCAGTAGCCAGAACAGCAGTGGGAGTGGATATGCCGCAAGAGCTGCAAGATGCTTTGGCCTTACTGTGCAATACACAGTATGAAATTAACAATTTCAGGAAAAGCATTATAAAGCTGGCGCTTAACCCCAAGTTCGCGGGGTTATGCAAGCCTGGGAAGACGCAGCCTCCAAGCCTGTTATTCGGGGAAGGTCTCCCCAAACAGGTAAAAGATCTTGACGAAGAGGCTAAGGCTTTGGGCCTTATTAAAGTACCTGGGTACACTAAGCCTCATCACCCACACAGAACGCACCCCTACGCACCCACCGGGCAGAGTTACCCTAACAGGTCTGCCGGTGGTGAAAGCTCGAAGGCCGGCATACCTGCACAGCGGTCTTTTTTAGGCCAAGGCCCAGGCCGGCCTCCTTGGAAGATGCGCCACTCCCAGAACACCTACAACCAGCCGAGGAAGCAAGGGCAGAAACCTCCACACCGGCAGTAACCATGGAGGTAGGTGGGTCTGGGATCCCCAAGAACACTACTGACCTAAATTCACTCTGCATAGGGGGCAGGTTGCACATGTTCCTCGAGAATTGGCTCACTTTTACCTCTGATCCTTATATACTCAGGAGTATTCAGGGCTACAAAATTGAATTTATTCACGAACTCCCTACCCCGGTACAGCATGCGCCTAGTCGGAAATTCGTCCTTTCTCATAGAGATAAGGCAGCAGGGCATGCTGAACTACAGAGGTTAATAGAAAAAGGGGTAATTGAAAAGGCCTTTAAAGAACCTCAGGAGTTCGTGTCTAATATATTCACTAAAAACAAAAAAGATGGCGGGTGCCGCATCATCATAGATTTGACCGACCTGAATACTTCTGTCCAGTATATTCATTTTAAAATGGACACCTTCGACACTGCTACTCAGCTTGTAGCCAATAGGTACTACATGGCATGCGTTGACCTTAAAGATGCATACTATTCAGTACCCATACACAAGGATCATAGGAAATACTTAAAATTTATCTGGATGGGACAATTATGGCAATATAAAGCTTTGCCTAATGGGCTATCGTCAGCACCCAGATTGTTTACCAAGATATTGAAACCAGCTTTGGCCTATTTAAGGAAACAGAATCATACTGTTATGGCCTATCTTGATGACATCCTCATAGTGGGGGAGAATTTGGAAATGGCTACTTTGGCAGTCACAGCCACGAAACATATTTTTCAGATACTGGGGTTTACGATACATCCAGATAAATCAATATTGGAACCCTCTACCACCATGAAATATTTGGGGTTCATTATTGACTCAGTGCAAATGTCTGTCACGTTACCACCAAGCAAGGTGGAAGACCTGATAGAGGCTTGCAGGAGCCTCTTTGGCATTAAGGTCCCATCCATTCGGCAGGTGGCCAGGGTGATTGGGAAGATAGTAGCTGCATTTCCTGCAGCACAATATGGGCCCTTACATTACCAAAATTTACAAAGAGCAAAAATTACGGCGCTCAAAAATCATGCTGGCCATTTTGATAGGCCCATGAAAATTCCAGAAAAGGCAAAAGCTGAACTATATTGGTGGATGGGTAATGCCCAAAATTGTTCCAAACCCATGACTATCGGCAATCCCTCGATCACCTTACAAACGGATGCCAGTGCCAAAGGGTGGGGAGCTACTAACACTACCTCTAGCTGTGGAGGTAGATGGAGTGCACCAGAGTTAACCCTATTTAAAAACTTAGGGATTAACTATTCAGAAATGCTCGCAGCATTTCACGGACTTAAAGCATACTGCACTAACATGCACAAAGTTCATGTTAGACTACAGATTGACAACACCACGGTGGTAGCCTATATTAACCACATGGGCGGTGTAAAGTCGATATCGTGTGATGAATTGGCCAACAATATCTGGCACTGGTGTCTGCAAAGAGGAATTTGGATCTCTGCAACTTACCTACCAGGTAAACTAAACACAGTGGCAGACACCAGATCACGGAAATTCAACGACAACATAGAATGGATGTTGGATCGGAAAGTGTTTACAGATATTGTAGAACGTTATGGGACACCAGATATCGACCTTTTCGCGTCCAGGCTAAATCACCAACTACCAACGTATGTTGCTTGGGAGCCAGACCCGGGGGCGGTAGCGATGGATGCTTTCTCGCTACACTGGGGGGATTTGTTTTTCTACGCTTTCCCCCCTTTCTGCCTCATCAGTCGGGTCTTGCAAAAAATCAGGCAAGACTCCGCATCGGGTATCTTGGTAGTGCCCGACTGGCCTACTCAACCATGGTTCCCTCTGGTACAAAAGATGGCCACAGAACCCTGTGTCAGGGTGAATAAAAGACCAAGCCTGCTTGTTCATCCTGTTACAGGAGAAAGTCATCCATGTCATGATCGTATGGATTTGTTAATTTGCAGACTTTAAAACGGCCACTTCATGGACTCGGACTCTCCAACAGGACCATTGATACTATCACGGGAGCCTGCAGAGAGTCCACAAGGAAGCAGTACTTGACCTACATCAGGAAGTGGGAAAGATTCTGCGTGACTACTAAAACTACATACGAAACCGCCACCATCACGGAAGTGCTGGAGTTTCTGGCTACCCTTCATTACGATGAGGGTTTAAGCTACAGCGCCATTAACTGTGCCAGGAGTGCCCTATCGTCTTACTTGGGCAAGGGGAGTGACCAATTGGGAATTGGGTCACATCCCCTGGTATCCAAATTTATGCGGGGAATATTTAATTCTAATCCCCCCAGGCCCAGATATAGCCATACCTGGGACATCAGCACGGTATTGACGATGCTGCGAGGATGGACACCGAACACGGGACTCCCTTTGGCCAAATTAACCTACAAAATGGTCATGATAATGGCACTGATCACGGCGCAACGGGTCCAGTCCCTGCACAAACTCAGTCTGGATGCCATGGCAATTACCAGTGGGAAGATCACATTCCAGGTGCAGGGACTATTGAAGCAAGATCGACCCGGAGTGTCTGGACATACTTTGGAGTTCCTGGGTTACCCAGCGGACACTCGTCTTTGTATCGTTACATTGATTCTGCGATACATTTCAGTCACTAAAGATCTAAGGGGCACGGAAACAGCTTTGCTTGTCAGTCACAAGAAGCCTCATCACAGGGTCACGGTGCAAACCATTTCCAGATGGTTAAGGGTGGTACTGGATGCGGCGGGGGTGGATACTAATGTGTATAAATCTCACTCCACCAGGGCAGCATCCACCTCGGCGGCTAGAAGGATGGAGGTACCACTGGATCACATCCTGGCCACAGCGGGTTGGAACAATGAGAGAACCTTCCACCGCTTTTATAACAAACCCGTGACCTCCCCTGACAATTATGCAGGGAGGATCTTAAGTGCTGCCAGTTAAATAACCCTTTTGGGACACAATATTGTGTTTGGTATGAATAAATACCTGTTTTGTTTTTCAGCCAGTGTCTTGTCTGAATCACGTCCATCCTCTTATCCCAGCTTTAGCGGTGTGTGAGCATGGAGCTTCCAGGGCATGAAATCACAGAGCTTTGAAATCTTCACGTAGTCACTCACGAGACTCCGAAGTAAAATAGTAAGATTAAACGAGAACTTACCAGTTTGAAGTTTGATCTTTATTTTATGAGGAGTTACGATGAGGGATTACGTGCCCTCCGCTCCCAACCCTCTATTATAAAGATCACCTGGTATGAAAGTTCTCTTTTTTCTCTTACTATGTCAGTCATTGAGACTGTTTTTTGTTCTGTGATTTCACACCACTGCTTTGAAGAATGTCGCGCATGCGTGCTGGCGGGGTCTTCACGTAATCCCTCATCGTAACTCCTCATAAAATAAAGATCAAACTTCAAACTGGTAAGTTCTCGTTTAATCTTACTATTAAAGTGTGAGAATTACTGAGATCATGTGAGACAGGTTCTTGGCTTTGTCTCTTTTGCTTAACATGTAATTAAATCATAGTCTGTTTACTGGTGTGATGCATAATGAATATATCTAATCTATAATACGTATGGGAAGTAATCAATTTTGTATTGTGGATTGTCTTACGATTACTGGTTTAGTGAAAGCAAATTCTCAAGGAACACGACATTAAACTGTAAACTCAGATCAATGGTGAAACTGCTCCCTTATTCAATCCTTTTCACAGGCCTAATGAAAAAAAACACATCTTTCTTCGATTTAACCAATTGCTTAGTTGCCATTGACAGACTTTGTTTAATTAATTCAGTCACATTTTAGCTGATGTTTTATTTCACTTGCATGTTGAACAATTAACTCTATTTTGTGGTCCAGACAAATGCATCTGAGACTTGTCCATGCTGCCTGAAGCTTTAGTATTGAGCCTCAGCTTTGATGGGACGTGACTTCTCTGAGGTACAATGCTGGGCATTCCAGTTAATAACCTGACTCCACATTTCAGAAACTCACTGCAATCTTGCTTAATCTGTCTGTCAGTCTCTTGTAGAACTCAACCCCAAACCACTCAACAGAAAAAAGGAACAGATATATGTTGGGAGTAGTAGGAGGTCATATTGTAGTTATAATAGATGTTGGTGAGGCCACATTTAGAGCAATGTGTTCTGGGCATTATGTTATAGGAAAGATGTTGCCAAGTTGGAAAGGGTATAGAAAAAAAAATGAGGATGTTGCCAGGACTCAAAGGTCTGAGCTACAGGGAGAGGATGAGCAGGCTAGGACTTTATTCCTTGGAGCGCAGGATGATGAAGGATGATCTTATCAGGTGTATAAAATCATAAGAGGAATAGACCAGGTAGACGCACAGTGTCTCTGTTCTCCCCATAACCAGAATGAAATTGTGACAGATAACAATGTCTTAATTTTAAACAAAACATCTGCATGGAGAATATTATGAACAAAGTTCCAAAAATGCTTCATACCAGATGAAAAGCATCTGTCTACTAATAATCTCTGGTAGGAAAAGTCTCAAGCATTTTATGGACTGCTCATTTCGCTGGACTGTGAGATCACAAAGATCATAATTCAGAGTATATCACCAAAAGGGGACAGAGAGCTAGTGCAGCAAAGGCTGATTACAAAAGGAAATGTCAACATTGTGCAAGAGGTGAAAGTAATTTGCCTTCAATCTTGTTTTGCTTCATTGGATGCTCTTCACTGATATACCAAACATGTGATTTTGAACGAGTGATTAGAAAAAACCTATAGTATGAGATACAGGCACATTTCACAATCCGACCACCAAACTTTGACCACTCCCACCAAAACAACAAGGTTGACACAAGTCTAGGAAACTTCGACTAAAACTTTTCTGCATCTCACCTGGAGTTTGGAAATTGAGTCGTCTTAGTTCGACAGGGTCTGTGGGGTGATGGGAAGGTAATTCCTTGCTGTTAGGAATACTGCTTTTTCTCGAGTCAGACTCCGTCCGTTTCCTACGAGGGGACATTTCTGTTAGTGAAGCTAGAAGTAAAATGAACCCTCCTGCAGTTAAATCAGAGGCAGCAAACTTATCCGTGAGTGAAAGACGAGGCTCTCAGAGATGCTTACCTCAGTCGGATGGCATTGTCATACATTAATTGAAAGCCCCATCCTTATGCCCCAGTCCCACTTAGGAAACCTGAACGGAAACCTCTGGTGACCTTACGCCCCACCCAAGGTTTCCGTGAGTCATCAGAGGTTTTGGTCACTCGCCTGCAAAGCCTCGACTGAAGCGTGAGCTGCATCTACTGACCAAAGATCCTACAGGACCTTTGCTACTGACCACACACACACACACACACACACACACACAAAAACACACACCAAAACACACACCAAAGGTGGTGGCCAGGGACAGTGGAGGAGCGCTGTCTGCACGATGAAGAGGAAGGTAAATGGCTGCCACAGAGCACAGTAAGTCCTTTAGCGAGGGAAGGGGAGGGAGAAGGGGAGGGAGAAGGGGAGGGAGAAGGGGAGGGAGAAGGGGAGGGGGGAGGGAGAAGGGGAGGGAGAAGGGGAGGGAAGGGGGGGGGGGAAAGGAGTGGAGACAGTTTTAAGAAGTTTAATAAAGTTAGCGGGCATTTTACCTTCCAGCGGATCTTCTAGGTCCTGAATACTCCAATGAGCCAATCAAAATGGCCGGTCAGCGAAGGAGATTGCCTTCGACTGCCTGTAAGAAAATAGCGACCCCACTCCACTGGCTTCAACCAAACGGCAACCTACTTTTAGTCGAGGCCGGTTTTGATTTTGTTGAAATAATCGAAGGAACATAAAAGAAGCCTCGACCAAGCGGAAACCACTTTCGACCATTAGGGAGAGTGACCAAAACCTCTGGGAACCTCATGGAAACCTTGGGTGGGGCGCCAGAGGTTTCCGTTCAGGTTTCATACGTGGGACAGGGGCATTACTCCAGGCTTTGAGGCACAACTATCAAACAGTGCAATACTTTGAAGTTAGGAAAATGTGTCAACATTCACTCCCCCATTCAACATCATGAACACAGACTATCTGCTCGTAGGCACACTGATTTTTAAGAAGATAGAAACATGGAACAGTACAACACAGGAACATGCCATTCAGCCCACAATGTGCCAAACATGATCCCAAGCTAAATGAATGTTATCTGCCTGCATGTGATCCATATCCTTGCATTCCCTGCAAATCCATGTGCTTATCTGTCTGTTAAATGTCACAATTATAAGTGCACCCACCACCACCCACAGGGGCATGTTCCAGGCACCCTCTGTGTAAAATACTTGCCCCATACATCTCCTTCTGGGTATTTGCACTGTAAAAATAACTGACTGGTCCATTTTCCGCATTGCAATAGTGCAAAAATGCTTTACTAATTGTAAAGCTCTTTGCGGTGACCTGTGGTAGTGAAAGGTGGCACTCAAATACAAGACTCTTTCCATTTAGCTTGTCTTAATAATTATTGCAGCAGCATTAGGTATACGAGTTCTCAATTTCTCTGGCTTGTTCCATGGGGAATGTCTGCTTCCACATATTAAAGTGCATTTCTCCACTTTCTCCCTCCACTTTAAACGCAGCTTGTGGGCATTTACATTACATACATAGGTACCATTTAAATTCAATTATATTCCCCAGCCACCGTCTGCCATCAACTTCCTTCCTTCCTTTCTTTGCAGTGGCACGATCACTAAAGCAAAACCTTTAAATGTATCACAAAATTGGAAAAAATCTGCTTCACCCACTCTTTCCTATTAAAAACGCGGTTAAAAGAGAACCATTCCCTCAAATGTGTAATCGCATTTTTTCCCCCCCAGATAACTTCATTGCAACTTCTGTTAGATTATAAAGGCTGCGAGGGAAAGGAGTTGGCAAAAGAAATTGCACGCTGTAGGAAATGATAAAAGAGGCAAACTAAAGGTGTTCCAGCTGGCAAGTCACATTATCACACTGCAGCTCTGAAAACCCAAGGTCACGTGGGTTTGGATTGCTGTGGGCAGTTATTAATAAAGTGCATGCCTCTGTGAATGATGGAAATCATTTCACACAATTTCAGGATATAACTGAGGTAATGTTCCCGGGCTACAGCAACACGCCTACACGGGCTGATGTCAGCAAATCATAATAGATTCTTGTTTCCCCACTCGCAATGCAGACATTTGCTCTGGTTGTTTCCTTGTGGAGAGGTGGCAAAGAACTGAGAGTCACCATTTCTCCTGTACTTATTTCCAGATTCCAGGCATTTGATAAGATCATTAACAATGATAATTGCATGCAAATTACATGCATTTTCTCTATTCCCACAGCTCCTGGCTCTTTGCAACCACTGCTCCTCTGCTAGTACACACAATCCTCCCTCACTTATTTTTAACAACTTTGGACTTGAATCATACAAAATGGCGCCGGAAGCATGGGGACTCATTGTAATCTATTGCTCCTCCACACTTGTACTTGAGTATGATGATGCCTATGTGCAGTAATATTTTTACTGAACTGTCTGCAATAAAGGGAATTTCATTGTACCCAGGTACATGTGCCAACAAAGTGCTATTGAACAACTAACACCTGCATCACACCTCTTTCAGAATCTTTGCTTACCTGTCGGGCTTGCTGTCCCATTGAAAAGCAACAGTGGAGGAGAGGGATGGGAAGAAAGTTCAGTATGTTAGCTTTCCCTTCAGACAGCAGCAATAGCTATGGCAACACTGCAGATGTATTACTGGCAGGGAACACGTTACTTAACATGCAAATTAGGCACCGACAGTTCATCAGTGCAGTTAATGCTTTCTAATAGCAGTATAATGAAGGACTAAAGGTCAGGCCAAGAAAACAGCAACACACGTGCTGTAACAGAAATACATTTCAATTCTAATGTCACATTCACTTACGGTCAGAATACACTGAGATGCCACATTTAATTACTGCTCTGGTGGAGGTGGTGATTGTACATTTTGGTATTGTTAAACGTTTACCAATCATCGGTCCCAGGTTAAATTTAATATGTCAAATGAAACTATGCTTACATTTATTCAATGTTTGCAACACACGGGGAAACAACAAAGCTGATCTTGTTAAGACTCAGCAACAACCAAGAATCTGCAGAAGGAAATTTGTCTGATGTGCAATGAAAGTGACACATGCACAGAAAGTAATGACTGCGGGATCTGGAGGTGGAGGCATCAAAGAGCTTTTACTCAGGGCTCCAAACCAGCATGTTTCCATTAAGGGATGAGGGGGCATTTCACTTTAACAGCATGCAGCTAGGTAACGTGGACTACTTCCTGAGTAACGGGTCAGCTTTTAGTAAGCGACTGCAGCTTAACAGCAAACTGTACATTTGTCGGGTTCTGACAATCAATGGCTTGAAGCAACGTGAACTGCTGAGGTGGCTTCTCACTTGATGCTTCACAGTAATTTATTTGCAGTAGGTTCAAATAGTTGGTTTGAATCCAAATTGCCCCCCCACCCCCCCCCCCGTGATTAGAGGGAGCACTACTGGGAAACAGGCTATCATTTGACTTTGAAGTGGCTATGGCATCCACTGCTCGCTTTTACTGAATTCTTATCTTTACTAACCATCTTTTGAAATTAGATAACAACAATTAAGCTGTTTCTCCTTATTCGGGTGTTTCAATGATTGCAAATTTTTTATTGACCTCATTAAACAACATGTCATCAGAATGAGGGTAAAAGAAAATGAGGCCAGATCATTCCATTTCGAGAAGGTAAAAGAAAAACCCAGACCTATTGCCATACCCATGATGCCTGTAGCTTTGTAAGTCTGCCCTTCACACTAATCTATTACTGAAGCCACAGCTCTGGTTGAGTTACCTCTTATACAGGAGGATTGCGATGACAATGCAGATGATGAACACAACGGCCAAGACAGGGCCAACCACCCATATTAATCCTTCCTCTTCATCTGTTATGGGCTGAGGATCAAGGTCTGCTGACAGCACAGGGTCGGAGTAAGGGCTGGTGGCATACATCATCTGGAACAAGGACATCACCAAAGATGAGAGGAAAGGAGAGCTGTTTTATCAACAACAACAACACAAATAAATTGAACTGAACCATTGTGTTGGTGTTTCCCCCAGAAATGTAGCTGTGTAAACCAACATAACTGAGCACAATCCCCATCCTTTTGTTGACTGGGGACAGAGGTAAAATGGGTGCTCATTACTGGACATATGCATCAACAGGTCATGCTTTATCTTACATGACAAATGCTCCGACACTTCCAACCCATCAGTGTTCAGAAGAGATGGACACAAAATTATGGAGTAACTCAGCGGGATGGGCAGCATCTCTGGAGAGAAGGAATGGGAGACATTTCGGGTCAAAACCCTTCTTCAGAAGTGCTATGAAGTGGGTGGGCTTTTCATCCAGCACTATTGAGAGGACAGGGGTAGTGCAGTGAATATTTTAAAACTTTGAGTTCTCTCTTCTAGTCTGAGGCAGTGAGATAGTTTCCAAGTGTGTTTTAAAATAGGGCACTAGTTCCTTAATAATTCATCACATAGCAGAGCCAGGTCACTGGCATTCTTGAATGGCACTGCCCTCTCTCAGTGAGGCAGAAACCTTCAGCTGTCTGGATGGAAATGGGACACAAGATGCTGGAGTAACAGTGAGGAAGGCAGGGGTGATGTTTCGGATTGAGACCCTTCTACACATTGAAGAAGGGTCTCGACCCGAAACGTCACCCTTTTCTTCTCTCCAGAGATGCTGCCTGTCCCGTTGAGCTACTCCAGCATTTTGTGTCTATTTCCAGTGTAAATCAGCATCTGCAGTTCCTTCCTACACAATATTGAAATGGCCTTACATTACCCGCATTCTAAAGTGCAAATAATGATCAGGGTATCGGAATAAGCAGTTGAAACTGAATAGACCAAACTCTTGAATATGAAAAAAAAGATGGTTATTATTACACCAATAACACATCTGATTTGGAAAAAATATTGTGAATAGGGAGGTTTTAGAGGGATATGAGCAAAACATGAGCAAATGGGTCTATATTACAATGTGAATCTTAGTCAGCATGGACGAGTTGGGATGAAGGGCCTGTTTCTGTGCTACATAACTCTATGACTCAAAGAATGACGATAATTATTTAACAATTGCATAAATGTGTCAAGTAGCTGCCAGATGTTGGAAGATAGACCATGATCTTCTGTGTCCAGCAAATCCTGTGCTTTTAACAAAATATTTTACCTCTTCTGACTGATCTCCCTTGATTACTAATCATAAATGAAAGATTTATATCTATCGCATTCCAAAAGCTCATATTTTTTTCACAACATTCCATAGATGCAATGAAGCATTAAGTAAATAATGCATCACCAACCTTAGAAAGAACCTTTCAACTTTTTAAAAGACACTTCATTCTTGTTTGCGGGTTTTTCGGACGTTGCCCGTTTGCACCTTGCGAAGCCACAGACTCACTTTGAGGGAGAGTATCAGTTCTTTGCTAGCTGCTGGAAGTAGCAGACCAAAGAACCTCACTAAAATAACGATAACTGGAAAACATATTGACTGCAACAAAGCAGCATGGCTCCATGCCTTGGCATGTTAAAAGAGCTGAAGTGTGGTTGTCATGGCCTGAGAGGAAAAACTTTCAAAGATGAGGAAAGCTCTTGCAGTAAATCATTCTCTCTTGCTCATTCAACCTCCACATGATGACAGCAAGTGCATCAAAGTACCAAAAAATGTTGGTGTTGCGATTCTTTGGGAAAGCTTAGAACACAGCAGCATCAGAGTACTCATTACGTTTGAGCTGTCAAGTCAAGCCAACAACACATGGTAAACACAAGCAGCCTACTCTGGATGGTTGTCTCAGAGAGGCCGCTGAAAGTAATTCAAGTAAATCCCTGCTGTACATGAAAGCCGCAAGAAGAAGCAATTGTCTCACCTGTTGACCTTGCTGTTGGGTAATGTATTTTCTTAATGCCAGTTTCCAAGTGAAACAGAGTGCAGTTGTACAGATGGATTGTACAAAAAGAAAACTCTCTGTGCTAGAACTGTCAATTGCCTGAATGAGCCGGTCTCAAGAAGGGCGCTGACACGAAACATCACCTATCCATGTTCTCCAGGGATGCGGCCTGACCGGCTGAGTTACTCCAGCTTTTGTGTGTTTCCTGAGCTGATCACTTAAAGATATCTGGGTTAAACTCAGCAGGAGAATGTGTGGAGAATTACAGCTGGTGTTCCAAACATTGTGGATGATCAAAAGCAGATTTTGATGAAGGAACTTAAAGGAAAGAAACTGAAATGTATTGGAATCCACGGGTTCTGAGATTGGCTTAATGAATGGCTTAAGAGAAAATAACTCAAATCTATGTGGGGAGCTTGTGAGAATGTGCTGGATATACACATCAAGTGTTTTTTTCCAAATGCTTTCAGTATTTGCACTCGCACACAGCATTCACACTCAATCAGCATTGGCAGTATTGACAGCATGGACCTGAGTTCTTCCCAAGTAGCCTTCCAAAGCTCTGGAATTAAATGGTTGTAATGGGTGCTTTGCCAAATGGGACCCA
Source organism: Raja brachyura (assembly GCA_963514005.1). Next base: position 90,852,638 of record OY740783.1, read on the forward strand.
AATCAGAAAATCTTCTCCATGTTGAACTCCTGATACTGTTGATGGCAGGAACTTGGAGATCAAATGAATGCATCTTCCTCTATCAGTATGACATCACTATGATTACTATTGTGCTGTTCTTGTAAAGCTATCATTGCTAGAAACAAATGATCTTAAGGGGTTGGAAAGTAGATGCAGGAAGATTGTTCCCGATGTTGGGGAAGTCCAGAACAAGGGGTCACAGTTTAAGTATAAGGGGGAAGTCTTTTAGGACCGAGATGAGAAAAACATTTTTCACACAGAGAGTGGTGAATCTGTGGAATTCTCTGCCACAGATGGTAGTTGAGGCCTGTTCATTGGCTATATTTAAGAGGGAGTTAGATGGGGCCCTTGTGGCTAAAGGGATCAGGGGGCATGGAGAGAAGGCAGGTACAGGATACAGAGGTGGATGATGAGCCATGATTATATTGAATTGCGGTGCAGGCTCGAAGGGCCGAATGGCCTACTCCTGCACCTATTTTCTATGTTTCTATGAAGCGTGTTTAGGTGTCTTTCTTGTTCGGATTGTATCAAGGTGTTGATATCCTGATATAGGGCAGATAGCAGAACGTGGCACAGGTTCCACTCTGGCAATAAGCTTCAAGTAATTCTACATTTTACTTCGGAGTCACGTGAGTGACTACATGAAGACCCCGCCAGCACGCATGCGCGGCATGTCGTCTAACGCATTGCGAAGTGACAGGCAGGAGGAGCCCGCTCCTCCAGCGTAAGTTTAAAAATGGCCCACAGGTAAGTGCTTACCATTCTGAGGTAGTTTGTTGGCTCTGTGTGCTGTTGTTTTACAGAGTGCACCATGGAGTCCAGAAAATCAAGAAGAGCCGCGGCTAAAGTTGCTGCTGAGGAAGGAGGCAGCCACCGGCGTCCGAGTTCTCCTGAGCTGCTGGTTCAAACCGCAGCCCCCGACTTCACGCCACTACAGGCCACAGGTGCTCCTGGGACTGGCGGCAAAACCACCCGGAAGCTGGGCAGGTCCGCTGACTCGACTGAGTCCGGACCGGAGGACACCCCACTCGCGGGAATCGACGGCGGTTGACTGTCCGCATGGAGCGGATGGTGGAGCAATTGCTCCAGCATGACCTGCTACAGCAGGGGCAGAGTCACAGTGGGTCTCCTAGCAGACCCACAGCAGCATGCTTTTCAGAACTGCCAAATGTCTCACCCTCTTCACAGGGGAGTCAGAACTGGGCTGACTCTGAAGATGGGGGCATGGCTGAAGATACAACAATGCTAGGGGTGCCAGAAGAGGAGCTTTTGGGTTTGGTCACTAAGTATGCATTGCCTACCCATAACGGGCTGTCGTTATATCCTGTTGGCAGCCAGTATAAATTACATGGCGACAAACCAACCACAAGAGCAAGCCATCAATGATACGGCAGCCAAGTACCTAGCTCCGGAGAATTGCATCTCCCTCAATGTGCCTGCTGTTAACAACCCCATTTGGGGTAACATGAGCCCTGGGATAAAGAGCCAAGAAGTCAAACTCCAAAAGATCCTTAAACTGCTGGCTGCTGGGATTATGGACGTTGCCAGAACAGTGGATGGAGTTGATATGCTGGAGGAGCTGCAGGACGCGCTAGCTCTCTTATGTAACACTCAATATGAGATCAACAGTTACAGGAAGAGTGTCATCCAGCCTGCACTCAACCCCAAGTTCACGGGGTGGTGCAGACCCAGCAGTGCACAGCCGCCAACATTGCTAATTGGGGACAACCTGCCGAAACAGGTCAAAGACCTCGACGAGGAGGCAAAAGCTATTGGCATGATTAAGGTGTCGGCTGCCACCAGCTCCTCATACCAGTGGCGGCAGCACCCCTATGCATCCACCAGCAGACAACGCTACAGCAATAGACAACCTGCTGGTGAAAACTTGAAGGCCGGACAACCAGCTCAATGGTCTTTTTTAGACCATGGCCCAGCACGGCCTTCTTGGAAGATGCGCTAACCCCACACCACAGCGACTCCACACCACAAGAAACGAGGACAGAGGCAACCAACGCAGCACCGCCGGTAACCATGGGGGTAGGTGGGTCTGGTTGCCTCATGAACATCGCATGTCTAGACTCCTCACGGGTTGGTGGGCGGTTGCACTTGTTTCGGGATGCATAGAGCACTTTAACTACTGATCCTTTCATACTGGAAAGTATTCAGGGATATAAAATTGAATTTGTTCACAAACTCCCTTCCCCTGTTCAGCATATGCCTAGTCAGAAGTTTGTACTTTCACAAAAAGAAAAGACAGAAGGTCATGCTGAACTTCTAAGACTAAATTCAAAAGGGGTAATTGAGAAAACTAAAAGAGAGTCTCATGAATTCGTATAGAACATTTTCACTAAAAATAACGAAGACGTCGGATGCCGCATCATCATAGATTTGACTGAACTGAATACATTCGTGCAGTATGTCCATTTCAAAATGGAAATCTTTGTCACAGCCAAACAACTAATTTACAATAGGTACTTCATGGCTTGCATCGAGCTAAAGGCTGCATACTATTCAGTACCAATAAACAAAGATCATCGCAGATATTTGAAATTTGTCTGGATGGGGCAGCTCTGGCAGTACAAAGCACTACCTAATGGATTGTCATCAGCGCCCAGACTGTTTACCAAATTATTAAAACCAGCTTTAGTGTGTCTCAGGAAACAAAATCATATTGTTATTGCTTACCTCGATGATATTTTAATCATGGGAAAAACTTTAGAGTTGGCCGAACTGGCCGTCTCAGCCACCGAGCACCTATTTCAAAAGCTGGGATTTGTCATTCATCCAGATAAATCAAAATTGATGCCTTCTACAACTATGGACTATTTGGGTTTCACAATTGATTCTGTTCATATGTCTGTCACTTTGCCACCAAACAAAGCGTCAGACTTGATAGAAGCAACCAACAGCCTTACTGGCATCAGGAAACCATCTATTCGGCAATTAGCCAGAGCGATTGGGAAGTTAGTGGCTGCCTTTCCAGCCACGCAATTTGGCCCACTACATTACCAAACCCTACAAAGGGCAAAAATAGCAGCTCTCAAGCACCATGCGGGCCATTTTGACAGGCCAATGCAATTACCAGGGAAAGCAAAATAAGAATTACAATGGTGGATAGACAATGCATGACATTGCTCTAACCCCATCACTATCATAAATCCCTTGGTTATACTACAAACTGGTGCCAGCGCAAAAGGTTGGGGAGCAACTAATACCACCTCCAGTTGTGGTGGTAGATGGAGTGCACATGAATTAACTATGCTTCCAGCACTAGGAATTAATTATCTAGAAATGCTGGGAGCATTTCATGGACTCCGAGCTTACGGAGCTTCGGACATGCACCATCTGAACGTACGTTTACAGATTGACAATTCCGCTGTGGTGGCTTATATCAATCATATGGGTGGAATAAAGTCGATATCCTGTGGCAAATTGGTCAAATCAATCTGGCACTGGTACCTAGAAAGGAACATTTAGATATCAGCCACTTACCTTCCAGGTAGGTTTAATACAGTGGTGAACATCAGGTCACGCAACACACCGAATGGATGTTGGACTGAAAAGTGTTTGCCGACATTGTAGATCGGTATAGAACACCAGATATCGACCTTTTGCATCCAGACTCAATCACCAAATATCAACATATGTTGCATGGGAACCAGACCCTGGGGCAGTAGCGATGGACGCTTTCTTGCTACACTGGGGGAGATTTGTTTTTCTATGCATTTCCTCCCTTCTGCCTCATCAGTCGGGTCTTGCAAAAAATTAGACAAAATCAACCATGGTTCCCTGTGGTACAAGACATGGCCACAGAACCTTGCCTCCCAATAAATAAACGTCCGAGTCTATTAGTATACCCTGTGACAGGGGTGAGTCACCCGTGCCATGACCGGATACACCTGTTGGTTTGCAGGATTTGAAAAGGCCGCTTCTGGATTATCGACTCTCCGACCAAACAATCAATGTCATCACAGCATCGTGCAGGGAGTCCACCAGAAGACAATACCTTACTTGCATGAAGAAATGGGAGGTGTTTTGCTCAAAAATGAACACCACATATGGCACAGCCACCATCACGGAAGTGCTGGAGTTCCTGGCAAGCCTTCATTTCGATGAGGGTTTGAGCTATAGTGCCATCAACTGTGCAGGAGTGCCCTATCCAACTATCTTGGGCGAGGGTGCGATCACCTTGCAGTGGAATCTCACCCTTTGGTGTCAAAATGAATGAGGGGAATATTTAATTCAATTTCCCCCAGGCCCAGATATTCCCAGACTTGGGATATCAGCATTGTGTTAACCATGCTTCGAGGGTGGGCACCAATAATGGGTCTTTCATTGGATAAACTGACCTATAAAATGGTCATGCTGATGGCACTCCTAACGGCACAAAGGGTCCAGTCCCTACATAAGCCAAGGATGGATGCCATGAATATATCCAATAGCAAGGTAACTTTTTTTTATACAGGGGTTACTCAAGCAAGACAGACCTGGTTCATCTGGCCAGAAATTGGATTTCATGGCCTATCCCATAGATTGCCATCTATGTATCGTGACCCACATTTTACGCTACATAGGAGGTCACTAACAGTCTCAGGGGCACGGAGAGGGCTTTGTTCATTAGCCACAAACGCCCTCACCATAGAGTCACCGTGAAAACCATTTCCAGATGGTTAAGAGATGATATTGGGTGCAGTGGGGGTGGACACTAACGCGTTTAAATCTCACTCCTCCAGGGCTGCATCCACATCAGTGGCAAGGATGATGGAAGTTCCAATGGACCACATCCTTGCAACAGCGGGTTGGAGTAATGAAAAAACCTTTCAGCGGTTTTACAATAAACCCGTGGCCGTACCTGAGACGTTTGCGGAAAAAAATATTAAGTTCTGTTTTATAATTTCCCCGATGTAGGGGCATTATTGATTGGTATTGTGGAATAAATACATTTTGTTTTTCAGCACAATTTCATGTCTGAAATACGTTAACATACTGCTCCATTTCTCGTAATGGCAGTGTGTGAGCATGGACTCGTTCCACGGCATTAAATCACAGAGCTTTGAAATCTTCACGTAGTCACTCATGTGACTCCGAAGTAAAATAGTAAGATTAAATGAGAACTTACCAGTTTGAAGTTTGATCTTTATTTTATGAGGAGTTAAGATGAGGGATGACGTGCCCTCCGCTCCCAAACCCTCTATTATAAAGGTAAACTGGTACGTTAGATCTCTTATCTTACTAGGTTAGTCAACTCTGGTATCTGTGATTTCACACCATTGCTTTGAAGAATGTCGCGCATGCGTGCTGGCGGGGTCTTCACGTAATCCCTCATCGTAACTCCTCATAAAATAAAGATCAAACTTCAAACTGGTAAGTTCTCATTTAACTTACTATTAATGCTGTTTTGGTTACTAAGACAATCTTTTTTCTGTTGTACTAAAGATTGTGTTGATGAATTATGATGAAAATCCCTGAGCACCAGTTGTAAAAGACTGGCCATTTTGCCCATTACCAGTGGGAATTGATGATTGCCCAGGGCTCAATATTAATGGCCAGCTGCTCAGTGAATGAAACTGGAGAACGTTTCCTGTAAATTGTTAAATCCCTCTGAGAGTAGAGGAATGCCTCATTGTACTGTGTTCTAAGGTATATCAACAATGAGTTAATGTCAGGTTTTTTCCCCTTATTGTGGCCAAGTTTCTGTATCATTGTTGCCTAAAATATTCCTGATGTGCTGAACAAGAGATGAGGAAATGTTACCCATGAATGAAAGCCACTTGGCCCTTGGTTCAAAGGTTCATTATTGTTCATTTTGAAGCCATCGGTCTGAAATCATCAACAGCTGTGAGTTAAGTTGACTGAAATTGCATCATGGAGTGTGCGTTGATTTAAGATGGCGTAATTTGAATAATATACAAACTTATTTTCCTTGTAAAGCAGAAATATAAAAAAGGTAGGAAGGGATACAACTACATTTTTCCTCCTCAGTACTGACTTTAATGGTAGACAAGGCTACAAATAATGCTAACGTTGTTTATTTCCATTTCCCTCAATAGTATTTACAATGAGTGCACATTTTTTTAAGTGCTCAGGGTGAATGAACAAATTTGGAGGCCAGCCTCAGTTTGTGGGTATTAGAGAACATCATTTGGAAAGATGATCTTTTGGGAACCAATGTTCTTAAAGGCTCAGTGCATGAAATAATATTGATCCTCAAATATTGTTCATTCACATTTGCGAGTGGAATAAGAATAATCATGAATATTGTTACAATACTTCCGAATTTTTAAACCATCATGAGAATCGCGTCAACCCAATGTTTGGTAATTGAAGGATTTAACAACAGCTTATCTCGTTTTTCTATTGAACTCAATAAAAGTAAAATTATGCGGATGTGATACACCAATATTGATGCACCGAGAACTGCATTCTTACAATGCACTGTGTGCCACCATTAGTCTCACACTAACTGACCTCTATTTTGCAGAGGATTAGCTTGGTAATGCAAGGCAGGTTAGAGCAAAATATTGGCAGAGAAAGACAAAAGGTGAGCAAAATGCACTATCCAAAAATATCATAATCAAATCATTTTCTTTGACTTATTGTACGAACGAACTGCAAAACAAAGTTAAGCTAATCAATGTAATTGGGATAATTTCCCTATACTAAGGAAGATGACTGAACTTTATTGCCTTCCCTCATAATGGGAAACGTTGATTCCGCTGTGTGGGATGTTCATGTTAAATTCTATTGTGTATTGTGTTCCTTTTATTCGTATGGCTGTATGGTAACTCAAATCTCACTGTACCAATTGGTCCATGTGGCAATAAATGTAACTTGAACTTGAACCCGTTCACTGTAAATCTATCAATGCCTTGTCCATTATAACTACCTTATTCATGGCAACATCATGCATAATCATACCCCTTAAGATTGGGCCTTCAAAAATTCAACCACGGTTCATCTTATAGACTTCAGTTAGGTATTATAGATACTTAATGGCAATAAATTAAGCAACACTTACAGATTCTGGACTGTCAAGCACCGCTAAAATAAAGAAAACATATTCTTGACCACTTTGAAGGCGTTTGTTTTCAAATCCATTGTAAAAGAGCCGGTCACCAAGGGTAAATTCATTGGGAAGGACCTCAAAATGGGCTGCAATATATGGCTTAAGGACATCTGCATGCCTTCTTAGGCGAATACTTCTTCGTTTCCTGGTAACTTGTTTCAGCAACTGGAAGAGACAAATTGAGTCAGTTAATTAATTATTTCAATGTGCATACCCGCTGTTCACGATATATGATTTGCCACAGCAAAGACAATTAGCAAATGGCTTCTGTTTTTTTTTCCAATGGGGTCAATTATTTGCTCATAATACCACCAAAATAACAAGTCTAACTTCTTTCACAATGTAAACTGGACATTCAGGCCACAGGATAGCTTGCAAATGCAGTTTTTGGTCTTGTCCAAAGAGTTATCAACTTGCAAAGTGATTATCAAGCAGACTGCACATTATGGTGATAAATGTCTTGGTATATGACCAATAAAATGCAGAAAAAGACTGCACTAAATGGTTGCTCAGTTTGGTATGAGATAATAGGAGCAGGAGTAGGCATCTCTTCCCCTCAAGCCTGCCCGCCATTCAATATGATCTATACTCGCCTCCATTTCTCTTATGGATCCATAACCCTCAACTCCTCGATCTTTTAAATATTCATCTATCAATGGGAAGTACTGATAGACCCTTCAGAGAAATCTGTACATAAAGTGCAGCAGATTTGCTGCACCAGGTTACCTGGGTGTCAATTTGAACGTTTATTCTAGGTGCTTTATTGATTAAAACAACTTTCAGTTCAATAGCACCTGTAATATGGGAAATAATTTCACATGACTGAGTATCTCTCCTCAGTTTTAAAATAAATTGCAGCAGAGTTCTACAGTTTGATGAGGAAAGCTACAAACTCATAAACATATGGCCTGAATGTTCAATAAATTGCTATACCTTTATTGTTAAGTTACTCATAGTCCAGTAACCTCCATTAATTTAGAAAATATGAAAACCTTCAGTGGCAGCCTCCATTTACACTTCGATTCCGTTATTCTACTTCATTATTCACAAAAATAAATATTTTGTTGCTTAGTAACAGAAAGTGCAAACAGCAATCATAAATGATTGTATTGCTTCTGACACATATAGGTCGATGTAATTCAATATCTTCCTTTAATTTTGCTGGACTCATAATTGATAGGAATAAAATCTTGGATTTTGTAAGAGGCTCCTTTGACAAAATTTTGGGCTCCCCGTTTCCTTGATTATCGTTACTGTTTTGCCTATCGTTCATTCATTTCTTCTATATCTCTCTATATCACCATCTATATCTCTCATTTAGGTTTTCCTGACTCTCAGTCTGAAGAAGGGTCTCAACCCGAAAAGTCACCTATTCCTTTTCTCCAGAAATGCTTCAGAGTTTCTCAAGCTTTGTGTGTATATTCTACATGGAAAAAATAACTATACAGTTAAGGGTGAAAGATTCATACATAATCTGGGCAGACTCTAGTCATTGGTCATGGGACCTCTGGGTTTGGCGTGGCCATGCACACACAGCAAGACTGGAGATGTATTGTTTTCATGGAGGTTGAGATCACGGTACAGGCCTGGAAAGGAAAATAAGTGGATGGATTTACAGTGCAGGCTAAACAGAGAGAGAGGATAGAAGGACAATGGAATGGAAACTGAAAAAGAAGGAGGAGAGTAACGATGCAAAACTGCAAGAAAACAAAGGCAGAAGACAGGGTGCAAATGCCAACCTAAGGAAAGAATGTTGCCGTTGCGTTCAAGATATTTAATGGTGTGCCAACTATATTGCATTATTGTAATTGTAATTATAAGACTTATTAAATGTTCATGTTAAAGTTTATGCACACTATGCATTGCAATCAATGTGTTCAAAGTCACAGTGATATGAATGCAGCAAGGATAAAGATTCCAGAGCAAATGTATATGAGACCTCTATTCAGAGCTTGTTTACCCAAATCACTTGTGCCTGAAATAAACACAACAGAGATGTTAAGCACAGCTTGTTGTGAGGAGTTTTGTAGTCAGGAAGATTAAGAAAATGAGTAACTGGCTTTTGGCTAATCAAAACTGTTTATATATTTCCATTAAAAAATATATACAATTTGTTGCATAAATAGATGCCATACCATACTTCAACATATGTACAAAGAATATAATTTACATATTTGTATTAACTTTTACAGAGGAAACAGCATGATATTTATGAGTGTGGATGTATTGTTAAGAAATGAGTGTATCACATAGTATAACATTGATGCACTGTTGTGCCACACACTGCTGTTCCATTTGAGAATGGCTGCCTTCAATAAAGGATGTTCTGTTGTTAGCCATGTTGAATCTAAAGGGCCTGTCCCACCAGCATGCGGCTCCATGCAGTGTGCGCGACAAAACTGGAAGCGGGGGCCGCGCGGAGGTCGGGTGATCCCCGTACAGGGCCGGTCCCACCAGCATTCGCCTGCGCGACCAAACCGGCAGCGGGGGCCGCGTGGAGGTCGGGTGAGTGGCGGGACATGGTGCGAAGTTGGAGCGAAGTCCGCAGTAAGTTTGCAAGGACAGAGAGGGACTCACAGAGAGGGTCACGGAGGCACACAGAGAGAGGGTCACAGAGGCACACAGAGACGGCCACGGAGGCACATATAGAGAGGGCCACAAAGGCACATAAAGAGAGGGCCACGGAGGCACATATAGAGAGGGCCACGGAGGCACGACGTCGAGGAGGTGCGTAATGCGTCGAGGCGGCTGCGGGCGACAGGCCGTTGCCGCACGGAATTTTTGAACACAATCAGTTTTTCAGAGCCCCGCGCGATGTCAGGACCAGCTCTGCACAACTCTATACGGCTCCGACGATCGATGTGGGACCGGCCCCGCAAGGCCGGACGGCTCAAGCGACCACGGTAGGTCGCGCTCACCGCATGGAGTCGCATGCTGGTGGGACAGGCCCTTCAGTAACATCCACGACTTTCAGTAACACCAAAGAAATGCTCAGACTAAAGTTCCCCAAGATACTTAATGGCATCTTTCAAGTGAGACTGTGTGCTTCACACTTTCTATCACACACCACTTGAAATAATGGAAGCTTCATGACCCACTTGAGTTTGATCTACTGGCAAAGAACAGAGCAAATTGTTGCAACTGATGCCTTGGGAAGAGATAATAGGGAGGAGTGCAACCTGCTGGTGCACAGAAAGGATCACAGCATGGTACAATCCATCAAGCTGCATCAAACTAAAAGTGATAATCATATACTGTAACCCAAACTGATGTATGTCGACAGCAGGAAACTTCTTCCATTCCACTCCCAGTGAGATATGAGTCACAGTCAGATGCTCCTCTTCCTCTAACCTCTTTGTAACTTGAGCAATACATTTGGATCCAAGAATAGAGTGAATCTAGCACAGGAGTGACAATCTGGCCTCTGGAATGTTTTGTGGATGGTATGTGTGTTTGCCCTGAAGTTATCACATTTAGCACTGAATGGTAAATGCAATTTCCCTGCTAACCAGCACCACCCAAAGTGCCAGTCATGCATCAAAATACAAATGAACTGAAAAGTATAACGAGAAAGATTTTAATCATTTCGCATGGTAGAATCTGTTCTCACTTGAGAAAAACAAATTGTGAGGAGTTGTGATCCAAGTCTTTAAAATGAAGAAAAGCTTAGATGATGTAGATATTAGCATGTTATGTAATTTACATTGATTACTGACCTGCAAGACAAAATTAACAAGCTTCAAGCAGGAAGAGATTAAAATACCTAACTCCCAGGGCTCAGAGTAGTACTGTAATATATTAGAGTATCATGAAACAAGAGATATATTAAAACAGATTAGTTTTTTGCACAAATGTATATCACAAATCCCAGATTCAGTTAATTTGGATTTCAGGAATTCACAATGCATTGGTAAACATACATCATGAAGAAACTCAAAGATCTAATTGTTTACCATGACATTGACCAAGTGCTCTCAAAGAACTGAAGGAGATTAAATTAGAGTGAATATCCAATGATAAGGCAGAAGCACTCAGAAACCAGCAAAGGCAAAAAAAAAACAGAGACTTTTGTCCTGCTGTTTAAAACATGAAGCTGAGCAGGAGGCACAATTTATGGATCCATCAACTGAATATTTGGTGGTGGCCCGTTGGTAACGATGATGGCGGGTTGTGCAGTCTCAATTCTGCTGAGTTCTGACATGGCTCACGAGTCCAATTCGTGAACCGCACACTCAAAGGCAGTGGAGTCAACTGAATATTTACAGCAGACCAAACGATCGCGTTCCACATAGGATGCTGTCAAGATACTTTTGTATAATGGAGAGGTCAGAAGTAATAGTCCCTGCCATATAAATCTACTGGAACAGTAGAAGGAGGAAACTGAAGTACCAATTGATGTTAGTTCAGATGGTCAAACCTACATTGATTTTCGGGTAGCTTCGACAAAGTTCCTCTTTCAAGAAGGTTAAGGGTGATGAAGCCACGAACAAACTCACTGCTACAATGGAAATTGCTTGATATTGTAAAATGAAAGGTGAAGTAACAGTATCTCCACCTGAGTAAGCGTGAATAGCAGGGTTTAACCTGAATCTGCTTCGAGTGACACTGCTGTTCCACCAAATTCAAATAAAACGTGGAGAAGCGTACTGCAATATGATGGTGATGTTACCCAGCTGTGTGCCAGCAAGGCAAATATACGCGAGCCAAACAGAGCTTTCAAAAAGGATCTGCATCTATTAAACAAATGGGCTTCACTGCAGAATGGCAGATAGACTGCTATGTACAGTATATCACTGTGCAGCAGGGAGCACACCAGCATGAAAATGTAACTGGATGGAAAAGATGAAGAGGAGGGAACTGTTTAAATCAGGTTATTTATCATAGCTAAACATTGAATCAGTACGAAGAAAACAAATATTGCACAGCAGCTAAAGAACATCTGATAACAAAACAATATGCCAGTCTAACTTTGCACAAATCATTGATTTGGGCACAATATTGCAGCTTACATTGTTCTGCTGGGGAAGGGGAAGTTATAATGTGAGGCTTGCAGAATGAAACTTATTTGCACTTTACAGAAAAGAAAATTGCGATGACCCACGATCTATATCTGTAAGATGATCTTTTAAATGGTCTGCTGGGAGCAGGGACAGAAAAAGGACAGATGTTGATGGTTAACAATCCACTGTGTGACTACAGATCAAAGGAATTACTTGTCCCTTCAGTAATGAATATGTAGAGTAGTCCTCCAACAAAAGCAGGCAGTTTATATTTTGATTAATTCTTTCGAAGGGATTGGATAACTTTATGGTTGAAGGACGTATAAACTACACTAATTAACTGCCCCACTCAAATAGAGAATCTTAAATGTTCCATTCAAGCTAGTGACAACTTATTGATTTGAAATTGTTACCATCAGTGTGAGCATCATGCAAATTAGGAAAGATGCACCAGTCATTGCGTTGTTGCAGTGTTGCTTGCGAGTGCTGCAGAACAGGGTAAGGGAGGCTTGTATGCATGTTCAAGGGAATCGAGAATGTTTTATTGGCACATGTCCTGAAATAGAAAATTAAATTCTTACGTGCAGCAGCACAACAGATATGTAAACATAGTACTCAGTGGAGTACTCTGGAAAGGGCTGTAAAAGGGGAGTGCAGGGCAACCTTATGTGAGATTCTGCTGTTGAGGCACAATGTAACCCTGGATCAGTGTTCGTGGCCAGGGTGCAGGCCATTGCCATTTAGGAGCTAAGGGATGACTCCAACTTCCAGACACAGCAAGTCACGAACCATACGTCAAGCTGTTCACTAAGCCATTTTAAGAAGCAACCCTAATTTGTGCTGTGAGCACTAGCTCTGTGAGTGTTAGCACTGTCCATCATTCAAGGTCATATACATGTTGCAACTGGAAGAAAATTGTGGACTTTGTGACCATGTGATTTTTTGAAACACGTTTTTCCCAGAAATGTCATCACCTGATACAAGTAAATGTTTCAGGCTGCTGTTTGTCAGGATGGATGAATTATCTGATCATTTTGATTGAATGTGTTTAAAGAGCAAATAGCTAACTCTTCCTTTGGGAATCATGTGGCTAGGCTATAGTCTCTGTTGGAGTGACTGACTACAATTATTCAACAGATAGAAAGCCTGATTGCAGAATTCAAAAATTGTGATTTCTTAGTTTTTATTGTCTACAAACTATATTCTATTACCTTTATAAGAAGATATATGTAATAGCATGTACGATGGTTAAATACCCTGGTTGGGTCTTCTGATAACATGGTAAATGTAACCTGTGTAATGAGGGATCTTTGCAAATCCCCCAAGCCTTCCCACTCGTCACTTTAATTTCATGTCGCATGTATTTTGTGTTTTGTGTTTTGTGTATTTTGTGTTTTTATGACTGTTGGCAGATCAATTTCCCTCCTGGGATAAATAAAGTTCTATCCGTATCGTAAACAGGTTAAAGGTGCAAAATGAAGAATGTAATGATAATTGTTGATAGTTAGGAGTTCACTTTCACAAAACAAGGACAACGTTTTAACTCGCATTGCTCAGAAGGGATACATTAAGCCCGACATTTGTGGATCAAATCATGAGCCATCTGCTGCGGATTCAGGGTCTAAAAGATTTTTTGTCCTACCCTCTCAAAGGATATTGTAATTATATGCGATTCGTGTAATATTCTGCTGATTCATAGTATGGTGCACAACTATATAGGCATAACTGGACAATGGTTTACAAGGAGATACTTACCAATGCCAAGTATCCAATTCAGGAAATAACACATTATGCACAAAATCTACTGTATGAGCACATTTTGCCTCATATAAACACACAATCAACTGAATTACTTCCCTTCTCATTTTTTTCCTGTTCTGAGCCATTTAACTGTGCAGCAGCTACATACGTACCTCCTCCAAATCCATTTCATCGGGACTTTCCCAGGGTTTGATAAAATTTCCATGGGATTTCTTCAAAGGCACAACGATAATATAATAGCCTCTGTTGAGAAAGAACGAAGAAAGAAGGCAATTGATTACCATGTTGAGATATGTGTTTCAGTCAATTAAATAGATGCAGTGGGAGAGTTGTTTTCTCACAGCGCTAAAGACCCAGGTTCGTACGGAGTCTGTTCTTCTTCTCCCTGTGATCACATACAGTCAGTTTTCTCTGGGTGCTCCAGTTTCCTCCCACATTCCAAAAACATGCAGGTTTGTAGGTTAATTGGCTTTTGTGAATTGTCAAATGTCTAGGCATTTGTTAGACATACATCTTTCTTCTACGTCGGGCATTGCCATATCATTCAACGTTATCATTTGAGGTAATAAGTTCTGAGCATTCAACCATGGGGCTAAATGTTTCTGAGACAGCAGCATACAGTAAACATCCTCATCCCCTCAATTGCCACAGAGTCTGATTTAGTTATCATCAGCACACACTGGTAGCTTCTCCTTGTGAAAAAAAACCTTCCTGAAACCACTAGGAGGAATTGCCTGTCCATCTCAAGGGAATTCTGTGTTAAGGAGCTTCACAAAGCAGCAAAAACAAGTCTAGCCACAAAATCAGTCAAATAAGTTGACAGTCATTGAAGTCGCCAAACTGCAAATCACATGAATCTAAAATTATGCACCTCATGATTAAAGTTGCCGCATTTCTGTAAACATCTGTCAGTCAAGCAAACAATCTTTGCCAGACACAAAGTGCTGGAGTAACTTAGCAGATCAGGCAGCATCTCTGGACAAAATAGATAGGTGACGATGTAGGTTGCGATTCTTCTTCAGACAGATTGTGGGGGGGGGGGGGGGGGGGGGGCAGGGAAACAGGGAACAATCTTTGTTTCAAGAGAATTATTTTTGACTTCATGTTTAAGAAAGAACTGCAGATACCTGAAATATCGAAGGCAGACAAAGATGCTGGAGATACTCAGCGGGTGAGGCAGCATCTATGAAGAGAAGGAATAGGCGACGTCTCGACCCAAAACGTCGCCTATTCTTTCTCTCCATAGATGCTGCCTCACCCGCTGACCTTTGACTTAATATCCCTTATCGGTAAGGTTCAGGGTAAATAATTCTTACTTTTCGCAAAAAACAACTACATCTTGAGGTTAGGTTACATGTTTGTGAGGTAAAACAACAGCACAACTCCATGTTACTGGACCAATGATCATTATTTGCCACCATGTGTGTCACAAATGAGGTCATATGTTAACACCCTGGACTTCCCACAAACCTTTCAGTTCTTACTGTTGCCTTTATTTGTAAGGAACATTTGTTTAAACCTACAGATGATTTTTATCCCGTAATGTTAAATTAGGCTGCAATGCACTGTACTTTTGTGAGTAAAGGGCCTGTCACACTAGCGCGCGATTAGACGCGATATGCGCGACCTACCGTGGTCGCTTTAGTCGTCCGGCCTCGCGTGACCCTGTCCCACTGCGATCGCCGGAGTCTGGTGGAGTTCCGCGGACTCGTGTGGAGCTGGTGTCGACATCGCGCGTAGTGTCCAAAAACCGACACTGCTTAAAAATTACGCGCGGCAAAATCCTGTCGCGCGGAACGTGATGACGTTTTGACGTTGTGCGTCTTCAGCGTGGCGTTGCGTGATGACGTCACTGCCCGACGTCGTGCAACGCGCATGCTCATGCGCATCGTCACGTGATGAAAAATAACGTCCTTCCTTCGGACGTCGCGCGTGTAATCGCGCGCTAGTGTGACAGGCCCTTCACTCGCACCGGGATCGCCTGACCCCCACGCGACCCCCGCGTCCGAATTTGTCGCGCTTATCGCGTCTAATCGCGCGCTAGTGTGACAGGCCCTTTATTGGTTCACTAAATTATTTTCTTTACATCCACGATGCATGCCGAATGTTTCCATGAAACAGGAAAGTAGACTGAACTTCCATATCATGAGCTAAAACATTCATGGGTGCAAAAACTCACAGAAAGGAAAAAGCAAGTTCACGGCGCTTGCGATTATTACCTCGTAAAAAGAGAGATGCATTGGTTTGTGGCGAAGGAAAAAATGCTGTGAGATTTAATTCTCACTACGTGCAGAACATTTTGTGCTGCTGTGTTGTTAATTGCGGCAAAACTGAAAAAAAATACAAACGGCAACTACTTCACAGTCCTCCACATTGAAAGGAAGCGTGCTCATGCAAGCGCTGGATCTATGCCATTCACACAAATTATCTCACTGCAGCCATTTGGGATTGTCACAAGGGCATTGCTAATTGCAGTATTCAATCTTGGTGGCCCTGTAAAGGAACGATGAATCAGTAAAAGTCTCAGTCCTGGAGTCAGTAAATTGCTCTGTCAGATTTTTTTTTAGCTTTTAAAATCTTCTATTGAAAATCGTGTTTTGCTGTTTATTTGTCATATATTCAGTTCTGCTGGTTGTTTCGTGCAACTGCTCAGGTTTAGCAGGAGAATGGCATGATTCACCCAGCAATCACAATGTCCCTGTGAAAATATCGCAAGGACCAGAGGGCATAGCTTCAAAGTTGAGAAGGGCAAAGTTTGCCAGCAATGTGTGGGGCAGGTTTTTTAAAATTAAAACACAGAGAGTGATGAGTGCCTGGAACGCACTGCCAGGGACGTGGTGGAGGTAAATACGATAGTGACGTTAAGAGGCTTGTAGATATGCACATGGATATGCAGGGAATGGGGAGATATGGATCATGCTAGATGAGATTAGATTACCTTGGCATCATTTTCAGCACAGACATTGTAGGACGATGGACCTGTCCCTGTGCTGTACTCTTCCATAATGCTCATATGCATTGTGAGAACACCCCCTTCCTGCTCTGATTATTATCATTGGCTGACCGTCCACAAGAGGCCAATACCCAGCATAATTGGTAACAGTTGGCCGGGTCTAAGTCCATATGATCCAAGGGTCTCGACCTGAAATGGTCTATTTCCCTCCACAGTTGCTGCCTGACCCACTGAGTTCCTTCAGCACTTAGATTTTTTCTCCAGATTCTAACATCTGCATCTCCACAGACCTGTTCCATTCTAACTGTTCCGTTTCTTTCTTCCAGACTATCATTTCTCTGCGTTACCGAGCACCTGCACTCTCTCCAACATGGCAACTTGGAGCTGCCATTGTTGGCCATTCCAATCCCTTTCCCCATTCACACTCTGAATGCTCTGTCCTTGGCTTCCTCCACTGCAGAGGCCGGCCAAATACAGAGTAGAGGAACAGGTCCCCATATTCGGCCTTGTTAGTCTACGGCATGAATTGTATTGCTTCTACACATTCAAAACTGCATGGGCCAAGAGGTTGCGGCACGGTGGCGCAGCAGTAGAGTTGCTGCCTTACAGCGCCAGACACCCGGATTCGATCCTGAATTTGTACGTTCTTCCCGTGATCGCATGGGTTATCTTCAGGAGCTCCGGTTTCCCCCCACGGTCCAAAGACATGCAGGTTTGTAGGTTGGTAAAATAGTTAATTGTTCCTCGTGTGTGTAGGATAGTGTTAGTGTGTGGAAATTTCTGGTCAGCAGATACTAGGTGGGTCGAAGGGCCTGTTACCGTGCTGCATCTCTAAACTAAACTAAATTAAAGAGAAGCAGTACATTCCCCTTGCGGTACATAACTTTCCATGTCAGGATTCTGTTTCTATGTTCTCCCTATAACCATTGATTCTTTAGAAATTAAGAAATATAGAAATGAAAACAAAAAAATGTTCAGGTGGGACCAGTATAAGTGAAGCATTTTGGTCGGCATGGGCAAGTTGGGCTAAAGGGCCCGTTTCTAAGGTGTATGGCTCTATGATGCTTTGAGATATATCGTGGTTCAATCCTATTAAAGCTTCGATCCTATTCCAGGTGGTCTGTTCCTGCATTCATTATCATAGATGCTAGCACTTTCCCTACCACTGGCAATAAACTGACAGGTCTGTGGCACTGTTTCTTTTCTTCCTGTTTTAGTGAATCATGGGATGACATTTCCCACCCTCTAATCAGCAGGAATTGTTCCTAAGTCTGAAAAAAATTGGAAGATAGCCACCTACGTATACCCTATTGCCAATTTCAGGTTACCTCCCAGATCCTCCCACACAAACCATTCCTTCCTATACCATCTTGCTCCCTCTCACCCAGCTTCTTGCCCATCTGACCATTGTCCACCTATTCATCCCATCATTGTCCTCTTCATTGTTCCCACCTGCCCCCCCCCCCCCCCCCCACCTCCCTTATTTGGTCCCATACTCCATCTTCCTCTCCATCAAATACAGTCCCTCGTTAATTCCACCAATCACTACCCAGCCTCTTTCACTGTCTCAAATGAATGAATGAATAGGTTTATTGGCCAAGTATTCACATGCAAGGAATACAAGAATTTGCCTTGGTGCTATGCCCGCAGTTAGGAATGACACATAAAACATTAACAATAAAACATTATTGATTAAACATGTGAATTAAATAAAATACCAAAGCGAAAGGAGGCTACAGATTTGAGTGGAGCTACTACCCGTGGTTATTGAGTAGAGCTACTACTCGTGGAAAAAAGCTATTTTTATGTCTGGCTGTGGCAATTTTGACAGTCCGGAGTCGCCTTCCAGAGGGAAGTGATTCAAAGAGTTTGCGGCCAGGGTGAGAGGGGTCAGAGATGATCTTACCCGCTCGCTTCCTGCCCCTTGCTGTGTACAGTTCGTCAATGGAGGGAAGGTTGCAGCCAATAACCTTCTCAGCTGATCAGACGATTCGCTGCAGCCTCCGGGTGTTGTGCTTGGTGTATGAGCCAAACCGGACCATGATGGAGAAGGTGATGACAGACTCTACGATGGCTGTATAAAATTGCCTGTGGCAGATTGTGCTTCCTCAGCTGCCGCAGGAAGTACATCCGCTGTTGTGCCTTTTTGACTGTGGAGGCGATGGTGGTCCCCCATTTAAGGTCCTTGGAGATGATGGTTCCCAGGAACTTAAATTACTCCACAGGCATGACTGTGGTGTTGTTGATAGTGAGTGGGGTGAGGGGAGGGGGAGCTCTCCTATATACAATCAATTCCACTGTCTTAAGAACATTGAGCTCCAGGTTGTTGCGATGGCACCAGGACGCCAGCTGTATCACTTCCTGTCTGTAGGTAGATCCCTCCCCATCCTGGATCAGTCCAATCAGGGTTGTGTTGTCCGCAAACTTGAGAAACTTCCACCACTCTATCCCCCACTTGACTATCCACTAACCCCCCTCACTTGGGTCTACCTATTATGTTCCTGCTCTTGCCCCACTCACCTTCACCTCTTTACGCTGGTTATCTCCCCTTCACTCTTTTAGTCTAAATGAAGGGTATCAACTCAGAATTCTGACTGTCAATTTCCCTACACACAGATGCTGCCTGACCTGCTGAGTTCCTCCAGCACTTTTGCTTTTTGCTATAATTTCTCGGATACCTGATTAGAGGTAACCTTCTTTTGTTTTCTCTAACCTCTATCCTTACACATTTTTACAGAAGCATTCACAATCAGCTTTTTATGTTCTTTGCAAGCTTAGATGGGGTGTTGACCCTAAACATCATTGCTCTTCTCGAAAGATGCTGCCTGACCCGCTGAGTTACTCCAGCCTTTGTATATGTCTTCGGTTTAAACCAGCATCTGCAGTTCCTCTTTACACAGCTACGTTCACATTCCATTTCCACACCACCCACCCCCCACTTTATTAATCGATCATTTTGTCCTCCTTTGCTGATATTTAAACCACTCCAGATCCAGAGATCTGCTGTTTTTTGGGTCAATTTGATATGCCTCCTCTTTGAATCTAATACTGTCACCAATTTGCTTTGCAAGCTACAGTTGAGCCCTATTTACAGATTTATTTTTGTGCAAGACAGGAATGAATAATTGTCATACTTTATGTGCAAATACTTTAAATAATATCCACTGCCTATCCACCATCAATCACCATCAGTAAAGTTCCCAATCCATCAGAGCTAATTCACATCTCACACTCTTGCACTTTCCTTGGTTCAGGTTCAGGACCTTGGTTTCAGATTCTGCTGCGTCACTCTCCATCTTAATGAACAATTACAGCTAAATGGTCATTCTTTCCGAAAGGATCATGTACAAGATTGGTCATGATTCCTTTTATCACAGGAATAGCCCCCTCTGCAGCTGATTCTTCAACATATTGGTCTGATGAAGGCATCACGCTCGCACTGCAGAAATTCCTCCTCCACTGTATTATTGCCAATTTGGTGTGACCAATCTATATGTAGATTAGAGTCACTCATGAATTACAATTGCACTCTTCTTGCATGTGACTAATTTCTTGTTTAAATTCTATCTCCAACATCACTGGTGTTCTGGGCCTATCTTTAAAATCATCAATGTTTTCTCCCCCACAGTATTTTGAGCTCCATCCACACCAAATTCACGTTGTGATTTTCCAAATCATTGCCCATTGACACCATCACATTATTTCCTACTTTGTTAGCAATGCCACCCCATTCCCTTTCCTCCTTGAACACTGAATTCCTCAGGATGTCCAATTGGTGACCACGGGGTCATACAACACGAAAACAGGCCATTCGGCCTCCAGGCATACATCCACCATGGACACCCATCTTTATTAATCCCATCTCTCAGTAGTAAACCCTGTAGTCTTCCCTGCCTGGACAATTCAAGAGCTCATTTAGACACTTCTTAAATGCTGTCAGTGACTCTGCATCCACCGTGCTTTCTAGCAGTGCATTCACGGTAGTTTATCCTCAGATACCCTCTAAAACTCTTACCCTTTACTCCAAATCCATATCCTCTAGTTTTAATTACCTCTGATATCTCAGGCAACACCTTGCTGAATCTACACTCCCTCCAGAGTTATCTTTACAATCTGTTCTGAACTGCATGCAGTACTCCAGCTGGCATCTGCCCATTGTTTCATAAAGTTCAAGCATAACCTCTCAAACATCCTGTCTCTATTAAGCAACAAATTCATAACCATTCATGTCTATTTGCATTGTTAATTCATCTGTCTTATTGTGAATGCTCTGCACATTGAGAGTTATCTTTTTAGCATTATTAACCTGCAGAGCATCTTTTGTACAATGGCCTTGTTTGACTCTCGCCCCCTTTCCTCCTCTTTCCATTTTTGCTTCTTCATTTTATGCTGTATTTCTTCTCCCACTTTCTACTTGATCACATTCCTCTCCTACTGAAAGTCCAGACTGAACCCTTCCAGACGGCTTCAATAAACACCTCCGACCACTATTCCCGAGAACACTGGTCCATTATTCTACAACTCTTTAAATTAACAGCATTACAAAGACATGTGGTGAACACAATTTAGGGCTGAAGTAGTGGAAGTGATTGATTAATAGTTATAAATCATGACCATAACCACAGCCGAAATTAAGCATCTTAGAAAGAGAGGGCAGGAGACAAAGGCTCAAGTGAGACAGAGTTAGAGAAGGAGAGACGGCAGTGGCCCCAGATGTTGGTATGAGCTTCAGCAAAGAACCTGAGGCAGTATTTCAAACGTAAGGGAACTGGGTTAAAAGAGGTGGCCAAACTTCCAGAGGCACAGAAGTAGGTCAAACCTCAGGCATGGGGACTGACCTTTGGTGGCTGTGGGCCCAAAGACATGATTAGGGACAGCACAGGGGCGCAGCAGAAGAGCTGCCGCCTCACAGCGCGAGAGACCCGGGCTCGATAATGACTCCAGGTGCTGCTGTGCAAAGTTCCCCCTGTGACCGTGTGGGTTTTCTCCGGATGCTCTGATTTCCTCCCACATTTGATAAGGTCCCACATAGGAAATTAGTGGGCAAACTTAGGGCATATTGTAATGGGGGTAGAGTGCTGACATGGATAGAGAAGTGGTTGGCAGACAGGAAACAAAGAGTAGGTATTAACGGGTCCCTTTCAGAATGGCAGGCAGTGACTAGGGGGGTATCGCAAGGCTCGGTGCTGGGACCGCAGCTATTTACAATATACATCAATGATTTGGATGAAGGGATTCAAAGTAACATTAGCAAATTTGCAGATGACACAAAGCTGGGTGGCAGTGTGAACTGTGAGGCGGATGCTATGAGAATTCAGGGTGGCTTGGACAGGTTGGGGGAGTGGGCGGATGCATGGCAGATGAAGTTTAATGTGGATAAATGTGAGGTTATCCACTTTGGTTGCAAAAACAGGAAGGCAGATTGCTAACTAAATGGCGTCAAGTTGGGAAAAAGGAGAAGTGCAGCGGGATCTGGGGGTCCTTGTACATCAGTCTATGAAAGTAAGCATGCAGGTACAGCAGGCAGTGAAGAGAGTGAATGGCATGTTGGCCTTTCTAACAAGAGGAATCAAATATAGGAGCAAAGAGGTCCTTCTGCAGTTGTACAGAGCCCTAGTGAGACCACACCTGGAGTATTATGTGCAGTTTTGGTCCCCTAATTTGAGGAAGGACATTCTTGCTATTGAGGGAGTGGAGTGTAGGTTTACAAGGTTAATTCCGGAGATGGCGGGACTGTCACATGCTGAGAGAATGGAGCAGCTGGACTTGTACACTCTGGAGTTTAGAAGGATGAGAGGATATCTCATTGAAACATATAAGATTGTTAAGGACTTGGACACACTAGAGGCAGGAAATATGTTCCCGATGTTGGGGGAGTCCAGAACCAGGGGCCACAGTTTAAAAATAAGGAGTAAGCCATTTAGACCGGAAACGAGGAAACACTTTTTCTCACAGAGAGTGGTGAGTCTGTGGAATTCTCTGCCTCAGAGGGTGGTGGAGGCTGGTTCTCTGGATGCTTTCAAGAGAGAGCTAGATAGGGCTCTTAAAAACAGCGGAGTCAGGGGTTATGGGGAGAAGGCAGGATTGGGGATGATCAGCCATGATCACATTGAATGGCTGTGCTGGCTCGAAGGGCCAAATGACCTACTCCTGCTCCTATTGTCTATTGCCTATTGTCTATTCCAAAACACATGCATGTTTGTAGGTTAATTGGCTTCTGTAAATTGCACCTAGTGTGTAGGATGTGAAAGTGGGAAAAACATATAACTAGTGTATTGGTGATCAATGGTTGGTGTGGACAGTGAGCTTAAGGGCATGTTTCCATGCTGTATCTCTGAACTAAACTATACAGTAAACTCAGTAGAGCAGCAGCAGCAGGCTGATTACATCACTGGTTAATGTGCTAAAAATAATAAACAGTTCAATTTTGAAAAGTGAAAATTAATACGAAAGCATTTCTCAAGAAAATGGCAAATAATTGGCTACTATGACAAATGCTGTTGTGTGAAAACAAATAGGCTTGACACTAAAAATATCCCAAGAGCAATTTCCAGAGCAAATTTTGCAAACCAACTTTACACATTAATTTTATGACCACAGGAAGTGGATTTTATAGCCTAAAATTATACATCATATGCAGATCCTTTTTACAAAGATAAGTCATGTAGATTTTACTTCAATATATAAAATTATAGAAGGCTTTGATAATATTAAAAATATTCAAATATTTTGTTATGGGCGGGTCCTGAAAACAGCTGATCTAATCACTCATCACATCATCAGAAATGTTCACCGTGGTCAGACTCATCACATCAACAGAAATGTTCACTGTGGTCAGACTCATCACATCAACAGAAATATTCACCGTGGTCAGACTCATCACATCAACAGAAATGTTTACTGTGGTCAGACTGCTAATTAATCTATTTAACCATGTTTTGGAAGTTAAAAATAAGTTTATTTTTGAAGGGTTTAGGTTGGAATTTAGATTACCAAAATAAGTACTCAGGCAATCAAACAAGCATGAAGGCAGACTGTATTTTATGGTTGGTGTGATTTTGCAAAAGATGAATGTAAGTTTAGAGGTCCTTGTTGTTGAAAATGATTTCTTTAAAAACATAAGAACTAGGAAGTGCAAGCCATTCTCACCATTACCTCCTCCACTATCTTGGTGCCATTTTTCTGTGCTAACTCCTTAACTTTTGAACTTCTCCCTAACCAAAACATATCTCCGTTTTAAATATACTGGGCAAGTAGGAATACACAACACAAATGGGTAGAGAATTCCAAAGATTCACTGCTCTCTGAAGTGAAGACGTCTCTTCCCATCTCAGTCTTGAGTAGTCAATCCCTTATGGAGACTATGACCCATGGTTCAAAACAGCCTAGCCAGGGGAAATGCACCTTCTTTGTATCTAATCCAACCTCTCTCAAATAATTTCCCATACTTCAATGAGATCACATTTCATTCTTCTAAATGAAAAAGA
Source organism: Raja brachyura (assembly GCA_963514005.1). The sequence continues at coordinate 90,876,926 of OY740783.1, forward strand.
GCATATGCCTACTTTACCTAAGCTCACCAGTTATGACAATCCCATTCCCCATCCTCATCCTTGAGGAGCTTGGGTTGCATTTCCTCCATTGCAAGTGTACACTTTCATGGGCATGGATACTAGAATGAACTAACCAAATAGAAGAGGGGAAATCAGTTGACAGTTGACTCATTGCTTGTGTAATATCACGAAGACCCCATTTTATTTCTGTAAGATGCCTCCACTCTTGCAGTGAAGGTCTCTTGCAAGCTTCATCATGCTGTTATCAGGCTTCTGAATGATCCTTCCACAAGCTAGGTTACTCACCTCTACCTCATTACAACGCTGAGACTATATTCCGCACTCTGTATCTTCTCCTTTGCTCTATCTATTGTACTTGCAAATGACTTGATCGTCTTTATGTATAGTATATCTGATCTGTTTGGATAGCATGCAAAACAAATCTTTTTACTTCGGTATACATGACGATAATAAACCAAAACCTAAAGGGCAGCATACAATTCGCCTTCATAAATGCTTACCATTTCTGCATGTTATGTTTTAGCATTTGATGTACTGGATGTTCAGGTCCCATTGAAAACCAACACCTGTCAAGCACTCATCATTGAAAAAGGTACTCTGCTCATCTTTTTCTCTGAATAAAGTGGCTGACCTCACTTTTTACCACATGATATTCCATTCACGTTGTGTTGTCCGTTAAATTATCCTGTCCATATTCACTGTAACAGGCACCTAGCTCTGCATCAACAAAAAATTTGGATGCATCCTTCATGGTCCCTTCACTCAACTCACCGATAGTGACTGTTAAAAACTGGAGCCAAGTGAATGAATCTCTCTCACAGCCTCTTAACTCCAAAAGGTATTCCTACACAGTTTTCTGTTTGTTAACCTGGTCTCATTCTACATCTTGATATTACCACAATTTCACGAGTACAAATTTTGTTTAAATTGCCAAAGGCATTGTGAATGTCTAAGTATATCCTGTCAACTCATTTCCCCTCTTTTATTTGGTTAGTTACAACAATGAAAATGGGTGTTTTCCCCCCCATTCATAAATCTGTGCAGACTGTGCTCAATCCTCTCACTATTTCCCAACAGCCCTGTTACCACATCTTTCATTTAAATTTTTACAGATTATGAAAATGAACGTTATGTACAATAAATGTGACCACAGGAAGTGCGTTTTATAGCTTGCAAATGCATGTCATATGCAGGTTTTTCAATAAAGATAAATCTCATGTTTTATTACTTTAATGTATAAAAATAGAGAACATTTTGATAATATTAAAAATATTCAAATATTTCTAGTTATGTCAGGTCAATTGAAAACAGCTGATCTGATCAAGCTGATTACATCAACAGAAATGTTTGTGTTGACTGTTAAATGAACTAAATCATTACTCGTGACGATTCTTATAAACAATGTGGTAATTAATTAACTGTTACACATTACATGTGTACTTAGAGCCATAGTCATAAAATCATAGAGCCATACAGCATAGAAACAGGCCCTCCGGCCCATCTTGTACGTGTCGACCAAGGTGGCCCATTTAAACTTGTTATATTTGCCCACGTTTGGCCCAATACGTTTAACATGGTGTCCTGATCAACCCTCTGCCAACTCATGCCTTCTTTGCATTAGTTTACTTAATTTGGGTTTAAACCTACAATCTGACCATTTGCAACCAATATAACATTCCAAAATATTATACTCACTCCTCTCCCAGTTGCTTCCTCAATCTGTTGGTCTAGAAAACCAACATTCATATCCTTCATGAATTCATCCTCCACATCATTCCTGATCATTGCTTTGACCAGTCTAGATGCAGATGCAAGTTCCCCATTATTGTAACATCCATGTTACATGCACCTTTATTTTCCTGATTTGTAGTATGCCTTATATTACCAGAACTGTTTGAGGGCAAAGGCAATGCCCACCAATATATTCTCCCCCTTGGTGTTTCTATGCTAAAGCATTCTGTTCTACTGTGACTGCTTCAATCACTGGAGTTAATTTTCATGTGTAGTTTATTCCTTGGATTGATGATGGGGGTGAGTGAGTTCATATTATTTGTGTCTTTCAGGACTGTTGATGAATCAACAGTCATAAATTATCACTATTTGGATATAAATTAAATGGACAATTGCCTGTGAATATGTTGTTTCCCTTTTTCAGGGAAACAACAAAGCATCTGACAGGGGAAGTTTTTGGCACAGTTGCCGAACTGTAGCACAGTGAGCAATGACATTATCCATAGTCATAGGCTTGATGACTACTTTATCTCTCAGTGAGTGGGTCTGAAGGGAAATGGCAATGAAGAGCACGGCCGACACTCCATTTTCGAACGTGGAAGGACAAGACAACCTGAGCAGTTCTCCAGGCTCAGGCATTGGCTGCAGAGAAAATCCAACTGGGTTGTGGGAAGGCTTTCTGGAAACAATTCTCTCCATAGGCTGAGCTGCAATCAGACGTTCACGTTTAATTAAATCCCATATCTGTAACTGCGTGACTTGCCATGGCGTCCAAAGGCAGAGTGCAGCCTTTCTGGGATAACTGATGCCTACTCTGGAGGATAACGTCTTTTGCAAAGTCTGACTTACTGCAGGATCTGAGACGCTTATCAATTTTAATAAGGGGTTCAGAGAAAAGGGGCACTAAGTTTTTCTTTACAAACATTTTAATTTACCATTCTCAGTGTTTGTGTCTGTTATTACGTATTCTTGTTATCTAAAAAAAAACGGTTTTGTTTATTTTGTATATCTCAGAATAGACATTTAATTGTTAAATTCAGTGACAGCTTTGGTTGACAACAAATTTCACACCCTAGCTTTGCCTCACTTGCACTATTATAGTCTGGATACCGAGTGTAACAGATAAAGTATTGTATTATTGTTTTACTGTATATTTCTTATGTTGTAGCAATAATATGTCTGTAAAGCTGAATCAAGTATTATTTTTCTATCAAGGTACTAACACAACGTTTAAGAAACATTTAAACAGGCACATGGATAAGGTAGCTTTAGAGGGATATGGGCCAAATGCAGGCAGCTGGGACTAGTGTCGATGGGACATATTGGTTGGCATGGGCAGGTTTGGCAGAAGCGCTTGTTTCCATGCTAATTGACTCGCTTTATGACTCTAAGTAAGAACTTCATTATTCCGTCCCCCATGTATATGACTATCGAATCTTGACTTGACTCTTCTGCGAGGCTGTCAGTGCTTTTCAGGGGTGAGAGTTAGTGTACCACCTGAGGCCCAGTCGTTACCCTGACCTTCGCTGCTGTATTTGAGGGCGCAAAGGGCCAGCGAGATTGGCTCTCCCCATCCAGCTCTGGTCAATGCTTGTGTGCAGATTCCATGGACAATGATACCTTTTGCTGGGTAACCTCCTGCAATGCAAGGCCCATTGACTTTTGAAACAATTAAAAATCAATACAAGGCAAGCACACCGGTGGAAAAGTAGCCTGCCAAAGAGACTTGAGCAGAGCTTTATACTGTAACTGATTGAGTGACCATTGCTTACTTTACAGGGGCTGGTGGCGTTGGCACTGCTGTCAGTTCGACGGTTAGCATTCCATCTGAGTTGGTTTTCTCAATCAAGGCTGGCTTGGTACGGAGAAGGTCCGGTGCTGTGTGCGCTGAGACCACTTGTTGTAATCCTCCAGCACTGTTCCCGCGATTGGTCAGCACAAACGAATACGTCGTGTCGGGGCTTAAATTGGTGATCAGTTTCTGCGCAGCTCTGCCGTCCACTTCAATGTGGTCATTGTTGTAAATGATCTAATTGAATGAAGAATAAAACTGCCATTAGTTCCCTTTAAATCAATTCAACATACCTGTAACAGCAGTAAACCCTCAAACAGAGGTGACGGCCTGTTGCAATCCGACTTAAAAATTAACCCCCAACATTTGGAGCTACCTGCAGAATGTTGAAAGTACGTATGAACATGAACATTACAAGCAGGAATAGGCCACTCGGCCCCTCGAGTAGATTCTGCCAATTAAGAAGTTTTTTTTTGTTAAATATTTTTTATTAGAAGTACATATCAAGATAAGGATATACATGTCATATACATTCTTAATATTATTAATATTAACAATTATTTCTAATTTGTACTTCTATAAGTTTTTCATTTTTATTATAGATAAAATAATATAATATAATAATAATATTATAGATTGGTCAGCAGAAAGACAATACATAATTACAATCGGGCCATTTGAGTGTAAAGACACATGATAAGGGAATAACGTTTAGTGCAAGCTGAAGACAGTAAAGTCCGATCAAGAATAGTCTGAGGGTCACCGAAGAGGTAGATAGTAGTTCAGCACTGCTCTCTAGTTATGGTAGGATGATTCAGTTGCCTGATAACAGCTGGGAAGAAACTGTCCCTGAATCTGATGGTGTGCGTTTTCAGTAGAGGGATTGGCCAGGGTGCGACTCATCCTTAATCATGCTGCTGGCCTTGCCGAGGCAGCATGAGGTATAAATGGAGTCAATAGAAAGGAAGTTGGTTTGTGTGATTATCTTGGGCTATGTACATGATTCGCTGCAATTTCTTGTGGTCTTGAATACAGCTATTCCCAAACCAAGCTGTGATGCATCCTAATAAGATGCTTTCTGTGGTACATCTTTAGAAGTTGGTGAGAGACACAGAGGCACAGAGAGCAACCATAGTCAAGATCGAACCTGGGTGTCTATCGCTGCGAGATGGTAGCTCAACCTCTGTGCCATTGTGCTGCCTTTCTAAGCCCCTTTTGATGCCAGGAGATTGGCAAAGAGCCATCATTTTCCAATCAATGTTAAAGGAAAAAGTTGATCCAGCTATATATACACTGAATGATAAGTTTTTATATCGACTGTGGAAAAATAACAGTCTCACTGAGCAAAGCCAATTCATAGGCAGTTAACAGGAAAGGGTCATGGATTTAACTGATATAGATACAAGAGAGAAATATCAGTGACTGTAACATTTATGTTATCTCTCTATAACTACAAAAAGTCACACAAAATTAACAGAATACGGCGTCTATTGTACATGCTGATTTTAGCAAGCTGTAGGTTATGTTATGTGGCAAGAATATTTTGGTTTGTTCAAAGACTCATGGGGTCAGGAAGGAAACTATTAACGGAGTATTGAAGTAGCTCATAACATAAACTGGATCTGCTATCTGCAAGAAAGATTCTGACCAGAAAATAAGGAAGATAAATATCCAAATCTGGAAGGGAAAAAGAAAATCTCATAGAATGATTAAAGCAGAATAACCCCAAAATACCATGTAGATGCATCCACAAGAAATTTTAAATTTCAATAGAAATAAAAGGAATTAATACAAGTTGTGAATATTATAAAATGAAGGGCATCTTGCTAAAGAAGATCAGCAGGAATAAAAATGCAGCCCGTTTTAATGAAGGTACCATATTCCCTGGCAATAGCTGTTAAAGCCAGTAGACTGGTATGAAGTACATGTGTTTGCAGAGTACACAGAGGCATCATTGCTTTACTGGATTGTTGTTGCTTGCAGGCGCATGGGCCTTGACCTTTGCTTGACGTCTACAGCTAAGGTCAGACTGCCATATTTTCCACGGATTGCACTGCTATTGAGCAATTATCTCCTCCGTTAGGCTGTGACATATGTTGACCCGGTTCAGTGGAAAGGCCGCTGTTCAGTCAACCTGGACCCTGGAGTCTTTGCAATAACTCAGGCTGCAGTTCTGGTGTAAATCAAATCATTGGGGAAAAATGCCCAGGGACCATGTCCACAGGGCAATAATTGAGTTACACCTGGTGTCCAAGCATGATACTGCTCGTCTTCTGATCCACATTAATAAATTGACAAACTAATGTATGGAGTAATTTAAGTAAGGACTCTTAAGAAGTTAAATGTGGAGTAGTATAAAAATTAATAAGGATTATGAATCTGGATGAGAGAAGAGGATGGAGCACAGAGAGTTGAAAACAAAGCTAAGGATTTAAGAACAAGGAACTGCAGATGCTGGTTTGTTTTTACAAAAAAACACAAAGTGCGAGAGTAACCCAAAGGGTCATGCAGTATTTCTGGAGGACATGGATTCCTATTATGTAGGAAAGAACAGCAGATTCTGGTTCAGATGAAGGTAGACACAAAATGCTGGAGTAACTCAGTGGGTTAGGTTGATGGATTCATATTCTCCAGGGATTCTTCTGGGATTGCTTCATATTCTCCAAGAATGCTGCCTGACCCACTGAGTTACTCCATCATTTTGTGTCTTATTTATGTGAAATTTAGGATCCTCCTTGACCTCCTCCACCAGATCAAGGAAATAAAAATCAAAGCATTGCTTAACTGTTGGCCAATAAAGTTAGGTAATTCTAGGGTGAATGTTAAAAGGCACTTGCTATGATCCAGGGCATAAAGAGTAAAGATTTGGATGACATCATGACTTGAAGGCAGGCTGAGGTTGAAACAGGCAAGTCTAAAAGTAATAAGCATGGGCTTCAACATCACAATACCGAATAAACTCATCTCTCAACTCCTGGTCGTTGGCCTTGGTGCCTCTCTCAGCAACTGGTTTATGGACTTCCTGATCAGCAGACTTTAGTGAGTCAGAATTGGTCATCAGATTTCCTCCACTTTTACCCTCAACTGCTCAGGGTAGTGTGCTCAATCCATTCTAGAGGAAGATACAGGAGCCTGAAAGCTATTATGTTGGGATTTAAGAAACAAACTTATTCATCACTGCTATCCAACTCCATTTTATAGTTACCAAGGAAAAGGACAGAGGTTACACAACAGGCTGGAGAAACTCAGCGGGTGCAGCAGCATCTAAGGAAATCTCCTTAGATGCTGCTGCACCCGCTGAGTTTCTCCAGCCTTTTGTGTAACCCTCGATTCTCCAGCATCTGCAGTTCCTTCTTTAACAAAAGGACAGAGGTGGTAGCTCCAAAGATGGCTGTTGTAATGTGGACCAACAATTATGATTTTAGTCTTTTCAATATTTAACTGGAGAAAATTTCTACTCATCTGCACCTGAATGCCAGTTAAATAAACAGACAATTAAGAGACTATGGAAAGGTCAATAGAATGATGAGATAAAGCTGGGGTCCACTGACATGCATCTAGATGATATGGCTGAGGGTTAACATGTAAATGACGAGCTAATGATACATTGATTGAAAGATACAGCATGGAAATAGGCTCTGGCCCCATGATCCAAACATACTAGTACCATATAATTCCACTTTCACTCACCACACACTAGGGGCAATTGACAGAGGTCAATTAACATTCAAACTCACATGTTTTTGTGATGTGGGAGGAAAGCCACTTGGTCTGAGGAAGAATGTGCAAACTCCACACAGACAGCACCAGAGGTCTGAATCGAACATGCATCTCTGGTGCTGTGAGGCAGCAGCTCTACCAACTGCACCACTGTATCTCCTTATTCGTGGAGAAGAGTTTAGAAATCAAACGCATAAACAGTTTCTTTGGCCCACCGAGTCTGCGCCGACCTGCGATCACCCCGTACACCAGCACTATTCTACACACTAGGGACAATATATAATTACAATATATATATATACAAACCTGTACTCTTTGAAGTGTATGAGGAGCACCCGGAGAAATCCCACACAGTCACAGGGAGAACAAACAAACTCTGTACAGACATCACCCGTAGTCAGCATTGAACCTGGGTTTCTGGAGCTGCAAGGCAGCAACGACTACTGCACAGCTGTGTCGCCCCTAGACCTGGGGTAATACTGAGGGACGGGGAAGAGAAGGTGCTGCCGATTCTCTGGGTTTGACAGGAGAGATAAGAATGGAATGAGGCAAGTAGCATCTTGTCCTGCTGAATATCCCTGCAGGGGCTTTGCAGGATGGACACATCAACGAGCGGCATTGGCTCTTGCTTCAACCTGACAACATGGATTTGCATAGCTACATTTGGATGGACATCAGTATCTGACGGAATGATGTCGGAGATTTTGCTTTGGTCATCCCAGATATGCACAGCGGAGAGATGTGACACACTAATCTTAAATCTAAGGAAGTGATGTTCACATGAGCAAAATGTCAGAGCAGTGACTGTATTGTAACTGACTATGATCTACTCACACATAAAATGACAGTGGCGGTAGTAAAAGGGATTTAAAATATGTCTGTGATAGTTCTGGGTCGCAACAACAAAAGTGAGTCCTGTCTTCCGGCTCACTGTAGGAAATGGAGGGAATATTTAAAAGCAGTGTAAGAATCAACAGGGTCCTGTCTGAGGGTCCTGACCCCAAACGTCCACGGATGCTGCCTGCACTTTGACTTACTCCAGCACTTTGATTCTTTTGTTACAGGAATCAACTGTTTTTCTTCTAAAGAAATAATGGTTAACTAAAGGCATTATCATATCCTGTGAAATGTATGAACCCAGTGCGTGACAGCCTGAAAAGAGGTTGTCGCGTCATGGTCGGGTCGTGATGCGTGGTGACTCATGTAGTGATGCGCAGTGTCTCCCTGCCGCCCCAGGATTTTGGAGTGTTCAAAATCCTCGCGCGACAACTGTGTGTCTTATCTTGTCGTGCGCCCTTTTGCACGATGACGTACGGGTGACCCGTGGTGACGCGCGGTCATTGCCTATGCTAATTTATTGTGCGTCATCGTGCATCACCATGTGTCACTATGCGACAACGATGCGTCGTGATGTTGCCACAGATGACGCAACCTGCGTGCCTTGCTGTATCGTGTAGCGGGTGGACGTACACTGATGCTGGTTGACGGCTGTGACGTCACAGGTGCTGTTCTATGCTGCTGTATGTAGTTTTAGGTGACAGTGACTGACGCCCGTTGTCTCCCATAAAATCGCCAAGTGGGACAGGCCCTTACACCAGTAGTCAGTCTGAAGAAAGGTCTCAACCCGAAACATCACCTATTTCCTCCGCTCCATAGATGCTGCCTCACCCACTGAGTTTCTCCATCATTTTTGTCTACCTTCGATTTTTCCAGCATCTGCAGTTCTTTCTTCAACAAAACTACACATATCTAACTCGGCACAATATCCGAGAGCTGATTCTACATGCTTAAGTGCTGGTTATCTCTGTCAGGTTCTGCAGACACTCCGGGTATAGACTGCAACCATTTTGAAATTGTTTGAAACATCCATATTTTGAAGTAGTCCTAAATTTGACAGCTGTTATGAGGGAAAATGGTAAATCCAGGCCGGTATTTAGGAATGTCCAGAGGATCCAGGTGGCACTCATAACCATGAAGGTAATAAGACGCTTAGTGAGTTGGGAGAACATCTTTACTCCTCGCATTTAACAGGAAAGGAGAAAATGCCCATACAAAACACAATTTCATGCAGATTAAAAACAATGCAACACAATAGTGGAGTTACTTACATTTCTTTGAATACCGGAATGGCTGGAAGTTAAACGCTCTTATACAACTAAGATAGACACAAAGTGCCGGAGTGACTCGGTGGGACAGGCAGCATCTCTGGAGAAAGACCTTGACCCAAAACGTCACTCATTCCTTCTCTCCAGAGATACTGTCTGTCCCGCAGAGTTACTCCAGCATGTTGTGTCTATCTTCGTTTTATACCAGCATCTGCAGTTCTTTCCTACACCTCTTATACAACTACAGTGAAATAGTATTAGGTTGGATTTATGTAGTTGATGGCTTAAGTAAAATTATTGTCATGAGTATAATACAGGATTTCCCAACTGTCCGTCACTGATTATTTTGCTATAAGTACCCAGAGAAGGGATTCTGCCTGATTATATATTTTTTAGTCAGTACTAATTTAAATGAAACCATGTTTATCTCAATGATAAGATGGCTTTGAATCTACAATACTCTGTACTTAAAGATAGATTTGTACATACTAAACAATGTAAGTATTCTATGAATCTGAATACCACCCAGGCTCATGCTTCCTTACACAGCTGCCCTAATCTTTTAGAGAAACGAAGAGGCAATACCTGACTTGACGACTTTTAAATGCTAAAGATTCCTGAAATTTCAAAGGCTTTGTAAGGAATGTAGGACACTGCTCTCCAACATGAATTACTTTGATCGATAAAACCATGACTAGAGTTTGAGTCACATGGTACAGAAACAGGCCCTTCGGACCACCATGTCTATGGTAACCATGTTACCTGAAAGTAAGCATGCAGGTACAGCAGGCAGTGAAGAAAGCAAATGGCATGTTGGCCTTCATAACAACAAGAGGGCCCTAGTGCGACCACACCTGGAGAATTGTGTGTAATTTTGGTCTACAAATTTGAAGGAAGGACATTCTTGCTATTGAGAGAGTGCAGCGTGGGTTCATTCCCGGGATGGTGGGACTTTCATATGTTGATAGAATGGAGCGGCTGGGCTTGTATACTCTGGAATTTTGAAGGATAACAGGGGATCTTAGTGAAACATATAAGATTATTAAGGGTTTGGACATGCTAGTGGCAGGAAACATTTTCCCGAAGTTGTGGGAGTCCAGAACCAGGGACCACAGGTTAAGCCAGTTAGAACGGAGATGAGGAAATACTTTTTCACACAGAGAGTTGTGAGTCTGTGGAATTCTCTTCCTCAGAGGGTGGTGGAGGCTGGTTCTCTGGATGCTGTCAAGGGAGAGTTAGATAGAGCTGTTAAAGACAGCAGAGTCGAGGGATACGGGGAGAAGGCAGGAACAAGGTACTGATTGTGGATGATCAGCCATTATCACATTGAATGGCGGTGCTGGCTCAAAGTGCTAAATGACCTACTCATGCACCTATTGTCTATTGAAGTACTCACCTAAATCAAGTCTGTATCTTGGTACACGTGACCATACTAATACCAATTTCCCTCACATGGCTGTATCCTTATTGGCCTTGGCTGATCACATCCTCATCCAGATAGTAAGTGTTGCCAGAATATCTCCATCCTTCACTGTCTCAGTTCCAGTCTCTGGGTGTAACATTCTTCAGATCCCCTCTAAACCTTCTACTCCTTACTGTAAATCTATACTTTCGAGTTATAGGTGCCTCAGCAACAGGGAAATGTTTCCAGTTACCTACCCCATCTGCCCCTCATAATTTTAACATCTTAATACCCCTAGAGCTCCAAGGAAAACAAAGCTATCAAATCTTCCATAACTGAAAAGCTCCATCCATGCATCATCCTAGTGAATCTCCTCTGCTGGACGGTTACACAAAAAGCTGGAGAAACTCAGCGGGTGCAGCAGCATCTAAGGAGCGACGGAGATAGGTGACGTTTCGGGTCGAGACCCTTCTTCAGACCCTTCTTTAGGACTATCTCCTATCTCCTTCGCTCCTTAGATGCTGCTGCACCCATTGAGTTTCTCCAGCTTTTTGTGTAACCCTCGATTCTCCAGCATCTGCAGTTCCTTCTTTAACATTCCTCTGCTGGAGGTTGAGGGGATCCTTGATGTGGATTTTCAAAATCCTGAAAGACCTAGGCAGGGTAGATAATAAGAAACCTTTTCCTGTGGCAATGTTGTCTAAGAGCAGAGGGTATACAGTTATGAATTTCCCAGACGTGAAAGGCAGCTATCCACGATCAGGTAAATGGAATTAGTATGGATGGGTATCCACTCGTGACATCCATTTGGTGGGCTGAAGGCAATACGAGTCTAACTCCTATGTTAAAAATACCAACTGGAGACAGTTTTAAAATAGTTTTTTTTTTAATGTACGGCAGCTGCTGTAATATCTAAAGCACAAAGACAACTGCTGGTAAATGACAACCAATCCATTGTCACGGTAACAACTGCAAGTTAACAGAGGCAAGTTCTGAGGAATGGTCACATCTGAAACTTTTGCCTTACTGCACCCCTAGCATGCTGCTGCCCACTGCGGTGTGCGCTTCCAGCATTTTGGTCACCCCTTCAGGCATGCATCAATGTGGTTTTCCCCTGTTATGACAGTACGAGTGAACCCAAGTCTCACTTTAGACCATTCTACCGCTTGCATTCACCTCCCTGCCCAATCTCCCCATATCCTCAGTGGACCCTCTGCAGGGAACTCCCTCAAAGACTCTGGTCAGATCAGTGAGGCAGGGCCTTCAGATCGTGAATCACACAGAGACATGGTTAGCCAGCTGATGAAGCCATGCCGCCAGGCTCACACAACTGTCTAAGCTGTCACATAGCTCGAACATTATGAATGCCTCTGACGTTCAAAACAAATGAATAATAAAACACATTATTAACTTTGTAAAATATGTTTTTACAACAGTCAAAGTGCATACAACGCTAAATGATTAAGGACAGGTATTTTACTTATCCCAATAAATTGAAACCGAAGTAACAAGGTAAAAGATAACTTTATCTCCTTCCCTTGCAGCTGTAATCTGCTGTGGATTAAATGGGTAGATAACACTGCCCCAACTACTGGGAAACGGCATGAAGTGTGTAAGCATCTGCTGGTCTCCGTGTAGACGTCTGTGTAAGTTCCCTGGTCTTGGCAGCAGTGATTCGTTGTGCAGGTGTTTGGGACTTGCACCTTCATGGAGTCCTGCGTCTCCCCACAGTTATGAGAATAATGCAAGCTGCTCCACACAAGACTGCCAGATCTTTGTGGGTCCATGATGCTAAAATACTAAACCATGTACAGTGCATGATCATGGTAAAAAAAAGGAAGCAATACAATTCTTATACATTATATTCAGCAGAGAACCAACCCACATGTCCCATTTAGTCTGCAATGGTCTTCACACTCAACACGAAATCTGACTATAAACAAGGTCATGCAGATGCTGGTTTACACAAAATGACACAAAGTGCTGGAGTAACACAGCAGGTCAGGCAGTATCTCACATTACACTGTATCAGTCCGAAGAAGGGTCCCAACCTGAAACTTCACCTATCCACTTTCTCCAGAGATGCTGCCTGACCCACTATGTCACACCAGAAGTTTGTATCATTATGAGTTCCAGCTATCTCACTCAACTTTTCAACAGCAGTTTCCTAATCTTCTTATTTTCTCACAAGAGGTTCTCTTCCAATGTATTACCTCAAATCAGTGTCTTTCTTGTTTCTGATCCGAATCTAGAAACTAATTAGATTTAGCTTGCCACAACTAAGATGTTCTCCTGTATTAACATCCTCCATTTGATTTCAATCTTAGTTGATTAATCTTTAAAAAATCTACCAGTGATTCTTTTTGGATTTATATTCTTTATACTTAGTTTCCAATTCTATACTTTATTTGACTGATAACTAATACATTTGGTTCATCCATTTTTTTAAAGGAAAAAAAATCATACAATGATGTACAGGTTAAATAATATTAGTTTATTCTTCGACTCTTGTTTTCAATTATGTTTACTTTCACAATGATTTTGTCTGTTATCTTACCATTTAATATTATCACTATTCCCTTCTTTAGACAGTACTTCATTCACCTCACCTGATCTTTTTGCAATCCGGGGCATCATTTTGACCAGGGATCTAGTGCCAAGCAAGTTTAGGAACTCCTATCTATGCCGTCTTTCTCACTCCTTTTGATTTTCATTGGGTCACACAGAACAGAATTTGGATCACACAGTACTGAGCAAACCCTTCAGCCACCAATGTCCATGCTTCCCATTGAGTGCCTATCTACACTAACCCCATTTATCAGGCTTGGCGATGTACAATGCTCATCGAGATATTTCTTGAATATTTTGAGAGTACCTGCATCCACCATCCCCTCATGAAGTGCATCCCAGATTACAACCATTCTTTGGATAAAAAGGGTGTTCCTGAGATTCCTTCGAACCTCTTACCCCTTACTATAACCCTATACACTATATTTTTACGTATCTGTGCCACTCATATTCCCATATACTCCCATCAGGCCTCTTTGCAGTCTCCTCTCAGGAAAACAAACCCAGCGTATCCAGTCTCCCCCCACTGCTTAAACACGCCACCCTAGACAATGACTTGGTGAATTGTTTACTCTGCACCCTCTCTCTTTCCTAATCCATTTGTACTTTCATCAATTTGCAGATAGTTTCCGGAATAATCTTCAGTGAAATCATTACAAAATTGATACTTCCAAGGAGGTAATGCACAAGAACCAAGTTAAACCCTTCTTGGAAGTCCTAATTGCCCTAATGTGCTAAATAGAAATTGATGGATAGAAATTATAGCCAGTAATATTAATCAGTTTAAAATGTGGATTGTTATTGCATGAGGAAAGAAGACAATAGAATACGGTGCAAGAATTTGCTCAATAACATTGCCACTTCTCATTTCTATCCTAAGATATGTGTGACGAACAAGCTTATGAATGTAAAACTTTAAACCGTTCACAAAAGCAACCATTTGTGCTGATTCAGGATTTATTTACAGTGGAGACAAAGAAACTCACTTTGAAAGGAATGGCGGTGTTGTAGTTTTCAGGAATCTCCCACGTTAATAAAACTGACGTCTTCATTACAGCTTTAACATGAAAATTTTTTGCAAACACTGCTGAAAAGGTAAGAAGAGTGATAGTTTAGATGGGACCGCTCAAACTTTGTTTGGGGATTGCAGCAGTACTCTTGTTTGTATGAATCACCTCTACAAAACTGAATATTGCATGACCTGTCATTATCTTGAATCTCTGCAAATCTTATTGACTAAAACTTACCTTTATAAGCCATACAGGTTTAAGCAGTCTCAACGAAATGCATCTATGAGCACAGATGTCCCAAAGTATATTAAGACTCAAGAACATTACCTTTCAAGTTGGTGGAAAGAAGTGAGATACAATGTATAATCTTGGTGACCCAGCTCATTAATATCGTCACCCACCTGCACCAAGGAGCACACAAATAGACAAATCCTACCTGGATCCAGTGGCAGTGTCCGGAATTGAACACTAGGACTATATGGACCAGGACCTTTACTTGTATGAGCTCGCACTTTGATATCATAAGTGGTGTCAGGTTTAAGGTTGGTGAGCTTCAATGTTATCTCAGGAGAAGCCACAGAGATCTCTATAGGATTGTTTGGGCTGTTGATATCTCTGTACAACACGATGTACTCAGTGATTAAACCATTCCGCTCTGCCAAAACAGGAGGCTGCCATTTCAGCTCAATACTTGTGGCAGAGGAGCTAATGGCATGCGTGTTCTGGGGAAATCCACTCGGTCGGTCTTCTGGGATTGTGATTTCTTTCACTATCTCTTCCCCGAAACCAACTTTATTTTTTGCAGAGAGCTTGAAGACATAGGAGGTGCCCTTGTGGATGTCGGTCGCTGTGTAATGGTCATCTCTTTCAGTGAATTCCAACGTCGTGAGTAGTTCAGAGTCTTTGCGCCCAAATTTTAAACGATAACCCACAACTGGTCCGAAGGTTTCCACGGGACGGTGCCACTGAATGAGTGCTGTGTTCATCTGCGTATGACTAACCAATAGCCTAGGTCTTCCAGGAACTGTAACAACAATTAAGATTCAATTACAATTCTCTAATTTCCTAAGGTTTGTATCCAAGAAAGAAACTTAAATCATTCATTTGTCAAATCAAATTTCAGTTGTATATATCGTTCAAATAGCTGCATTGATCAAGAATCTCTTTTGTCTTGGATTTCCTTTGTATGATATCTCAGGATTCTAGTTCTGGTAAAAAAAAAAATGAATAGCTGCCTTTAACATGAGCTCAACTATCGAAAATATGTTGCAAATATGCATGGTTTTATGAGGTATATTGCTATATGAACTCAACGGAGCAGGTAGCATCTGTGGAGGGAAGTGGAGAGATCTTTTGGGTTAGTCCGTTCTTCAGATTGAACTTCAGGCCCGATCCAAAACATCATCTCTCCAGTTCCTTCTGCTGATGTTGCCTGACCTCCCCAGAGATCCTCCAAAATCTCACACCTTTGATCAAGATTCCTGCATCTGTGGTTTCCTCCGTCTCCATTTTACTGTCACAGTAAACATTGACAAACTAGTAACCACTACCAAGTCAGGAACATTAAACAGTACAGGAGAGGAACAGCCCCTCAGCCCAAGATGTCTGTATCAACCATGATGCCAATCTAAACTAATCCCATCTGCCTGGATAAGGTCCATATCCCTCACTTCCCTGCTTGTTCATGTTTAAATGTTTCTTAAATATTGTTATTGTGCCTGCTTCTACCACTCCATTTAGCTGTGCATTCTAGGCACCCTTTTCCCCTCTGTGCAAAGGAAATTTGCTTTGTGTCAGGACCCTCCTTCAATCAGATATTAATTAATGGGAATCACAATAAAAGAAAGTGTTTCTGCAATTTTTAAATGCCAAATAAAGGTATAAGTCGAGGCTTAAAAAGCATTGCACATTGCTGGAGCAATTTCTCCAAAAACTATACCAATTAATATCTTCTCAATTTTGGCTACCCTTGTACTAAAAATAATTTTGGTTATAAAGCAGAAGAGGGACAAAGATCTTCACATAAATTGGAAGGGTTGACAGACAGGAAATAATTTACTATTGACGCATTCCCATATTAGAGTTAGAAATAAAGCATAGTTGCGATTCATTAATTCCTTATTGGATTTATTCACATCTCAGAGACTAGCTAGAATGCAGAATTGCTGCCATACAGAATGGCTGTGGCAAGCAGGGGTTATGCACTTGAACAGCAGCCAGGCAAGTATATGGGAAAGCGAGGGAGTGCCAGGAATGCCGCCAGGTTTGAATGGATTAGGGTGGAGGTAACTTGTACAGAACACAAACATCAGCATCAACCGTGGGGCTCAATGATTAGTTCCTGTGCAGTCATTACAGCTGGCTGTAATGTTTAATTGTCGGAGTAAGATAATTGGATCAGAAGTTTGCACCAGCTTATTGCTTAGCTAGAAGAAGTACAACAAACCCATTTTCTTTGCTAATGAAAAGGCTGGTGAGCAAAATGCAGTTGGCTATTTAAAAACTTAGTGTATGGATGGCACATTGGCTACTTCTCCAGTGGAGCTGTGCCAACAGACACTCTCTTCCTCTCATAGAAGCACCTTATCGGCTACGACAGCACAACAATTACTGGACAATTTACAGCGAGAGGCTGATCTCTGAATTACTTTGTCTATTCATCACTGAATGAAGTCCATTCGAGCATGTGAACTATTACGCAGCTGGTTGCTATGATTTCTCCAACACCATGTAGCCATATCCTTTCCTGCAAGTTAGTTCACAAGACCAGGGATATCCAAACTATGGCCAGCGAACCACCACGAGATTTTATCCGGCCCGCAGCATGCTCAGCGCAGGACGGAGCGTGTGTCCGTTAGGCGTCGAGTCGATATGAGTTGGGGAGCATGGTGGCCTGGAGCTGCTCTTAGTGTTGTTACTGGGTAGGTCCCTCGAATTGTCAGAGCCGAGACATCATAGGCCATCGCCTATGGCCAGTGGATGTGCAATGGAAGGTATTTAAAGACTGCATGGATGAAGTACAAAAATTGTTCATACCAGTTTGGCAAAAGAATAAAGAAGGGAAGGTGGTGCATCCATGGATAACAAGGGAAATCAGGGATAGTATAAAAACAAAAGATGAGGCATACAAATTGGCCAGAAAAAGCAGCCTACCGGAGGACTGGGAGAAATTCAGAATCCGGCAGAGGAGGACAAAGGGCTTAATTAGGAAAGGGAAAATAGATTATGAAAGGAAACTGGCAGGGAACATAAAAACTGACTGCAAACGTTTTTATAGATATGTGAAGAGGAAGAGACTATTTAAAACACATGTTGGACGCTTGCAGTCAGAAACAGGTGAATTGATCATGGGGAACAAGGACATCGCAGACCAATTGAATAACTACTTTGGTTCTGTCTTCACTAAGGAAGACATAAATAATCTGCCGGAAATAGCAGTGGAACGGGGGTCAAATAAGATGGAGGAACTGAGTAAAATCCAGGTTAGCCAGGAGGTGGTGTTATGTAAATTGAACGGATTGAAGGCCAATAAATCGCCAGGGCCAGATAGTCTGCATCACAGAGTACTCAAGAGGTAGCCACAGAAATAGTGGATGCATTAGTGATAATTTTTTCAAAATTCCTTAGATTCTGGAGTAGTTCCTGATGATTGGAGGGTAGCTAATGTAATCCCACTTTTTAAAAAAGGAGGGAGAGAGAAAGCAGGGAATTACAGACCAGTTAGTCTAACATCGGTAGTGGTGAAAATGCTAGAGTCACTTATTAAAGATGGGATAGCAGCGCATTTGGAAAGTGGTGAAATCATTGGACAAAGTCAGCATGGATTTACGAAAGGTAAATCATGTCTGACAAATCTGATAGAATTTTTCGAGGATGTAACTAGTAGAGTGGATAAGGGAGAACCAGTGGATGTGTTATATCTAGACTTTCAGAAGGCTTTCGACAAGATCCCTCATAAGAGATTAGCATACAAACTTAAAGCACACGGTATTGGGGGTTCAGTATTGATGTGGATAGAGAACTGGCTAGCAGACAGGAAGCAAAGGGTAGGAGTAAACGGGTCCTTTTCAGAATGGCAGGCAGTGACTAGTGGGGTACCGCAAGGCTCAGTGCTGGGACCCCAGCTATTTACAATATATATTAATGATTTGGACGAGGGAATTCAATGCAACATCTCCAAATTTGCAGATGACACCAAGCTGGGGGGTATAGTTAGGTGTGAGGAGGATGCTTGGAGGCTGCAGGATGATTTGGATAGGCTGAGTGAATGCGCAGATGCATGGCAGATGCAGTATAATGTGGATAAATGTGAGGTTATCCACTTTGGTGGCAAAAACATGAGGGTAGACTATTATCTGAATGGTGGCAGATTAGGAAAAGGGGAGATGCAACGAGACCTGGGTGTCATGGTACACCAGTCATTGAAAGTAGGCATACAGGTGCAGCAGGCAGTGAAGAAAGCAAATGGTATGTTAGCATTCATAGCGAAAGGATTTAAGTATAGGAGCAGGGAGGTTCTACTGCAGTTGTACAGGGTTTTGGTGAGGCCACACCTGGAGTATTGCGTACAGTTTTGGTCTCCAAATCTGATGAAAGACATTCTTGCCATAGAGGGGGTACAGAGAAGATTCACCAGACTGATTCCTGGGATGTCAGGACTTTCATATGAGGAAAGGCTGGATAGACTTGGCTTGTACTCGGTGGAATTTAGAAGATTGAGGGGGGATCTTATAGAAACTTACAAAATTCTTAAGGGGTTGGACAAGCTAGATGCTGGAAGATTGTTCCCAATGTTGGGGGAGTCCAGAACAAGGGGTCACAGTCTAAGGATAAGGGGGAATTCCTTTAGGACCGAGATGAGGAAAACAATCTTTACACAGAGAGTGGTGAGTCTCTGGAGTTCTCTGCCACAGAAGGTAGTTGAGGCCAGTTCATTGGCTATATTTAAGAGGGCGTTAGATGTGGCCCTTGTGGCTAAAGGGATCAGGGGGTATGGAGAGAAGGCAGGTACGGGATACTGAGTTGGATGATCAGCCATGATCACATTGAATGCCTCGAAGGGCCGAATGGCCTACTCCTGCACCTATTTTTCTATGTTTCTATCGCGAAGAAGGGCGCAAATGGGGGGGTGTTCGGCAATGGCCAGAATTGGTCAGCAGCGCATTATTACATGCTATTGTTCCTATATGCCCTCTCTCTCTCCCCTCTCTCTGCCATCAAGCTCCCTGTCCTCTCTCCCCTATCTCTCTACCCTCTCTCCCTTCTCTGCTCCCTGCCCTCTCCCATCTCTGCCCTCTCTCTCCATGCCTCCTCTTTCTCTGCCCCCTCTCTCTGTACTCTCCCCTTCCTCTCTGCCCCCTCTGTCTGCCCTCTCTGCTCCCTGCCCTCCCTCCCATCTCTGTCCTCTCTCTCTCTCTCTCTCTCTCTCTCTGCCCTCTCTCCCCTCTCTCTCTCCCCTCTCTGCATCTCTCTGCCTCTCTCTCTCTCTCTGCCGCACTCTGACTCTCCCTCTCTGCCCTATCTCTCTCTCTCTCGTTCTCTCTCTCTCTGCCCTTCTCTGCCACTCTCTGACTCTCTCTGACCAAGCTCCAATATCTGCTGCAGGCGCCTTACGCTCTCCCATGTAGGGTCAGAGACATGGCACTTATGCTCCTTCTCACCTGATCATCCAGGTTTAGGTTTTTGTCTTAGGTTTCAGTTTCTGTCTTAGGTTTTTGTCTTGCCCCTCACTGCTCCCCACAGCTCTGCTTTGAAAGCAGCAAACCCTCTACTAGATTCAGAAATAAAGAACTGCAGATGCTGGATTTCCAAGGGAAGACACAAAATGCTGGATTAATTCAGTGGGTTGCACAAAAAGCTGGAGAAACTCAGCGGGTGCAGCAGCATCTAAGGAGTGAAGGTGATAGGCGACAAAGGGTGGTGGATGTATGGACAAGCTGCCAGAGGAGGTAGTTGAGGCAGGGACTATCCCAACATTTAAGAAACCGTTAAACAGGTACTTGAATAGGATGGGTTTGGAGAGATATGGACCAAACGCGTGCAGGTGGGAATAGTGTAGCTGGAACATGTTGGCCGGTGTGGGCAAGTTGGGTTGAAGGACCTGTTTCCACATGGCACCACTCCATGACTATAAACATTGTCTGGAGTCTCTTTCCACATGCTCTGTTATTCTTTCCAGGCATTTCTGTTTTGGTTTCAGGTTCTAGTGCCTGCAGCTTTGTTTTCCGTGGCCCAGTCCTACTGGAACAAGTATACGCATGAACCTGCAGTTAATGAGTTTGTGAATTGTGAATTATTTAATTGTCGCAAACCACAATGCATTGCTATATCTTGCATTGACTGGCACCACATTTTCCAAGATATATATATTCCCCACCTCCCCCACTCCTTTTTTATTTCCCAGCCTTCAATATATCATTCATCCAGCCGAAGTAATGGTTTAAAATAATTGCTGTTGCTAAATGCCTATTGAATTATTGGGAGGAATTTTTACCTTCACTTAATTGTGTAAAGCGGGCAATGACATATCAGTCTCACCTCACATATCTCAACAAAATGGATTTAATTGAATTCAATGGAAATTAAAATGGGGGCTTGATGTAAATTAGGCCGTCAATTAGTGATCACTCATTTTACATTGCCACAGTAAAATGGTATTTCCCACTGCCTTCTGTGTAAAGGGTGTTCAAACTGATATCTTGTTGATGTTCATTGGCTCTGATTAGAGTGAGATAGCTTATGAAGAATACATACAATAGATGACATACAATGGTGATTTCACCCAGCAAAAGGGCTTCTACTTATACTGTTATCTTAAGGGATGCAGTTCATTTAATACTGGATAGCTTATTTATCTCAGAAAAAGAGTGGTTAAGTCCTGGACATCACAGAAAAAGCTTCCCATCCACACTCTTATCTCAACATTCATCAGTTCTGTTCTTCATTAACCTCAGTTTGGTGAAAGCATGGGGTCAGACATAAGCCCTACTTTAATTTTCCTTTTTGAACGACAGCAAATGTCATTTGCATCATCAGCAGTGCTGGAGAAAATAAAATGAGCACCATGACGCCTCTTTTACCCCCACAGAGATAAACTACTGAAACGACAAAGCAACGAACAATGGCAGAAGATGCACCTGAATTCTTGGCACTGAATGACTGGAGTACATACAGTGAAATCAGAAAGTTAGTGGAAGCCTACTTAAATTGGTAGCCAGCAGAGCTCATAAACAAGGACACTTGTGAAATTCTGCATGACTCAGATTTTTGATTGACAAATACAAGCCTTCAGCTCTCTGAAACTTAACCTTCAGAGAGCTGCAAGAAATTAAAAAATGGTGAGATTTCTGCGGATCTATTCTTGCCTCTGACATCTGCCCAAAATATCATCATGTTCGGAACATGGACTGTATGTTGTTTTATTCCCTCAAATAGGAAAACATAGTGTGGGGGGGGGGGGGGAGGGTAACTATTCCCCCAGTCTTTGAGTATATGTGCTGTTTAGGGTAACGGACCAAATCCCGGCAACCCACTAATATGTTCCTGGAGGTCACGCTCACCTGCACCAGTAGTTGCCACCAACTTAGCCCGACTGCGAGCTCCATCACCTTTTGTTGTATAAGCTGTCACGGTGACCGAGTAGGTAGTTTCAGGCAAAAGCCCAGAAATAATCATCTCCTGCACACAAAGAAAGTGGAAAAATAAATAAACATGGCAATTAGTATGACTTTAAACATGAAGCCATCAGTCAACTCTTCGGGTCTCTCAATCATGATGGAACACAGCAAATTGTAAGATGCTGAATTTAATCTAATTGTATTGATGTTAAATATATATTAACCTTTTGAGTAGCAGATGTTGTCAATAATTAAAACGCTCTACTTCTTTTTCAACCACTTAATCTTCTGGGTATTTCAAATGTTCAGTGAGTAAGTATACATTTGGAACAAGAGCTGCTGCACAGGGTAAAAGTGCGGCCATTGTGTGGTTGTGAAATCAGTTATCTTCCCTTGTTTTATTCTTTAAAGGAATGTGCAATTATGAATTGAATTTATTGCTTTCCCTAGTTTTCTCCTGCGAAAGTCGAAGAGGAGTTTGGATTTGCCTTCAATGCCCGAGTGTTAGAGGGGAGCTCCCAGATGACTGCCGGCTTTAGAGGGTCTCGGGAACGATGTTAGAGTGGATCTGCATCAGAAGCAGTCGGAAAGGCTCTGGGTGGGGGTTGGGGAAAGTCAAGGTTTTCATGGGACACAAAACTGTAATTTGGAATTTGGGCAGATTCATTGGGAACGGATCTGTGAAGTACTAGTTAGGGGATGGGGAGGGGAGGTGGGGGGTGGAGCTGGAATTGATCAGGGGGTTTTGGGCATGAATGCGGATCGTGAAATTGATGTTGAGATCAGAGCAGGAATTGATCAAAATGGTCTGGACAGGAATTGATCAAAGGAGATATGGAGTTGAATTTATCTGAGAGGATCTCAGCAGGAATTGATCAGTGGGGATCTGGGCAGCAATTTAAATGTGTCCGATTTTTATATGATTGGTTTAATTTTTTTTGATGCCCCCATTTCTATTAAGGACACTTGGTATTTTCCACCAGATCTCTCTCAGGCACCAAAATCCAAATGTTGTGGCTAAAATAAGGCATGGCACCAATGATTTAAAGGGTGATCATTCACCAAAGGCGGAAGGATATAGCTGCTGACCAATTACATCAGTGAAGCGTTTGAGAGGAGGCTTCAAATAAGACTAATCGGAAGAATTCTGAAAGGAGCGTTAAAATTGTATTCCTCCACAACTCTGACTGAGTGGTTCAGAGTATTCATATTGGGGTCTTCGAGTTAAACAAGAGACAACCTAAAACAGGCTATAAACTATCATGAAGGAGGAGCAATGGGATTTTGTTTTTAAATTGCTGCATTTTCACCGTACTTACGGCATGGTGCTATGCACAATGATAGCAGATCAGGCAGGTCTGGCACCAAAGGGTGGCATAATGACGCTGCGTTAGAATTGCTGTCTAACAGCGCCAGAGCCCCGAGTTCGATCCTGACTATGGGTTCTGTCTGTACAGAGTTTGTACTTTTCTCCTCGTGACCGTGTAGGTTTTCTCTGTGAACTCCAGTTTCCTCCCACACCCCAAAGACATACAGGTTTGTAGATTAATTGGCTTTGGTAAAAATTGTAAATTGCCCCTTGTGTGCAGTATACTGCTTGTGTATGGTGATTAATGGTTGCCATGGACTCGGTGGGCCGAAGGGCCTGTTTCTGCGCTGTATCTCTAAACTAAACTAAACCAAAGGCTTCACTTGCCCAATGTGGTTGAATACTGAGCAGTTCTACGTTTGCACATATTTCAATATCATGTTGTTCGGCATTGTGTAATTTTATGAGATCTGGTATGATTAGGACGTTTCACTGTACTTAATGCAATGGAGTACACTTGTAACTTTTGTTGGTGTGGATAAATAGGTTTTCTGCTGCAAGCAAAAAATTAGGAAGGCCAACATTGTATGCTGTGACCATCCACAATATAGTGGCAACCTCCAGAGCCTTATACTCTCTGAATGCATTTGGAATTTTCTATCGTTCTATTGACAATTTTAAGTTCAATTGTCATGAACATCTGACAGTTCTGATTGCACATCTGCAGAACAATACTTTATAAATTGCCACGTCTGCCAGATTTCCAGAAATGCCTCAGTGCAAAATGCCTCAGTGCACTTCCACTACAAACCAACTGACTCCCGCAGCTACCTGGACTACTCTTCCTCCCACCCTGCTTCCTGTAAGGACTCCATCCCCTATTCCCAATTCCTCCGACTACGCCGCATCTGCTCCCAGGATGACGTGTTCCACACCAGGTCATCGCAAATGTCCTCGTTCTTCAGAGAACGGGGTTTCCCCTCCCCCACTATCGATGAGGCTCGCACCAGGGTCTCCTCCATACCCCGCAACACTGCCCTCTCTCCCCATTCCCCCACTCACAACAAGGGCCGAGTCCCCCTGGTCCTCACCTTTCACCCCACCAGCCAGCGCATACAACAGATAGTCCTCCGCCAGTTTCGCCACCTCCAACGTGACCCCTCCACTCGCCACATCTTCCCATCTCCCCCCCTGTCTGCCTTCCGCAAAGACCGCTCCCTCCGCAACTCCCTCGTCAATTCTTCCCTTCCCTCCCGCTCCACTCCTTCCCCGGGCACTTTCCCTTGCAACCGCAAGAGATGCTACACTTGTCCCTTCACCTCCCCCATCCACTCCTTTCAGGGACCCAAGCAGTCATTCCAAGTCCGACAGAGGTTCACCTGCACCTCCTCCAACCTCGTCTACTGCATCCGTTGCTCCAGATGCCAGCTAATCTACATCGGTGAGACCAAGCGGAGGCTAGGCGATCGTTTCGCCGAACACCTCCGCTCGGTCCGCAATAACCAACCCGACCTCCCGGTGGCTCAGCACTTCAACTCCCCCTCCCACTCCGTATCCGACCTCTCGGTCCTGGGCCTCCTCCATGGCCAGAGTGAACAACACCGCAAGTTTGAGGAACAACATCTCATATTCCGCTTGGGGAGTCTGCATCCTCTGGGCTTAAACATTGAATTTTCTCAATTCTGTTAACCCAGACTGCTCCCTTTCCCCCCCCCCCCCCCCACCCCCCCCACCTCTCCCTCAGCCCTCGGGCCCTGACATTCCTTCTCCATCTCCCCCACCCCCCCCCCAGTCGCACTAGCTTCTCATTTTCACACCAGAAACAGCTTACAATGGCTTGCTTCCCTTATCACCAATACTTTTTTGCATATCGTTCACTCATTGTTCTTGCTTTATCTCTCCATATCACTGTTTATATCTCTCGTTTCCCTGATCCCTGACTAGTCTGAAGAAGGGTCTCGACCCGAAACGTCGCCTATCTCCTTCGCTCCTTAGATGCTGCTGCACCCGCTGAGTTTCTCCAGCTTTTTGTGTAACCCTCGATTCTCCAGCATCTGCAGTTCCTTCTTTAACAACTCAGTGCAAAATGTACTGCATTGCTATAATCACTGATCAAACAGATACAATTCATTTTTAAACAGCAGCAGAGTATGAGTACGTATGCATACACGTGTGTGCATGCGATTGAGTGAACATATAACAATAAATTAATTAAATCCTAATAACCAATGTTGAAAAGGTAACTATTCTGCAACATTTTTATTTCCAAATCAACAGGTAGAGTTGCAATCCATGCAAAGTGTTTACTCAAAATAATTGCACACGTTAGTACAAAATCAAACTTTCAACAAGTTGTAAAGACCAGTTAGTGCATGCAGTGCAGCACATCAACAAAAATAAGTCATACAAAAAAAATCATTGTAAGGAAACACTGTGTGAAAACAGAGGAGTTAACAGCAAACAAGACGTTTGAAGTTGTCCAATCATGTTTTACTCACATGTTCAGCAGAGTCATCAGTTTCCCACTGAGACAAATCAAGATTGATAGAAAGAGAAGATATAGAATAAAGATTTTAAGTGTGTATCAAACTATGAACTTTTGCTTCAAAATTACTTTAAGGGTATAATCAAATATTGAAGTGTGAAGTAGTGACTGCAGTAAAAATTCCTTGTTCAATCTGTAATGTTTTCAAATGAAAATAATTGGTACAATATAATGAGAATGAGTTATTTCCTCTCACTCAAAAGCTATGCACACATATTTAAATGGCTTCATCCTATTTCAACAGGACTAAAATAAATAATGATTTTACTGGAAACTGGAAAATGTTTTTCTTCATGTATACACAAGGAACTGCAGATGCTGCTTTCCAAACAAGCACAACCTGCTGGAATAACTCAGTAGGTCAGAAGGCATCTCTGGAGAACATTGATAGACGATGTTTTGGGTCAGGACCCTTCTTCAGACTTCAGTCCCCACCTAAAAAAGTTGCCCATTCATATTCTCCAGAGAAGCTGTCTGACCTTCTGAGATACTCCAGTATCTTGTGGCAGTTTTTCTCCATAGAGGGATTCTATCTTAAAAAGTTCAACTTAAAATTGATTAATTTTGTTCTTTCACGTATTTAACGATTAGATGAGATAAATAAACAATTAGGAGCAATCAGGTTTGTGTTGTGCACATCCAAAAATTATCCATGTTTCTGCATTGTCAGATTATTGACTAACGTGTGAACTTGGGTGTTCTCTGATTACTGCAATGATGCATTTGGATTAAAAGATTTTCTCAAAATTATTTAATTATGCTGCTAAGAGCTAAATATTTTCTCAAAATTATTTAATTACACTGCTAAAAGCTACACGTAGTATTGCTATGTAATAATCCCAAAACTGGAGACTTTGACCATACAAGTTATCAGTGAGTTTCATCTTTTAAATTCTGAATAAGGAATTAATGTTTTTAAGTGATGGTCCTGCAATTGTCTGTGAACTCCAATAATGTTTTGTTCACCAGTGGTGATTAAACATTCGGTAAATATTATTGGAAAAATAATATCGATGGGAGAGATTCACACCTTAAAGCATTTTAATATTAATTGAGATTTAAGATAAAAGTAAAGTTCATTGACTAAGCTAGTTAAATCATGCCCTAAAGAGTTAAGGTTGAAATCATATTGAATATTATGTTAAGGATGAATTCCTGATCTTCCAATCAACCTCATAGCAGCCCTTGCTCTTTTTTTAAAAATTTGCACTTTCTCTGCAAAGGCAACATTATATTGTGCACTCTTTGTTGTCTTTCTCGTCTGCAGGAGCTGTTGTACCTGTATATGGCATTATTGTGCTCCTACATGGTATGGTTTGCCTGAATAACATGTAAACCACATGTTTCATTGAAACTTGGTACACGTGACAATAATAATAACCCAATTATCAATTAGTAGGTTTGGACTAAAATGTACTCATTCCGCAGATGTGTTGTTGTATGTATTAATGCCAGGTTGGGATTATGATTGCATTGTGATTTTTTAGTTGGCAAACTACTGAGCAAATGAATAATGAATCTGCATCTTCAAGTGCCATTATTATTGGTTTCAGTGGCTAAGGTGAGCATCATGGTATTAATTCAGCAAATGGACTGGAACTTTTAAAAACTGAAGAACTTTAAAGAAGGGTCCCGACCTGAAATCTCGTCTGTCCATTCCCTCCCCCGATGATGCCTGACCTGCTGAGTTCCTCCAGCAGTTGGTGTTTTACTTATATTAACCATTTGACTGTTTTGGTGACAACCTTTGTGGCAAAAGTATCAATGAAAGACAATGGGATGTATGTCATAGAGAATGTCACAGGCACCAGTGCAGATGCTGAGCTGAAATAATGCTGCATCCCATAGATGCTGCAGATTTTGACAGGTTCCAGCCCATAATGAAAGCCGAGAAGTTGGGAATGTTACATTCCCTTTTAAATTGCGAGAAATTTGAAAAAAAATAATATTGTCTCTAAAGGAAGTGCAATTACTAATACAACAAAGCCTTTATTTGTTATGGTAGAGGTCTATAGCTTCTTGGATAAGCAAGTAGTGGAATGTTAGATGGAAGCAATCAGCAATGCGCTTACACTCAGATCGGCCATGGATGATAGCAAGCTTGAAGGGCTAAGTGGTCTATTCCAGCTCCAAATTTGTATGTGTCTGTTTCAGGATTTTACCTCCTCCAAAATCAGCTCTCTGTTTTTGGATTTCTTTAAGGAGTTTATTCTCAGTTCAACTGTCGAATGCTGGAAAGTAGGCACCTGGCTTATTTCAAGATTACTGTGATAAAGAGATTTCAGTACTTGTTATCGCAGTTATGGGTATCCCATTGTGTTAACCACCCTTTGCTGTAAAGTTCAGGTTCAAACCTAATCTCTCGCACTTCATGCTGATGGAAATTGCCTTTTATTCCATAACGTGGTCATTGAAAGGAGAGGTGGGCATTGAGGTCAATGTGCTTTTATGCTCTTGAAACAGCTGTCTGAGGAGGATGAAGATCACTTGCTAGTAGCCTCTTCCAGAGAGCGCAGTTAATAAAGAGACATACTCTAGAAGATCCCAAACATACCTGTTCAAAATCAATTGAGTTGTGACTGCCAAAATACATTTTGAGTTGTGACTGCCAAAACACATTTTGTTTAAATTATTTCCCTATTGACTCACCATAGGACATTGAGGCATACAAATATTATTTTAGAAAATAGAAGGAAAATAATTTATTTAATTTGGGTAATAACTGCACATTCTATAAGACTACCTGCTGACCATTTACATTGTTACATTAGGCAGAATCAGGTTAATATTATTCAAAGGGGAACTCTCAAGCATGATGTTGCAACGTGAATTGTTGGAATTGTACTTCACACTGGAGAATTCACCACCCTGATCTGCGCTGACCGCCTGACATTTGGCTTTACAGTATTGTGTCCAAAGAGCCTGTGATTGAGGGATGGATTTTTTTAAACTAAAAACTGAGGCAATAGCATCACAATTTATTGAGAATAACAAGACAAGGCTCCATAATGTGACAAGAAGGTAAATAATATAAAGGAGTCGAGCAGCGTAATCGTTGCATCACAAAATTCTCTCTTTGTGACATGTCATGTCGTCGCAGTCATTTTAATTTTACAGAACACACCTTTGGTGTATTAACTGGATGTTTTAACCTGTTGTGGTAAAGCTTTTATTCAGTTGATTATCATGGGGACTGCACTGGAACCTTTTTGAAACCTGACATTTATCTGAAAGGCATCTCCTAGCACTTAATGTAGTGTGTGTGTGTGTGTGTGTGTGTGTGTGTGTGTGTGTGTGTGTGTGTGTGTGTGTGTGTGTGTGTGTGTGTGTGTGTGTGTGTGTGTGTGTGTGTGTGTGTGTGTGTGTGTGTGTGTGTGTGTGTGTGTGTGTGTGTGTGTGTGTATATATTCAATTACTGACCACAGTAAATAAAATAAATACGTCACTTTAAATCATTAATTCAAAATAACGGATAATTTAGTCAGTTCATGTGGTGTATCTGGACTTCCAGAAGGCTTTCGACAAGGTCCCACATAAGAGAATAGTATACAAACTTAAAGCACACGGTATTGGGGGTTCAGTATTGATGTGGATAGAGAACTGGCTGGCAAACAGGAAGCAAAGAGTAGGAGTAAACGGGTCCTTTTCACAATGGCAGGCAGTGACTAGTGGGGTACCGCAAGGCTCGGTGCTGGGACCACAGCTATTTACAATATATATTAATGATCTGGATGAGGGAATTGAAGACAATATCCCCAAGTTTGCGGATGACACTAAGCTGGAGGGCAGTGTTATGTGAGGAGGATGGTCGGAGACTGCAAGGTGACTTGGATAGGCTGGGTGAGTGGGCAAATGTTTGGCAGGTACAGTATAATGTGGATAAATGTGAGGTTACCACTTTGGTGGCAAAAACAGGAAAGCAGACTATTATCTAAATGGTGGCCAATTAAGAAAAGGGGAGATGCAGCGAGACCTGGGTATCATGGTACACCAGTCATTGAAAGTAGGCGTGCAGGTGCAGCAGGCAGTGAAGAAAGCGAATGGTATGTTGGCTTTCATAGCAAAAGGATTTGAGTATAGGAGCAGGGAGGATCTACTTCAGTTGTACAGGGTCGTGGTGGGACCACACCTGGAGTATTGCATACAGTTTTGGTCTCCAAATCTGAGGAAGGACATGATTGCCATAGAGGGAGTGCAGAGAAGGTTCACCAGACTGATTCCTGGGATGTCAGGACTGTCTTATGAAGAAAGACGGGATAGACTCGGTTTATACTCTCTAGAATTTAGGAGATTGAGAGGGGATCTTAAAGAAACTTACAAAATACTTAAGGGGTTGGACAGGCTAGATGCAGGAAGATTGTTCCCGAAGTTGGGGAAGTCCAGGACAAGGGGTCACAGCTTAAGGATAGGGACCCCTTTAAGACCGAGATGAGACTTTTTTCACACAGAGAGTGGTGGGTCTCTGGAACTCTCTGCCACAGAAGGTAGTTGAGGCCAGTTCATTGGCTATATTTAAGAGGGAGTTAGATGTGGCCCTTGTGGCTAAGGGGATCAGAGGGTATGGAAAGAAGGCAGGTACGGGATACTGAGTTGGATGATCAGCCATGATCATATTGAATGGCGGTGCAGGCTCAAAGGGCTGAATGGCCTACTCCTGCACCTAATTTCTATGTTTCTATTCTATGTTTCATGAGATTCATAACTACCCGAGGTTTAACAACACAAGTTGGACTTGCCATTAAGTTCGACTTTTCTATTGTATGTACTCACATAGGGAATAGGATGTGAAAGATACATTTAAAACTGAAAATGAAGTTATTTTCTAATCCACATCAATTTGGTGGACATTGTTTGGTTTGTTCAGAATCACGTGGTACACCTCAACTGCAACTAATCCAATGCAAATCCCTCATGAACTTACTCATAGAGAGAACTATACATCATCATTCTCCCAATCCCCACATTTACCTTATTAATAGACAACCTTTCCTCTATCTCCCCTTGTAATCTATAATACAGTCATTCTTTCCAGCCATCCATCTAACACTGACACTTGGGTGAAGCCTAGTTTCATCCAGCTAAATGAAGTTACCGTCTAGATGTCAACACTTGTTTGCCTCTTGCCTGCCACCTGAAGCCGAGTTCAAAAATAATCCCATTAAATCAAAAGTTAACTTTTGCACATGTCTCAACTACTCTCATAGGAGGAGGACATTAAGTAGCATAGATTGGAGAAAGTGAGGGAGTCATAGACATTCAGAAGGCAAGCATGTTCATTGGCTCAACTCCTCCATGTTGTTCAAAGTGCTTACATAACGTACAGGTCCACCGCCGATTGTCCAGCAATTGGTGGTCCGGCACCTCCTTAAATCTGGACAAATGTACGAGAGTGCGCTTGAAATCCTCCCCGGATGTGTCCCCCCCCTCTCCCCTGTGGTGACTGGACCGGAACCTCACAGGGTCTTCCTCGCCGATCGGCAGTTGAATTTGCCCCCTGCGGCCAGAGCTCTGGAACTCCGGCCCAGCTGGATTCGGCACATCCGTTCTCATAGCCCACTTCCGTGGCCGACTTTGAAGGCCGATATCTCGGCCCCTTGATGTCTGTTCAACTCCTCTCAGAGGCCGTGATCGCTGTGGTTCAGCAAAATGGATAATCCAGAAAGGCTCTGGAAGCAAGGGTGGTGGAAAATCAGTGGTGGACCTGTAGTTCCATTTGTCTGCACTTGGCCTATATCACTTTAAACCTTTCCTCCTGAAGGACCTGTCCAAATGTCTTTCAAATAATGTAATTGGTGAACTGATTTTAAACAATGGAGATGAGGGAGAACAGAGATGTAAACAAGAGAACGCAGAGGTTTGCATTCTGGTAGCAGCTGCTAAGCATTGGTGAGGTTGAGTTTTGAGTGAGCAAACATATGGCAGTGGGATTCAGCAGCAGAGCTATTGAAATAGTAGTATTTGGATTTTAAAAGGTTCTGATTCAAACTCTATAAC
Source organism: Raja brachyura (assembly GCA_963514005.1). The sequence goes on from OY740783.1 coordinate 90,908,739, forward strand.
TAAGCATAACCTGATCAGTTATATCAGAAAATGTTATTGTGCATTGTTTTTGACGTCTTGCTCAGTTCCCTCCCTGAAACACAATATGACATCAAAATCATCATAGAGTCAGGCCCTTTGGCCTAACATGTCCATACCAACCCAATCAACTTCTCTCCATTTATCAACTTCAACTCATCAACTTAAATCCATTTATAACCTCACATCCTTAATTATCGTTCTCTCTCCCACCCTGCAGCCTTCCCACTTTCACTTCTGTAATCAAAGAATACAGACTCTCCCTTGATTACACATTCCTATTCAGTATAAGTGGAGGGTTTGGGGAATGGGGCTGTTCCTCATATGTGAGCACATAAAATTGATTTACAAAAATCTACTGTAAGGCAATATTGTCCTTGTATTAAAACAGCTGGCAGTTATGAAAAGATTAAATGTAAAGAGGAATTTTTGTAAACTTACATTTTTCTATTCTCGATGGAATGTGTTGAAATTGTACAGGCACTAAATCAGCATCAGTGTTTCAGTCAGCCTACCTGTGCATCAGCCAGCATGATGTCCTTGAGCATGGGTTGTCCTCTTGGTTCTCCATGTTCCATCTTTACGTAATGGACCTGGTAGCCCCGTATTTGTCCATGCTGCTTGTTTGGAACGGGTGAACGCCACAACACTGTAATAGCTGTTGAGTTCAAAGCCTCTACCTCGACTTTTCGAGGAGGACCACTGGGAACTGGAAGAATACCATTTGATTACAAAAAAAAAAGTTATTCCCTGTCCCTCCAAACTACAGCACAAGGATAGACCCGCTATTTTTTCAAAAGAGTTAAATGAATGTGTCACTTCGTGTGTTCAAAAATGCTTCATAAAGCTGAAAAATGCCCGAGGCATCTTTCTAAAACACCAAAAATGTGGAAAAATGCGAAAAACCATGGAGGAAAAGGTACAAATACTAAAAACAGAGGAAAAAAAGACAGCCAAGGATAATGCTTTGCATCCAAAGCATCACAAAATGCAAGATTTTTTACATCTGATTTTAAAAAACATGATAGCAAAAAGATATTTATCGTGAGAAGAAAAAATGTCAGCTACTCTTGAGGCACGCTCCCAGGACTGGTTCCATTTCACAGACGAACATCTCTTGAAATCCAGTCAAAAAAAAATTGCGCTCATGTTTCAGTAATATGTCGGTACTCTGAAAATATGTTGTTGCGGCTTTAAAAAAAAATTGAAAAGATTTTTCAATTTCAAAGATACTGGAGGGTCAGATATGAAAAATAGCAATCTGCTATGCAAGGTGTGGGAAGGGTCGAAAAAAAATTATCAGACAGGCAGGGGATGCCTGTAAACACAGCCACATCTCACTCTCGAGGGTTCTAGAGTTGTGGCCCAAAGGGATGCAAAAAGGAACAGAGGGAGATCTTCATTGGAACAGAGGACGAGACACGACAGTTAGAGAAAGGTGCAAAAGGGTGTGAACAAGGGAAGAATGGATAGCTGAGAGAGTTGCTGAGTGGTTATACGTTGCCAACATACCATCCTCATCTGTGCGAATCAGTATGGGAGAGCTTTCTGGACCAGGTCCAACATCGGTGTGGGCTGCCATAATGATGCGATAATCAGTCCACTTCTCCAACTGTTCAAGCAAGTATTGTGTGGTATCCGGTGGAATATCCATGATCTCGGCGGGCGAGCTGTCTTCTCGGCCATTAGCCGTGTATTTAATGGAGTATTTGGTGATGATGCCGTTCTGGTTCTCCACTGGTGGCGGCTGCCAACTTATCAAAATGCTTGTAGAACTTGGGCTAGTACACTTGATGTCCTGAGGTGGGGCTGATGGCTCTGGTTTTATTTTGGAAGTTGCGTCGAGAACAGGGGGTGAATAGGTGAGGGAATTGTAAAAGAAAATAAAAGAAATACAAACAATGGGAACATATCCATCAACTTAAAAGTAACAAAAATCATAAAACAAAACAGGTATCCATAAAGTAAATATGACACCTTGGCTTCGAAAATCAAAGGCAACTCAGAAATAATTTTGAGTAACTTAAAACTAGAAATTGGGAGTGATGGTATGGGAAATAAAATTTTGAAAAAATGGAGCCTACAAGTAATATTACCTACCTGTAATTACAGATCTTACATCATGTATATTTCATTAATTCCTCTAATCCTTTTTATTACCTACCCTTTTTGAACAGCTGCAAACAGTAGGGCGTTTTACCTTCTATTTGAGTTAAAATAATTCTACATTCCAAAGAAAAAGATCTAAGTGAAATACCAGGTACCTACCTACCACACACAAAGAGAGGCCTGTTTACTGTCTGCAAATGGGACCCACCTGCTACTGATGAATGCCACAAACAGTCTGCTTCATTCCGTAAAGGTCAAGTAACAAATGTTTCTGTTTGCCAGTTGAAATTGGTTTCTTTGCATCATTTTCCATTCTTGCATTTTTAATAATTGTCCAACAATTTATTATTTTATATCCCTGGCAGCGCATTTTCAGCCGGCGTAAAATATTATTAGAAATGCAATACATTACAGGGAAAAATATTCCACTGCTTTGAGCTCAATCTTTTTCTGTAATAGGGCAGATTTTATTCTATTATTCCCTTGGTGCTATTGACCATGATTAAAGCAACGTTAAGAGGCAAGCCCAGCTTTCTTAATTCCTAACTGCTTGCAGTAATAAGTAGACCTCTGGATAATGGCAGAACCACATTCTGATTGATATGGATTGCACAGTGTCTTTGGCATCTGAGTGATCAGAAGAACATAAGAAAGTGGGAACCGCAGTTGGTCACTTGGTTCCTCAAGCCTGCCTTGCCATTCAATATGATCATAGTTCATCTACTTTCTTACAGTTGGCTGGCATGAGAAAGGCAATAGAAACTTCACTGAATGAGAAATCCTGGCATGATTCTCAATTCAAACATCTACTCAGCTTCAGGGAATTTTATGGGGAGTTTAGTGTTGTAGTGAATAATCTGCTTTAAGGCAACATGACATTTGGTGATTCTGCAGACCATGTGCACTCTTGAGGTACTATTTTCATGCCCAAGAAACCTTGAACAAAGAAGATAGGACTGATCAAAAGTAGTCCAGCTGACTGATTAGATGTCCACACAAACCCTGAGCCTACGTCTGTCATTGACAATGACCCAGAGGAATTGTCAGTCAGTCCTTAACCTCGATTGGCATCTTCTCATTTTACATCTGCATCTTGAAAACTAAGTCTGAATAACATGATGGTTGTATTCCAAATTATCCTAACTTTTGGCAAAAGTGTTATATGGAAAATCAAATCTAACCCTAAATACTGTCTGTTATTAAATGTTATCTGCTCTGTTTGATGTTATGGCTACAAACAGGTTTAAGTCAGATAAACTCTGCATCCGCTCTATGGGGCTCATATCTGTAGGTGAACCTAAAAATCAGCTCCGTCAGAGAACACCCTGCAGCAGAGGTGTTACAACAGCCGTTATTGGTATTAAAATAACTTAAAATTACCATTTCATTAAGTGGTGCCCAGAATTAAATATTGTCATTTGACCTTTAGGACTTTATTGAAAGTAATGAAACGGTGAGTATAACAGATAATTCTGCAGTTAGTTGACCTTTACAAGTTTTCTCATTATTCCATGCACATGAAATGTAGATCATTATCGGCAACATTTTTTATTTGGAACTGAGAATACTAAAAGTTCAAATCCCTGGTTCATTTCTGCTGATGAACACAAGAAATGCCTTTGCTGACTCTTAACTAGAACAAATTTATGAAAAATAGATGGCAAATTAGAAGCCAAATGCAATCCATGTCGTGAAGCATAAATGATTTTGAAGGAACAGATGAAGCACTTTTAAGAAAAAATTATGCTTAAAGGCGCAACAAAGGTCAACTAACTTTGAAACCTGCTATTCTTGAGACAAAGAGTGTTTTAGTCACTGTAAACATGAACACAACAATCCCACCTGCATGAAATCTAAACCTTTTCAATCCTGTAATCTTCTTTCCTACTGAAGCCTAACTGTTTTATTGGCACAGTCAGCTGTTATTGACAGCCTAACCCCATCAGAGGAACAAAGTAAAGCAGAAATCAGCCAATTTGTCAACAGAAGAAAACCTACTAGTTTCCATGGTTTGGGCTGAAGTCTGTGCAGTTGAGGCACCAAGGCCGTGCTCAGACCGAGCAGCCAGACGGAACTGGTACATGGTGTTTGGTTTGAGATCCTCTAAAAGGTAGGATGTCTTTGGCTCGAATGTGACGAGTTGCTGAGGAGGGAAGAAGAGATTATGAAGTACTTTCCACCATGCGGTCTAATTTGTGGAAGATCGAGAATAAAATTACACCATCACACATGTAAGCGCTCACAGCAATGGTCACTCACCAGGTAAACATAACTTAGCTTAATGCTTAAAGATCCAGTGTAGAAACAGGCCCTTCGGCCAACCGTGTCCACACCAGCCATTGATCACCTGTACACTAGTTCTATCTGACACACTGGGGGCGATTTATATGTGAATTAACCTACAAACCTGCACATCTTTGGAATGTGGGAAGAAACTGGAGCACCAAGAGAAAACCCACGCGGTCACAGGGAGAACGTACAAACTCCACACAGATAGCACGCGTAGTCGGGATCGAACCCGGGTCTGTGGTGCAGAGAGGCATCAGCTCTACCGCTGTGCCACTGTGCCGCCCATGACATAGTAAAGAATTGACAAATTACAGTAAAACAAAATGAAAATCCAAGCTCACACCGTGATTTTTCAATGAAGCTCTGAAGAGAGAAATATGGTCAAATTGTACATGGATTTTGAAAGCTAAATCACAGTCAGATTGAAAGCATGTATTCTGACTGCACCATATCTTCCCAGGATGGGTTTGGAACAGGCCACCTTTTGTTCTGTTTCAACAATAACCTTTTCCAAACCTGAGAATAATAGCCAATACTGTATTGGCGTGGCTTTAATGGCATACCACTAATTTAACAAGTAGTACTAATGAGTGCTAAGGACAACCCAATTGTTTGCACAGTGGGGCGAGGGGATGGAGACAGTGTGCTAGAGTGAATTGAAGGGAGCTACATGCACTCGCAACACAAAGAGCTGATGATGCTGATTGTTGTTGAACAGAGGCCTTGGAGTACAAGTAAACTGGAACATAGGTGGACAGGGCGGTGCAGAAGGTGTACGTAATGCCTCACTTCATTGATCAAGTCAATGAATGTACGCATAGTTTAGTACTTTAGTATAGTTTCGTTTAGAGATACAGCGCAGAAACAGGTCGTCCGGCCCACTGAGCCCGCGCCAACCAGCGATCCCTGTTACACTGGCACACTACACACTAAAGACAATTTACAAATTTTACCAAAGCCAATTAACCTACAATCCTGTACGTCTTTGGAGTGGGGTAGGAAATCGGAACACCCGGGGAAAACTCAGTCATGGAAGAACATACCAACTCTTCCCGTAGTCAGGATCAAAGGTGGGTCTCTGGCACAGTAAGGTGGCAACTCTACCGCTGTGCCGTCATTCTGCCCAGTAAAGAAAAAAATTCATCTACATCTACTAAGCAATGAAGCACATTCAGATTGTCACTAGCATTTGCTTCAAAGACATGAGCATTGCGAATTTCTTCATGAAGGGGATTTTCAACCACTGCCAATCTTCAGCTCTAGTAACATCCAGCTGACTGTCCATCTGTTGTTGCCTAGGCAACTGCCGAGCATGCAATGTTGGATGGGTAAAAGCCCGTGACCGGCTACAAGTAAAATATATTTAGGAAAATACAACACAGGTGGTGCTCATTTGTGTCCCTACATTACCTCAACGAGGGATCCACATTATATATATTCTGGTAACAAATAACTGCAGATGCTGGTTATGCACAAAATACCACCAAGTGCTGGAGGTGCAGCATGCAGTGTAGAAAGTGAATTGTATGTTAGCATTCATAGCAAAAGAGTATAAGAGCAGGGAGGTTCTACAGCAGTGGTACAGGGTCTTGGTGAGGCCACACCTGGAGTACTGAGTACAGTTTTGGTCTCCTAATCTGAGGAAATACATTCTTGTCATAGAGGGAGTACAGAGAGGGTTCACCCGACTGATTCCTGGGATGGCAGGACTTTCATATGAAGAAAGACTGGATAGACTCAGCTTGTACACGCTAGAATTTAGAAGATTGAGGGGGGATCTTATAGAGACTTACACAATTCTTTAGGGGTTGGACAGGCTAGATGCAGGAAGATTGTTTCCGATGTTGGGGAGGTCCAGAACAAGGGGTCACAGTTTAAGGATAGGTGGAAGTATTTTAGGACCAAGATGAGAAAATCATTTTTCACACAGAGAGTGGTGAATCTGTGGAATTCTCTGCCACAGAAGGTAGTTGAGGCCAGTTCATTGGCTATATTTAAGAGGGAGTTAGATGTGGCCCTTGTGGCTGAAGGGATCAGGCAGAAGGCAGGTACAGGATACTGAGTTGGATGATCAGCCATGATCTTATTGAATGGCGGTGCAGGCTCGAAGGGCCTACTCCTATTTTCTATGTTTCTAACTCAACAGGCCAGGGACCATCTCTGAAAAACATGGATAGGTGACATTTCGAGTCAGGACCATTCTTCACTTATCCATCCTCTCCAGAGATGCTGCCTGACCAGCTGAATTACTCCTCCACTATGCGGCCTTTCATATATATTCTCCCTTATTTCAAGCTGAACTATCCTTCAGTATCTTAGTGAAGGCTGAATGCTAGTGAGTTCAATGAGATACATTTTTGCTTCTAGAAAAGAAACGATTGTTTAGGATTTTAATCTTTTCCTGAACTGTCTGGCCATTGAATTAGTTCCTCTGCTGACTGATTTACTGCATTGATCCCGCCCGGGTCTTGGATCAGATCAGATCCTAGCAAGCTTTAAAATCTGGCAGGAATTTGAAGGTGCTATCTACGCTACAACCCTCCACCTGCTGTCGGCATACGAGTGAAAACGATGTTCAATGCTTGTGACTGAAAAATGAAGCAGTGTGGAATTGGAGAACAACGTGATTGATGCAATGAACACTCTTCCTCTAGTGTAATGGTCCCCGTCAGCTGCCTGTGCCAGACTGACAAGGCTGGACCTGGTTCTTCACACAGGCAGATGCTTCATTTTAATATCAACGTGGAAATGTGTCCATTCCGCATGTCAATGCCTAGGGGTGGAAGATTGCAACCTTCACGTGGTCCGCCTGGTTTTGACTAATGCAATCAACTCGACGTGCAGAAACGGAAGATCAAATAGAATAAGTTGTTTATTTAGGCTGTGCACGCCAACAACTTTAGGCTGTGCACGCCACATGAAAGAAGAAGAAGAAGTCAATGCCTAACATAATGCTGCACAAGGTGACTAACACCATTTACAATGGATTTTCAGGGTTCTGAAGAACTGCCAGGTGTACTGGAGATCATGCAGAGGACATAATTATATAAAGCATCATTTTAAAGGTACAATGCATTCAGAAAGTATTCAGACCCCTTCACTTTTTCCACATTTTGTTACGTTACAGCCTTATTCTAAAATTGTTCAAATTATTTTTTTTATCATCAATCCACACACAATACTCCATAATAAAAATGCGAAAACAGGTATTTAGACATTTTTGCAAAGTAATTATAAAGAAATAACGGAAATATCACATTTACACAAGTATTCAGACCCTTTACTCAGTACTTTGTTGAGGCACCTTTGGCAGCGATTACAGCCTCAAGTCTTCTTGGGTATGACACTACAAGCTTGGCACACCTGTATTTTGCTAATTTCTTTATTTCTTCTTTGCAGACCCTCTCAAGCTCTGTCACATTGGTCGATGCACAGCTATTTTCAGGTCCCTCCAGAGATGTTCGATCGGGTTCAAGTCCGGGCTCTGGCTGGGCCACTCAAGGACATTCGCAGACTTGTCACAAAGCTACTCCTGCATTGTCTTGGCTGTGTGCTTAGGGTCATTGTCCTGTTGGAAGGTGAACCTCCGCCCCAGTCAGAGGTCCTGAATGCTCTGGAGGAGGTTTTCATGAAGGATCTCTCTGCACTTTGCTCCTTTCATCTTTCCCTCAATCCTGACTAGTCTCCCAGTTCCTGCCACTGAAAAACATCCCCATAGCATGATGCTGCCATGCTTCACTGTAGGTATGATATTGGCTATAAGCAGTGCCTAGATTCCTCCAGACGTGACACTTGGCATTCAGGCCAAAAAGTTCAATCTTGATTTGATCAGAATCTTGTTTCTCATGGTCTGAGTGTCCTTTAGGTGCCTTTTGGCAAACTCCAAACGGGTTGTCATGTGCCTTTTACTGAGGAGCGGCTTCCGTCTGGCCACTCTACCATAAAGGCCTGATTGGTGGAGTGCTGCAGATATAGTTGTCCTTCTGGAAGGTTCTCCCATCTCCACAAATAAACTCTGGAGCTCTGTCAGAGTGACCATCGGGTTCTTGGACACCTCCTTGATCAAGGCCCTGCTCCCCCGATTACTCAGTTTGGCCGGGTGGCCAGCTCTATGAAGAGTCCCGGTGGCTCCAAAGTTCTTCCATTTAAGAATGACGGAGGCCATTGTGGTCTTCAGGACCTGCAATGCTACAGAAATTGTTTTATACCCTTCCCCAGATCTGTGTCTCGACACAATCCTATATCGGAGGTATGTGGACAATTCCTTTGTCTTCTTGGCTTGGTTTTTGCTCTGACATGCACTGTCAACTGTGGGACCTTATATAGACAGGTGTGTGCCTCTTCAAATCATGTCCAATCAATTTAATTTACCACTGGTGGACTCCAATCAAGTTGTAGAGAAATCTCAAGGATAATCAATGGAAACAGGATGCACCTAAGCTCAATTTTGAGTGTCACAGCAAAGGATCTGAATACTTATGTAAATGTGATATTTCAGTTATTTCCTTTTAATTATTTTGAAAAAAATTCCAAACACCTGTTTTCGCTTTTCATTCTGGAGTATTGAGTGTAGATTGATGATATTTAGTCCATTCTAAAATAAGGCTGTAACGTAACAAAATGTGGAAAAAATGAAGGGGTCTGAATACTTTCTGAATGCACTGTACATTTTACATTTTTAGCAAATTTGCCACTAATTTCTTTATTGTCCCACTTAACTCTTTATACTGGCTATTGTCATTACTGTTTTGTTTATCTTTTTGGAATGAGTGGGTCTGGAGATGCAAATTTGTTTCTTGGTAGAAAAGTAAACAGCTGGGGATTGATGTAAAAAAACATCAGGTGAGCTCAGAGATGTAGATTTACTTATAGATTTCTATGCCTTTGTTAGTAGAAGAGTAGAGACTATTGTATAGGATGGAATTGCAGATGCTGGTTTATATCGAAGATAGACACAAAATTCTGGAGTAACTCAGTGGGTCAGGGAAGCATCTTAGGAGAAAAGGAATAGGTGATATTTCGGGTTGAGGACCAATTAACAGAAGTGGACACCTCTCTCAATTTGATGGTAGGTGAATGTTGGTTCTTTGTTCCAGAAGAACCGGGAGCCAAACCTAATGATAAGACCAAGACAAGTGGAAACTAGCCTATCAATTATTTCTGGGCAACATCTCTGTCAAAGATGGTGTCTGTTGCATCAATGAAAAAAGATCACTCACATTCCCTAAAACATAATCCAGGCACATCACCCCAATTACCTTAGACCGATATTTCCTTTCTTGGGACTGAATTACTAATAGATGAGAATGCGTACTAAAAATCATTAAGCTAGGTTTATTGTAAATTAATATACAGGGAGATAGCAGTGATTGCATTCACTTGCATTTATTTATATGATGCATTTTCAGTAGGATAAAGAGCACATCTCCACATTATGGGCCTCAATATTCGACATGTCGGTGAAATTAGGTCTGGCTAGGTTGCCTCTCTTTCAGCGGGTGAAACAAGGATAAATGTTTCAGCAGCATTCTCAACATCTTCACTTTCTTCCTGCTGACTGGTTTTCCCATTAACAGACCCTGGTTGTTCTGATGCCATTTCAATTCTAATCTTCATTATCACCTCTACTATTCTGATAACCAAAGCATGGAAATCTCAATATAAACATACAGAGGTGTTTTTTTTTTCTTAATCATATGTGATGCGAATTCCTTTTCTGGTGATAATAAGAAACAGAGAAATTTCAGAGGAAAATTGAAGATCTAGTCATCTAAAGTTTCTTTAGTCTAATTGCCTGTGCTTGCATTGCCACTTCTGCGCTGGCAATAGGGCGGCACGGTGGCATAGCTGGTTAAGCTGTTGCCTCACTATGCGAGAGACCCGGGTTCGATTCTGACCTCGGGTGTTGTCTGTGTGGAGCTTGCATGCTTCCCAGGTTAAATGGCCTCGGTCGAAAATTGCCACTAGTGTGTAGGAGTGGATGAGAAAGTGGGAAAAGATGGAACTAGCATGAGCAGTGGTCATTGGCCAGTGTGGACTCGGTGGGGCTGAATGGTCTGTTTCCATGCTGTATCCCAAAACTAAACTCTGTCAAAGATACCAGTCTTGTTCAAAGTCTGGGTCATGAAAGAGACAGAGGTAATACTGTGCAAATGGCTGGATGGATTCTTAAACAGATTTTTTTAATGTGAAGGCTGGCACATGGTATCTGCCAGGTGTAGCTGGAGACTCAGCCTCACCTCCTGGCAGGTATGCTTTAGCACAGGTGTATGGGGAAGTACTGTCAGTGCAAAAATCCCATGTCTCATAAGCCCACAGCACCAGCAGTCAGGCACAGCGTGGGTGATTGCTGCTCGGCAGGTTCCCAACTCGCATTGAGGCTTTCATTTTCTCTTAATCCCTTACAGCTGCAAAATGGACTGAGGTGCCCTTTGAGACTTATCAAGGGCATGCACAAACCTTTTACACACTTATTACTTGTGCATTCACTTGACCCAATACTACTGGTACTTTAGATTACACCCATGTGTTATTGATAACATGTTCTGAAGGGAGACGCATTGAAATGGACATGAACAAACAATGGCCTTCCTGAAATTGACAATAAGCGAGCATCAGAAGTACTCAAATGTAACCCCCAAAACCGATAGACATTCCATACAGATCTCATTCCAATTTCTCATATTTGTGACCACTGACATGAAAGTAACCAGTGGAATGGAACAGTTGAAGGATAGTATTCTGTTTTACATTGGTCACGAGTTCTAGGATGATGTAATGTTCCCATTAAATGACATGCGGATAATGATAACTTGTGAGTTGAGACGAAGTCTTCCTTTTAGAATAAGTGCCATTTTAAATTATTCTCATAACGTCCCCCCCCCCCCCCCGTTTTCAGTAGCAACAATGAGATATTATAATGTGTCATACCTCTTGGCCATCCTCTCTCTCTAAGTAATGCAATTCGTATCTGATAATGGTGTCTTGCCTTGGCGGCGTCCACGATAGCATTATGCTTGTGTCTGATTTTGGTTCTGCCTTGAAGTTATTTGGTTGGCTTGGAACTTGAAGAAAGAAAAGAAAAAAATCTGATTTAACAGACTAATAATGCTTGTCTCTGTAGATCGGTAGTAATCAAATCCGCTACCTGTAGAGGCAAATCAAAGGCCGTTAAGTAAAGGAGTCACCAGCCAAACCATTAACAAGACTTAAAGGCCAATTTTATTTCCCATGTATTAACATTTCATTACAAAGCTAATTTCCGTTACAAATATACACTTATAACCTCATAGATTTCCCGCAGTCAGGACCAAATATTGATGGAGAATGCAGGATTTGATGCAGAGATAACTGGATCAAGGTGCACAGATTTAGGATAATCATTCTATAAAAATGTGAAATATGTGTGTATTGATATTGAATTGAGGCAGCATTCCATAGCTTTATGATATTGATTTTTACATTACTGTCTGTGGCACACCAAAGTAACCTGGAAACCAGGATGGTGGGAGAATAAGGAACTAAGAAAGCACATGGAACACAAAGAACTGCAGATGCTGGTTTACAAAAAAAGACACAAAGTGCTGCATTAACTCAGTAGGTCAGGCAGCATCTCTGGAGAACATAGATAGATGATGTTTTGAGTTGGAACCCTTATTCAGACCTGAAAAAGTTTAGGTCCCGACCCAAAACGTCACCTATCCATGTTCTCCAGAGATGCTGCCTTACCTGATGAGTTACTCCAGCAATTATTTTAAACAAAGTACATACATTAATATGTGTAGGAAGGAACTGCAGATTCTGGTTTAAACCAAGGATAGATGCAAAATGCTGGAGTTACTCAGCGGGACAGGCAGCATCTCTGAAGAGAAGAAATAGGTGACTTTTCGGGTCGAGATCCTTCTTCAGATTGAAGAAGGGTCTTGACCCGAAACGTCACCCATTCCTTCTCTCCGGAGATGCTGCCTGCCCCGCTGAGTACCTCCAGCAATGGTCGTAGAGTTGAACAACAGAGACTTGCCCTTCAGTTCACCACAATCACATCAAACTTTTTGTTGATCTACGCTAAATCATATTTGCTCAAACAAGGACTGCAACCTTATTATAATCTCTTCATATAATGATTGAATTATTGAATACGGAGACTTCATCAAGCAAAAACAAGAATTTTACTGTTCATAAAAATGTATGCACTGTGATTCTTTTTATGGTTTCTACGACAATATTGTTTCACAGGAAGCACTAGCTTTTCACACTAAAAGTGTTTAGTGTGAGAGCTATGAGAATTAATTTGCACTTTTTTGGAATTAATGTCATCCTGAGAACTGCAGATCAGGCCAGAGCTTCCTCTACTCAGTCAGTCAACTGAGCTTTCACCAGCAAATCCAAAACGTTATCCTTAAAGCAAATGGGGTTTGAGAGTGCAATTGAATTTGTAGGAATGCTGTTAAAATGTGGATGAGGGCAGCTGAAATGGAAACACGTTTCGGAGATATGCATATTGATTTCCGGGATAGAAACATAGAAAATAGGTGGCCCTTCAAGCCAGCACCGCCATTCATTGTGATCATGGCTGATCATCAACAGTCAGTAACCTGTGCCTGCCTTCTCTCCATATCCGTTGCTTCCGCTAGCTCCGAGAGCTAAATCCAACTATCTTTTAAATTTATCCAGTGAATTGGCCTCTATTGCCGTCTGTGGCAGAGAATTCTACGAATTCACAACTCTCTGGGTGAAAAAGTTTCTTCTCATCTCATTTTTAAAGGGCCTCCCCTTTATTCTTAGACTGTGGCCCCTGGTTCTGGACTCCTCCATCGTTGGGAACATTTTTCATGCATCTAGCTTGTCCCGTCCTTTTATAATTTTATACGTTTCTACAAGATCCCCTCTCAGCCTTCTAAATTCCAGTGATTTCAGGTCTTTCCAATATTTCCTCATGTGATAGTCCCACCATCCCGGGGATTAACATCGTGAACCTACGCTGCACTGCCTCAATAGCAAGGATGTCATTCCTCAAATTAGGAGATCAAAACTGCACAAAATAGTCCAGATGTAGTCTCACCAGGGCCATGTGCAACTGCAGAAGGACCTCTTTACTCCTATACTCAAATCCAACTTTGCTCCATGAAACAAGTGTTGATTATCATTTATTTCCTCTTTGATGTTCAGCTCCATTAAATTCAGATTATTTGGGCATGCAACAGTGGGAAGAAGGGAAGGGAAAGGGGATATGTTGCATTGCTTTGTTGTGTGGGACGATGCTGTAGGAGGAGGAGTGAGTATTCATTGAGGCGAAACAGGAGTAATGCTGAAAGGAGAAGAAAGATTTCACATTTAATGCCCCAAATATTCATTTCAATTCAACTACGTGTGCTTACAATGTATCACATGCTTACATAATGGATTCTGGAATACTGTGGAGATCAAATGCAGCTTGGCTGATCACTTTGTACAACATCTCCACCCAGTCGCCTGTCTCTATAATTCTTTGTCCCACTCCAACCATAACCTGTCTGCATTTGAGTTTCTCTGCTCATATCACGAAGCTCAGTGTGACCTCAAGCAATAGCAATTCACATTCAAACTTCATACATTACCGGCTTCTGGACAATACATTGACTTGAACAAATCCAGTTTAATGGTATTTAAAGTAAATTTCCAGAATTCTTTCGATAATACTAAAAATTATTGTTCCTCATATTTTCAACCTGTTAGCTTGAATTACCTTATGCTATCGGTCCTAGTCCCCCCCCCCTCCCCCACAGTCCCCACAGTCATTGTTTTTTTTTGTCTAATCTCTTACCTCTCATATCTTTCTCTGCATCTTAATCCTATTATTCTGACAGTTCTTATAATGCACCTCAGTGAAAGGTAGTGGTGCTGTGATCAAATTACCAAACCAATAATCTGTCCATTTCCCTCCACAGTTACTGCCTGACCCGCTTATTTCTTCCAGTACTTTGTTTTTTGCAAATAATCTGGAGGTCAAGGCAACAAAAAAAAATCAGTCTGAAGAATGGTCTCGACCTCAAACGTCACATATCCATGTTCTCCAGAAAGGTTGCCTGACTCATTGAGTTAATCCAGCACTTTATGTCCTTTTGTGTATTAACCAGCATCTGCGGTTCTTTGTTTCTCAAAAGAATCCAGAGAGCTGAATTAAAATCAGACAATGGCAGCTGTGGAATATAAGTTCTGTTCATAATTTAAAATAAAGACAAGGTGGTCATTTGTAACAATGACTGTGAAACCAAGAAGCTACCATAAAAACCCATCTGTTTCCTTAAGTTCAATTGGGGAGAATATTTCTGCTCCTTATCTTACTCCAGAGCCACAGCAACACAGTTGGCTCTTAAACAGCTATTGAAATGACCTGACAAATCACTCTGTTCAGGGGCAATTAAACATGGGCAATAAATGCTTACTTACAAATTTGACTTTCCATGTGGGGCTTAAAAGGGGTAACACAAAAGAGAGTGCAGAGTAGTATTTGGGCAAGAACCTGCCATTGGAAGAATAATGATACACATTACTGTGACTGGAACCAATCCTTATGCCCCTGTCCCACTTAGGAAACCTGAACGGAAACCTCTGGGGACTTTGCGCCCCACCCAAGGTTTCCGTGCGGTTCCCGGAGGTTTTTATCGTCCGGCAACCACCTTCTACTAGCATCGCAACTGGCTTTGACTGAAAAATTACCGCTTTTTAAAACGGAAACCACTTTCAACCAGAGAATACAATTTTGAAAGATTGAAAGATTGAAAGATGAAAACAGGCCCTTTGACCTACTGAGTCCACAGTGACCATCGGTCACCCTGTTCACTCTGTTATTCCACTTTTGCAACCATGCAATTTGCAGAGACCAATTAACCTGCAAACCTGCACGTCCTTGGGATGTGGGAAAAAACTGGAGCACGTGGAGGAAACCCATGCGGTCACAGGGATAATGTCCAAACTCTGTACAGACAGGAGCTGAGATCAGGATCGAATCCCAGTCTCTGGCATTGTGAGGCAGCAGCTCTACAAGCTGCGGCACTGTGCTGCGCAATAGTTTGTGAGGGGACTTTGGGAAAAGGATGAAAGCGTGGAGAAAAAGGATTTGCATTAATATTACCAACACTGAAGGGTGAGAAGTAGGTAGCCCAAAGAGAGAGAACGCACACTGGCCAGCTGACAATCAGAACCACCTCACACTCATGGAACACTCTCATGTCACCAAAGCCCAGCACTTGTGTGACGAGCTTGAAAGCTACGCCCCAATTCTTTTTTCCGTTAGTAAAACTGACGCATTTGTCAGAAAAAGGGGGAAAAGTGAAGATTAGTTTCAGCTGCTGTAAAGCAGCAGACAGATATGCTGTAATATCAGAGCGAAAAAATGGACAGTCAACTAACTAACAGTAGGCAACTAACTAAGTGTTTTAAGAGTGCACTGATTTAAAGGCTGCATTCCGACTGATGGGAGATCAACTTCCATGGAAATCTGCCGACATCAGTGATCAGTGGACAGGGTTAGATCAAGCTCCTCCATGTAATCATTGAAGTCAGTTGCCAGAGAATGACCAAAGATAGCTGGTGGAGTAACTCAATGGGTCAAGCAGCATCTCCAGAGATAAGGAATACGTGACGTTTCGGGTCAGAACCCTTCTTCAGACGAGAGAATTGCATACAAGTTTAAGTTAAAGAGAATCAGTCCTTAAGGTGTATAATATCTTTAATGTACAGGCACATTGTCAGTTCCTGCTGACTGTCAATGCACATTGGTGACTTTGACAATAAATGGTTTACGGACATTCATTCTTGCATACTTGCATTCACCATGCCATATAATAGAATGATTGCTATATTTTGCTCTGCAAATCTGGACTGAATATCAGAGGTACAGCACACTGCACAAATGTGCTACTGTAGCATGTTTAGCACCACTGATGATGAATGTGCACACAATGTATAACTGTATTGTGCTTAGTACCATGGAGGTGCGATGAGTAAATATAAGGCTAACTGAATGTTGAACTTAATTTTTGTTACAATTTTACAAGATGTTCGACAAAACATACTTGCAGTACACATATTGATATTAACCATATAACCATATAACAATTACAGCACGGAAACAGGCCTTCTCGGCCCTTCCAGTCCGTGCCGACCATTTATTTTCCCCTAGTCCCATCTACCTGCACTCAGACCATACCCCTCCATTCCCTTCCCGTCTTATTGATCTTTTCTAAGGTGGCATATAAGTGAAATGGAGGAAGAGGTTCAATCGGTAATTCCTCGGGGTTGACTATAGAGGTTGGGTTTACAGTCACTGGAGTTTGGGATAATGAGTTGTGATCTTAATAAAACTTATAAACACTCCTCGACTTACGGCAGGGTCACGTCCTGCAGATTCTCGCTTAAGCCAGATGTTATGCAAGTCAGAAATGGAAGTGCTACTGCGCACACACAAATTTACTGTTTGACACGGAGCCCAAATGGGATCTTCAACTTGGAGACCACATGGGATCTCCGACTTGGAGACCGCATGGGATCTCCGACTTGGAGACCACGTGGGAGCTCCAATATGGAGACCATGTGGGAGCTCAGACTTGGAGACCACATGAGATCTACAATATGGAGACCACGTAGCAGCTCGGAGACCACGTGGGAGCTCCAATGTGGAAACCACGTGGGAGCTCGGACTTGGAGACCACATGAGAGCTCTGATGCGGAGACCACTTTGTAACTCTGATGCGGCGACCACATGGGAGCTCCAACACGGAAACCATATGGGAGCTCCAACGTGGTGACCACCTGGGACCATCCACAAGAACAGCTGCCTGGCTTGTGGAAATGGCCGCATGCGCAGTAGCTCACTGCTACCAAGACTACTGAGATGTGCAACTCAGAAATAAAGCCGTGGGGTCAAAAGAATTGCTTATGTAATTAGGAGTTTACGTACATGGACCACTATATAAGTTGGGGAGTCCCTGTGTGCAGTATTGAGGCTCTTGACAAGGTTGATACTGAGAAGAAGTTTTCCCTCATCTGAAACCCAAAACCAGGGGCCTGAATTCAGAGTAAGAGGCCACCCTTTAAGAGGGATGAAATGAAGAATTTCTTCTTTCAAAGAGTTGTAAATCCTTGGAATTCTTTGTGGCAGAAGGCTGCGGAAGCTGAACCATTGAATATGTTGAAGGCCAAGATAAACAGATTTTTGGTGTAAAGTTATTATTGCGCACAGACAGGAAAGTGGGACTGTGAACAAGATACAACCATGATCTTACTGAATGGAGCTGATTTGAAGGGGCAGTAACCAACTCCTATTCCTTTTGTTCCCATTTACAATTTCTAAGGAATTGGAGGAAATAGAAGGAAAAAGTAAAACATAAATGAACTAAAGCACGGAAGATGTCAAATTACCCCATTGCCACCCTTGCAAGACATGAATGTAACAGCGCTAGATCTCTACCTGGAAGAGGTCTTTTGCCACTACAATGAATTAACACAGGGTTACACAAAAAGCTGGAGAAACTCAGCGGGTGCAGCAGCATCTAAGGAGCGAAGGAGATAGACGACGTTTCGGGTCGAGACCCTTCTTCAGACTGGTCAGGGATCAGGGAAACGAGAGATATAAACAGTGATGTGGAGAGATAAGGAACAATGAGTGAAAGATATGCAAAAAAGTATTGGTGATAAAGGAAGCAGGCCATTGTAAGCTGTTTGTGGTGTGAAAATGAGAAGCTAGTGCGACTGGGGGGGGGGGGGGGGGGAGATGGAAAAGGAATGTCAGGGCCAGAGGGCTGAGGGAGAGGTGGGGGGGGAGGCAGTCTGGGTTAACAGAATTGAGAAAATTCAATGTTTAAGCCCAGAGGATGCAGACTCCCCAAGCGGAATATGAGGTGCTGTTCCTCCAACTTGCGGTGTTGATCACTCTGGCCGTGGAGGAGGCCCAGGACCGAGAGGTCGGATACGGAGTGGGAGGGGGAGTTGAAGTGCTGAGCCACCGGGAGGTCGGGTTGGTTATTGCGGATCGAGCGGAGGTGTTCGGCGAAACGATCGCCCAGCCTCCGCTTCGTCTCACCGATGTAGATCAGCTGGCATCTGGAGCAACGGATGCAGTAGATGAGGTTGGAGGAGGTGCAGGTGAACCTCTGTCGGACTTGGAATGACTGCTTGGGTCCCTGAAAGGAGTGGATGGGGGAGGTGAAGGGACAAGTGTAGCATCTCTTGCGGTTGCAAGGGAAAGTGCCCGGGGAAGGAGTGGAGCGGGAGGGAAGGGAAGAATTGACGAGGGAGTTGCGGAGGGAGCGGTCTTTGCGGAAGGCAGACAGGGGGGGAGATGAGGTTCACCTGCACCTCCTCCAACCTCATCTACTGCATCCGTGCATCTACTGCAATTATGGAGACTTTATATATAAGCCTGCACCCAATTTAAGTCTTTTTGGATGCAGACAGCAGAGAACGACAATAGCTTAACCACGAGGTCATAATCAGAATCACCATTCACTAGCATCACCAGCCCACTTTTCAGTAAAGAATTACACCTGTCTCCAAAACATAACGTAAAATTATGCTCTCTATAATATTCAGATTTGACAATCATATTTTACAAGTCTCTTCATTTGTAATGGGAACAATCAGAGTTGCAACCACACTATGCACAATTTTGGTTCAGAATTGTCCTGTTCCCATCTTCAGGTCAGTCTGCATGGACATTTCAGATGTGCCAAGAGCTTCAAATAAGCTGGCAGCACAGATAAGCTACTGGACAGTGTAGATTTATTTTAATGCATTCAATGACTGTGGGATACACCACAACAAGTTATGGTAATCTGAAATGTACCAATGCCATAATGTAGGAAAAGGCAGCATCTATTTTGTTGACGGCAAGGTCCTCAAATTGAAATGTGTCATTGTCCCAGGAATGTTTATTTGTATAAACTCACATTATAGCACCAACCAACCAAGATGCCCATTTAAGTTCGTCCCGCTTGCCCGAATTTGACTCGTATCCTTCTTATATGTTCCTGAGGTCTATAGGAAATCATGTTCCTTTTGGCTCAAATAATTGCACAGAGGCCTTTTCTTCATGTTTCCCTGACAGATCAGAGGGGAAGCAGCTGAACATCAGATGGGGGGGGGAGGGGGGGGGGGGGGGGGGAGAAGCAATGTGGGAAATGCTGAGAGTTCTGGGAAAGCGAATAATAGGGAGGAGAGTTTGGACCAAGTGGTGGGAGAGGAAATTAGGGTAAGTACTGCATGATGTGGGAATGGGATAAGGGTCACAGCATGTGGGAGATTTAGTTTAGAGATACAGCATGAAATCCAGCCCTTCGGCCCACCGAGTCCACACTGACCAACAATCCCACATACACTAGTTCGCTTTCACACAAATTGGGGGCAATGAACACAAGCCAATTAACCTACAAACCCACAGGTCTTTGGAATGTATGAGGAAACCGGAGCACCCAGATAAAAGCCACAAGGTCAAAGGGAGACGTGGAAACTCTGTACAGACAGCACCCGTAAAGCAGCAACTCTATTGCTGAGCCACTGTGCCACCCCTGGAGCATAGAGGTGGAGCAACATTGAAGCATTGTGGCGTAATTGGATGGGGGAGATGGGAAGAGTGGGGGAGGGGGTGGAGTGGCTCGCGCAGCGTCGACTGATTGGGCGGTCTGAGAATATTAGCAAGAGTTTGGGGTTATCAAGAAAAGGTTTGGGAAATTACCTGCTTGGAGAAACGGGGATGTTTTATGATTCACCATGTCACCCAGGGTTTGCTGGTCCTTTCAACTATCATTGATCTATCACTACATGAGCGCAGCATGGTGGTGCAGCGGTGGAGCTGCTGCCTTGCAATGCCAGAGACCTGCGTTCGATCCTAACTGGTGTACGGGGATCGCTGGTCGGCGCGGTCTCAGTGGGACTACGAGCTTGTTTCCGTGCTGTATGTCTAAACAAAACTACACTAAACCAAGCTTTAAGTCTCTGTTAAAGATCAATACTAGTGCTATTTGCCCGCTTTCTCTGTGTGCCCGAACTTTGTGCTATCTGACACAACACTCAGTACTACCCTGCATGCAGAGCTTTCCCTGTGTCTGTGTGCACAGCATGCACAGAGGACCTGGCTCAACCACCACATGATGCACAAACGCAAAGGAAAAATAATTCCATCACACACCTTATTGTGTGTTGTGATAGAATTTCCAGCCCCAACTCATCTACTCGCAGAACTACCAGCGCCAGCTCAGATAGCTTTCTCTGTGAATCTATCAAAAAAAACTTATTGCCGGGTTCCTAATCTTAAACATATTGCAGTGCTGGTCGCTCTCGCAATATCTCACACAATGCCGTGAGATGCCCTCTGTTATTTAAGGAGAATCAAAGTCCCTTTTATAGATTCTCTTTCAGCCCTGCTCTCTCCATAACTGTGAATACAAATTCTCTCCACCACCTTGCTGGCTTGCAGCCTGAACAATCTGAAGACCAAATTAAATCTTCTAGATCAGACTAGGATTATCTACATGAGGCACTCTGTCAACAATATTCATGGTAATTGTATTCACGGTGCATGCGTAGCCAGTAATTCTGCAAGTGCTTACCTATAATGAGGAAAAAGGCTTTAAAGCAAGTTGTAACGTGTGATTTGAAAGGTAAGTTTAATATAGGTGGAGTTTATTAATACCCAAATCAAATCATTCTCGCACTGGACAAAATCACTCAGCGTCATGTAATCTCTGATAGGCGTTTGATTCTCAGAAAGACTGAGTAAGGCTGCTACTGTAAATGAAGTTTAAGCCTTCAACTATGAGTCAAGATTTTTTTTAAGTGCTGGAGGAACTAAGCGGGTTCTTCTGCATCTGTGAAGGAAATGGGCAAGTGGCGTTTCAGGTTGGAATCCTTCTTCAGGGGAGAGAAAACTAGAAAAGAGAGGTCGGACAGAACAAAGCCTGGCAAGTGATAGGTGGATACAGGTGCAGGGAAGTGGAGGGGGAAGGGGGGGTTGACTGGCCGATGGGTGCAGTAGGTATTAAAGGTTCAAGTTGAAAATGGTGAGAATATAAAGGGGGTGAAAAAAGGGTGAGAATATACTGAGAAAAGGAGCAGTGAAAGGTAAAGTCAGAGAGAGGGATGTGGGTGGAGGGTGGAAGGTGGCAGGGGGAGAGGGGGTGATTGAAAAGTATGTTAGTAGGCACATCTTCCAATATAGAGCAGAGGAAAACTGGAACTCTTCCAAAACCTATGCCCATTGATCATGCTGTGATAGAGATTGATAGATATTTTGTTAAGCAAAAATGATCAGACACACAGACCAAAAACTGGTCAGTGAAGTGAAAATGCAGATCTATCAGGATCTTGCTGAAAGTTGAACAATCTCAATTGTCAAGAATGTTTAATTGTCAATTCCACCAGAAGCAGAACAATGAAATTTCAACTTGCTGCAGCTTTACAGACACATTAACGCAACACAAAAATACATGAAACAATGATACAATAAATCATGAGTTATATTACATAACCAGGCCGTAACCTATAAAAAGTCTATAGTAGTTCATTGCTGAAGTAGGGTTGTGAAGTGTAATTCTAGAGCTTGATGATTGATGGGAAAATGTTATTCTTGAATCGGGAGGTCATGGTTCCCAGGCTCCTCAACCTTCTTACAGGAATAGCAGCAAGAACTTTGTTAAGATGATGTGGATCTCAGATATTAGCTGCCTGCTTCAAGAAACAATTCCTGTATATCCCTTAGATGCCTCTTAGATGATGAGGACATTGATGGATCGGACAATGTCCACGACATTCTGCAGACTCCTTCATTCTTAAACTAACTGGAAATCTTTCTACTGTACACACGAATAAGTTCAACAAAGTATACAGCAACATGCCGAATCTCCTCAAACCTCAGAGGAAGCAGAGGCATTAATGAGCTTTCTTTGTGATTGCATCAATGTGCTGGGCCCAGGACAGACCTTCAGAAATGTTCACATCCAAAGACTTAAAGCTTTTGGCGCTCTCCACCATCACCTCAAGGGCTGAATGACTTCCTTATTGTTGACAACTATTTCTTTCTTCAATTAGATAATTTAAAAGGAGAATATGGGCCCCCTGGAAAAAAAGATGGTGTCTCTACATAGGAGGCAACCATCAGAGCAATCAAACTAGAGTAGATTAGGACCTTAGGCCAGACCCTGTCACTTACTCTGACTGCCATCATCAGAAGACAGCCAGCTGGAGCACTCACAGATTAAGGAGTTATGAGATTGGAGCCCCATGAAGTTTTCATAAGAAATATGAAAAAAAAACGTAAACAGCATGAATAAGACAATGTGTCTGCTGAATATACCAGTTTCCAATGCAATGTTCTTCCAAAGCAAAAATACTTTTTCATCTTCAGAATAACCACATCCTCATATTGAATACATGCGGAGCATTTGGACACAGTTTAATCTTTTCTGAATAATATCAGGGATGCCAGAATCATTTGTGGCATGACTCCCAAACTATATGCACGCCATCCATTGATGATGGCCCATAAAAGACACATTCAATTTCAAACATTCAAATCCCCCCCCCCCCCCCCCCCCACCCCCACCCATCATCAGCAGAGTCTACCTGAATACATGCAGGGATCAGAAAAAGAAGAATTGCTTGGAGTTTTTGTTTTGTTAATGACAGCAGGAATTAATGCCAACATCATAGATGCTAACATCCAGAAACAACACAGCAGATTCATGGTTGCTTGCCAGAAATGAACTTGATGGTTGTAGGTGCTACGTCATGGAGACATTGGAGTGGACCATGTCAGTCACAGGATTAGCATCAACCCTCAGCTGCACGGAGGCGAGTTCCAAAGTGAGCCCACTTTACAGTTCAGTAGCTCAAAACTCATGGTCTTTTTTGGGAGGGGTCGGTCACCAACTAGATTAGGCTCTGCAGCTCCTCGAGGGGCACAAGACTGAGAAGACCAGATAATCCTTTGAATTTTGTATAGATTTCCACTCCACCGTCAATGAAGCAGAACACTGTCTGATAATCCAAGCACCTTTCAGATCCCTCGTAGGATTATGTGCTTATCCTGGTTCTGCAAATACTCCCATCACTGTTCAGAACAGGGCCGGTGGCTTTAATTGGCAGCAGATATGATCCTGTCTCTCTGTACATTTAATACCAGAAAATGTGCCAACCCAAAATTCCTCAAAACAATTGTCTTCACTAATCATTTTCTGACGTTGAATGGTTGGATTGGAATAAATGCTAACTTGCCTTTTTTATCTTCTGAGACAGAGTGACTGACCACAAATATCAGTTTAAAAGAAGCATTTCTGTGGGATTGTTCATACTTGTCCTGTATAGTTGGATGTGGTTGAATTATTTGGGGGATGGGGAGGGGATGTCACTGGGATGATAGGTTGGAGAGTGCATATATATGCCCCTCATATTATGTCCCTCATAAAATCACGGCCAAAAAAATGAAAACACTCAGATTTAAAAATGCTTGTGGGATCATTAATTAGTTGTTGGGGGTAGAAGAATTCTTCACTGATGCACTGGCTAAAAGTATGTTGCCATAAAAGGTGCTCATTGAAATTGTTTTCTGAAATTAGGTCCAGAGGTTTCAATGGAACTGAATTTCAGAAGCTAAGTGCTAAATGCAATCCATTATATGTTATTCTATTGCATGCTTAGTGCCTTTCCAAAGGAAGAACATCTATGACAGAGACTGAAATTGGAAGGGTTAATTTTCTAATTGGCAGGATTTTGGATGGGATCGTCTGTTTTAAACCACCTTTTATGTACTTTATAAAATTATGTCCCCAGCAAAGTCAGGAGGAGTAGCAAGTTGTGTGGATATGAGCATGAAGGTACAGAAGGCCAATGATAGACTGAGGGACAGGGCACAATTACGGCAAAGATAGTTCAGGATGGTCAAGAGCGAGTCAACCATTTCTGTTCTGAGAACAATACCACAGCCCGTTTAGTAACAGTATGACTCAAGGAACTTTAAAGTAACATGGGATCCATGTGTCCATGTATAAAATCAGGAGAATCCATACACAAGCATAAAAAATAATAATAATTGACTCTTGGAATTATAGCCCTGTTCTTGATGGAGACAGGGCTTCAATGGTCGTATTTTGAGAATATGATAATATAAACATAGGTTGTACTCCCAAGAGCTTGGAACATTGAAAGGATGATCCAGTTCAGGTATTCAAAATGATTATGGGATGCAATCACAAAGATGGAGAGAAACACTGGTTTATTCATTCAACCTCAATCACATGTGGTAAACACCTACGTATAGTACCGACTGTATGGTTTGCACTGCTTCTCCAAGTACCAATGACTCAGGATGCTGACTGGAAGAAGCAGCAAGCAGTCTGAGTATGCTCCTTGTCTTTAACAAGGATGCTTAATCAACTATAGAGGTCACATATCTTATCAAATAGTTCTGCTGTCGAGCCTTGTCTCAGAGGTAGCTCTCATCTCTCTTCAACAGGAGGTTACTGATACTTGAAAAATCTGACTGCCATTGATCTTTAACAGGAGGTTACTGATACATGAAAAATCGGACTCTCCTGTAGTGCTAAGGGAGATCTGCAACATCATAAGTGTTGCCTTGCAGAAGATGTTAAAATGATCTGTTGTCTGCCAATCTCAGATGGGGTGCAAACAATCTCAGCACAGTCTGCTTTTCTCAGTGTGAAAACAAACTAGACTTTACCATGTACAGATTTCCCAACAGCACCACAGTAACCATACTTAAAAAAAAAACTCCGTCACGGATTGTAAAATGCTTTTACTCGTCTCAAGGTGCGAGGCAAATGCAAATTGTTTTTCTTTCTGAACATTCACTTTTGCAGGGGTTTTCCTTAGTTATAAAAGTTGCCGATCGATGTCCTTCAGAGATGTTGCCTTACCCACTGAGTTACTCCAGCATTTTGTCTTTTTTTTTGGCGAACTAGTATCTGCAGTTTCTCGTGTCACCTATGAACATTTAATTTTATTTGCTCTGGGATAACAATAATTGGTTTTACTATGCACTATGAGATTTCACCAGTTTTACATCTAATTTTATTTTAATGCTGCATTCATTAACTATCCCTGCCTGTAGACCTCATTAAAGAACTTGTAAAAGTAAAATAGAGAAGCAAATGTTGAAGTCTGTCCTGCAGATCATGCTGTAATGTGAAATAGTTGGAGTGTTAACATAACTCTATTTGCAACAGTGGACATGGACAAGTGCTTCATCAGTTTGATATGACCTAATTTAGTTTTATTCCTTAATCCAAACCAGCATCAGTGCAGAGTTCTGCAGGGAGCCAGTGTGGTATTAATCCTATAAGGAGTAGGGGCACCTGACAAGTTGAGGCAGCATTCTTCACCTCCCAGTATTGTTTGTTTGAACATTTCCCTATTGATTTACACTGCATTTACTTCCTCTCCAAAATGTAAATCTATTCTGGGGGATGTTTTGTTTTTTATGACACATGGATTAAAATGGCTGACTTTAGAATCCGATACCCAATGTAAAACCTCAAGTCAATGGCTTAGTGACTTGCCAGGCTGCTCTTGGCAAGTCAGGCCCATCATGCACAATGAGTACAGTAACCCGATATGCAATGTCTATTGTGGAAACAAGCCTTATGAAATGAATACTGCACCAGTTTGCACTTCCCTCATATCCCCTGGGCACTCAGGATGCATTTCAGTTAAGTCTGCAAGTGGAGCAGAGAAATGCACATCTGCAATTTTTTTTTGCGTTATTCATTTGATAAACTAAAGATCGTGGAAGTTGCCTCACCTTCCTGGGACTATAAATGACAGAAGGTCATTTGCTCAGATTTCTTGCATGGATAAAAGTTTGCAAAGTCAGTATTATATCCCAATCAACTGTAAATGTCTACAGTCAGCAAGAATCATAGAATCATACAAAATGGAAACAGGCCCTTCAACTCAACTTGCCCACGCTGACCATCATGCCCCATCTATACCAGTCAAAACTTCCTGCAATTGACCCATACCCTTCTAAACTTATCCTCACCATGTCCCGGGGGAGCCGCACATCCAGCGGGAGTGCTTCGGGGAGCTATGTGTGCGGTGGGAGTGTCCTGGGCAGCCGTGTGTGTGGCGGGAGTGTCCCGGAGAACCGCACGCACGGCGGGAGTGTCCTGAGGAGCCACGTGGGCCCGATCCACTGGCTGAACAATCGCAGTGCCGATGACTGGGCGACGACCGGCGACCAGAACGCACCTCGGTAGGCCCGACTCGCCCCACAGGCCTCCCAAGGGACTGAGGAAAAGCCGGGCGGCGAGGCCTGCCTGGGTCCAAGGAGCCTCAGTGGCGGCAGCGATGGGAGCCTCGGCGGCACCTTGAGCCTCGACAGCAACGGGAGCCTCGGCGGTGATGGGGCCTCAGCGGCAACGGGAGCCTCAGCGTGGGAGCCTTGGTGGCAGTGGGATCCCTGGCAACAATTAGATCCTCGGAGGCGGCAGTGAGAACCTTGGTGGTGGTGGAACGAGAAGGGTGGGGCCGCAGGGAAGACAATGGGGACCCGGTGTTGGGGGGGGGGGGGGCACTCTAGTTTAGAATCCTCTGCCCAGGGAATGTCTGTGTTGTTTGTTTGTTTGTTCATTTGTTCCGGTGAAGGCACTGTGCACACGGCAGCCAGACAACAGTCGCTTGCTTTTTTCTTTTTTTTTGCACTTTTAATTTCAAGTTTTTTGTGTATCTTGTGTGATGTGACTGTTGGCAGACTAATTTCCCTCCGAGGATAAATAAAGTTTTATCGTATCGTATTGTAGAACTGCTCCTCAGGCCACTTCTTCCTGCAAAGGGCAGTGTACCACATCTCCAGAAGTAGCTCACAACAGCAGCAAATATTTTTAAACATATGGATGAGAGCTTGCGACTCAGCATGTTCAGGGAACTATCTGCTTACATTGCCATCTCTTTACTCAAGCTCACCATTTTACACTCCCTTAACTTAGTCTCAACAGCTTGGAGTGTCATCATGCGCACGTTACAATAATTTACGTCAACAGAAATGGAAAAAAATCCACATACACTCAGAGGGAGGCACTGCGATCCATTGTACCACTGTCCATTAGCCAAACCCTCAACTCTCAGTTGTCCAACCTCTCCAATGATCTACAGGTTATTCCTGGGTAACAAGCTGATTCTATTTCTGCAGATGTTCATAAATCGCTATTGCCCATAGATCAGAAAAAGCACAAAATGACTCGACAGTTGCACAATCACTCAATATCTCCACATTGTTGTAATGAATGGCAACAAAAACACATAAGACCAATGAGAAGAAACAATTATAAATGGAGTGAGAGAGAGCTAACTCTGCCAATAACTATTGTCTTGAGGGTGCAACAGAGATCAAGAAATATTCTGATCTCAATTTATGATGTTGATCTTGAATGGAATTACTATTTCCGCCTGTGTTCTCTATCTCACTCTAATAACAAATAAGCATGATATCACTCTGATATCACCAGCAGTCCTGGTTGTTCCATTTTAACCACAGATTCTCCAATCTAGTTGTCAACATGATAGTCTTCACTTGAAAAGGCCACAAAGCTTCTTGTTTTCGTGGAAAATTGTTATGCCTTTTTCTAACTGAAGATGGTCAAATTCTGAAATCCCCCTGTGAAAGGAGGAGCTGGTGAGTGTATTTTTGAAAATGTAATACTGCCAGCCACATCAGCCACTGCATGGCTTTATTCCTCACTGCAACAGAGGCCAAGTCAGTGGATGTAGTCAGGGCTGTAGAGGCCAAGTTAGTGGATATTTTTGAAGCAGAGATTGATAGATTAGTACAGGTATCAGGGGTTATGGGGAGAAGGCAGGAGAATGGTGTTAGGAGGGAGAGATAGATCCGCCATGGTTGAATGGCGGAGTAGACTTGCTGAGCCAAATGGCCTAATTCTATTCCTATTCCTTATGACCTTATGATAACAGAGCACCATGAACAAAATCTAACTTTGTCATCAAAGAAAACTTCCAATAACATAGGTTTCTTCTCTATAACCTATTTTACAATTGCACAAGAGAAAACTTGGTGTGAAATTAGAAGAGAGTTTCTCAAGTTAGGGCAAGTGGATGACTCACCTCCTTGCTGAGTTTTAACCTGTATCTCAGGTGAATGTGGTCCATCTCCAACAGAAGTGAAAGCCAGGACACGTACGGTGTAGGTCGCCTCTGGGGTGAGGTTTGCAATTGTTGTCAGCATGCTGTCATCAACGTTGTGCTTCTGCCAGTTGTTAATGTGTTGGTCGGGATCCATAGTGTAATAAACTCTGTATCCGCGGATCTGCCCATTGGCCTCCTCCGGCTCCTCCCACTGAATCAACATGGTGGTGGTGCTCAGCATCCGTGCCTGCACAGACCGAGGGGGGCTGGAAGGAGCCTGCTCACCTGTTCGCGTCTCCACCGTTTCGCTCGGTGGCCCTTGTCCAATATTGTTCACCGCGATAACTCTGAATTCATAATCTGAGTAAGGGCTCAGTCCTCCAACACTGTATCTCGTTGTAGCTACGCCATCGATCTCCTCAAACGGCCCTTCTGAATGCTTGGGCTTGTGCTGCACGATATAGTGAGCCACAGGCTCTGGGTTTCCTGAGTCCCAAGTCAATGTGACACTCGTCGCTGTGGTTTCAGTTACAAATGGAGTGCCTGGAGGTTTCGGCAAAGCTGCAGATAAAAGCATGATGTAAGCACACCCTTAAATAGATCTGCAGACGTGTGACCTTTGCATTGACACAGTTACAATCACCCCAAAGTCTTTAATATTGGAAATTTAATTATGACATTTCCTTATTATCTATGTATATTATTAAAATGATTGGCAACGTTTGACCAGAATATATTGGAAATGACAAGAGTGAGATTTTGAAAAATATTTGGATTGATGATCCCAAGGATTTATCTAGTCATTTTATGGCAGTAATTAATCTACCCATTTCAAAATGTATTATTTTTGTTCCAATATCCCAAGAATACAATTCACAATTGGATGATGGATCATGGAAAAGCCATGCATCATTAAATACAACACATTTTTTAGCAAATTTACTGGTCCACGGTAGTTTTTGTAAATATTATTCACCTTTAACAGTGACTTCTGAAAATGCCTCTATAACTCCGAGTGTCGACATGGCCACACAGGTGTAATTGGCAGACTCCCTGACATTGTTGAGCTCTAGCACGTTACGTCCGATCGGCATGTCGTCTTCAGGAGTCAAGTCTTCTGCACCCAGCATCCACTTCACATAAGGCATTGGGGAGCCCACGGCGACGCAGGTGATATTTACACTTCCACCGGGCATAATCTCGTGGCTTGTCGGAGGGATAGAAAATCTTGGTGGAACACGCCGAACTACAACAAAACACAAAAAGGTAACAACATGTACAAAAACAAGCATTTTTTCCACACACTGAAAGCATGACATGCATTCTACAAAACATCTGTCCCAACACAGAACTATATTACACATTTGACTTTAAACATAAACCAGTAAAAAAATATATTTTAATAGAATTTTTCAATTATGTTTGCATCAGTTCTATTTGTACATCAATTTAGATCAACCCTATAAGTTTCCCACATTGGACTAAACTACAGACTAACATTACACATACACCATGCACAGATATATTAATAAATACACACGGAAGAAAGAATTGGAGGATCAACACCATGCTTGAGTTGAGTACAAAACCAACTTCAATGCTGCGTACTTCCAGTTGATGTGAGTTAATGTGCTTGACCACATTGTCACATCAAACCCCTGGTACACGTCATCTACAGTACATTGAAAGTGCAACTCATTTGCTTTCAGACTCAGTCAAAGTGGATGCAGCCTCAAGACCTCACACTAACATATAAACATATAGTTACATTTGAAAACAAGGCAAAGCTTGTTACTTTAACTGGGTCAAGTCATGCAAGCAAGCATACGGTTGGTTGACTGGAGTTCACCACCATGCTGAAGACAATTATAAAAGGACAACAAAATATAGAAACAAAATGATTTTTTTTTGAAAAAGACATTGAATGTAAAATCCAAGATCCATAGGGTGGGGTGGGAGGAGAAAAAAATAGGAAGGAACTGAGCAGGAGCATATTAGAATATGCTGCTATTGTGGTATTATACCTTAAATCCAGGGAAGGGAAAGCCAGTTTAAGAAGCAAGGTTTCACAGACAGCATTCAAAGCAAACTATGCATTTACATTAGGCAGTAGATGCAATAACTGGGTTATTTGCACTCAGTGTTACTGCAAATAAGTAATGTAGTCAATAAGATAATTAGCGCACAAGCACATTTACAAGACTGGACCATACACAAGACTCAAAGTTTAATAAAGCTTTGTTTTATCAGTGCTCCTGCTTGGTATATTCAACAAGCGCTGCTTAAATGCCTGTGCTGTCCCTTCGATTTTGGTTACACAGGCAACATTTCAGTTGGAGACTGCCTTGTAATCCACTGGCCTAGGCCAAGAATAAAGTTCAAAGCAGACAAAGTATTCAAAAGAAACCTATGCACATAAGTGTGCAGTTAAAGTATTTGCTGTAATTCTCTCCCCAGATTGGTTTATTCTATAATATGCACAAGCTGTTTTCGAAAATGTGCTGCAAGGCTATTTTTTGTAGTGACCCATTATGACCTTGTGAGCAATGATGGCTGGTAGCATGGGTAAAGGAGCAAGCAATCTTTAGACAGAGAGAATATGCTACAATAAAAGCAGGAAGCAGCCAATATTAATATAGATTTTGCATTACGAGACACTTTAATTATTTTCCTTGGAAAACAGAAACTGAACCAGAAGAGGTATATTTTATTCATGCTTTGGAAAGCTTTGTACTACGAAGCACAACACTCCATATTTGGTAGGTCTCCCTGAGCAACAGGCATCAGTGAGAATCAAGGAGCAGGAACACTGACCGATTTAGCAGGTCACAGCTGGCCATGCATCCCAATGCACATCACCATCCAACATGCACCTCTGTTTGATGTCATAGCTCACAAGCACCAACAGCCAAAACCAAAAGCTTCATATAAGACATAACATTAATCAAAGGCCACAATGCAGCTACATTCATTTCAGATTTTTTTTTTCTTGTTATTTCAATCAATATTTCTTAAGGTGGGTAAAAAGTAAAAAACACACCAACCTTCTCGCAGCTCTGAGGGATGTAGGGGGTTTGATGCAGAACACAATGAAATGAGGAAAGGAGAAAAACAAGGGAAACACAGAGAGAGTAAAAAGGCCGTATAAAGGCTTTTAACTGCTACTAGTACATGTTATCCTGCTCTGATCAAGCCTTCCTACCTCAACTTCAATAAATCACCATTTGTTTGACTTTAGGATGGTGCCCACTAACTACAAATACCATCATATTGATATTTTCAGTCCATTTGATGCAACAAACAATTTAATCTCCCTAATGCTACAGAGGGTTTATGCCATTATCGAGAAGTCAAGATCACTTGGCTTTCTGGATAGTTTGCAATCATAAAACCCTCCACTTTTTCAAGGCAGAACAGGAAAAAGAAAAAAAAGCAGTGGGGAAGTAATCCAAGAAGAAGCTAGTTTCAGCAGGGAGCACCAACACTGCAGTAATGAGCTTAAAGCTGGTACATTCATTCTGAATTTTTCATCATCCACATGGTAATGGAATCATATAGTTTTTAAATTATCTGCTAAATAATTTTCAGGTATACCAGTCAAGAAGAAAATAAATACAAAAAAAAAGTGTTTTCTGGGATTCGACTCATGGATCTGCCCCAAGCTGTGAGCAGAGAGATGCCCAGGATGAATGTGAGCAGATTGGACTTGAGTGTACAGTTTACATAAGTGTACAGGGTAAAGTCATGTTCTTTCATTGTGGTACACTCTCTCTTCCTTGAGATAATTCAGGTGAAAACAAGACAGCTTTCAAACTCAGTTAATTACTGGAGTGCCAGGGGTTTGCAGGTTTCTCTGTAGTTTATCACGAAGGAAAAGAAAAAAAGAATCAATTGTGCTCTGCTGATTTTTAGTCAGGAAGCTAGTGTCTACACACAGTCTCTCCAC
Source organism: Raja brachyura (assembly GCA_963514005.1). The sequence continues at coordinate 90,941,230 of OY740783.1, forward strand.
CCCATGCATCTCACAATATAAGTGCATTCACACACATATCCCCAGTGCTTGGAATCAATTATTAATGATTAGTAGCACACCAAGCAATCAAGTTAACTGAAACAAAATTATCAAAATAACATAAATATAAAGCACAGATTTAAAATTAATACAAGAAAAAAGAAGTAAAAATATAAAAAATATATATACTTACAAACCCAACTCACGGGATAGATTGGGCTCAAGTGCGTTGCTTTTTAACTCAATGCAATTTCTAATTGTATTTTTTTTTCCACTACTTAGTCCTTCTGTTATCTAGTGCAATAGCTATTTACATTTATTTAGAAATGCTCCCAATGCCCTGAGCCTTTGTGAATAGTGGATGCCAGGGTGTTATTGTTCCCTACCTCTCACATATAGATTGGCAGGGGCAGAATAACGTGTACCAGCACTGTTTGTTGCCACGCACTCATATTTCCCTTGGTCCGACTCTTCGCTGTTCTCGATTTGGAGGGCACCTGCATGGTAGAGAGAAAACAAAAATGTGCACAGAAACCTGTTAGAGAACGCCTTGCCAATTCAGCTTCTTTATTCACTCATTCAAATCCTTTCAACATCATGAAAGGACTTGTGTGCGAAGCTCCATTCAGCGTCGAGTCATTGCTTTGCTAAGGTGAACAGACAGAGTGGATGTGATGGGTAAGTTAGTGAAGGACGGATTTCACACCATCAAAACCAGCAGGAGAATTTTTTTGTTTTTTTGAAATGACTTTTCACAACGAAATCCTGCTCTGGGCAATTCACTGGTCAATGGATGGGCGAGATTGCTTCAAAGGAGCATGGCTTTTGTATAAAGTAAAAGAGTTAATGTTAAAAAAGTCACCACAAAGATTCGAAATTGTTGAAAAAGGCAGACACGTTTCTCAAGAAACATTTTCTTCAGTCAAAAATGTGCAGCAAAAACACAAAAAGCTGCTCAAAGTGAAAAAAAGAATTTTGGTTAGTTAGGCATAATCTCTCAAAATACCGTTTCAAAAGACCTTTTAAAAAGTAACTCTTGCTATACATGCAACCTTGTAGGACATAAATGTAATTATGGTGCAACTTACAATCTTTCAGACCCTTTTGCTGAAAAATAAAAATACATAAGAGTAAATTGGATCAGTAAAGAAAAATTCACACTTCGTCTCATTGTAAAATGGTGGCCCATGTCAATTGGAAAGAGAAACCAACCTCTGGCGTCGACCCGATTGGGCCCCAAGACACGAAAAAATCCACCAGTGGGATTAGTATTTGAGTGTCTGCCCACAAAATGCAAGACAAAATATCCAAAATTATTGTCTGAGCTTACGCAATGTGTTAAAAAGGAAAAAAAAAGCCCAGCGCTGCCATCTTCACCGCACATCAAAATGTTCACAGGGTGCCTCCGGCTTGTGAGTCTTGAAGAAGTTGGTTGCTTGAAAAACTCGAACTCGCAAATCCGTGAAAAAGTTTTTTGAAAAGAAAAAAAAGTGTATCTGGATAAGGAAAGTGTGAAAAGTGCTGGTTTGAAGAAGGGAAAAAGAAAAAGTGAAGAAAAATGACAAATCTCAGTCCTTGAGGGGAGGGTAAAAAGGTGACAAAAAAAATAATTATTCCAGGTCTTTTGCAGATGCTCCACACTTCACGTGACCTCACGCTCAAGATCAAGTACAGCTATGCAGGTCATGTTTGAGAAAGGGAAGGGGGGGTTACCCTGAGTTTGTAATAGTACAAAAAGAGGGACAAATTATACGCTGTGACTGGATATGGACAAAGGACAATGATATGCAGTATCTAAGCATATCAAAAATAAAATCCTTTACATCCAAAGCAAATAAAACAGACACAACAGGAACATCATTGAACAGAAAACAAAGTGGACAAAGCAAAACAGGAAAGAATGGACATCTTTACGTGACAAACATGAGAGGTATGAAAGGACAGAAGAAATGAGAAGGATCAATTCTGTGAACGTTAGTTCAGCATTCTTACCTCGTATTGGCGTACCACCTGGGTGGATAATATGAATGCAAATAAGATTAGAAAGAAGAAGCATTAGTACGAGAAGAAGGAGGCTAGGGCTTTGGAAGATAAAATCAAATTAGGTTTACAGAATAAAGGTCTAGAAAGAAGCTGAATTACTGTATTGGTAAACAGGATAATATTAGATAGTATAAGGTTAGTAAAGCAAGTTGTACCATAAAAACAATGTCCACTTTCGGCGACATTGTTGCTACCAGAGCAGAAATTGACTGTGAATTCTTAGGAGATTGGTCACATGTTTGACAGACTTGAACCCTTAACATATTTATAACTGTTTAAGCAAATATCGTAAACACTGTAGGCTTGGCGGATATAAATACTACCATTTAGGTTGGATTATGTCATCTACTCAACTACATCTAAGTGAAGTTTGTGTATCGATTTTTTTTAGACAGGTGTATCTTACAGCTGATAGAACTTTTTTTTGTGGAAGTGTGTGCCACTACGAAGAGATCCAGTGACTACACTAACTGTTAGTAAAATGCATGCCATGCATTTTAATCTGAACATGGAAAATTAGTGGGGGTGAAGTGCGCTTCAGAACTAAGCACTTACCAAAGGATTCTGGAGATTTAATACGGAAAGAAGAAAGACAGCATAAAAATATTATTATATTCCTTATAATTTGGCACAAGTTTTCAGAATTAATGCTTTAAAACTATATCATCTACTTGACAGGTGAAAATTAATCTAAATTCACATTAACAGGTTAATTTACACAATTCTGCCGACAACAAGCAAAGAGGCAGTTAACAAGACGACTTAAACATCACAGGACAGGTCAAAGCTGAGAATCCTGGAACACATGTGTTCAAAACATCTCAGTATAGAAAGATATAGTTACTAACGTGAATGTAAACAGGTTATTACAGACTACCAGTGGCCACTAGCAAATGTTTAAGCATGTTACTTAATAAATTTAGGATCAGATAAAGCTCATCTACTTGCTACAGCAAAATAAGAAACTCGGGAATGCAGGTAAAGAATATTAAAGGGTTTCAAAAGGAGTGCCATGGTCAAAGGTAGCAGAAAAAGCTAAAGTCTACATGAAAAGCAGGCTTCTGTAGATCCTGATATTTAGTCTGGAAGGCTTTAGTGCACAAACACTACTGTGGCTAAAAGGAAAAATGCTTCAGAATCAAAAATCAAACACCAACTTTAGTCAGTTCCAAAGATCCCATTGTATATCCAGAAATGGAAAAAAGTACTGTACACTTTGTCAATGAAATGGAACAAAACAACCGTCTATTTTTTGTTAGGTTAAAAATGCAGAGAAGATAGAACAAAATACAGTTTGTTAATTTTAGTTTTTTAGTCTGAAGATTGGTTTTAAAAGATTTAAAACCATTTGATTCTCCTTGCAATTCTGAATGAAGCCCAATGTTTTCCAACTTAATTAGTTTTTTAAAAAAAATAAAGGAAACAGAAAGAGAAAAATGGATCTGTTAAGTACTGCTGAAAGCAGTTTTAAAAAAACATCAAAAATACAGTCACAGCAGTGAGCAATATGGAATTAACAGAAGCTGCACACACAGACACGGGAGCAAGCTATGGCAACATCACACACATGGACAATACACCAAAGTACACGTAAAAAAGATCGGAAATAAAAAAAATTTACCTAGAAAACAATCTACCACGTGATAACAGAAACAGAAACAAGACCCTACCTGACCGTAGCTGTTTGATGCGTCCATTAGTGCTGCTTGTATCAACAGGCAGGAAGTCTTTGAACCAAGTAATTTCAGGGTCTGGATTACCACTTGCCGCACACAGCATGGTGGCTGTGCGTGTTCGCTCAACCACCTTCAACTGAGGGCCCATGTCTATCGTGGGATAACCTACAGGAAGCTGATCCTCTGAAAGAAAGGACAGCAGTGGAAACACACAGAGGAAATCAGTTAAAACATTTTTTTACGAGGCCGCCAACGAGATCTAGTCAATGGAGAATAACATAACCTCAGTTCAATTCTTGAATCATCCACACAACAAAATTAACTGATGAGCATCATCACTGAAAACATAGAAAATAGGTGCAGGAGTAGGCCATTTAGCCCTTTGAGCTAGCACAACCATTCAGTATGATCATGGGTGATCAGTCCCTTACCCTGTGCACCCACCCTTCCACTTAGACTCATAACATTTAATACTACTACAAAGATAAATAATGTGTGCCGATTTAAAACAGCAAAGCAAGTTGCAGCGTGTATATATAATCAAGTTTCCTACTCATACATTAATGATTCTGATTGAATACATACACATTGGTTCTATACACTGAAAAATAATTTTGATTTCAACACTGCTGAATATAGTAATTAATATTATTACACAAGTAGCCATCAAACAATTGTAAAATGCCTAATTTAATATGTATGGATATTTAGCTGCTAAACCTGAATGAGTTTCATCAGGTTTTTTTCCCCAGCTGGTTATCTCACAGAAACAGTTTAAATCCACCAGCCCAGCTCTGTTATCCCTGTTACAGCTGTCCAACCGATGGACAGTCTCAGAGCCCAAGGTCATCTATTCATCATTGCCCATGCTCCACCTCCAAAATCTCTCCCCCAGGCGGGTGAGACTGCCCTGGCTTGGGTCCATTCTAACGGACACATGTTCTGCATTACTGACTACTGAGCTCCCAAGGATTATTGTTCAGTCTCTTCCAAATTGCCATCTACAGTCTCCTGCCTGGGACCACATCCAAAGACGGGAGGGTTAAATCCCACACGTATATTGATGACACCCACCTCGGACCTCCAAGTCACTGCAAGTTTCTTGTAGTAGCGTGATGAATTAATAGCGTTTAATTGTCATGTTCACTGGCACCAGAACAATGGAAATCTTACTTGTTGCAGCTTTACACAATATAACAATTAAACATACCAAAACAATAACACAATATATTATCAGTTTTAATCGATGACTAGACTGCAAGCTGCAGTATACAGTGAGATCTTATATGAAGCCCCTACTAGTTTGATGCTGAGGTAGGGTTGTGGTTTAGGGTTGTGCAGGGTGACACAAGAACCTGATGACTGAAGAGAAGAAGCCAAGATTCAAGAGTGTTTTATTGTCATATGTCCCAGGTAGAACAATAACATTCTTACTTGCTGCAGCACAACAGATTATGTAATATGGAATAAATAATATAGCAAAAACTCAGAAAAAACAAACAAAAAGCAATAACAGTGCAATAATAATAATAATAATAATTATAAGTCTATCGTAGTTCATAGCTTATGAGGTTGTAGTGTTTAATAGCCTGATGACTGTAGGGAAGAAGCTGTTCCTGAAACTGGACGTTACAGTTCTCAGGCTCCTGTACCATCTTCCCGATGGCAGTGGTGAGATGAGCGTGTGGCCAGGATGGTGTGGGTCTTTGATGATGTTGCCTGCGTTTTTAAGGCAGAGACTACAATAGATCCCTTGGATGGTGAAGAGGTCAGAGCCAGTGATGGCCTGGGCAGTTTTTTTCGACTTTTTGCAGTCTTTTCCGCTCCTGGACGTTCAAGTTGTCAAACAAGGCCACAGTCAGTATGGTCTCTACTGTGCACCTGTAGAAGTTCAAGAGAATCCTCTTTGACATACTGAATCTCCATAATCCTCTCAGGAAGTAGAGGCGCTTGAACCAAGATCATTTGGTCATTTCAGACATTTGGTCATGAAGAAGGGTCTCGACCGGAAACGTCACCTATTCCTTTTCTCCAGAGATGCTGCCTGTCTCGCTGAGTTGCTCCAGCATTTTGTGTCCATCCTTAGCATGGTCTCAGTATTCAAGTGGGATGCGTTTCAATGTGAACATTGTAATTGTCACCTCCAAATTTTGTACGTAAATAAGATATTTTGTATTTAAACACAGAACTTAAAATGTACTTTAAACTGGATATATACTTGAAAAAGGATGGATCTGCAAGATTATTTGGAATGAAACTAATTGAATACTTCATTGCAGACCAAACACAACCCACAATGAACCGAATGGTTTCTTTCTGTTTTGATATTATGTCAACTACAAGCAATGCAAGGTGTCTACTCGAAAAGGCTCTCACATACTCTCCCTGGGTTACCTGCAGATCTCCTCCTGTGATATTGAACCTACACTGCAACCAAATGATCAAATAAACAGAGATGCCATCAATTTATAAATTTATAGAAAATGCTAATTTATTGGTGTAAAACAAACGAGAAAGAAGATCTTGATCTTGAGACATGATTCAATTGTATTGAGAAAGAAAACAACCTCAAAATTAAACTACCTGGGAAAATGAATGCGTTTAGAAGATGTAAAAAAATGTCAAATACATGTTTTATTTAGGCTGTTGCTTTACTGAGATGTCTGAAGATATTATTAGGTTTCATGGCGAATTAGTAACTTCTTTTTCAACAATTTACATATTTATTAACCTTCACTAAGCCTTCGAATTGCAGACGGAAGGAAGGCCTGAGGCCACGATATCATGGCATCTGGAGCAATATGAAAAGGAATTATACTCTTATTACACTCTGAGACAGGATCCTGATCCAAAATGTTGTCTGTCCATCCCCTCCACACATGCTGCCTGACCCACTGAGATCCTCCAACATTTTTTTCTTTTGTCCAAGATACAAGCATCTGCAGTTTCTTCTAAGTCACCACCTCTCACTTATCTGGATCAAATTCCATTTGGTCTTTTATTGCCCACATGACAGGACTATTCTCCAGCCGTCTGGAGCTGTCACCCTCATGGTCAAGTAGACACCAGGTTTTTGTCCTTCAGTCATCCTCTACATTTACACCTAAATAATTCATATATATCAGGGAGAGCAAGGGATCGAGTTGTGAGTCTTGTGCAAGCCCACCGTAATCAAGGTTCCAATCACAAATAACATCTAGCACACTTTTCTTCCTGCAAGCGAATACAATTACAACTTTTAAACGCCATTTTAATGGAAGGTTTACGAGGGATATGCGCCAAATGCAGGCACACGGGTCTAGCACAGTACGCCACTTGGTTAGCATCAACAAGGTAAACTTTGTTTGGCGGTGGTACAGAGGTGCAACGGTAGTCGCTGCTTTACAGAGCCAGAGATCCTGGTTGGAGCCTGGTTGCAGTCTGTATGGAGTTTGTACATTTTCAGTGTGACAGCATCTGATTTTCTGGATGCTCCGGTTCCTCTATATTCCAAAGACTTACAGGTTTGTAGGTTAATTGGCTTCTGTAAATTGTCCCCAGTGTGCAAAAGTGGGACAACATAGAACTAGTGTGCGGGTGATCATTGGTCAGTGGGCTGATGGGCCTGTTACCACGCTGTATCTCTAAACATCTAAACCCAAGGGGAAGTTTCTGAGCAGTATAGATGAATCATTTTATGACTGGTGTAAATGGGCGATTAATGGTCAACACGGGCTAGATGGGACTGTATCGGTGCTGTATGACTTTACAATATTTCAGAAAGTGTAGCTCTCCCTTTGTGCTGCACCATACACCATTTCTATTTTTTTGTACCTTGAATTTTAATCAGGACTTGAACCTATAAACCTCTGACAAAGTTGTGAAAGTTTATCATCTGAGCCATGATCAGCTGCAGTGAAATATTTATTTCAGTATTCAGGTAACCGCATGAAGAAAGCTTCATGTAAAGGTTTCAGCCACTGTGCAAACGAGAAAGGATTTTTGGAAACCATGTGGCAAGATTATCCAATGTCAGACTGGTACAGTTTTACCAGCAGAAAGCAAAATGATACTTTGAATTTTTGAGGATATCTATAACATTACGCCAGAGATAAGATCAATCGGTTCAGTAGCTACAAGGTCCAATCCGGAAATGAATTCTAAAATGAGATAAACAATGCTTGGATATGAGGTCCTGAAAAGAAAGCACTGTTTAACTGAATTTCTAGGTCAAATCCTTTCTCTCTGAGAGGGCAATTAAATCATACATCCCAATGAAGAATTATCAACCTTTTTTATTGAGGTTTAAAGCATGATATGGATGGAAGCTGCTGTTACGCTCATTTCTACCATTCTGTATAAATAAGGTGCACAAATGCAAAAAAACAGTTTAAAAAAATAAGTAGACCCTAAGATACTTGCATTAGGCCATGGGAGCGATAAGTATCTGGCACTTTGAAATTAATGGGCCAATACCCATCTTTGAAATTCATGGATTAACATCTCACATGGTAAGGGTCAAAGTAACCTTGCAGCATTAAATGCTTGTCTGTCACTGTTGGCAGCAATGACCTTGCTGAAGCAATTTCCTCCCGTTAGACATTACTTTAATTGATAATTGGCAGGAATGAGGTGATGTTGAATTACAGAACATGTGCCTGTGCTGGGGCAGCAGAGTAGCGTTGTGGTAAAGTTGCTGCCTTGCTGACTCTGGGTACTGTCTGTACACAGTTGGTACGTTCTCCCTGTGACTGCGTGGGCTTTTTCTGGGTGATCCGGTTTCCACCCATATTCCACAGATATACAAGTTTGTAAGATAATTGGCTTTAGTAATATTTTCATTGTCACCAATGTGTCGGATACTGTTAGCAAACGGGCTGATCGCTGGTCGGGGCGGACTTGTTGAGCCGAAGAGCCAGTTTCTGTGTTGTATCTGTAAACTAAACTAAAACTAAACTACAAGGAGGCAGGAGGTGAAAGGAGAGCAAAACTATTAGAATTTAAAGCAATTTAAAGTTTGTTCAGTAACTGTATGGTACAAGTTTATTATCTTATTATGCTGTGGAATAAGATCCACAGATGGAAACAGGTAGGTAAAAATATCTTGAAAGATTTGAACAAGCTAATGTGAAATTGTATTTATTCATCAGTGACTTCCCAACCTCTGAACTGCAGTGCAGAAGTAAATTGTTGGTTCAGCTGAGCTCCCTCCCTTCCTGGACTCAGCACTGAATGCAGCAGCAGTTCAGTATCGCACTGAGACAAAGGATCTGATGCGCTTTGTATCGGGCCCCTTAGTGTTACATTAGCAAGGCTGATATGTCCAGGACTGACCTGTTCCAGCGTGGAAACAGGGCCTTGGCCGCGCCGACCAGCCGTCACCCCACACATTAACACTATCCTACACATACGCGGGACAATTTACACATGCACCAAGCCAATTAACCTGCATACCTGTACGTCTGTGGCATGTGGGAGGAAACTGAATATCTCGGAGAAAACCCAAATGTTCACGGGGAGAACATACAAACTCCGTACAGACAGCACCCATAGTTGGGATCAAACTCAGGTCCCGGACACTGCAAACACTATTAAGCAGCAACTCTACCGCTGTGCCCTGGTTTAGCCCTCACCAATCATTTAAAACAAAAGTGAAACTGAGTGATTCTTTCTCCTTTTAAAAATTAATATTCTGCATTAATGCTAATGTGGGGATCATGACAGAAGCCTCCTCGTGGCGATCTGTGGAAAAGACGACAACAATGCACTCTGTGATGTGTCGGGCGACCAATTCTGTCAACATGTTGAACGAAAACAGAAGCCAACAGCGAGCTAAACGTCATCTGGCACACGAGCGAGTGATGTTAATAAGTTTAGTTTAGTTTAGTTTATTGTCACTTGTACAGGGGTACAGTGAAACCATTTTTTTAATTAGTTAAATACACTCAAATGTTCGTAAATGTCTTCAAGAATCAATTACATACTTTGTACACAAGAGTGTAAAAAGCCTTTGGCTGCCTGAGCCATCAAAATTCATTAGACAGTCTGGAACTGGGCAGAGCAACAGATTCTGTGCCCGAGGTAGAACCACTACTCACAAACAGCTCTGCTTCACTTCTTGGTTGAGACAGGCCATATTTAGTCTGAAGATGGGTCTCAACCTGAAACGTCACCAATTCATTCTCTCCAGAGATGCTGCCTGTCTCGCTGAGTTACTCCAGCATTTTGTGTCTATCTTCGGTTTAAACCAGCATCTGCAGCTTCTTTTTTCAAAATCACGTTTAGTTTAGTTTATAGATACTGTGCAGAAACAGGCCCTTCGGCCCACCGAGTCCGCGCCGACCAGCGATCCCCATACACTAACACTACCCCACACACTAGGGATAATTTACAATTTTTACCAAAGCCAATTAACCTACAAACCTCTACATATTTGGAGTGTTTGAGGAAACCGGAGCACCCAAAGAAAACCTATGCAGTCACATGGAAACTTCATACAGACAGCACCCATAGTCAAGATCGAACCTAGATCTCTGGCGCTGTAAGGCAGGAACTCTACCTCTGCTCCACCGCTCCCTTGGAGCTGTATAGCTACAATATATAAATGGAATTGAATTACCCATGGCAGGCAAACCTCAGTTGCAGATTGGGTCAGGCACAATCCAGTACACTAAAAGAATATTTGAAAGCAGCGCTGTTTAATGTGGAACTGACCACAAGCAAATTAACAGTGCTGTGGGGTAAAGAAATCAGACTTGAGTCTCCCTCCCACATTGTCTCTGTCACGCTGATAAACCAAGCACAAAGCATGCAGTAAAGGCCCATGCTGTTGCATGATTGAAATATGTACATTAATTTAAAGATACATAATGGAAACAGGCCCTTCTGCCTACCAAACCCATGCCAACCATCAATCACCCGTTCACACTAGTTCTATGTTATTCTGCATTCTAATCCAATCCCTACACATGAGGAGCAATTTACAGATGGCAGTTGACCTACATACCCACACTTTTTTTGGGGTGTTGGGAGGAAACCGGTGCACCAAGTAGAAACCCATGCAGTAAAGGGAGAACGCGCAAACTTCACATAGAGAGCACTCGATGCCAGGATCGAACCCGGGTCCCTGGTGATGCCACTGTGCCACCCATAAGCTTTTCACCCCAATAAATAAGGTATAGTTCATTCAACACTTTCAAGATATAAATGTTTCTGATGCCTCTGCATGAATTTGTGGCCAATGTAGCATTTAATGAGAAACACAGGGCTGGACCCTACAACTTCTTATTTGTCCACTTATAAAGATCTATATCCAAACTCTATCATCCAAAATCCCATCTATCATAGATAATAATGATGAATTGGATGGGCATCTACTGCTTTCCTTAAGATGGAGATACCACCCTTTCATCCATCAGACACTGGATCACATTTAGAATGAAAAGTTCTGTCTATGTTCAAAAGCAAAAACTACTATCAGTGGAATTGAAAATCCACGGGACCAATGTATGATTAGACCTTAGACATTTGTCTGAAACAATTGCATTGTTTCTTGAAACAAGATATTTCCATTTCCTACACTAGTTGTCCTTTTATTTTCTTGAAGGATAAGATGAATATATGTATATATCTATATTTATATATAAAACATGCGTGTGTGCATGCGTGCGTGTGTGTGTATACACATGCTTGAATTATTAGCATTTCCACACCATGAGGTGTGATCATTGGGAAAAGAGTTGACAATGATCTGGACAATTCCCATAACTGATAGAGTTAAGCAGAGTTTTGCTCCTTCAGTCTGAGATTCATTCAAACACATTTCCCATATCCCATCGAGCAACAACCTCACCATTTCTAATCACACTTTAGAGAATGCTTCTGTGGCTGCGGCACTAAGTCATGAGGTGTGGAAAGGCTTTGCTTCAATTCAGCTCTTGCTTCCTTTAAACACAGAAAACTAAACTTCAACAGCTGAAGTTTGTACTTCATTCAGTACAAGCAATTGTAATGTTTCCCCAGACAGAATGCATTTATGGCCTTTCAATCACATTTACTTGCAATTTGTTCTGGTTGAAGCCATTGATGATATACTTATTTTCTTCTTCTATTCCCTTCTTTTGCATGCATTATGCTCTCACACAATGGAAATCACTCAAAATGACTTTGTTGGAAATACTCCCCTTTCAAGCACAGAGGGAACTCAATCCACTTCATGCCATTATCCCCGTGTCTCTCTCTACGCATGCTTTCACTCTCATTCAGTTGAAATATTAAAGGTCCATGGAGGCCAAGTTTAGTTTCAGTTGGGGAACAGACTTGCTTCTATCATAGCGGAAGCAGAAAAAAAAGCCAGTCCCAGTGAAGGGATCATTGTCAGGAATAGTAAGATTGAACGAGAACTTACCAGTTCGAAGGTTGATCTTTATTTTATGAGGAGTCGAAGTGAGGGATTTCGTGAAGAGCCCGCCGGCGCGCATGCTCGACATACTTCAAAGTAGCGGCGTGGAATCACAGAACCAACAATAGAAATGACTTCGCATAGTATGATTGAATTGACTAAGATTACCAGATGAAGGTGATTGAGGGTTGGGCGAGGAGGGCACGAAATCCCTCACTTCGACTCCTCATAAAATAAAGATCAACCTTCGAACTGGTAAGTTCTCGTTCAATCTTACTATTTCATTTCGGAGTCACGTGAGTGACTTCGTGAAGACTTCAAAGCTTCTGTGATTACACGCCCTGGACCACGTCCATGCTGACACACCACTACCAGGGATGGATGGGAGGAACAAACTTGCTCAATAGTTCATACTGCAAAACAAGAGCATATTTATTAATAACAAATCAAAAAACCCTCATGCGGGGACATCTCCACGTTCTTGACCTGCATTCAGCACGGCTTCTGCGAACTGTAGAGGAGCAGCAACAGGCTTGTTATAAAAACGCTGGAACACAGCTTCGTTCGCCCATCCTGCTGTGGCGAGAATTTGGTCCATGGGCACCTCCATGACCCTCGCCGCTGACGTCGATGCAGCCCTGGTGGAATGAGACTTGAACACATTAGTGTCGATACCTGACTTACCCAAGACGACTCGAAGCCACCTGGATATCGTCTGGACTGTCACTCGATGATGAGGTCTCTTATGAGTGACAAGCAGGTATCTCTCCATTCCTCTGATGCGTGCCGTCACCTTGACATAGTGGCGGATATGTGAGGCTAAACATAGCCTAGCATCTGCGGGGTATGCCGGGAACTTCAGCTGCAGCCCTGTGCACCCAGGTCTATGCTGCTTTAGTAGCTCGTCAATGAAAAAGACTACTTCTATAGGGGTAGATGTCATTCTGTCGACACGAAGTTTGTGTAGTGTCTGTACCCTCTGAGCTGAAGTCAGCGCTAGTAACATCACCAGCTTCATGGTGAGTTGGTCCAGTTGGAGCCCTTCCATGGGAGACCACGTCCTGAGCAGGGTTAATACGTCCCTGACATCCCAGGTGATATTATAGCGTGGTGTAGGCGGATTCATATTGAATATACCCCGCATGAGTCTGGACACTAGCCTGTTGGATCCTACCCCAATCTTGAGGTAGAATGATAGCGCACTTCTGGCGCTGTTGATGGCACTGTAACTTAAGTGTTCATCATGGTGCAACCCCGCGAGGAATTCCAGGACGTCGGTTATTGTCACGTCATCGTACGTGATGCGAGAGCGGCTGCAGTAGGCTTCCCACTTCTTAATATGCGAGCGGTATCTTCGCCTTGTGGACTCTCGACACGACGCCCCGATGGTATCCATGGTCCGAGCCGAGAGGCCGTATTGGACTAACGGCCTGTTCAGAACCTGCAAGCCAACAAATTTAAATAGCCATGGCAGGGATGTGGCTCCCCTGAGACAGGGTGAGTAACCAATTGTGGGCAACCCTTCAAAAGGACCCAAGGTTCGTTGAGCATGTCAAAGATCACCGGATACCAAGGCTGTGTGGGCCAGTCGGGTATAATAAGGATGCCCTTGGCAGCATCTGCCTGAATCTTTCGCAATACCCGACTGATGAGGCAAAACGGAGGGAAGGCATAGAAAAACCAATTCCCCCAGTCCAGCGAGAATGCATCTAGCGCTATTGCCCCAGGATCTGGTTCCCATGAAACGTAGGCTGGTACCTGATGGTTTAACCGTGACGCAAAAAGGTCAATGTCCGGTTTACCAAATTTGGCTGTGACTTTAGAAAAAATCTCAGGATGCAACATCCATTCAATATTGTCATTAAATTTGCGTGACCTGGTGTCCGCCACAGTATTAAGCTCACCTGGCAAATAGGTAGCTGAAATCCAAATGTCTCTTTGAACACACCAGAGCCAAATTGAGTTAGCCAATTTGTCACACGAAACTGACCTGGTACCACCCATATGGTTTAAATATGCCACAGCTGTGGTGTTGTCTATTTGGAGACGGACGTGTGCTCCAACAAGCTTGGAACAATATGCACGAAGTCCGTGGAATGCTGCCAGCAACTCCAAATAGTTAATCCCTTGAGTCAACAACATCGATGCCTCAAGGGTGTCCCATCTGCCCCCACAACTAGAGCAATTATCAGTAGCTCCCCAGCCATTGGAGCTTGCGTCAGTCTGTAAATATACCACCGGATTAGCCTCCCTAACAGGCTTAAATGAGTTGCTAATGTGACACACCCACCATTGCAACTCAGTTATCGCTTCGGACGGCAGCTGCATTGATCGATCATAATGACCAGCGTTCCGTTTTAACGCAATAATTTTAGCTCTTTGCAAATTCTGATAATGCAAAGGTCCATATCGTGCTGCCGGAAACAAAGCCACTAGCTTGCCAATTACTGTGGCTGTATGCCGAATCGATGGTATATTGGTGCCAATTAAATCTCTGCACACCTGAGTGACTTCCTCAATTTTGTTAATTGGTATAGTTATCCTCATGCTCATTGAGTTCACCGTGAACCCTAGGTAATTAATTACCTGGGCAGGGCAGAACTTCGATTTCTCTGGATGGACAATGAACCCTAATTGTTGAAATATATTGACAGCAGCTGCAACACCCTGTTCAGCCAATTGCAGGGTGTGGCCCACAATAAAGACATCATCTAAATAGGCCATAACTATATGATGTCGTTGTCTCAAATAAGCCATGATTGGCCTCACCAATTAGGTGAACAATCTAGGGGCTGTAGTGAGCCCATTAGGCAAAGCCTTATACTGCCAAAGTTGCCCCATCCAGATAAATTTCAAAAACCTTCTATCATATTTCTGGATGGATACTGAATAATATGCATCCCTTAAATCAATGCATGCCATAAAGCAGCCATGAGAAATCAATGATTTGGCTGTTTCAAACGTATCCATTTTAAAATGAGTATATGTTACAAACGTATTCAAACGGGTTAGATCAATAATGACATGACAGCCTCCATCCTTCTTAGGTCTAGTAAATATGTTCGAAACAAATTCAATTGGCTCATGCACCGTTTTCTCAATCACACCCTTCTGTTCCAGACTTAAAATTTCCTTATAACCTGCTGCCTGTTCTGCAGCAGACAATTTGAACGTACGACCAGGCATGTGCTGGGATGGAGGAAGGTCGCCATTAATAAACTCAATTTTATGCCCCTGAATATTCCGCAACACATACTCATCACCAGTAAAATTACCCCATGCACCCAAAAACAACCGTAAACGACCACCAACATGGGAAGTTAAACAGAGAGAAAAAAGAAAACCAGACCCCCCACCTCCGTGGTTACCGGCGGTCCTTGACACGTGTGGGTGGCCGAGGAGGTGCTGGGTTGGCTTGAGGGCGCGGCGTCTTCGATTTCCACAAAGGTCTCTGCCGACCCTGTCCTAAAAAAGACCCTTGGTGCTGGTTCTGGTGCTGTTGTCGTTGTGGAGCTAGAGGGTGAGTCCTCGTCGAGGCACTGGCCGACCCTCGTGAGCGAATGTATGGAGCTTTTGAGCCTGACGGTGTGGGGGCACGCTGAGAGCGCATGATCCCCACCGTTTTGGCTTGTTCGTCAAGCTCTTTGACTCTCTTCGAGAGATCCTCACCAAAGAGCTGACGGGCGGCGGCGGCGGCGGTGGTTTGCACAATCCTGCAAACTTCGGGTTGTCGAGCATGCGCGCCGGCGGGCTCTTCACGAAGTCACTCACGTGACTCCGAAATGAAATCTGTTGTTACGCCCTCTCTCTCACTCCCTCTCTATCTCTGACTGACAGTCCCCATTTTCTTGAAACTTTCACCTCATCCATACACCTAATTACATGTCCCTCATTAGTGGCAAATGCCAAAAACCAGTCAAGCCTTTTAAATCCTACATTTTTTGTAAAAGATCAGGGTCCATGTGGGAAAATGTTGCACCAACTCTATTACTATCTTAAATTTCAATCAATTATGCGATTGAGAAATGGAAATAAGAAATCAATATTCTGGAGATTCATTTGATGAATAAATTGGTCAGAAACTAGCCTGTCTGTTACAATATACCATCATTTCTCAAAGGATGAAAGGATGAAGGTTGAAAATATTACATTATTCACTGTGAAAAATCAAACTGCTTTTAAAAGGGATCCATCAATTGCCAAGCAATTCAGCTGCTTGCCATCCTTAAACTCATTTACAATGATAAAGACAAGCAGAATATGCAAATGCAATAATAGAAAGCAGAAGTGAATTATAGGGCAATTATATCATAAGTTATTTAAATGATGCAAAATTGAAAAGTTCACACAGCCATGTGCAACACAGACCAAATTAGCTGCTTAAACAAACTCACTGGCATTTATTTACCATTATTAAATCATGTGGTCTCATATCAGTGCTCTGCTCTGTTTATCAAGTTGGCGAATCTTAGAGTTTAGCTTAGTTTATTATTGTCACAGGTACAGTGAAAAGCTTTTTATTGCATGCTATCCAGTCAGCGACAAAATTAAACATGATTACAATCAAGCCGTCCACAGTGTACTGAAACAGGATAAAGGGAATAGCATTCATTGCAAGATGAAGTCCGTTGAAGATATTTCAAAGATACTCTAATGGCTCTAGGAACGGAGCAGGCTCTCCATTCTAGACTACCAGTTACGTCACCAAATGCCGAATAGCACTCCCCATTTTCCCCAGCAACAGCATCTCATAGTTACAGAGACTTAGAGTCATATAGCACGGAAACAGGCCTTTCGGCCCAACTTGCCCATGCCAATCAAGATACCTAAGCTACGCTGGTCCCACCTGCCATGTTTGGCCCATATCTCTCCAAATTCTTCATACCCATGCACCTGTCCAAATATCTTTAAAACATTCTTATGGTACCTGCCTCAATACCTCCTCTGGCAGCTCAGTCTATTTTCACAGTACCCACAGGTTCCTATTAAATCTTTTAAATCCCACCTTAAACCTATGCCTTCTGGTTCTTGTTTTCCTTACTCTGTGTAAAAGACTGTACATTCACCCTATCTATTCCCTTCACGATTTTATACATCTCCATAAGATCACCCCTCAGCCTCCTGCGCTCCAAGAAATAATGTTCTAGCCTGCCCAACCTCTCCCCTTAGCTCAAACCCACAATTCACGGTAATTTCATCATCAATCTTCTCTGCACTCTTTCCAGACATACTTCCTATAGCAGGGTGTCCAAAACTGAACAAAATCTCTAAATGTGGCCTTACCAACATGTTGTGCACTGTAACAGAATATCCCAACTTCTATATTTAATACCCTGATTGGTGAAGGCCATTGCACCAAAAGCCTACTTTGACCAGCCTATCTACCTGTAATGTCATTTTCATGGAATTATGTACCTGCACTCCTAGATGCCTCTGCTCTACAACACTCCCAGGGCCCTGCAATTTACTCTGAAGTTCCTGGCCTTGTTTGACTTCCCAAACTGCAAGATCTCACACTTATCTTGACTAAACTCCATTAACCATTCTTCAGCCCACTTGCCCAACTGATCAAGATCCTGCTGTAATTTGTGATAACCATCTTTGCGATCTACAATACCATCTACTTTAGTGTCATCTGCAAACCTTCTACATTATCATCCTAACCATTGATATAAACCACTACCAGCAATGGACTTGATTGACCCCTGAGGCATACCACTTGACACAGGCTTATGTCTAATGGAGTGCCTCAGGGATCAATCAAACTAGCATAAAAAATAATCTTCCACCATCATTGTCTGCTTCCTTTCATGAAGCCAATTCCATATCCAGTTGACCATCTCTCCCTGGTTCCCATGCGATCTAACCTTCCAGAGCAGCCTACCATGTGGAATCTTGTCAAATGCATTGCTGAAGTCCTGAAAGACAATGTCTATGGATGTGCCCTTGTGAAGCATTTTGGTTACTTCTTCGAAATCTCAAATTCGTAATGCATGTACAAATTGCATCTCCCATGTACAAAACCATGCTGACTATCCCAAATCAGCCTCTGTTCATCCAAATGCATATATATCTTTAGGCCTCAGAATCCTCCCCACTAACTTACCTACCACAGATGTTAGGTTCACTAGTCTATAGTCCCCAGGATTTTCCTTGCAGCTCTTCTTAAATAGAGGCACAGCATTTGCCGCCTTCCAGTCATGCGACACTTCACCCGTGTCAAATGATGATTCACATATCTTAACCAGGGCTTCTGCAATTTTTTCTCTAGCTTCCCATAGTGTCCTCGGATATGTCTGATCAGGCCGGGGAGACTTATCAACCTTTAAACGCCTTAGGACATCGATCGCATCGTGGTCTTTCTAGTTATGTAACCATGACAGCATCACTGCATAAGATAGAAATGACTGCACTTAAACCTGATAATCCCTCTTCGTGTGGTGGCCATGCAGCGATTATAATAGTAGAATTCCAGAGTAAATTGGTAAAATGATCTTATTTGGCACAATTAGGGCAGCACGATAAAAGTGCTTTGAGTGAAATCTTCAGAATACACCAGCTTGCTCAAAAATAAAACACCTACACTCAATTCAGTTCATACAGTTTAGTTTATTGTCACGTGTACTGAGGTATAGTGAAAACCTTTTGTTGCATGCTAACCGGTCAACAGAAAGACAATACATGCCTGTGCACAGGGTTAACAGATGTGAAGAGCTCTGGTTCAGACACAGACCAAGGTGTCTCCAATAAGAGTCTCAAGGATATCAAGAGTCTCAAGCGGGTTTATTTGTGAAATGCATTGGAACAATTAAATTCTTACTTGCTGCAACTGTACAGGCACATTAGAAGCAAAGCCCCCAATAGTCTAAGTAAACTAGACTAGAAGTACATAATGAAAACATAGCAGTGCAAAGCCCATAGTGGTCGGTAAGGTTGAGATGAGGTTGTGATTAGAGTTGTCCAAGGTGGTTCAAAAACCTGATGGTTGATGGACGAAGCTGTTCTTGTAACGGGAGATATTACAGTTCTCACTATATTGTACCTTATTCTCAATGATAGCAGCAAGCGGTGAGCGAGGTCAGCATGTTTTGTGCTTTCAATTATACTAACTGCTGTCTTGAGGCTGTGTTTCCTATAGATCCTTTCAATGGCGAGGAGGTCAATACCCATGATATTCACCGTTTTCTGCTGCTTACTTTATTCTTGAGCTTTCGAATTTCTAAACCAGGACATGATGCAATCAATTAATATGCTCTCCACTGCATACTTGTTGAAGTTTGATAGAGTACTTGGCAACATGCTGAATCTCCTCAGACTTCTGAGGAATTAGAGGCATTGATGAGCTTTCTTTGTGATTGCATCAGTGTGTTGTGTCTTTCAATTTGCTGAACCCAGATAAATGTAGATATGCCTGGTGACTTTGCATTCAAAGTACAGAACACCTCATGTTGATAATGATCAGAAGATCTAACTGTTATTGCATTTGAGCTGATTTCTTCAAAGTCTTCTGCAATGGACTGGCTCACAGGATATAATTTGAGCTATGTCCCTTCACTTAGAACATGAGCAGGTCTGCTTCTGACACTGAAACCTGCCGAACCCACTATTCACTTCCTCTCCAAGGTTTCCGTACATACTTTGCTCACTAAATGGTCCCAATCATGCACAACAGGCAATTTTACCCCACAATTCACAACAAAGCAGGCTAAAAAATAAACATGTTTTGAGACCAAAATGTGTTGCTGTTCCTTTGTTAAATATGTGAAGGGGATCTTTTGAAAAGATGTGTAGAGCAGCTTTCTATTAGGAGCATGCTTTTCCAAGATGTTTAAAACTTGAACGGCACGGTGGCACAGCGGTAAAGTTGCTGCCCAACAGCGCCAGAGACCTGGGTTCGATCCTGAGTATGGGTGCTGTCTGTACAGAGTTTGTACTTTCTCAATAGACAATAAACAATAGACAATGGGTACAGGAGGAGGCCATTCGGCCCTTCGAGCCAGCACCGCCGTTCAATGTGATCATGGCTGATCATCCCCAATCAGTACCCTGGTCATGCCTTCTCCCCATATCCCGTGACTCTGCTATTTTTAAGCGCCCTATCTAGCTCTCTCTTGAAAGCATCCAGAGAACCTGCCTCCTCCACCCTCTGAGGCAGAGAATTCCACAGACTCACCACTCTCTGTGAGAAAAAGTGTTTCGTCGTCTCCGTTCTAAATGGCTTACTCCTTATTCTCCTCGTGAGCTCAGGTTTTCTCGCACACTTTACAGGTTTTTAGGTTAATTGGCTTCTGTAATTGAAATTCCTTAGTGTGTAGGATAGTGTTAGTGTACTGATCAGCACGGGCTCGGTGGGGCAAAGGGTTTGTTGCTGTGCTGTATCTCTAAACTAAACTAAAGTAAACTAAACAGTGATTGTTTTTAAAAAAGGGGTGTTAGGGCAAAATTGTGTGCATCTGAATTAATTCAATCTACTAATGCTCCACTCTGAAGAGAGTCAAGAATCAAAGTATTTTATTGTCATGTGGCCCAGATAGGACAATGAAATTTAAGAGGGAGTTAGATGTGGCCCTTGTGGCTAATGGGATCAGAGGGTATGGAGAGAAGGCAGGTATGGGATACTGAGTTGGATGATCAGCCATGATCATATTGAATGGCGGTGCAGGCTCGAAGGGCCGAATGGCCTATTCCTGCACCTAATTTCTATGTTTCTATGTCTATGAAATTCTTACTTGCTGCAGCACAACAGAATATCTAAACATAGTACACTGTAAACAATATGAATAACAAGGGAGAAAAAAAAAGTTTGTATATATACACATACCCACAAGTCACACACACACGCATATATATTACCGAATATTATTTATATATATATATATATATATATAATACTAAAACTCTCATCTTGTTTGTTTCTCTGTGTGTGTGTGTGTGTGTGTGTGTGTGTGTGTGTGTGTGTGTGTGTGTGTGTGTGTGTGTGTGTGTGTGTACATGCGATCTCTGATTCGGTGAAGTTGTCAAATTACGCCAAAACGGTACAGGACAGTGCTACAATTTTTGGACCACCTTAGTCACAATTGTCATGTGGTGGTTTGTATCAAGTTTTGTTTAGATTGATGTTATACTTTACAATTTATTGCCATTTAAAACATTTTTAAAAATTAAACAACACCTCCTCTTGCCTTTAGCAGCATATGATGTCACAATGGCATCTGATTTACATAAACTGCCCATTCATTTACAAAATAAAATTAGAGATTTTCATTGTGTGGGGGGGGGGGGGAGGTGAGCGCCGATGACGCACCCCCCCCCCCCCCCCCCCCCCACCATTGCGGTTTTTATTGTAGGGGGGTGGAATAGGAGAGAGGTTTCATAACTGCCCATTCATTTATGGAACCAGGGGAGGGGGAGGGGGGAGAGGGAGGGGGAGGGGGAGGGGGAGGGGAGGAGAGGGAGAGACAACCAGCAGCATGCATGTGGTATCTCGTTTACATTTAAAAAAACTCACTGTCCCCGATAAAAGCACGCTAGTCACAGACATGGACACAGACCGTGTGCGGACGTGCCATCGAAGGACGAGAAGCAGAAGCAAAGAAGTGGAAGTCAAATAACTGAACAGAAATGAAGCCGAAACGCCAAACAACCGAAAGTGTACAAAGCTGAAACGCAAACTAACCAAAAGGGCATGACGCCTAAAAGCAAACTCACCAAAAGGCTGCTCTGCTGAAAAGCCAACTCATCGAAAAGCTGTGTCGACTACGAGCCATCTTACCGAATGGACATGACGTCGTCGGGAGCGGGGGGGGGGGGGGGGGGGGGGGGGGGAGGGGGGGCGGGACTTGTCACCGATTGGTCCAGACCCCTGCGTCCATCACTTCACTGGCTGATGAAGACGAGAGGGTGGGGGTTATTTTTCCACACAAGCCATAGGTGACTGGGCACTCTGAACCCAGCACCAAGTTGTAAACGGCCGAAGGCGCGCATCTTTCGGGACCGCCCCCCGCATCGTCTTCCCTGTGTGGCCGCACTGTGATGGGCTGTGTGTTCGCAGCGCTGGTTGGGGCAGAGGTGTGGGACAGGCTGGTCCCTCTGCCCACCCAGAGTCACCGACCGCGATGCACCACTATCACCCCCTGTATGATTCAACCCACACCGAGTGATTCACCCCCCACCACGGCTGTGGGGACAGACGGCTCGGGGCGTTGGCAGCCATAGTAAATCACTTTTAAAACATAGGGGGGGGGGGGGGGGGGGCACAAATTCCCTGGCGGGCCGATGACAAGTGTGCATGACAATGAACAATTTTATCTCCTCCCACTCCTTAGCCGATGAAATGAGACAACTGTCACACCAAAGATGGACACAAAATGCTGGAGTGCATGTACATATGTATGTATATGTGATTCTTCAATAAGTGTCTACTTTGAAGTTTCTGGAAACCCGATTATGAAACTTAAATGTTTACAACTTTGAATGTTGTTTCACATAGATGAACATCTCTACTATGGGAAAAGTATGTTTGGCGCAATATTTTAGAGAATTTAATTCATTTTTTCCTCTACTTTTTCCAGGTTGCCCATTGCATTCAGTCATATCCGTCTCATTTTTATGATGAACAACACTGATATAACTGATTTAAGAATATAAAATCCGAAGTTCAGAACTTATTTGGGGTTGTAGTGTTTAATAGCCTCATGGCTGTCAGGAAGAAGCTGTTCCTGAACTGGACATTGGGCTCCTGTACCATCAAGCTCCTGTACCTTTTCAGGCTCCTGTACCATCTTCCAGAGGGGAGGGGTGAAAGGAGTGTGTGGCCAGGGTGGTGTGGGTCTCTGATGATGCTGCTGAGACACTTAGTATGACAAATTAAAAACACGCCAGGCTACCTGTCATTTCCTATGAAAGCTAATGAATAACCTGAGCTCCCACCAAAGATATACCACCATTGAATCCACACCAGTGAGCCAAGTGTTTGAAATCAAGCACCAAGGTAAACTAACGCCATGAAGAGCAAAAGGAATGTAGGCCAGGTACAGGAGAGCGAGATCCAACAGTCAGAAGCAGAACTTAAAACATATTCTGCCAGCAAATCCATTATGGGAGACCGAAGAATTTGGCATTGATGCAATTATAGCCAAGAGGAAGCAGGATGCTTGGTCTATGGCTGAATCATCACATCTGTTCGCCCGAAGCTGTGTCAAGACTCCCAGCAGTGGCTACTGATGAGCGTCACAGCTTTAATCACTCAGGCACGATGGTTCACACGTAAGTTTATTCAGGATGCCTGGCTAACTCCTGAAATTACATATGGTTAACATGCTCAAGTGTAACACTGATTTGGAAATGGGGAACAAAACCTAGTACTCGAGTGTGGAACAACAACAACAAAAAATCACCTGTGGCGAAGGAGCAACGGGGAGGCAATGTTAGGATGTTCCCTTACACATGTTTATATGCAGACATAAATTTCATGGCCTTTATGGCAGGTTGAGTTTCAGACAGGAGGAAATTGTTAAATATCATTTGCTTGTCACTTGGGAAACATGAGACAAGTTAAAATGTCTGCGCTCACTGCATAGAATTTTTTCCCCATGGGCAATGCTCTCCAGATGCAAACCTTTAAGGCAAATGGACGGATATAGTATACCTAACAAGTAATATTAGCCCAGGAGATTTTGTTTAAACTGAAAGATAAATGTGCGTTCTCACAGGAGTTTACTGCTTCTTTTATTTTTTACAGAGAATAAATGATGGTAGTGTGTATATTGCAAAGTTCTTCTTCCCTCAAGGGACTTGGACAATCCTGTAAAACACAGAAGTAAGCGCTAAGCAATTCGCTGATCTTATTGCCTTTGACATTTCTGAATGTGTTCTTTTAAGTAAAGTTATTGTGTCGGTGCTGTTATTCTTACAGTCTTTTCGCTGAAGAGCCAATCAAGGTCGATATTTCCTGTTCATATTGGCAGTAAATTTGGTCAAAAGATCATAGATACAGTTATAGCCTATGAAATCTGTCATGCCTGTTATGACATTCAAGTAGATCATAGTTGATATGCCCTTCAATTCCATTTACCTTTCTTTGCTCCAGAGCCCTTGATGAATCTTACCTGACATAAAGCTAACAAACACAGTCTTGAAAATTTTCATTGACTGTGAATGAATCAGAGAATTTCACTTCTGTTGCTTGCCTAAATTTCCCTGAATTTACCTATAAGTGGCTTTCCTACAAATTCAAGATTTTGGCTTCAGGATTCAAACCTCTTCGCTACTTTTAATCTGAAGAATGTTCCCGACCCGAAATGTCACCTATCTTTTTCCTCCACAGATGCTGCCTGACCTGCTGAGTTACTCCAGCATTTCGTGTCTGTCTTTGGTCCCAACTGATGGTGTTGAACAGCTGAAAACTAGTAATTTTGCACTAATTTCTGGGTCCCAGTGCGAGGGAAGGCTGACACCTGATTTTTCTTGTGGGATTTTCATTAGCAATTGAAAACCATTTCTGATGTAAAACCCCTTCAAATTTTGCCAACAATCCTGCAATTTCAAGCTCCACTTCCGTCCTGATTTTCAACTTCAATGCTGCTCAACACTACAGTTCATCTTTACTCATTTAACAATCAGCTTTTACTATCCAAAAGAAGACAGCACGAATACTAATCATCGCTTGTACCACACTGAGTCTGGGTGCGTTTCTAATCCTGTGCTCCTGGTGGGCAAGGTTTTCATTAACTTTGCTACTCCTTAAGCCATGTTAATTAAAGGGCCTACACCGCAACTGCATTCTTTGTCCTCACTAGGATCTATTGTCACCTTATAATCGGCCTCAGATGCCTAGACTGATTTGCGTGTGATAGGTCGCAGTCCTATCTCAGTCCTGGCCTCAAGATCATTCCAAACCACTGCTTCTGATCTTTGCAGTAAATCACAGTTCACTGCTCAGTGCTGTGTAAGGGAGGGTATCCAATGCCTATCCCGAAGGAGAGAAGAATTCATACTTAAGGGGGCAGACCTGGGTACCTGGAGCATTGCAGGCAATGCAGAAATTAATCTTGTAGTTTTCCAGTAGTTTACTCTCCATTCTGCCTTCTATTTCACCAGGGCAGCATACAACCCAGCGGTAAGAATATTGATTTCTCTAATTTCAAGTAACCCTTGCATTCCCTCTCTCTCCATACCTCCAGCACCTTAGTTGTCCTGTTAGTTCCACTGTTCATATCACTTTGTTATCACGCCTTCCATGGCCAACAATGGACCAATGTGGGCTCCATCTTTCCTCTGCAATCAGTGCTGGCTCTGATTTGTTCGGCACCTTTTCATGCCTCTAGTTTCCCTTTCCCCTGACTCTCAGTTTGAAGAAGGGTCTCGACCCAAAACGTCACCTATTCAATTTCTTCAGAGATGCTGCATGACCCGCTGAGTTACTCCTGCATTTAATGTTATCTTCTGCCCTCTTGAGATATTGCAGATAGCTCTGAGACAACATTCTCCAGGAGGGCACTGTTCAAGGATCTCCATGGCCTCTTAGCAAAAAACCTCTTTGCCTCCTTTGTAATTGACCAGCCTGTCCAGCATTGAAGAAGGGTCTCGACCCGAAAGGTCACACATTCCTTCTCTCCAGGGATGCTACCTGCCTCGCTGAGTTACTCCAACTTTTTGTGTCCAGCTTCCTCTGACTCTTCCATCATCATTTTCTTTTGGCAGTAGCTGGAAGAGTGTTGCTATCAATGTGCGCAACATGTTTAAAAGTTGTGGATGAAATTGCGAGAAAAGAGGCAACGAGCAAGATCCTTCAACAGACAAACAGAGGGGCGCGCGCGCTGAAATTTGCATTACGCAGACAAACCAAAAACTTTGTTTTGGGAAGCATGCGACTGATGATTGCACTCTTTATGGGGCTTTCAGGAGCAGCGTTAGGGTGACGCACACTTCTGTTTTAATGCCATATAAAGGTAAGCAATTACCTGGCTGCTGCCTCCCACTCTGCTTTTAAAGCAGACACGAGTATCAACTTATACCTATTCCATAACCACACTGCCAAGACTTTGATTGTAGTGTTTTGAAAGACATTTTAGATTACCATTAAGCATTTGCACTTATTCCTAATTTTTCTTTTACTATTGCATCTCAGCAAATTGATACTTCATTTTTGAATTTAAAGTGTCAACTACAAAAGTTATTACATTTGATGACAAACTCTTGCAGGAGAAATTCCTCCCACACAGAATGGGTGTTAACTGATGCAAATTTAACTTCTGCAAAGTACTTGTCTGTGTTTTTTTTTTAAAATCCTGCTTTGCAGACTTTACTGGAATGAATAGCTGTTTAAAATGGCGAGTTTAACATGTTAAGACACTGTTAAGCAGCAATTAAAGGAATATGATGCATAATCTTCCAGCCCTGAAACTTTCAAGATATGTTTCTTTCCTCAGGAGAGGCAACCGAAGAGAAGCAGCCAAACATAAAATACAGTTTAGGGGAAAACTGGATGCAGGCAGAAAAAAGTAGTGTTGAGAATGCAGCAGACTGCTTGAAGGTTATTCAGAGATACACTGGAATGCAGGACTAAATCGATGCCTATTCACATGATGCTCTGAATTTTCACTTGAGAAGAAATAATTTTCACATCTTCACACGAGAAGAAAGAATGAAGCACCAGGCCGGACGACTAAAATCACTCCCCCAATGGTGACATTCAGGAGATCGCAAGGCTACCTACTTGTCTGCTACTATTTTCTAAAAATGCAGATGTTCAGCTTGTTCTTATTTCGGCCCCATGATTTCCGAGATCCCCAAATGGCTAACTCGGATGTAAAAGAATACCTGCATACATGATGTGTTTGCGGCCCTGAATCATTTCGCCCAGTGCTTTGTCCCATGGTAGAAGAACTGCGCTGTACACTCTATGACTCGAATTGCTCCCAAGTAGCCATTGCACTTTCACTATCAATGCCCCACCTATAAACCAATTCTATTTCTCAACCGCCACCTGAATAGATATAATTTTATGATTGGCTTAACAATGGAATCCACCCTCCCCCCTTCTGATTGTAACCATCTCCTCTTCGGTCACGGTAGCCCAGCGATAGAGTTGCTACCTTACAATAAAACTGCAGCGCCGGAGCCCGGGTTCGATTCCGACTACGGGCACTGTATATACGGAGTCTGTATGTTCTCCCCGCGACCTGCGTGGGTTTTCTCCGAGATCTTCGGTTATCACCCACATTCCAAAGAAGTACAGGTTTGTAGGTTAATTGGCTTGATAAATATAGAAATGTAGATCTTTAAGGTGTCCCATTCTTTCTCAACCCACCCTTTTATTCTTAATATATCTGCAGAAACCTCTGGATTTTCCTCAGTAAACTTGCCTGCCAACTCCATTTCATGTTTCAATGGCTTCTTAAATGTATTTCTAAATTTCCTATACCTGCCTAAATCTGACATATGCCTCCTTCTTTATCGGGCCAATATTGGTCATAAATCGGAGCTAATATCTTGTGCGCAGTTTCCTTTGCAAGTTCTGTGTCATCATAAAATGATAACTTAACATTGGATTTGAGAGTCTTGTAATAAACCTGTTTTAATGCTCAACAGTATCACTTTGTAATCACTTTGCAATTTCCGGCCAATATGTTAGCCCACAGAGCAGTCACTAGTAGACAATTTAGATCAATTGTCCAGAGGAGGATTACAAGAATGATTCCAGGAATGAGTGGGTTAGCATATGAAGACAGCACTGGGCCTATACTCGCTGGAGTTTAGAAGGTTGTGGAGGGATCTCATTGAAACTACAGAATAATGAAAGGCATAGACAGAGTGGATGTGGGAAGGATGTTTCCACTGGTGGAAAGAGCCTCAGAATTAAAGAGCGTCTTTTAGAAAGGAGGTGAGGAGGAACTTGTAGCCTGAATCAGAATGATATTTTAGTTCTGAAAGAACTACTAGCTAATGTCCACAATAATAATTTAAAATATGACATTCTTGATATGAGATCCTCTAGATTTTTGTTTCAACCACGGTGAAGCCTGATAAAGCATGCCACATTTCTGATGTAATCTGTAAAGAGGTTTATCATAAGAAGTGCTTCATCCTTCCTCATGACTGTTACAAACCGTCATCATAAAGCCATCGATTCAGAGTGCAGCAGTTGGGTGAAGAGGGGAATGAGTGGATGGGCTAATGATCCAGGCTGCTATTTCTCACAGCTCATTACCTGAGAGGTTCAATTTAAAATATAGCAGTTCCTCTCGGATCAAAGGAGATTGTAAAAATCGGTGAACACTGCCCAGTCCATCTTGAGTATTGATCTTCCCACCATGAAAGGGATCTCCAAGAGGCACTGCCTCTAAAAGGCAGCCACCACCCTGGCCACACTCTCATTTCACTCCTGCCATTGGGAAGAAGGTATGGGAGCCTGAAAACTGCAACAACCGGATTCAGGAACAGCTTCTTCCCAATGCTCATCAGGCTAGTTAATACTACAACGTCCAACTAAACTCCGAACTGTAAACTGCCTTGATTGCACTCAGGACTTTGGGTTTTGTTTTTGTTTTTAAAATGTATTGAACCTCTTTTTGTTGCATAGTAAGTATAGTATCAACTGAGTACTATGTTGATATACTGTTATGCTGCTGCAAGTATGAATTTCATTGTCAGTTTTTGGACACATGATCATAAAACACTCTTGACGTTTGGATCAACTCATGTTTAACTGCGTAACCATGCAGGTGTTTGGGACTTGGGGGGGGGGGGGGGGGGGAAATCATAAACCTCTTGACAATTCTCACTACTTTCTACTTAAGCTTTGAAATCTGCCCACTAAACCCATGCCAGAACTCTCCCTCCCTTCCTTGATGGGAACCCTCCCTTCCCTGGAGGAAGACCAGCACACCCATTCATTCTAATAGGAAGAAATAGATTGATAGTGTAAGTACTGTGTTGTTTGTAGATTAGTGAAGATATTTTATGAAATCTTCCCTGCATTTTTTGAATGCTTACAAATGTCAGATGCATTCTATGAAGATAAGAGACTGCTGATGCGAAGTTGCGATCACTGTCGTATGTAGCATTGTAAAGAATGATGATAAACCGCACACACCAAAATCCTGTACTTCCAGTGGAGGAAGTCCGCAGGAATGGGAGGACAGAGATGTGTGGTTCATCCGTCACTGTTCCCGTTAGAAACCAGCACCATTGCTTCGCTAATGTTTTCAACCATGATGAGGATGCTGGGATGTTGAACAAAAATTATATTGCTGAAGGAACTCAGCGGGTCAGGCAGCATCAGTAGTGGGAAATGGACAGGTCAGGTCTAACATTCAGTATGAAGAAAGGACATGTTCCAAATTCTCACCTGTCCACATCCCCCCCATTGACAGACACAAAGTGCTGAACTAAATGGGTCAGGCAGTATCTCCAGAGAACATGTATATGTGACGTTTCGGGTCGGGACTCTTCTGCAAATGAAGAAGCGTCCTGACCAGAAACGTCACATATATATGTACTCCACAGTTGCTGCCTGACCGCTGAGTTGCTCCAGCACTTTAGTTTAGTTTAGTTTAGAGATACAGCATGGAAACAGGCCCTTCAGTCTACCAAATCCACACCAACCAGCGATATAAGAGCTACATCCAACTCTCTCTTGAATACATCCAGTGAATTGGCCTTATGTGGCAGAGAATTCCACAGATTCACAACTTTCTGGGTTAAAAAGATTTTTCTCATCTCAGTCCTAAATAGGAGCAAAGCGGTCCTTCTGCAGTTGTACAGGGCCCTAGTGAGACCACACCTGGAGTATTGTGTGTAGTTTTGGTCTCCAAATTTGAGGAATGACATTCTAGCTATTGAGAGAGTGCAGTGCAAGTTCACAAGGTTAATTCCTGGGATGGCAGTACTGTTATACGTTGAAAGAATGGAGCGACTCGGCTTATATATACTGGAAGTTAGAAGGATGAGAGGGCATCTTATTGAAATATAATTATTATTAAAAGATTATTAAGGGATTGGACATGCTAGAGGCAGGAAACATGTTCCCGATGTTGAGGGAGTCCAGAACGGGGGGCCACAGTTTAAGAAAAAGGGGTAGGCCATTTTGAACGGAGATGAGAAAAAACCTTTTCACCTAGAGCTTTGTGAATCTGTGAAATTCTCTGCCTCAGAAGGCAGCGGAGGCCGATCCTCTGGAAGCTTTCAAGAGAGAGTTAGATTGAGCTCTTAAAGATAACACAGTCAAGGGATATAGGGAGAATGCAGGAATGGGGTACTGATTGTGGATGATCAGCCATGATCATAGTGAATGGTGGTGCTGGCTCGAAAGGCCAAATGGCCTACTCCTGCACCTATTGTCTAATTGGCCTACCCCTTATTCCTGGTTCTAAACTCTCCCAACATCGAGAAAAAATTCCTGTATCTAGCCTGTCCAATCCCTTTAAGATCCTGGCCACTGGTGAAAGCAGACATGAACATTTATTGTTCACTGAATTCCTTACGCTATATTCTTTTTAATGTTCCTCTGCTGAAAGGTTTGATGAATTTCCACCTTCCAAACCTCTTTCACTGATTAAATCCAAATTTTCTGTTTCCAAACATCCTAGTTCATTTTCCACCTGAGAAATCATCGTTATGCCTGCAACTTTCAATGAAGGTCTCTTGATGGAAAATAAAACCCCAAAGGTCAGAACGAGATTAAAATTCTTATGGGATGCATTAATGAGTACAGTGCTTATTTTTTTAATACCAGTTAGTAGAAAACTGACAAAGCCCCTTTCAAAGTTAATTCTGGGAAACTATTCTGGTCATAATTGCCACATTTGCACACAAAGGAATTTCTCTGTGCTCAAAATCTAATTGGGGAAATTACAAATGGCACGTTTCCAGGGCAAATTGACCTTACTGAAACTACTCAGTTTTTTTAATATATCAATGTTGATTGCACATTCTCCCTGTGACTGTGTGGGTTTTCTCTGGGTACTCCAGTTTCCACCCACATTCCAAAGACATGCAGATTTCTAGGTTATTTGATTTCTGTAAATTGCCCCAAGTGTGCAGGACATAGAGCCAGTGTGAGCGTGTGATCGATGGTCGGTGCGGACTCAGTGGGCTGAAGGGCCTCTTGCCACACTGCATCTCTAAACTAAACTAAAACTAAACAGCTGACCCATAATGTACGTTTTACACTTTGATTTGTATAAAGGCTACCAAAAGTAACATGCGGGCTAGAAAAAAACATTAATAAAGAGAGATGTTTGTTGACTACTAAACTAGCTGAAAGGAAAGTAGATCTTGTAAAAGTGCAAACCTATGCATTTGGGTAAAACTTCCAAAATCTTCAATACAGCATGCATGTCCAAACATCTGTAAATGGAATGTGAAATTATAGTGGATTAAGTCAGCAATACCTTCTTTAAATAGACAAAACCAAGACAACCAATGCGAGACATGCAGGTTTATCACTGAAATTGGTGTTACCCTAATTTATTCCTACCTCTAATGTTTTTACCAAAACAAAATCTTAAAACCAGTTGGAATGTTTAGGCATTGTAATAGTAGTTAACAAGCACAATCGACCATTTCAAGTGTGAGCTTGAAGTTGCAATTATAAACATAGTAACTGTGGTATTAAGGCCTGAATGAGTCATGTATATTCCAGCCCGTGCCAGTCTAGTGGGTCTCCCTCAATGCTGTCCATATCAAGGAATATAGAACAGCACAATGCAGGAACATAATATGGGCTGAATATGATGCCAAGACAATCTCTTATCTTCCTGCACATGATCCACACCCCTCCATTCCCTGCATTTCCATGTGCCTATCCAAAAGCCTCTTAAATGTCACAGTCGTATCTGCCTCCACCACCAATACTGGCAGTGCATGTCAGGCAGCCACCACCCTCTGTGCAAAACACTTGCCCCTTGCATCTCGTTTAAATGTTGCCCCTCTCACTTTAACCCTATGCACTCTGGTATTTGATATTTCCATCCTGTAAAAAGCTTAAAAACATATAAACATAGAAAATAGGTGCAGGAGGAGGCCATTCGGCCCTTCGAGCCAGCACCACCATTCATGGTGATCATGGCTGATCGTCCCCTATCAATAACCCGTGCCTGCCTTTTCCCCATATCCCTTGACTCCACTAGCCCCTAGAGCTCTATCTAGAGCTCTCTCTTAAATCCATCCAGTGACTTGGCCTCCACTGCCCTCTGTAGCAGGGAATTCCATAAATTCTCAACTCTCTGGGTGAAAAAGTGTTTTCTCACCTCAGTCTTAAATGACCTCCCCTTTATTACATAGAAACATAGAAACATAGAAAATAGGTGCAGGAGTAGGCCATTCGGCCCTTCGAGCCTGCACCGCCATTCAATGTGATCATGGCTGATCATCCAACTCATATCCCGTACCTGCCTTCTCTCCATACCCCCTGATCCCTTTAGCCACAAGTGCCACATCTAACGCCCTCTTAAATATAGCCAATGAACTGGCCTCAACTACCTTCTGTGGCAGAGAATTCCAGAGACTCACCACTCTCTGTGTAAAGAATGTTTTCCTCATTTCGGTCCTAAAGGAATTCCCCCTTATCCTTAGACTGTGACCCCTTGTTCTGGACTCCCCCAACATCGGGAACAATCTTCCAGCATCTAGCTTGTCCAACCCCTTAAGAATTTTGTAGGTTTCTATAAGATCCCCCCTCAATCTTCTAAATTCCATCGAGTACAAACCGAGTCTATCCAATCTTTCCTCATATGAAAGTCCTGACATCCCAGGAATCAGTCTGGTGAATCTTCTCTGTACCCCCTCTATGGCAAGGATGTCTTTCCTCAGATTTGGAGACCAAAACTGTACGCAGTACTCCAGGTGTGGCCTCACCAAAACCCTGTACAACTGCAGTAGAACCTCCCTGCTCCTATACTCAAATCCTTTCGCTATGAATGCTAACATACCATTTGCTTTCTTCACTGCCTGCTGCACCTGCATGCCTACTTTCAATGACTGGTGTACCATGACACCCAGGTCTCGTTGCATCTCCCCCTTACCTAATCTGCCACCATTCAGATAATAGTCTACCCTCATGTTTTTGCCACCAAAGTGGATAACCTCACATTTATCCACATTGTACTGCATCTGCCATGCATCTGCCCATTCACTCAGCCTATCCAAATCACCCTGCAGCCTCCAAGCATCCTCCTCACACCTAACTATACCCCCCAGCTTGGTATCATCTGCAAATTTGGAGATGTTGCATTGAATTCCCTCGTCCAAATCATTAATATATATTGTAAATAGCTGGGGTCCCAGCACTGAGCCTTGCGGCACCCCACTAGTCACTGCCTGCCATTCTGAAAAGGACCCGTTTACTCCTACCCTTTGCCTCCTGTCTGCTAGCCAGTTCTCTATCCACATCAATACTGAACCCCCAATACCGTGTGCTTTAAGTTTGTATGCTAATCTCTTATGCGGGACCTTGTCGAAAGCCTTCTGAAAGTCTAGATATAACACATCCACTGGTTCTCCCTTATCCACTCTACTAGTTACATCCTCGAAAAATTCTATCAGATTTGTCAGACATGATTTACCTTTCGTAAATCTAAGTCTTATTCTAAGACTGTGGCCCCTGGTTCTGGACTCGCCCAACATTGGGAACATTTTTCCTGCATCTAGCTTGTCCAGTCCTTTTATAATTTTATATATTTCTATAAGACACCCCCTCATCCTTCTAAA
This sequence comes from Raja brachyura, assembly GCA_963514005.1. Next base: position 90,975,040 of record OY740783.1, read on the forward strand.
CTCCAGATTGTCTTCTGATTCTGATTCTAAGCTTCTGATTGTCAAACATTTGAATCTTTCTACCAACGAAAGATCCCTTGGCACTTTTCAGCAGGAGAGACCTAAATGCAGTTTTCAGAACACCATCAAAGGAACAAAATAAACAATTGCTTTTAACTTAACGGTGACTTCTCTCTGATCAAAGAGAAATACATGTGTCTAGGATTGGACCATTAAATCCATGGCAAAAAAACACTTATCAGTACACTACTCCTATCCCAATGCAGTTTATTCTTCCCACTGTCACTACAACTTCAATTAGATTCTAGCAGTTACAATTTACGACAGCCAATTATCCTGCATGTAGGAGGAAACCAGAGCATCTGGAGGAAAGGTAGACAAAAATGCTGGAGAAACTCAGCGGGTGAGGCAGCATCTATGGAGCGATGGAAATAGGCAACGTTTCGGGTTGAAACCCTTCTTCAGACTATGCATCTGGAGGAAACCAAAGCAACTAGAAACAGTTACAAACAGTACCGGCAATTGGTCTCAAACCCAGCATTCAAGAGCCACATGGCAGCAGTTTCAGCAGCCTGAATGTGAATCCACTGTTCCAATTGACTACATAACAGTGGCTTAGTTCACAAAATTAATCTCCAGGATTAGAAAGGCACAATTTTTCGCGCCTTTTATTCCAATCATATTGTTCAGGAAATTGACATCAGACGGGGATGTTAATAGTGTTAAAGAAGGAACTGCAGATGGGCATCACAAATGTCCTCATTCTTCAGTGAACGGGGATTCCCCTCCCCCACTATAGATGAGGCTCGCACCAGGGTCTCCTCCGTACCCCGTAACACTGCCCTCTTTCCCCATCCTCCCACTCGCAACAAGGGCAGAGTCTCCCTGGTCCTCACCTTTCACCCCACCAGCCGGCACATACAACACATAGTCCTCCGCCAGTTTCGCCACCTCCAATGTGAACCCACCACTCGCCACATCTTCCCATCTCCCCCCCTGTCTGCCTTCCGCAAAGATCGCTCCCTCCGCAACTCCCTTGTCAATTCTTCCCTTCCCTCCCGCTGCACCCCTTCCCCGAACACTTTCCCTTGCAACCGCAAGAGATGCTACACTTGTCCTTTTACCTCCCCCCTCCACTCCATTCAAGGACCCAAGCAGTCGTTCCAGGTATGACAGAGGTTCACCTGCACCTCCTTCAACCTCATCTATTGCATCCGCTGCTCTAGATGTCAACTGATCTATATCGGTGAGACCATGCGGAGGCTTGGCGATCGTTTCAGCGAACACCTCCGCTCGCTCCGCAATAACCAACCCGACCTCCCGGTTGCTCAGCACTTCAACTCCCCCTCCCATTCCGTATCCGACCTCTCTGTCCTGGGCCTCCTCCACGGCCAGAGTGAGCAACACCGCAAATTGGAGGAACAGCACCTCATATTCCGCTTGGGGAGTCTGCATCCTCTTAGCATGAACATCGAATTCTCTCAATTCTGTTAACCCTTACTGTCTCCTCCCCTTCCTACCTCTCCCTCAGCCCTCGGGCTCCTCCTCCTCCTTTTTCCTTCCATCCCCCCTGCCTCCCCCCACCCCCCATCAGTCTGAAGAAGGGTTTCGGCCCGAAACGTTGCCTATCTCCTTCGCTCCACAGATGCTGCTGCACCCGCTGAGCTTCTCCAGCATTTTGTGTACCAAGGATGTTAATAGACCTGGTTATGTGGTTACATGGTTCAACAGCACCTTATATGGTTCAACAGCATTCACTTTCTAGATGTAAAAATGTAACCTTGAGAAGAAGTGGAGAAACTGGAGGTGGATTCAAGGCCTGGAGAACAAGATCCAATGCATTTTACATTTATTATGACATTGAATAAAGCAAAATCATACCACAGAAAAGTCTCCATGAATTTCATTGAACTTTGATGCTACATTTGCGAAAGGCTATAAATAATTAAAAAAATCACAAATGGCAGTTTCTCAAAATATAAATCTCCACTCAATAAGTGTGCTTGTCAAATTTGCCATTGGCTTCATTTGGAAATATCTTCATATTTCATCAGTAAGTATGTCTTCATAAAGATTTCATATATTCTACAGCATATGCATTATCGAAAATGTATTTCACACTAAAGCCAATTAAAAGTTCACAAGACCCTTTGCCTATTGTGGGTCAACTGAGATGAACAGCAATTCACCAGCCTGGAGTCAACAGAAGCTGGATGAAGCTAAACTCCCCCCCAGAAGAACCTGTCTCTGCCTCAGGAGGCGGTGGAGGCAGGTTCTCTGGATGCTTTCAAGAGAGAGCTAGATAGGGCTCCTAAAAATAGCGGAGTCAGGGGATATTGGGAGAAGGCAGGAACGGGGTACTGATTGGAGATGATCAGCTATGATCACATTGAATGGCGGTGCTGGCTCGAAGGGCCGAATGGCCTACTCCTGCACCTATTGTCTATTGGGCTCTTAAACAGTTTTCAGTCACCACCAAAGGAAGTGAAAACAATCTCCTTTCCCGAAGATTATACTTCAATAACAATAATGTTTCTCTCAAGTCTTTTTTTCTCTCTGAGGCCATAATCTTTCCAAATTGGTCCACTTGAAACCGTGGGAAAGGGGATGAAGACATTATGTGAGGTAAGTGAATCAGAAATGGAAAGTGACAAAATTGAGGCCATTTGTCTTTGAAGTTAGTGTCATAGATTAATTCAGCATGGAAACAGGCCCTTCGGCCCACCAAGTCTGTGTTGTCCTGTGCTAACAGGCTGTCCAGAGTAATGAACGGGTTCCATTTTTTACAGACATCCATGTCTATTTTGTCCTTAAGTTGGAAAATGCACAAAAAAATGAAAACTGAAAGTGGAACCATACCTCCACAGTACTGTAATGAATGACATCAAACACATATCAGACCCAAAGAAAAAATGACCAAGGGTAGTGAGAAAGAGGAAACTAGCTCCGTGTAAACCAGCATCTGCAGTTCCAGCCGATCAAACTAGCTCTGTCGTTGGTATGATCGAACATATGTATGTGTGTTTGACTTCTCAATATAATTATATGGGAGCTCGCTCCTATGTAGCAGTGACCATAAGTGGGCGTTTGTAACCCAGGAACAGTCTGTTTATTAATCTTACACTCATCCTAATTTATTCTCCTTGTATTTCCATCAGCTTTCCCTCAGATTTCACCACTGATTTTGTGAGTAGTGGTACTTTATATTCTGCACACAGTCTATTTTTCTCTTTGGACTACTAGGTGTACTTGTGCACAGTCTGATTGTGCTGACGTACAATATTATTTGACTGAATAGCACACAAAACAACTTTTTCTCACTGTTACTTGGTACATGTGGCAATAATAAAACAATATCAATACATGAAGGGCAAGTGACAATGCTACTTAACTGACCACCCGGTATGTCCTAAAATGTGAGAGAAATAAAGACTGACACATAAACAGGAATTGAAAAACATGCTGAGATTCAAGAAATAGGCACAAAAACCTGGAGTTACTCAGCAGGACAGGCAGCATTTCTGGGGAGAAGGAATGGGTGACGTTTTAGGTTGAGACCCTTCTTATTCTTTTGTCTGAAAAAGGGTCTCGACCCGAAATGTCACCCATTCCTTCTCCCCAGAGATGCTGCCTGTCCCGCTGAGTTACTCAAGCTTCTTGTGCCTATCTTCGGTTTAAACCAGCATCTGCAGTTCCTTCCTATACTAAGAATCTGGAAATTAGGGATAGTTTATGAAACAAACTGATCCCATTGTTAATGAGGGATTTCTCATTTGGATAATGAGAAACTGATGCATAAGATGTGTTCTGTTTCATAGCTTGTCGACAGTTTTGTCTGTAAATGATTGTGATTCGACACACTTGATATTCACATGGCAGCTGTGTGGAGAATGGACAATGTCATCTTTCTTTTCTCTTGTGCATTTACAATGCATAGTTCACAGTGCAGTGCAAATTTTGAGATGTTCAGTTGCCATTTGGCATGTTCCAGATAATCAGGGAATACACAGAGTACCTTAAGTCTCATTGCAAGAGACAGTTCAAGATATGATTGTAAACTGTGTTAATCCCTCAATGCCTTGCACTTGTTTGGGCAGGATACCAAAAAATAGACAGCATTGGACTACAAGGCCACTTCGCAAGCCTTGTTTTCTCCAGTTCTTAGTTTATATAGACCACGATCACAACATGTTTTGATATTATAGTACATGTTTCAGTCTGAATGGCAATCAAAACATAAGGACATTCACAACCTTTATTTTTGACGAACTGTTGAACATAACATGCTAAGGCAGGTTAGTGCAGAGAACATAAAAGATATTATATGCTGCTGACATCCAAAAATAGCATTGAACGGCAAGCGCGGTGACATTCCTGTTCAAAGACTCTACCTTAACTGTAGATGCAGTTGATCAAATCCTTGCGACATAAGTAGGGGTACTTTCTATGCCAAGTACCTCTATGAGTTCGCTAAATATGATTGCCAATCAGTACCGTGTTGGCGGAGGCTTTATCCCATAGGCTCATCCAAGGCAGGACGCGATCTCTCGATTGTCAAACACTTTAACTCCCCTTCTCATTCCCATACTGACCTTTCTGTCCTGGCCTCCTCCATTGTCAAAGTGAGACCAAACACAAATTGGAGGAACAGCGCCTCGATTTTCACTTGGGCAGCTTACGACTCATCAGTATGATTATTGATTTCTCTAACTTCAACTAACTCTTGCATCCCCCCTCTCTCCATCCCTCCCCCACCCAAGTCGTCGTATTAGTTTCATTGTCATTCTGTTGAGTTTCACTGTCTGTAAAACTCATTGTCACCTTCCTCACAGCCAATAATAGACTATTGTGGGCTCCACCTTTCCTAAATCATCATTTATTTAACATATCTTTCATTCATTTGTTTTATGCACCTTCTATGTCTCTCATTTCCCTTTCCCCTGACTCTCAGGCTGAACAAGGGTCTCAACCCAAATTGTCACCTATTCCTTTTTTCCACTGATGCTGTCTGACCTGCTGAGTTACTCCAGCTTTTTGTGTCTATCTTGGGAGTAGTGACTGATCCAGCTTCTTTCAAAAATGAATAGTCAAGAAAAGGCAAGAGGACTAGGTTTATGGAAAGACACACACTGCTGGAGTAACTCAACGGGTCAGGCAACATCCTTGGAGAATAAGATATATCTGCCCCCATCAGTCTGAAGAACGGTCCTGACCCAAAACATTACCTATCCATGTTTTCCAGGAGTGCTGCCTGACCCGCTTATTTACTCCGCAATGTCGTGTCTTTCCTTGGTAAAACATCATCTGCAGTTCCTTGGTTCTACATGAGGAGTAGGATTAACCTGGCCCCACTAACCTTGTTTAATGCAAAATGAGATACCCTATTATCTGACACAGCAAAGATCTAATACGGTTTTTTCCTGTTACTTTGCAATCTTTAATGCATCGATAAGGCTTTCTCTGTCAGATCATTAAAAAATCTGTGCTAATTTCAGTCTAACCACTGTGTTTCAACAATGCAAAAGTCTCATCACAGCCCAGCTAGGTTGGAGCAGGAGAACTTCTAATGAACAAGGCGTACAATTAATAACACCAGACATTTTGAGAGGTAATGCGGAGATTGGTGTGACATCATCCGTTCTATTTGATGCATCTTTTCTCTGTTGAGTTTCAAGCTGACTGATCAGAGGGGAAACATGGAAACATTTTAAATAATAAGCTGACAGGTGACTTGCTTTGATTTTAATTCCTCAGCACTGCAACCAGTCAGTAGTGCCATTTTGCCAGCAAGAAAAGCATCTTCAATGAATACCACAGTTAGTGGTATAAAAATACCACAGTTTGTGGTTATAAAAATAATGGAACTCCACATCCCGACCACTAACCTTGTTTGGAAGAGAAGTAAAAAAAAGGGTTATCTGACTCTGCGCAGATCTAATAGTGTAGCTCATTTTCCTGTTACTCTGCATTCTTTAATGCTTCGATAAGGACTTCCTTTGTCAGATCGTACAAAACTGAGCTCATTTGAGTTTAAACACTGTGCTTCAATCATTAGGGTTATGGTCAGTTCTCGGAACTCTTACGTAATCCAGGAGTGTCTGCACTTAATCAGGACAGTTCTCCAGAGAGGAAGATGACTGGAAGCAGTTTCTGTGGTCTGGATTTTCTGTAGTGGCATTGGGCAGGTCAGATTCAGATTCAGATTCAGATTCAATTTTAATTGTCATTGTCAGTGTACAGTACAGAGACAACGAAATGCATTTAGCATCTCCCTGGAAGAGCGACACAGCAAATGATTTGAATAAATAATAATAAGTGTCCGGGGGGGGGGGGGGGGGGGGTGATTGGCAGTCACCGAGGTACGTTGTTGAGTAGCGTGACAGCCGCCGGAAAGAAGCTGTTCCTGGACCTGCTGGTTCGGCAACGGAGAGACCTGTAGCGCCTCCCGGATGGTAGGAGGGTAAACAGTCCATGGTTGGGGTGAGAGAGGTCTCAAGGGTTCCAGTCTAGAGGGATTCTACCTGTACTGTTGCTAGGTGCAATGTCTTCCGTCTGACCCGGGCTAAAATAACGTTTATGAGGGTCTGACCATGAGCTCAGATAAATCACTATTTATTCTTCCACCATTTTCAGCCTCAATATCAGAGTTCAGTGTACGTGAGCAGAACTTGCATTGAGTTAGAACGCTGAATGTGGGAAATATTGAGAAAATATACTGTGGCACAACTGGTCAAACTGCTGCTTCACAGTATCAGAGTATCATTGAGGTTCAAATGAAATTTAGTTTCTGCAGTCATACAAACAAGAAAAGAACCAAGACACAACACAATTTACAAACATCCATCACAGTGAATCTCCTCCTCACTGTGATAGAAACATAGAAAAATAGGTGCAGGAGTAGGCCATTCGGCCCTTTGAGCCTGCACCGCCATTCAATATGATCATGGCTGATCATCCAACTCAGTATCCCGTACCTGCCTTCTCTCCATACCCCCTGATCCCTTCAGCCCCAAGAGCCACATCCAACTCCCTCTTGAATATAGCCAATGAACTGGCCTCAACCACCTTCTGTGGCAGAGAATTCCAGAGACTCACCACTCTCTGTGTAAAGAATGTTTTCCTCATCTCGGTCCTGAAGGAATTCCCCCTTAGCCTTAGACTGTGACCCCTTGTTCTGGACTCCCCCAACATCGGGAACAATTTTCCTGCATCTAGCTTGTCCAACCCCTTAAGAATTTTGTACGTTTCTACAAGATCCCCCCTCAATCTTCTAAATTCCAGTGAGTACAAGCCGAGTCTATCCAGTCTTTCTTCATATGAAAGTCCCGACATCCCAGGAATCAGTCTGGTGAACCTTCTCTGAACCCCCTCCTCAGATTTGGAGACCAAAACTGTACGCAATACTCCAGGTGTGGTCTCACCAAAACCCTGTACAACTGCAGTAGAACCTCCCTAAGAGTCGCGCCGTGCTGCCCGCCCAATCATGGCTGATCTATCTCCTCGTCCTTACCCCATTCTCCTGCATTCTCCCCATAACCCTTAACATCTGTACCTATCAAGAATCTATCTATCTCTGCCTTAAAATGTGGTCAATGTGGAGTGTGCATGTTTTCCTGTGAATGACCATGGGATCTGCCAAGTGGGTTTCCTCCTACATCCCAAAGGTGTGCAGGTTCGTAGGTTAATTGGCCTCTATAAATTTCCCCTGCTGTGTATGGAATGGATGAGAAAATGTGATAAAATCAAACCAGTATGAACGGGTGATCAATGGTCGGGGTGAACTTGCTGGGCCAAAGGGCCTCTTTCCATGTTATATCACTAAACTAAATCTGAAGGGGATAAATCAGGAGCAAAAAACTAAGTGCTGGAGAAACTCAGCAGGCCAGGTAGCATCTGTGGGGGGAAGTGAGCTGACAATGTTTCTGGTAAGGGTACTCCTTCAGATTGATAAATCATGAACAAATTGTGCAGATTGCATGGGGTACACGAGGATGTTGCTAGAACCCGAGGGCCTGAGCTATAGGGAGAGGTTGGGCAGGTTTGGGCTCTATTCCTTGGAGCGCAGGAGAATGAGGGGTAATCGTATAGAGGTGTACCTATTTTGAGCAAGAGTCCCTTGCCCAGAGTAGGTGAATCAAGAACCAGAGGATGTAGGTTTAAAGATATAGGGGAAAGATTTGATAGGAACCTGAAGGGTATCTTCTTTACACAAAGAGCGGTGGTGTATGGAACAAGCTACCAGAGGAGGTCGTTGAGGCAGGTACGATCGCAACATTTAAGAAACATTTAGTCAGGTGTATGGGTAGAATAGGTTTTGAGGGATATGTGCCAAACGCAGGCAGCTGGGACTAGTGTAGTTGGTCGGTGTCATTAAGTTGGGCCTAAGGGCCTGTTTCCACGCTGCATGACTGTGACATCACTTGCAGCGCAAGCAAGACTATGCAGAAGAGCAGAGCCATTGTGACGACATCAGCGAAAGACAGTCGTTATTAAATTCAAAGTTTTGTCAGATTTTTTACCTTTTTCAGTAATAACTCGAGAAATATAGCCTGAAATTTTCAGATAAGGCGATTTTGGACCACGGGGAAAATCTCTACCGGAATATGTGAAAATGTTACCGTTACTGCGTCATTTTTTTGCGAAGATGTGATTACACACAAACACACTAATAAATACACATCCAAGATCAGAGTTTTATAAGTATAAGAGATATGTATATGTGTGTGATCTGTATATATGTGTATATGTGAGTATGTGTGTATACACACGCTAAACTTTTTTTTTCTCGTTTATAATATTGTTTACAGTGTGCAATGTTTACATATTTTGTTGTGCTGCTGCAAGTAACAATTTCATTGTTCTCTCTGGGACATATGACAATAAAATACTCATGACTCTTGGGACAATATCTTCGGGATGTGAGAGGAAACCCGCTGAGTTACTCCAACACTTTTTGCTTTTGCATGGTTTGCACCTCCATCTTCCTTGTTCAGGATCCTGCACAAGCTAAGGTGATTCATAGACATGTGTCAAAATACCTTTTTGCCAAATGAACATTCAAAAAAATCTGAGTTTAAAATAATGAACTGCCCAGCATTAGAGAGGGCAGAACAAAATGATTCCGAGATCGCAGTAAAAGCAGAAATCATTGCTATTTTATTAGCATTTAAATGAGCTGTCTCATCTTCGACACTTCTTTGACATTTATTTGCCTGATGAAATCCTTATCTAGAACTACATAACTGAGAAGGTCATCAAAACTGTCCATCCAATGAAAGCCTTGGATTTTTATAGGCAAATAAATTGTGTAATTTGCACATTGTTAAACAAGAAGATTTACAGCTTTGCTGCTGCAGATGCTGACACAAACAGACATTCCCACACTGACGCGCCGCAGCCCAAACTTCATGAAGAACACCGTAACAAATACTATTTTCATTTTCTTTTTCCGGTGCCCTGAGCTGAAGGCAGGGGGTTCCAACTGGAATACTCTTATTTGTAAGGATACTTTGCTGGTTGACCTGCTATTTGACCCTGAGCCGATCTTTCATCCCGAATCACACCTTCAGTACAAGACAAGAGCAAGAAAGTCTGCAAGTGTTTTTTTTTTCTCCTCTTCCGAACTCTGGCACATTGCAGAGGTCCCACTCCAATTTGCCTGCAAACATTGCAGGCAAGGTGAGTGCTTTATCCCAATCCCTGGTTGTCTGTTAAGGGTGGCATGGTGGTGCAGCATTAGAGTTGCTGCCTTATACCTTTCAGCACCAGAGAAGTAGGTTCGATCCTGACCACAGGTGCTGTCTGTACGGAGTTTGTACGTTCTCCCCGTGACAGTGTGGGTTTTCTCTGAGATCTTCGGTTTCCTCACACATTCCAAAGACATACAGGTTTGTTGGTTAATTGGCTTGGTATAAACATAAATTGTTCCCAGTGTGTGTGGGATAGTGTTAATGTGTGGGGATCGATGATCAGCATGGACACGGTGAGCTGCAGGGCCTGTTTCTGCGCTGTATCTCTAAAACTAAACGAAAGATACTGCTTTATTGGCTTCATGCTTGTCACACAGGCAATGGTTTGATTCACCTGCTTGTAAGGCATTGCAGTTAGTAGTGATTCCCTGACCCTGCTGTAGATCTTGAGGCCAGAATGGGAGAGGACAAGTTGAGGTTATTGTCACAGGTACCGTGAGAAAAACAGTCTGTCTGTCAATTTATTCTTTGTTTTTTTCAGTATGTGTTAAATGTAAATTTTTAGTGTTCTTCAGCTTGTTTCATGTGGGGGGTGGGGGAGGGGGTTGGTGGAAACTTTTTAGAATCTTTTACCTCGACGGAAATGCAATTCCTTTTCGTATCGTATTAATGTCAGCACTGCGGCCTAACATCGAGGAGTTGGTGGCTTCTGCTGGAGACCGACTTCGAGAGCTCCACCACGGGTGCCTGTGAGACTTTAAAATGATGGAACCCAGCGATCCTTTTGCCAGGGATCGATCTCTGAGCTCCACCACGGGTGCCTACGGACTATAATATTGTGGAGCTCGCAATCTCTGGTCAGATACCGGCATTGGGAACTCCAGGCCGCTGGAGCTTCGACCGCCCCTACGTGGGAGATTCGATCGAGCCCGACGCGGGAGCTTCGATCACCCCGAAGCGGGGGCTACGACTACCGGTTGTGGGAGCTTCGATCGCCCCGACCGCGGGAGAAATATGAGGAAGGAGATTAGACTTTATTGCCTTCCATTACAGTGAGGAATCCGCTGTGGTGGATGCTTATGTTAACTTTTATTTAGTTGTGTGTCTTGTTGCTTTGTTGCTGTATGGTAATTCGTATATCACTGCACCTTAATTGGTACACGTGACAATAAAAGACCTTGGAAACCTTTGAATCAGTCAGCGGAAAGACAATACATGATTACAATCGAGCCATATACACACAGTGTACAGATACATGATAAAGGATATATTGTAAATAATGTTTAGTGCAAGATAAAGTCCAGCAAAGTCTGAACAAAGTGAGCCCAAGGATCTCCAATGAATAGTCTGAAAGTCTCCAATCTCCTCCCCCGAAGGACCTTCTCCCTCCTCACCTGAACTGCCCCCTCCTCACTTGGATCCATCAATCTCTTACCAGTTCTTAACTTACCTCTTCCCGCCAACTCACCCTTCAAACCTTTTCCCCTCTATTCCATCACTCTGAAGAAGGTTTGTCTATCCATTTCCATAGCTGTTGCCTGGCCTGCTGAATTCCTCCAGCAGTTTGTTTTTTTTTTGCTTGTAATCAAGACCGTTCACCTTAAATTTCACAGCAGGCAACCTGCTTGAAGTTCTGTCCAAATTGACCATCTGCATTATCATTGCCCGAAACTTCTAAAGAAGCCCAGGAAAGTGTAAGAAGAGGGAAAGTTGATTAAAAGCACCAGTGAGGTACAATGATCAATTTAGATCTGTCGAGGGGAACTATGTGGTTAGCCGAGTATTTTGCTGGTGACAGCTGCAAAAGCCCAAGAACAAATATTATTTGATTTTACGTTTATGTTAAGTAATTCTGTTAATTATAAAATCTGGAGCTAATGGGGTATTCTGTAGCATGTCTAAGATGTGTCGTCCAGGAACATGAAAGCAAGAAAGCCGTTTAGATCCAAGAAGCAAGGCCACAAATCCAGTGATAAGGAGACAAAGTTATCCTTTCTTCTCCCCCCCCCACCTCCACATCATCACGACCCAGCCCACATGTCCTCTCCCGTCCTCCTTAAATCCAAGAATCTCGCTCGGGTACATCTGACCTGAACGAAGAACGTCATCTCCAAGGATTTTATGGAAGTGCATTTTCAGGCAGGCATTCAAAAAATATTTTTCATTACATTTTAATAGTTATTGCACACATGATCAGGCAATGGAAAATGGTTAGTTCAAAAGTAAGCCATTTGAAAATTTATGGTCTGGTTTATAGCCTCAATAATAATGTGAGATGCATGCTAAGCACTTGCAATTGTTAGTTTTTCACAGCTGCAGGTGTTCACTTTTCAGACACCAATGGTTTCATGCAATCCCGCCATTATCTTGGCGCATTTCCAACATACATCTGTGGGATTTATTTCTTATTCTGCTCCAATTATTTTATAGTGCTGGAGGTTACAATGCAGCTTTAGAACTCGATCAAGCTGGCTTGTTGAATTTGCTATGCCATCAATGCAGAAGAAAATGGTCGGTCCATATTCAGCTGCAAACTAACAGCCGACCACACTCAGTCAACACCAACCACCCAGAGAGCACCTTGCTATCCATCGAGATTTGCTTCTTCCTGTATGATCGCAAGGACAGGTTCCATAATCTGGCACTTGCCAAGGAAAGTGATCGTGAAAGGCTCACATGAGAGCATCTCAGCAAAAAAGAGGGAGTGCAGTCATGATTCTGAGCCCATTTCATGAGAGGTTACCTCTTCGTAATTTATCACTGGATGTATTCTATACTCAAAGTGCTGGATTATGCACAATCTTTAAAACACAGGCTGTAAAGTATCTGTGGATTTATTAAAACACTAGACTAAGTGGGACCCATTGGGTCCCACATTCACAAGGGAGGGCTGGTCCCCCAACGCAATATTCCACCTCTCCACCAATTCCAATATTGGTGGCCAGTGGGGGGGGGGGGGGGCTTTCTGGAGAGCTAGTATGGGTGTTGTGGGCCAAAGGGATTGGTTTCCAGAGGACTAGTATGGACATTGTGGGCCGAATGGATTATTGGGCTGGCAGCTCAGTCACTCAGGTCTGGTGGGTTGGCAGCTCAGTCACTCATGCCTGGTGGGCTGGCAGCTCAGTCACTCAGGCCTGGTGGGATGGCAGCTCAGGCCTGGTGGGCTGGCAGCTCAGAAACTGCCAGAAATTCTGCCCAGAACAGGTGAGAGACTCTGTGAGAGAGGAGGGGGAGAGGATGGAGAATCCATTTTAGAGATTTTTCATCTTTTTCCACAGATCACAGGAATGAAGCAGGAAAGTCCTGGCCTGGATCTCACAGGAAGCCAATGAAGGGACGAAGAAAAATACTGGGGTGAGGTTTAATACTTGCAGGGGGAATACTTACTGATGGGCTGAAGGGGCTCCTCCTGGACTAGTACAGGCCTGATGAGTCGAAGGGAATCGGAGTGAAATCTCAGTGAAAGGCACTTTTTCTGGACTTTTCCTGGCCTGGCACGGATCTTTTGGGCCAAAATGCTTCTCCTGGGCTAACACGGGCATTTTGGGCAAAAGGGACTGGTTTCCCGGCTAACAGGGGCCTTGTGGGACGAAGTTTGTGGTTTCAGGCAGACCAAAACTAATTTCATTTCCATTTCCATTTCAAGCACAGGATAGGCTAAACAACTCATTTCATTTCATTTCCAATTCCATTTTGCATTGCAGTCCCAAGCACAGGGCAGGCCAAACAACGCATGGCATTGACATTTCATTTCCATTTTGCATTGCAGTCTCAAGCACAGGGCAGGCCAAACAACTCATGGCATTGTCATTTAATTTCCAATTTTGCTTTGCAGTCTCAAGCACATGGCAGGCCAAACAACTCATGGCATTGTCATTTCATTTCCAAATTTGCATTGCAACCTCAAGCACAGGGCAGGCCAAACAACTCATTGCATTGTCATTAAGGGCTAACAAATCATTTATTATAAGGAAATTGCAGACTCACAGTTCATTTGATTCACAGCTTAGAATCACAGTTGTGACCTTTCCCTCGCGATCTTCCAGTGTTTGATTTTTTATTTTATTTTTTTATTTTTTTAATTTATTTTTGTTATAAGTATAGTAGTGTGGTACCTAAGTACCTAATACATAGATACACACTACCATTCTTGTACAACTTTTTATTTTTAATATAATAATAAAAGAGCAGTGAAAGAAAAAGGGAAATAAAGGGTGTCGAGATAGATAAGCGAATAGAAACAGATAGAGAAAGAGACGGAGAGCAGAGATAAAAAGCTAAGGAGATTGAAAGAAAAAGAGAAAACAGATGGAAAATAAATTAGATATACCTATTTCGTATCTTTGCCCATCCGTCACCCGGTTCTGAACCATTTAATTTCTAAGGTTATGTTATGTTGCACCATCTGCTTGTAAAAAGTCAATAAAAGGAGACCAAATCTTTAAGAATTGGACTACTTTGCCTAATAGGAGGAATCTCATTTCTTCAAGATGTACTGTTTCCGACATATTTGAAATCCGCATTTTGAACATTGGCGTGATTGCGTTTTTCTAGAATTTGAGTATATGTTTTTTTGCTGTTATTAAACAATAATTAAGAAGAGATTGGAACGGCGTTAATTTACATCCCTCTTCCATTGATCCAAAGATAATCAGTTCGGTATTGGGGTTCAATTTTGTGTTGAATAGTTTTGTAAAAGTTCCAAAGATTTCATTCCAAAATTTATGCAGTTTTGTACAAGAGACAAAGGAATGTGCTATAGTGGCATTTTGAGTTAGACATTATCACAAATGGGGGAGACATTTGGAAATATTTTATTCAATCTGGTTTTCGAGTAATATAATCTGTGTAAAATGTTAAATTGAATTAAGTTATGTCTTACATTAATGGAACATTTATGTACAAATAATAATTTTTTTCCCCATCTGTCGTTCAGGATTTTTATCAATGACTCTTGTTCCCAGACCCTTCTAATTGTCTCTGTCATTGGTGTTTCTATATTTAAAATTATATTATATAAATATGATATTAAATTGCTTGATTCTGCCTTTCTATTCATTCCTTCCTCTAATAAATCTGTGGTTTGAGTTTGATATCCTTGTATATATTTTTTCAAATAATCTTGAATTTGAAGATATTTGAAATATTGGTTACTTTTCAAGTTATATTTTAGTTGTAATTGTTGGAATGATAAAAGTTTTCCCATTTCATACGGATCTCCAATCATTTGAATTCCTATTCTAATAGATGGTTTGAATAGATGGTTTGAGGAATTGTTAACTATTGGGGAAAGAAGCAATATATTTCTTAATTTTTATTTGTTTCCAAATTCGTATTATACTGTGAATAATTGGATTCTTCTTATATATTATATTGTTCAGTTTCATCGGGGAAAGAAGAATCGCTCCAATTCTTAGCGATCTCCCAGAGTGACTGACTCACGTCCAGGCATCCGGGGTTCAATTGTCCTGTCCCCCCCGGAAGGGGCATTACCTTTATCATGGTGATTGACAGGCGAGAGGACCAATCAGCTGAACTCAAGACTTTGTAAACATTCATAACTTTTTTATTTTTCATCGATCGGAAAAATCCTAAGGGCTGGCTCAGCGGAGGGGGACTGTGAGTAAGATGGCCAAAAATCATAGCGATGTATCGTAGCATTTTTTTCTAAAATCAATATATAGCGCAGACAGGAAATAGTTAAGATGAGACTTTTAGTTATATAGATAACTTGTGTCCTTTGCATCCATTGTTAATCATTAATGCTAAGTCTGCTCCTGCTTGAGCAAAAAAAAAAACACTCAGATGACTTTCGAATGGGAATAGGTTTTGACCATGGTAGTTATAATGCAATCAAAGTGCTGTATTCCATGCAATGTCAGGTCACCAGCATTGAACCTTTCTTTGTATTGCTCCCTCACAAAACTGGTTAAAGTGGTTACCGGAAAGTTGAGGAACAAAGCACCAAATGTTTAATATCAAAATTCAAAGCTGTCCCTTGACAGCATTGTTCAAATATTAGCACAACACATCCCTTGCACCTGGCAGCTCAATTCATGGCAACTTCCTTTGTGTGGAAATGTATTAACAGACCTCACTAAACAATGGACAAATCATTGAATCATTGACAGATGTAGCATGCAAACAGGCCCTTCTGCCCACCGAGTCTATGCTGAACCTCGATTATTTGTTCACACTATTACTGCGTTATTCCACTTTCTCATCAGCTCCCGACATGCTGGGGGCAATTTTACGGAAACCAATTAATCTAGAAGTCTTTCTTTGGAAAGTGGCAGGAATCCAGAGCACCAGGAGGAAACCGACATGGTCACAAGAACCTCATGCACACTCTGCACAGACAGCATCCAAGATCGAGATCCGGATTAAACCCAGGTTTTCTGGCACTGTGAGTTAGTAGCTCCACCAGCTGTACCACAGTTCCATCCCTGTGCATCCCAAAAATGTTCAGATTTGCAGGTTAACTGACATTTGTGAATTGCCCCTAGTATGTCGGGAGTGGATGGGAAAGTGCGATAACATAGAATTAGTGTGAATGGGTGGGTGTTGGTGGGCCAAAGGGCCTGTTCTATGCTGAATCTTTCAGTCAATCGACATTACCTAAATACAACACAATTTAAAAGAAACATGTAGATGCTTGACATTTGAAACAAAAACACAAAGTGATGGAAGGATCAGCAGGCCAGGCAGCAACTGTGGAAAGAAAAATTATTCTGTCAAGGGTTGCAGACCCAAATTGTTGATAGTTATTCTTTCCAAAAATGCTGCCTGAGCTGATGTAATGCATGCAATGTATTCATAGCCAGCGTGGCAACTTGTACATACTTAACAACCTTTTGTCTCAGAAATCAAAACCTTCAAAACCTTCATAAACCTGCAAGCGCAATTCATGACAGAACATGGGTTAAATTTCTCCAGCAGATTGTTTTTCTAGCTTTCCATTCTCAGTCCCGATATCGGATCTTCAGTCCAAAATGTCGGTCATTCCCATCCCACCACAGATTCTGCCTGACCTGCTGGGTTTCTTCAGCTGTTTGTCACTAAGGAAGAAAGTGATCTATGCTAGAGGAAACAAACAATGAAGAAGCAGAGAAGCAACTCGAATGGGGACACAAGCAACTGCCGGAATCTTACGTAGAACACAAAGTGCTGGAGTAGCTCAGCAGGTCTGGCATCATCTCTGGAGGACAGAGATGCCGCCTGAGATGCTGTCTGACCTGCTGAGTTACTCCAGCACTTTGTGTCCAACCTGAAGACTGTTTGGTAGGTTTAGTGATGCAGCTGATATGTCAGTGTCTACTATGTCTTCACAGATATTAGCTAAGTTAAAAACTGGAAGTTGCAACTCAAGAAAACAGAAAGGAAGTTCTCAAATGGACTGGTTGTAACCTTTGTTTCACTAAAAAACTGAGGAGGTGCTAGGTGATCCTGAGTGTACTTGTTCCAATCAATATAAACAAACTGAGAGCAAGTCCTAAAATGTTCATCTGATAATCAAACTCAAGATATTTATTTTAGCTGGCTGACACAGATATCTTCACAAAAATTGCACTGCAAACATTTCAACTCCAGGAGGTTGACCTCCTAATTTGAAATTCTATGGCATGTTTTACACTATTAGAATCTGTGGTTTTGCTCTCATGTTTACATGGCTCCTGTTGATCTACATTCCTGCCATGCTTGGAACAGTGATAAACAGGCTGTAAAGACTCCCTCAAGGCAAAAGTCCACAAAGAAAGTTGCTCGAATACCGTAGGAAGATTTCTAAACAGTGTGATGGTTATCAGAATTTCAACCAAGTGCACTCTATTCCAGAGCACTAATGCAGATATTAAATTCCGGCCATTCTGGCTGCCATCTATGCAAGCTGCGATAAGCTGTGAAAGCAGCAAATTTCTGCATTCCAACATCAAGCATGACTGGTATCATTTATCTTTATAATATTCATTTCTCACAGCAACTCTAGCTTGTTGGCCCAAGTGACTATTCCTCCCAAAACACCAATGTCATTAGTCTTTTAACTCAAATTGTGCCACCACAACATCGCTGTCTTAAAAATGGAGTAAAGGCCCACTCTTGCCCGATTTTTCTATACAAAAATGTAACTTTGCAACAGGAGATTGTAAAGTTTAGGTTTCTGCATGAGTTTGGGAATGAACAATTGCTAACCGGCTCCACATACCACAGAGGCAAAGGTTTAACAATGCAAACGGTGGGTACAAAAAATGCACAAAACAAAAACCACCCCTCACTCCCCCTTTCGAGAAGTACTGGAGAATTATTTAAATTAAAATCACCAGAGAAAAATGGTTTTAAAGATAAATCAATGCCTGATGACATGATTGAGAAGCATCAGCACACAAGATGCCAAACTTTGTGCATGTACAATCTTACCCCATTCAAACTTTGCACAAATCCAAGTGACCGTGAACCTTTTAACAAACTCATAATTCTTTTAGCATGCCATTGTTATGTCTAGTGTACAGTGTGTTTCGAGATATAGTTGATATGTAGTCAACAGATTTTTGATACGCTTGTTTTTCACGCACACAAGTGGAAGAAGTTCAGCCTGGGAATTCTTTACATAGCTTGTAATCCTTCAAAACGGAAACTACCACTATAAATCTTAATGCAGAGTGCGCTGCTAACAAAATTCTCTCCATAAAATGGCCTCCCAGGTTCATCAGGATGCTGCAGGATTAGAGGGTATTAGCTGGAAGTTGTCAACATCACTTTGCTGAGGGCACAGGGTTGAGCATGGTGTATTGGTTGATCATTCCAACTGTGTTTATGCCTTGCAGTCTGTTGCATATTTTGACAAACCTGATCATACAGTACAAGCAGTAGTAGTTTCTTTATTGCCATTGTAACATGAACCATGTACAACAAAATTTAAAAATGTCAACCAGTCAGTGCACCATTCAAACCACAAAAGCTAATGATACATCCAAGGTAAAATATTAAAAAAGATAAACAACTAAAATAAATATGAAATATAAAAACAGCACGCATAAACACCCAACCCTACATCCTTCTGTCGATTTCACAGTGTACCAACCACAGTCCCTTCGTCCCCACATTCCTTGGCGGCTACATTTATTGCCTTTATAGCAGTGGGGTAAAAACTGTTTTTAAGTCTGTTTGTCCTTGTCCTTGTAGATCTGTACCGTCTGCCTGACGGCAACAGTTCAAACAGGGAGTGTCCGGGGTGGGAAATGTCCTTTATAATATTCTGGGATTTTTTGATGCAGCGGGAACTGTGTAAGTCCTCCAAGGTAAGGAGAGGGCAGCCGACAATCCTCTGGGCGTTGTCAATGGCCCTCTGGAGCGCTTTCCTCTGAGCCGCTGTGCAGCTGGTGTACCACACGCATACACAGTATGTTAGGATGCTCTCAATGGAGCACCGATAAAAGGACAGCAGCAGTCTCTGTGTGATGTTATTCTTCCTGAGCACCCTCAGGAAGTGCAGTCTCTGCTGGACCTTTTTCAGCAGCGCAGAGGTGTTCACGCTCCACGTCAGGTCCTCCTCAATATGGATTCCCAGGAAGCGGAAATCCGCCACCCTCTCCACACAGTCCCCTCTGATGATTAGTGGTACCATTTCTGTTTTGTAACTGATGCAACTGAGGCAACTGCATTTGTTACCTAATGCAACTGAGGCTCCGTTTGCACTATTAACATCTGCGCCCGGCCTGAATTCTAATCTGAGGCAGTTCTGGTGGAAAGAGGAACGAGGTTCATTCTGATTCAGTTCAGAATCGATTTCAGCCACTTAGCAACGGATTCGCACATCGCAAAGAGTGAAAAGCCCAGAGAAGTTTGAATGGGAGGGAGGAACGGGAAGAGGCCCCCTGTTCTTTACCATCTCTTTGGAAGATGTCCGAATGCGTTTGCAAAGATCACCTCCAGTAAATGTCAGAATATGGCAATTAGCGTGTCAGAAAGTCCAGCAACCACTGGAAGGAAAATCAAAACGCTTCTATCGGACATGGTCTGCATTTATAGAATTACTACAAAGATAGGGTGCAGGAGTACCTCGGGCCTTGGAGGGGGGGATGAAAAACTATCGAGTTTTTGCGAGGATTCCTTTTGCGTGATATATATAACATAATAACTGGCTTTTTTCCTTTTTTTTTTCTTTTTCCTTTTCTTTTTTTAGGGTCTATCTTTTAACCCCCTTTTCTAATTCTTTGACCAAGGGTTTCTTCTCCCATTTGACATGCTCTTTCACTATCACAACTCTTTTCACATTTCACTCTCTTTCTCTCTATTCTTTTTCTTTAAAAGCCATATAATTATGGGGTACAATGATTGTAACAGTATATATGTGTACATTGATGTATTTACCTCTAATAAATAAAATTTAAAAAAATTTAAAAAAAAGAAAGTCCAGCAACCATAGCTGCAACCTACAGTTTTATTAAAACAAAATACACTGTGACAGCAACTAATAATCATGCTGAAGAAGGGTTTTGGCCCGAAACATTGCCTATCTCCTTCGCTCCTTAGATGCTGCTGCACCCGCTGAGTTTCTCCAGCCTGTTGTGTACCCTCGATTTTCCAGCATCTGCAGTTCCTTCTTTAATACTAATAATCATGCATGTTTTGGACTTCACAATTAATTTGCAAACTATATGTGATCTGGTGTGTTATTGCTCAGTGATGAACTGAATTAATGAAGATTTGCTTCCAGCAGGGAACTTTGCATGACATGAGACATGGCAGGAATTTAGAAGTGATGATCATTTGGCCCCATGGAAATTATCGCAAATAACAGCTGGAACTTGAAATATCTAGCACATAACGGCAGAGGGAATATAGAATGAGTCGTATGCAAATCAATGCTGAATTTATTCATAAGGTAACACAATATTACAATGTACCTTCGCGGGTCAGACAGCATCTCTGGAGAGAAGGAATAGGTGACGTTTCAGGTTGAGACCCTTCTTCAGACCTTCTTGAGTCTGAAGAAGGGGCTCGACCTGAAACATCACCTATTCCTTTTCTTCAGAAATGCTGTCTGAACTGCTAAGTTCCTCCAGCTTTTTGTGTCTATTTTTGGTTTCAAACCAGCATCTGCAGTTCCTTCCTACACATTACAATGTATCTTTATGGGCAGCGCTGTGGTGCAGTGGTAAAGTTGCTGCCTTACAGCATCAGCGACCTTGTTGTGATTCTGACTGGGTAAGAATCTCTGTAAGAAGCTTGTATGTTTTCCCTGTGACCGCGTGGGTTTTCTCCGGGTGCTCTGGTTTTCTCCCACGTTCCTAAGAGGAGCAGGTTTGTGGTTGATTGGTTTCTGTAAATAGTCCCTAGTGGTAGGATACAACTGGTGTACAGATGACTGCTAGTCGGCATGGACTCAGTGGGCTGTATCTCTAAAACTAAAACTAAGAACTAAACTTGATGTGCTGTTGATAACCAGAAGGCTACCTTCACATAATCGTCTTATTGATTACATATGGTATGTCTTTACCTTTCCTCCTGTTGCTACATTTTCTGCCCTTTACACTCACATTATCCCCAATGTCTCTGCTTGTGCCCAACATGATGTTACATCAGTCATCCGAGTCAATGTTAAATTAAAAGGTTACTCAGTCTTCCATCCCAAAGTATCAGAACTGGCCATTTCTGCTTGTCCTTGGTCTGTGATTTTGCTTTTGTTTTTTCTTTATCCACTACTGTAGTTAGTCCTGTTGGGCACACCCCTCGCCCTCGGAACCTAACCACACCTTGCTGCTCCACTGCAAATCTCCTCAAAATATGCCAACTTTGAAGAAGTTCTCCACCTCTCTCTGAAGGGAGTTCTGTGAGACCATTTCTCACTGCTCCTGCTCTGTGATTCCTGCTACTCTCCTGCTCTTCAACAATCTGAAGAAGGGTCCCGACCCTAAACATCACCGTCAGCCCACTGAGTCCATGCCGACTAGCTATCACCTGTGCACCAGTAGGGACCATTTACAGAAGCCAATCAACCAACAAACCTGCACGTCTTTGGAACGTGGGAGGAAACCGGAGGCACCCTACTGTAACCACATCCTTCACAGATGTTGCCTAGCCCCGCTGATCTACTCCTGTACATTGTGTTTTGCACAACATATCACAAAGACAAACAAGCAGAATCTACCTCTGACTGGCGGAGGAGACATGATGGGCCGAATGGCCTAAATCAACTCCTATTCCTTCTGACTGCACATTTGTCATTTGGTCACCCTGACAGAGATATTCCCTTTGATCTACCCAGTCCTCTTTCTTCTTACCTTCAATTGAAACTAATCTTAGTTCTGACCCTAGGTCTCAGAACCAAAAAATAAACCCTGTTTCTATCTCCACAGATGCTATGTGACTTGTTGAATGTTTCCAGCAGTATTTGTTTTGAATTGACGATTTTAATTTTTTTGTTTAGTTTAGAGGTACAGTGTTAAAACAGACCCTTCGGCCCACCAGCAGCCCGTACACTAACACTATCTCATATACTAGGGATAATTTACAATTTTACCAAAGCCAATTAACCTATAAATCTGTATATGTTTGGAGTATGGGAGGAAACTGGAGAACCCAGGCAAAACCCATGCGGTCATGGGGAGAACGTACAAACTCCACACAGGCAGCACCCATAATCAGGATCAAACCAGGGCCTCTGGCGCTTGTAAGGCAGCAACTCTACTGCTGCGCCATTGTGCTGCCCTTCATTGTAAGTCGGGCGTTTGCTGTGTTTTTTTCAACACAGCTGGCATAAAGGAGTCATCGTCGAGAGTTACAGCACAGAAACAGACCTCTCGGCCCACTGACTCTGTGCCGGCAAGCAATCACTCATACACACGATCCCTTTTTGTCCTCCTCACGTTCTCATCAACTCCCCTGGATTCTACCACTCACAGACTCACTTGGGGGCAATTTACCACAGACAACTGATCTGAGACCTCATAGGGAAGTGTTAGGAGAAAGTAGCAACTGGAAGAAACCTACCCAGATATAGGAAAAACATGCAGACACCATGCATATAGCACCTGAGATCAGGATCGAACCCCGATCTCTGCCGTTGTGAGGCAGCAGCTTTACCAGCTGCAGCACTGCACTGCTCATTTGCAGTTGTACTCAAATGCGGAATAGTCACATGGGGAGGTTTCAATCAGATCTGGAAGTATGGGAGAGTAACTCTGCACACAACTCTGGGTGAAAATTATAAAAGAACTGGACAAGCTAGATGCAGGAAACATTTTCCCAATGTTGGGCGAGTCCAGAACCAGGGGCCACAGTCTTAGAATAAAGGGAAGCCATTTAAGACTGAGGTGAGAAAAAACTTTTTCACCCAGAGAGTTGTGAATTTGTGGAATTCCCTGCCATAGGGTGCAGTGGAGGCCAAATCACTGGATGGATTTGAGAGAGAGTTAGATAGAGCTCTAGGGGCTAGTGGAATGATGGGATAAGGGGAGAAGGCAGGCACGGGCTATTGATTGGGGACGATCAGCCATGATCACAATGAATGGCGGTGCTGGCTCGAATGGCCGAATGGCCTCTTCCTGCAGCTATTTTCTATGTTTCTATGCCATGGTTTAATTCAGGAGAGCCTGTACTTTCAGTGGAATGGAAAGGATCCTATCCCTAAGCACTATCTTGATGGTGAATTATCCCCCAATACCTTTCTCCAGTCCATTTTAGCAGGTTGGCATTGCAAACTGCCGTTAACCAAAATAATGTGGCATATATCCATTCTTGGAATTTTAGGTCAACATCTGACTAAACCCCTAAGTCAAAAGGGAAGATAGGTAGAGTTGGTTTCTCTCTCCATTAGGAAATGTGCATCCTACTGCATGAGGATCAGTGGCCATTTTGTGTGAGACAATTCACGTGTAAGATATTGACAGGCAGTAAGGGCTTGGGCTAAGAGTGGGAGAATTGGGCCTGGAGATATGAGATGCTAGGCAGTGGAAAGGATGAGGGTGAGGGAAAAGAGAACAATTCGCATGAAAAGAATACCGAGAGAATTCACATGGAGAGGACATAAAAGGGAGGTTTCACGGAGATCAGGCAAAAGGGATCGGGTGATACACAAGGAATAGCTCATGCTGGAATCTTGAGTAAAACACAAAGTGCTGGAGGAACTCAGTGGGTCAGGCAGCATTCGTGAAAAGAATGAACAGGTGACATTTTGGGTTTGAACCCTTCTTCAGATTGATTTTGTAGTAGGTGGGAGAAAGCTAGAAAAGAGAGGTGGACCCGGGACAAATCTGAAGAAGAGTCCTGACCCAAAATGTCGATTGCCATTCCCTTCAGGGATAAGATGCTGTTGGAATACAGAAGGGGACCATAACATTGCTGGCTGTGAAAAGATGGGCCCAGGAGGCATTGGAGCAAGAGGAGGAGTTTCCGGGCGGTGAGTATATAAATCGAGCACGGGGCTTTACTCCATAGAGGCCCAGGAGCCGTTGGAGCAAGAGAAGGACCCAAATCTGTAACGTTCCACACTTCAAAGGAAGTGTTCTGGTGGAAGCCGCTAATTGGTGGAAGCGGACTAGAGGAAGCAGCTGATTGGGAGCAACCCCAGGTTTGCATTTCTGCTTTCTGGTTAAGGGTTTAGTGAGTTAAGGGTACAGTGAGTTAAGGGTACAGTGAGTTAAGTGTGCAGTGAGTTAAGGGTTCAGTGAGCTAAGGGTACAGTGAGCTAAGGGTTCAGTGAGCTAAGGGTACAGTGAGCTAAGGGTACAGTGAGTTAAGGGTACAGTGCTTTTTAGTAAAGGTACAGTTTAAAGGATTAAGATTTTTATAGTGTGAGTGAGTTGATTTAATTTGGGGGCAAGCCATGTCAGTTGAGATCGGCCCCATGGTTTGCTCATCCTGCAACATGTGGGAGATCAGGGGTATGGTCGGTGTCCCTGGTGACTACGTTTGCAGGAAGTGTGTCCAGCTGCAGCTCCTGGCAGACCGGATTGAACGGTTGGAACTGCGACTGGAGTCATACTGGAGCATCCATGATGTGGAGAAAGTCGTGAATACCACGTACAGTGAGTTGGTCACACCACAGGTAAAAGTTAAGCGGACAGAAAGGGAATGGGTGGCCATTAGCCAGCAAAGCAGTAGGCAGGTAGTGCAGGAGTCCCCTTCGGTCATCTCCCTCCTAAACAGGTTTACCATTTTGGATACTGTTGGGGGAGAAGGCTCATCAGGGGAAGGCAGCAGCAGCCAAGTTCATGGCACCATCGGCGGCTCTGCATCACAGGGGGGGAGGAAAAAGAGTGGAAGGGCTATAGTAATAGGGGATTCAATTTTAAGGGGAATAGATACGTGTTTCTGCGGCCGCAAACGAGACTCATGGTATGTTGCCTCCCTGGTGCAAGGGTCAGGGATGTCACTGAATGGCTGCAGAACATTCTGGAGGGGGAGGGTGAACAGCCAGTTGCCGTGGTGTACATTGGCACCAACGATATAGGTAAAAAACGGGATGAGGTCTTACAAGGCGAATTTAGGGAGCTAGGAGATAAACTTAAAAGTAGGACCTCAAAGGTAATAATCTCTGGATTACTACCAGTGCCACATGCTAGTCAGAGTAGAAATTGGAGGATATTGCAGATTAATACGTGGCTTGAAAAATGGTGCAAGGTGGAGGGATTCAATTTTCCAGGGCATTGGTACCAGTTCTGGGGGAGGTGGGACCAGTGTAAACAGGACGGTCTGCACCTGGGCTGGAATGGAACCAATGGCCTTGGGGAAGTGTTTGCTAGTGCTGACGGGGAGGATTTAAACTAATGTGGCAGGGGGATGGGAGCATGTGCAGAGGGACAGAGGGGTGTAAAATGAGGGTAGAAGCAATAGGTAACAAGGTGAAAAGTTAAAAGTGGCAGGCAGAAAAAACCAGGGCAAAAATCAAAAATGCCCACTTTTCAACATAATTGTATAAGGGGTAAGAGTGTTGTAAAAACAAGCCTGAAGGCTTTGTGTCTCAATGCAAGGAGCATTCGTAATAAGGTGGATGAGTTGAATGTGCAGATAGTTATTAATGAATATGATATAGTTGGGATCACAGATACATGGCTCCAAGGTGACCAAGGCTGGGAGCTGAACATCCAGGGATATTCAATATTCAAGAGGGATAGACAGAAAGGAAAAGGAGGGGGGGGGTAGCGTTGCTGGTTAGAAAGGAGAATAACACAATAGAAAGGAAGAACATTAGCTTGGAGGATGTCGAATTGACATGGGTAAAGCTGCGAAACACTAAGGGGCAGAAAACGCTAGTGGGAGTTGTGTACAGGCCACCTAACAGTAGTAGTGGAGTTGGGGATGGCATCAAACAGGAAATTAGAAATGCGTGCAACAAAGGTAAAACAGTTATAATGGGTGACTTCAATCTACATATAGATTGGGTGAATCAAATTGGCAGGGCTGCTGAGGAAGACGATTTCTTGGAATGTATGCGGGATAGTTTTCTAAACCAACAAGTTGAGGAACCAACGAGAGAGCAGGCTATTCTAGACTGGATATTGAGTAATGAAGAAGGGTTAGTTTGCAGTCTTGTTGTGCGTGGCTCCTTGGGCAAGAGTGACCATAATATGGTTGAGTTCTTCATTAGGATGGAGAGTGACATTGTTAATTCAGAAACAAGGGTTCTGAACTTAAAGAAAGGTAACTTTGAGGGTATGAGACATGAATTGGCCAAGATAGACTGGCAAATGATTCTTAAAGAGTTGACGGTGGATATGCAATGGAAGGCATTTAAAGACTGCATGGATGAACTACAACAATTGTTCATCCCAGTTTGGCAAAAGAATAAACAGGGAAGGTAGCACATCCATGGACAACAAGTAAAATCAGGAATAGTATCAAAACAAAAGATGAAGCATACAAATTAGCCAGAAAAAGCAGCCTACCAGAGGACTGGGAGAAATTCAGAGTCCAGCAGAGGAGGATAAACGGCTTAATTAGGAAAGGGAAAATAGATTATGAAAGAAAACTGGCAGGGAACATAAAAACTGCAAACTTTTTTATACATATGTGAAGAGAAAAAGATTAGTTAAAACAAATGTAGATCCCTTGCAGTCAGAAACTGGTGAATTGATCATGGGGAACAAGGACATGGCAGACCAATTGAATAACAACTTTGGTTCTGTCTTCACTAAGGAAGACATAAATAATCTGCCGGAAATAGCAGGGGACCGGGGGTCAAAGAAGATGGAGGAACTGAGTGAAATCCAGGTTAGCCGGGAAGTGGTGTTAGGTAAATTGAATGGATTAAAGGCCGATAAATCCCCAGGGCCAGATAGGCTGCATCCCAGAGTACTTAAGGAAGTAGCCCCAGAAATAGTGGATGCATTAGTGATAATTTTTCAGAACTCTGTGGGACACTTATGTGGGACCTTGTCGAAAGCCTTCTGAAAGTCCAGATATAACACACCCAGTGGTTCTCCCTTACCCACTCTACTAGTTACATCCTCGAAAAATTCTATAGGAGTAAACGGGTCCTTTTCAGAATGGCAGGCAGTGACTAGCGGGGTACCACAAGGCTCAGTGCTGGGACCCCAGCTATTTACAATATATATTAATGATCTGGATGAGGGAATTGAATGCAACATCTCCAAATTTGCGGATGACACGAAGCTGGGGGGCAGTGTTTGCTATGAGGCTGCAAGGTGACTTGGATAGGTTGGGTGACTAGGAAAATGCATGGCAGATGCATTACAATGTGGATAAATATGAGGTTATCCACTTTGGTGGCAAAAACAGGAAAATGGACTATTATCTGAATGGTGGCCGATTAGGAAAAGGGGAGATGTAACGAGACCTGGGTGTCATGGTACACCAGTCATTGAAAGTAGGCATGCAGGTGCAGCAGGCTGTGAAGAAAGCTAATGGTATATTAACATTCATAGCAAAAGGATTTGAGTATTAGAGCAGGGAGGTTCTACTGCAGCTGTACAGGGTCTTGGTGAGACCACACCTGGAGTATTGTGTACAGTTTTGGTCTCCTAATCTGAGGAAAGACACTTTTGCCATAGAGGGAGTACAGAGAAGGTTCACCAGACTGATTCCTGGGATGGCAGGACTTTCAAATGAAGAAAGACTGGATAGACTCGGCTTGTACTCGCTAGAATTTAGAAGATTGAGGGGGGATCTTATGGAAACTTACAAAATTCTTAAGGGGTTGGACAGGCTAGATGCAGGACGATTGTTCCCGATGTTGGGGAAGTCCAGAACAAGGGGTCACAGTTTAAGGATAAGGGGGAAGTCTTTTAGGACCGAGATGAGAAAATAATTTTTCACACAGAGAGTGGTGAATCTGTGGAATTCTCTGCCACAGAAGGTAGTTGAGGCCAGTTCATTGGCCACATTTAAGAGGGAGTTAGATGTGGCCCTTGTGGCTAAAGGGATCAGGAAGTATGGAGAGAAGGCAGGTACAGGATACTGCGTTGGATGATCAGCCATTATCATTTGAATGGCGGTGCAGGCTCGAAGGGCCGAATGGCGTACTCCGTCACCTATTTTCTACTTTTTTATGGGGACGGATGTGGGGGAGTGAGTGGAGCAATTCAAACAATGTACATTGACCTGGGCCCAGCTGGCAGCAGATCAACACCGTGTAGGAAAGAACTGCAGATGCTGGTTTAAATCGAAGGTAGACACAAAATGTTGGAGTTACGCAGCAGGACAGGCAGCATCTCTGGAGAGAAGGAATGGGTGACGTTTCGGTCTGAAGAAGGGTGTCGACGCGAAACGTCAGCCATTCCTTGTCTCCAGAGATGCTGCCTGTCCCGCTGAGTTGCTCCAGCATATTGTGTGTCCACAGCAGATCTCCATTTCCTGGCAACACGGCATAGAAAGTTCATTCCATTCGAGTAGCATCAAAGCAGTCCTCAAGCTGCCATAGATCTTCACAAATGTTGTCAGAAGGTCTATGAATCCCTGCACCGATTTCAAACAGACAAGAACAATTCAAAGAGTATAAAATCTCTGCCATTATAGTAACTGATTATTTAGTTTTGCATTTATTATGTTGGAGATAAACACATGTTTTACCAAAGGATTTGGGGAAATTCAGCCCCACCGACTTATGAGCTGGAAATCACTGGTTTGCTCAAGTCATAGAGGGGCTAAAATACAGCTCAAAGTGGTTCACAATAAATATAATAGCCCTCTTTCAGTTATCATATTGGATGTTGCATGCTTAATGACAATAGTCAATACAATGTTAAAAATAATTTGTCTAAAGTTGAAGAGGCTGGGGCAATTGTGATGTTTTACGCATGCAGAAATGTCCAGTAAACGCTCAAAAGTGTACATTTCTGAATGCAGCTTTCACATTCTACTTCATCTCCCCAGTAATGGATGTGAAAAAAGAGTACATATTTATTAATGGCATGGAGGATTTCTTTTCCAAACTTCTGAGTCAGTCAAGGATGAATGCATCCTTGAAACTTTGGTCCCTTATATCCAGAGGCATAATTGCTATCAGTTGGCTTCAATGATCCTTGCAATAATAAAGCATTGAAGCATGTGTTCCACCTAATCTTTCACTGAGATATCTAACTGCACTCTGCAAACATGAGCTCTCACACGCACACACTGACATGCCGAGATGATATCGTTTCAGCAAGAACATTTTGGGATAAACAACAACACAAACCAGTGAGAACATGCAGGTGAATATCTTTGCAGCATGTCATCACTTCACCTAATTCTAGTTGTTTTGTACTTTGGAATAATTCCACCAGCTTCTGCACACCTCCAGTTGTCTCAATAATACGATTTGCCCACTCAACTATTTTAAGACATGTCCTTTCAGTCGCTTGCCATTTTAATAAACCATTCCACTCCCATTGTGAACTTACTAACTCTAGCCCCTTGCACTGTTACAACAAGGCCAAATATAAACATGTCTTCTGTCTGGTTACATTGTAGCCCCCAGCACTCAATCAATCAGCATGGAAACAGGCCCTTCAGCCCAACGATTCCACACTGATGCTCGATCACATATTCACACTAGTTTTATGTTATCCCACTTTTGTGTCCACTCTCTGCCCACTAGGAACAGTTTATAGAGGCCAATTAACCAACAAACCCACACGCCTTTAGGATGTGGGATTAGTTGAATTTGTTGAATTTTACAATTTTTAGGTAACTTGCTCTTTCTTTGTCTGAATTTCTTTTTCTTATCAGAACTGGCCATTTCTGCATATCATCATTTAGAATGTTTTTTTGTTTTCCATTCATATAGTCTGGTGTGCTGGGCATGTTGCACAGCCTCACTATTAACTAAAGGATGATTTTGGTGAGCATGTCCGGCAGGGGGATCCCGACGAGCTGCGGCCATATCGACGAGCACCTGGCTCACCCACCGCGGAACTGGGAACCCGGTGGGCAGTGTGGCCGGACGCAAAAAGACCCAGCGGACCGCAGCCTGTAAAGGGGTAATCGCCGAGCCCGGCCCCTGCTCGTCCCCCAAAGACTGGAGTAACGAACAAGAGGGAGCCGTTGCCAACAGTCGTGAAGAGTGAAGCCGTTAGGAAAGTGAATCGTGGTCTTACCTTCCTCACCCTCAAGGTCGGCTGCTGGTTGCGCCCTGGGCCTCCATGATGGCCGGGCGAAAGGAGGAGTGTCAGCACACTGAACGATCCAGGAGCTCGCTTAGATCGAGCACCGCTCCATAAGACCTAGCACGTGGACCGGTCTTTGGAAATGGTGCTAAATCGGTCGGTTCAAAAAAGATATTCACTGTGCTTTGCACATGTGGCAATAAAGCATTACAGTTCAATAGTTTCTTTATTGAACTATAGAAAATAAAGACAATATTGAACTATAGTTCTTTATTGTCGCATGTGCAAAACACAGTGAAATTCTTTCTATTGAAACTATTGAACATTAACCACACTGGCCACATAGAAGGTATGATGCAGTTGTAACTGCCCATTTGGATTCACCTGGTTGGCAGGTTTGTAAATATCCAAATGCATTATAAGAGATAATGATAACAAAATAAGTCTTCCTGAGAAAGTTCTGCACTTTCAGAGGAGCCTCTGTCATATCCCATTTTGCTTCTAACTTGATGGTAGTTGAAATGTTGACAGAGGTGAGTTAGCTCAATCCCATTTTCAAATTCCATGGGGCTATCTGATTTAGTCCACGTGAAGTACAACACGAGAACAGGAACACAATGGAGGTAAAAGCTCTTTGCATTTTCATTAACCTTTGAATTAAATATTTGTGTAAGTTGAACACTTTTTTACACAGAGCCACTTAATTCTCATTGGAACTCTTTGTTGCGGATTCATTATTATAGATTCAATGTAAGGAAAGGCCATCTGGCCAATTAAACCCACTCTATCCAGATTTGGCTAATTATTATTTTATCAGACATACTACTCCCTCTGTCTATGTTTATCTCACCTCTTTAAAGAAACACTTGCCCTGCGCAACAATTATTAACTCAGTTTAAAACGATTAACATGAGACTGGGCAAGCCACCTTTATAATATGTTGGTACCAATTACCACCAATCATTTTCTTGATGAGGGTACGTAATTATATATTTGCATTTCTGAGTCCCATTTGCATTACTTTGCTAAATCATTTTACTGACTTTAAAGATAGGCACAAAATGCTGGATTAATTTAGCGGGTAAGGCAGCATCTCTGGAGTAAAGGATCCAGAGGGTTGAAACCCTTCTTCAGAAACATTACAATGGCCTTCCAGTTTTTGAAGACAACAGAAACAGCAGATACCGGCTCATAAAAAGAGTTACAACATACTGGAATAACTCAGCTGGTCAGGCAGCTTCTGTGGAGTACAAGAACGGGTGATGTTTTGGGTCAGAGCTCTTCTTCAGATTGAAGAAGCGTCCCTACCCGAAACGTCACCATCCATGTTCTCCACAGATGCTGCCTGACCCGCTGAGCTATTCCAGTACATTATGTCTTTTTTATTTTTTGATCTGTGTACCAGTCTCACGAGACTTAGAAATAGTATGGTCTAAACATTTTTAATGCATCGCCTACTAGGTGGGGTGAACAAAACTACACACATTATGATAATTAATCTGTGCATTAATAGGATAACGCCATTATATGTTCGACCATGACTTCCAGTTATATCCCTGTGGCCAGGTTATGGACAGTGCTTCAGAACAATCAGATACTTCAGAGGGTGACTAATGACCCACTTTCAATTCCTTCACTTTGCCTATATGTCTCTGTTTTACATCAGTTGCATTTATTTACTGCTATCTGTTCACATTTACATCACTTTACACCTATTCCTGATTTAATACTATACTACTGTACTCAAATCAACCAGTTCCAGATATTTTGCAACTATAATGATGAGCATAAATGTTCTGTGGAATACTACTGATTATCAACACACAGATCATTCAGCCTGACATCTGCCTCTGCACCACCTCTCTCTCTCTCTCTCTCTCTCTCTCGTTCACACCTTCCACATCCACCCCTCTGCTCTTTCAGGCATTTGCCTCTGCAATCACAGGAGGTGCAACACCTGCCGCTACACACCCTTCCTCATCTCCATCCAGGGACAGATATTCATGTGCATATCTTCCAACCTCAGCTATCGCATTTGGTGCTCTCGATGTAGCCTCCTCAATATTGGTGGGACCAAACGCATCTGAGCTGGCCAAGCACCAGCACTCTGGTCACTTTGCCCATTTGTACTTCTATATTCTCAAGAAAGTGCAGACAGTTGTGGATGTAGTCCAGTCCATCACACAATCACTGGATTCCCCCCATTTACTCCGCCTGCGCTTCATGCTGCTTCGGGAAACCAGCAAACATAACTTCTCCTGAGTTATTCCAGCATTTTGTTACTTCAATGTTACCAAGGACTATACCCTATTCATTTCCTCCTCCCCTCTCCCATTGGGCTGAAGACTCAAAAGCTTGAAAGCATGTCTCACTAGATTAAGGAACAGATTTTTCCCCACTGTTCATAGACTGTTGAATGGTTCTTCTGTAAACTAGTGTGCAGTCCTGATCACCCACTGTACATCACTGCAGTATTTTTTCTGCACTTTAACTGCAAATGTAACAGTTTAACTCTGTATAGTACACTGTACATATAGTACACATACTGTATAGTACACCAGTGCATATAATATCCTATATCTGTCTACTGGTATTTTTCTCTTTGATTGTAGCCATCTAGAACATGGTCTTAACTAGATAGCAGGCAAACAATGTTTTTTAATGTATCTCGGTGCACACAAGAACAAGAAAGCCAATATGATTACCAATCGTTCCTTGGTCACATGTTAGCAGTACATCTTTTTCCATCAATAACTTCAGGTACCACTATATTACCTATGCCCTGCTCAAGCTTGGAAACTGATTCTTCACATCACACAGGGCCAGGAGTTTTGCAATCATATAATTCTTCCAAATTCTGCAAAACACACTCTTTGTTAATTCCCAGTTGTGTTCTGCACTGTTTCACTCAATTATCTGTGCATATAATTCCACCAACAGAACTCCTTCGTGAAAACGAAAGTGGAAAATCTTTTCAGTACTTTTGACAATGTTATTTTTACCCAATTATCTATCCTTCACTGGACCCAACAGATTTGTAACCTTTTGACAATAGTCAGCATCGGTATAACATTTTTGTCTCACCTGTTGCTTTCTGAGATTTCTCTCAGTTGCAAATTTGAAAGATGTACCAATGTTTGCAAATAAGAAAATGATCCTAACTGTATATTATGAAAGATTATGATCGAATTGTCGTTTTACAAACAGCAATTTGCAGATAAAGGCAGAGGCAATTTTCTTCATAACTTGCAGATAATTGTAAGAATATCTTGCATTTATTTTCTCAACCTCAACAAAGCTGCCTGGAAAAGAATGGCACATCATAAAACTCAATCATATTTTCCAGAATCTCTCAACACTTGTACAGGCTAGAGAGATTCACAATGTTGCCAACGGCCCTCTATTTCAATTGCAATTTTGCTGCAGTAGAATCATATAAATTATACTGACAAGTTTTCAATTCCATCTGTTTTCCTGTTGACCTGTTTGTTTCTTCAGCTGTGGACAAAGTATTCACTGAATTTCTGTGATGTTTCACTGCTGGGTGCCGTGCACTTCAGTAGAATCTAATGTTATGTCATACCACCAGATCAATTATGGATCGCTTGTCTTTTATCTGTGACAATAACTAAGATGGGAAGTGAGTTGGACAATCTGTTTGTAAATTCATTTGTGGGTTGTGAGCATCACTGGCAAGGCCAGAATTGATTGTATATCCCTCAATGTCTATGAGAACCACCTTTTTGAAGGTCACTGTCCTGCTGCTGAACATAATCCACAATGTGGCTGGGTAGAGGTCCATATTTGAGACTGCAAATAATGAAGGAATGCCAATGTATTTCCAAGCCAAGATGGTGTGCAACTTGGAGCACATCCTATAATTAGCTTCTGTAAAATGGAAGCAAACATTCGATATCTTCAAAGAATGAAGACTGTTGGACTTCATATGCCATCTGCAGCTACCAACACTGCAGTGAGTCCTCGCACTGCCCAAAGTATAAAGCCCAGGAATTCACACTCTCAGCTCCCTCAACAGCAAGAGTAATCAGCATGCATCACAGTTAAATTTTCAATGTTAACTGCACCACCAATCAAGCATTGGTACAGAAAGCTCAGTTTTGGCTAAAGACTTTTAGATGCTTCCTTCACAAACAAAGATACACGCATGCATACACAACTGAATTTCAGAGCCCAACCCAGTTTTAACACTTCAACTGAGCTTTATCTTCTCCTTTATGCCTTTAAATCAGTTAGTATTTGTATGCAATTACTCAGGAATGGCAATGTTTGACTCAATGGGTAATTTGCTCATTAATCCAGTGGAGACAAAGGCTTTACCTTGGAAGACTAAAGGAAGAAATTAGAATCTCACACAAAAGACATTTCAAGTTAAGCTTGATTAGTATGTTGTTGTTTGCTTCACGTACCCTGCCCCTTTATATCTCTAATTCTTCCCAATCCAGGGACCATTCTTCCCCATTAAGCCTCAATAAAGAGACACTGTGCCTTCTGAATCTCTGTAAAATGGGATTTTACTGTTTCACAGTTATAATCCGTTTCATTGTCAATTAGGCATGAGCTGGACCACATCAGTTAATTCAGCAATACAATGCCAAGAGTTCAAAAGACTTTGTCATTAAAATCAAGTGCTCTCGAGACAGATGAAGAGGTTAATTCTGCACAGAGACCCAGATCTTCATTAGTAATATTCTTGCTGTAGAGCATTCCTGCAAACCATTCTGCCAACTACAATTATTGAAGCAGCACCTGAGGTCAGCTCATTTAGACCCGATAAAGCTCGTGGCTTTATACTGCTCCTGCCTGACAAAGCTGAACGACTAATAAAGATAATTGAAAAGTGGAACATAAGTGTGAAAATGCTGGTTTCCATTTGTAAGGGATTAGTAGTAATATTTCTGCAAGATAAAGAACAGTTTTAAGTTTTCCTTGGAGACACAGGAACTGCAGATGCGGGTTTACAAAAACGATACAAAGTGCTGGAATAACTCAGTGAGCCAGGCATCATCTCTGGAGAGAAGGAATAGGTGGTCTGAAGAAAGGTCTCAATCCAAAGCGTCACACATTCCTTCTCTCCAGAGATGCTGCCTGTCCCACTGTGTTCCTCCAGCATTTTGTGTCGATCTTCGGTGTAAACCAGCATCTGTAGTTCCTTCCTGCACATGAATGGATATTGTTTCCTATTGGGACACTTCTTCAGAGTCAAGAAGAGTCCCGACCTGAAATGTCACCTATCCGTGTTCTCCAGAGATGCTGCCTGACCCGCTGAGTTACTCCAGCACTTTGTGTCTTTTATTGAAGCAAAACTACACATTTTTATTAAGGTGTCCTGTCCACTCTCTCTGAATAATCTGGTTTAAATGGCATAAAGGTACATAACAAATTCATAGAAACATCCCATTGGCATAAAAGTAAAAATATTAATACGGGTGTCAGGGGTTAAGGGGTGAAAGCAGGAGAATGGGGTTAGCAGGGAGAGATAGATCCACCACGATTGAATAGCAGAGAAGACTTGACCTAATTCTGCGCCTATCACTTACAACCTTATGATGTTATGTGGCATCAAGGGACTTTTAAATGTCTCCTGGAGGCCAGGGTATGCTTGAAAAAAAGGGCACATTTGAAGAGTTATCAAGAACAGGCAGAACTGTACACTTTCACCTTGAGGGAACAGCCTGTTTTTGAGGGGGACCTCTTGGGATCTGAGTCTAGACCCAGATCAAAACATTACTGACACTAGTACAATCATGACACTAGTATAATCATACCACCAATTTTACGGCAACTGGTAGTCCGGCACCTCCTTTAATCCGGACCAAATTAAGGACAAAATCTGGACAAAAATAACATCTCCATCCCCAAAGTTCTCAGCATTTAAGCTCTAACCACACACATTCTGTCCAATGGGCAGATCAAACCATTCATATGCCCATCACCAGATTTCTCTCAGCGCAAGAAATGAGTGGGGGGGGGGGACAGGGAAAATAATTTCAGATTGTTTTCAAAGGTCCAAGGGAAGGTTCAACATTCCAAAGAGTTAGTGGGAATCTTTGAGAGCAGGCCATTTAAAATGGGGTAAAAACATGCAGCTGGTACTAAAATCTAACTGAGATTGAGCTGAAGACTGGTGAAAATCACAGAAGGAGTGCATTTCCAACCATCCTGCCCAATGGCTTCATCAAGCAACTTCTGCTCCATTGACCTAATTAGTCAACTCAGAGCCTACTAAACTGGAGTGGAAGCACATCAGTCTTGAACAGCAGGCACTTCAGAGAGAGGAAATGAGGAGGACCATAAGTGCAGATTCATTGTGTATCTGACAGGGAAAGTGAATTACTTAGCTTTCCCACTGGGCCGTCTGTATGTGGTCATAGCTTAAATGATGAGAACTTTGGCCTGGGAGAGGATGCTGCTGTTGGTTTGCCTATCCTGCCAGTAGATTTGGAGGTGTTTGTGGACCCATGAGATGCACCTGTTTGGTGCTTTATTGTGCCTGCTGTGTACATCTGACTAGTATTTAGATGTTAGACTTCAGAGATACAGTGCAGAAACAGGCCCTTCTGTCCCCGCCAATGTGATGACCCCATACACTAACACTACCCTACTTATTAGGGGCAATGCCACCAAAGTCAATTAACCTACGTCTTTTTAGTGTGGGAGGAAACTGGAACACCCAGAGAAAACACACACGGTCACAGGGAGAACGTACAAACTCCATACAGACAGCACCTGCAGTCACAATCAAACCTGGGTCTTTGGCTCTGTAAGGCACCAACTCTACTGAGCTACTCTGCCACCCAAAGAGTTTGCAATTCGAAAAGATACTTCTGATATCCAAATTAAAGTTAAAATTCCATCACACACGTAAGATGCCAGATACAAATATAGTACAAGGAAATAATCCAATTGAGTAATTCATGGAGCATGATTAATATTCATGATTACTATATAATTGGATTAATAATTCAAATTCTGTGATCTTTTGTTGTCTAGTACATCAATCATTCAGGATTATGTATCATTACACTTTTTTACGCTCACAAATTCAAAGTGACCACAATAACGTTAAGAAAAATACTATAATGACCCAGCAGAGCTCAGTGAATATTTCCTTTACATTGGTCGGTAATGCAGTGTCATATTTTGGTTTGAAGGTGAGGGCAGCAAGAGGGAGGAGAAGGTTGTTCTACATGTTTTGTCATAACATTGCAAAGGAAGCTTCATCTGCATGTTAAACAAGCAGTATTAACAGGCTGGACTTCCAGAATTGCCAGCATAAACCACACGAGTACATCAATGGTAACTGAACTGTAACAGGAGAGGTTTTTGGAGCTGGCTTCGTTTTTAAGCCAACAACATCAAATTTCCTCTGTGAGTTTTCAATGCCGCCTTAACATGAAAACCTTCACGATAGCTTTTTATGTTTAAATGCAGGAGATTGAGATGTTCTTGTAACTGTCTGGAGCATATGTCGCTGACAATATTAAGGTTAGTTCTCATTACAGTTATGAAAATTATATTTGTACATTTGCAAGGCACTGTGATGTTATATACTCTATTTCATTTGCTAAATAATTTACAGAAGTTATTCCGCTATGCAGCCAATAACAAATAGCTGGAGCTGTATTGTGAGTGTGGTGATATAAGGCCTGCCACCAGACGGTCTGTCGAGGAGAAATTGAGGCACTTCCAGACAAACGTCTGGTTTAGGACAACAAGAAAGTGGACTATTAGCCTGGGCATCATGAAGATGTACAAGCTCTTGTCTTTTTGTCAGAAATAGAGCAGTCCTGTTATTACTTTCCCCTTTGGGATCACTTAGTGCTACAAACTGCATACAGCCAGCCTGTTGCCACAAATTAGACACAGGGCATGAATCTTGCACAAGAACAGATGGGCCAGAGGATCAAAATCAGACCTTGGACCCCAGTTAAATTCAAGCTACAAATGCCTACATTTGTGAACAATTAAATGGCAACATGGACACAAATATGCAAAGGAATAGTGCTCAAACAAGTACAGAGAGAAGGATGCAATAGGGTTCATGGGGGTGGAAGTGGTTCAACATCTTGGATGTAGAGGACCACTCTAATTACTCTTGGCTCCAGAAGAAGTTTTTTTCGCCCCCAAATAATTGCTCTCAATTGTAACACAGGGGTCACTGAGAATCCTGAACAGGACACATGTGATGCCTGCTCTTTTTAATCCTGAAGAAATATTGAAAAATTATTGTTTAAAAGAAATGAATGGCTCCCAATGTTGAACACAGAAGAAAGCCTACACCTGTTTCAGTGAAGTCCCGATGCATGGTCTCATCCCAGGCCAAGGAGGATGGGCTGCATCACCGAGAACAAAGGGGGACTCGGCGTGGGAGGGGAGGGGCACTGAGAACAAAGGGGAACCCGCATGGGAGGGGTCGCCGAGAATAAAGGGGGACCCAGTGTGGGGGGGGAGGGAGGTGAAGAAGGGATGAGTACGTTTTGTAACTTTCTTGGTGCCTTTGCCTAACTCTTTTGTGTGCTTAGAATGCAAAAAACAAATAATTTATTTGCACCTAGATAGGTACAAATGACAATAAAGTTATCATCAACATCATCATCAACGTTCACTTTCACCTTTTGCTGCTTGACCTGATGAATTTTGCTGGCATTCTGTGTTTTTTTTGTTCCAGTTTTAGAAACATAACATAGAAACATAGAAAACAGGTGCAGGAGTAGGCCATTCGGCCCTTCGAGCCAATATGATCTTGGCTGATCATCCAAAATTAATACCCCGTTCCTGCTTTTCACTTCCCCTGTCCTCCTAAATAGAATACAATCCATCTGATTGTTTCCACTCAGATTCTTTAACTCTGACTAAGGGTGACACGGTGGTGCAACTAGAAATGCCACCTCTTTGCAGTGCCAGAATTCAATCCTGACCCCAGGTGCTGTCTTCATGGGATTTGCACCCTCTCCCCATGACCGCACTGCTTTCCACTGATTGCTTCCCACACCTCAGAGATGCCAGGGTTGGTAGGTTAATTGGACAATCTCCATTGCTTCCAAAGTGTGCAGCTGAGTGGTAGAATCTGGGAGAACAATGAGAATGTGGGAATTTAAAAAATGAGATGAATGTAAGATTAGTGTGAATGGGTGGTTGATGGTCAGTGTGAACAGTGAGCCAAAGGTCCTGTAATCTTCTACCTCTGACTATGATATGAATGCATGCAGTCCCTCCTTTGCTTTATTTAACATTAAAGCACAATAAAAGGAAGATTAATGCAAGTGTCCCACATTTTGGGATGACTCCTGTATCCCACCCCTACTAAATAGACCACCATATGCCTTCCCCAAGGCTTACTAACTACTCTTCTCAGGAATGCATATCTCACTGTGGAAACAAGAACTGCAGATGCTGATGTACACAAAAGCACACAAAGTGCTGGAGTAACTCAGCGGGTCAGGCAGCATATCCGGAGAACATGGATAGGTAACCTTTTTGTTGTTGAGGCCCTTCTTCAGACAGATGTCTAGTTTGCCAGTGGATTGTCAGGAAATCCTCACTAGCTAAAGATGTACTGCAGATTCTTTTGTTAAAGGATATAATTAAAAAAGGAAAATAAATCAGAAAGAATTTCCTTTAAAGAACCATTTTCAAAAATGTAATTGCTACTTTAATCATATTCCCTATCCATATGATTTCACAAAGCAAATGAAAAACTACTTCATTAATGCATTTTGTTAGTGATAAAAAGCGATGTTACTCTGCTGGAAGCATGTTGCAAGTGTCTTCTGGATGATCATGGGATTTTCATTGCAGATGATCTATATAAGGAATTCTTGGAAACATAAATTAAGCAAAACCGTAAGGGATGTGTGTTTAATTGTGATGATAGGTCGATATTCCTCAAGCAACTGCCTACGTATTTATAAAAATGGCAGTCAAAGGTCCGGCAATAAATTGCAAAGTGTAAACATATTGCCAATGTTAGTTGAACACTGTGCACTGTAATAAACATACTCTATCAGAGCGGCTGCAATAAACCATCTTCAAGGTTTTTAATATACAAGCAGCACTGGTGACAGTGTGAAATTGTCTTCACTAATGGAGGCCTATTTCAAGACTGCAGTGATAAAAGGGATGCAGCGGTGATAAATAAAGCAAGTGGGTGACCTCATGACTCTTTCAGTCAGCCCCACAATACCAGCTTTTACAAATGGGAAATAAATTGCACTAAAACTGAGTCTGGAGGTTTTGGATCCAATTCTTAAAGGGTTCATTATGATCAGCAAGAATACAGGCTGCCAAGGTATCCTGGCACAGAGCTTGACATATTAAAGCAAATTCTTCAAACCAATTTACTACCAAACCTCTGAGTAAGGCTCCCTTGAGAATCCCAATAATAGTTCTACCTCTTGTTATTGTAGCATTAGCGGTGCTCCGTTTCAACACAATGTGTAAGTATACTGATACCTGCCATATCATTTTAATGCAATGGGCTATCTGTTTATTGAATGAAAAAGAAATGTTAAAAAATAAAGGCTCAACCAAAGCATAATGCTCCCAAACCTTGTTCACATTTTCTCTCTTTTGTAAATTGTTTGTGGGTGGCAGAGTGGTGCAAGTGGGCGGCATAGTGGTGCAACGGTAGAATTGCTCCCTTACAGTGCCAGAGACCTGGGTTCAATCCTGACTACAGCTGCTTTCCGCATGGAGTTTGTATGCTCTCCCTGTGTCCACGTGGGTTTCCTCCGGGTTCTCCAGTTTCCTCCCACGCTCCGAAGACGTACAGGTTTAGATTAGATTAGATTCCTTTATTGTCAGGTTTGTAGGTTAACTGGCTTTAGTAAGTTGTCACCAGTGTGTGTTGGCAGGACTGCCAATTCTCACGCTTTCAGCACGCTTTCAGCGTGAGAATCGCGCCTTGCAGCAAATTCTCACGCCCTCATGCTCACAACGGGCAAATTCTCACGCCGGTTTGTCCCTTTGCGCCGCCAGACATCGATCTGTGCGGTCTGGGGAAGCGCGTCAACTGACGGCTGTGAGTAACCTCGCGTCTCTTCTCTTCTCTTTGGTCGAATGTGCAGCTGCCGACAACAACAACCAGGTGAAGCAGTTGTCAAACATGGGGGGGGGGGGGGGGGGGGGTGGGGGGGGGCAACGACGCCGACCACAATGAGGCCAAACATCTAGGACAGGGTTCGAACTACAGGCACGCGGCCCGTAACCCGAAAAACCACGGGTTTTTTTCAATTCATTTTTGCGGGGTTGAGGCAGGCGAGCCGACCTGGGCACTGCGGCCAGTCACTCGGTCGCGAGCTGACCTGGGAACGGCAGCCAGTCTCCGGGCACGCAGAATGCCAACAAGTATGGACAAATTGGGCCGGCCTTGTGCATGTTGTATAACTGACTCTATACAGATCTGAATGGGCTTAGAATGACCATTTAAGCCAAATTGCCCTCACATTCCCCATATTGATTCTTGAGATTAATATCCATTTGCTCTGTTAACAGCTTTACAGTACTTATGGGGTAGTCAGGAAAGGGAACATGTTATTTCTTTTTAGTTTGCTTTAATTTGTTAGTTGATTGTTTGTTGACTGCCATCATTACTGAAATAGTTTTAAAGTTAAAACTTGCATAAAATGTTTGAATTATTTCACAAATTTCACAAATTCTCATGCTCTCACGCTGATCACAAAATTATATAATGAAAATAGGACCTATTTTGCTTAACAAATAGTGTAGGAAGGAATTGCAGACGCTGGTTTAAACTGAAGATAGACACTAAAAACTAGAAAAACTCAGCAGGACAGGCAGCATCTCTGGAGAGAAAGATTGGGTGATGTTTCGAGTCGAGTCCTTCAGCCTGAAGAGGTTGAAAACCAGCCATAAAACACAATGACTGGACATGTGTGTTATCCAACTAAGGGCAGAAATCAGAATCATGTGTTCATCTTTATTCATGTGACACCATAATAAATATATTACAGAAAAAATAATTTAATGGGGTGGCACGGTGGTGCAGCGGTAGAGTTGCTGCCTTACTACCACATGGGCTTTCTCTGGATATTCCGGTTTCTCCCCTATCCGAAAGAAGTGCAGGTTTGTAGGTTAATTGGTTTCTGTAAATTGTCCCTGGCGTGATGGATGGAATTGGTGTATGATAGATTGCTGGTCCGTGTGGACCTGGTGGGCGGAAGGGCCTGTTTCCATATATATTTTTACATATATATCTTAATTTAATTGAACCATATATGATTGAATATGTGGCATTATTTTCATCTTGTTTCTATATTTAAAGGGTAAGGTTGAAACCGTCTGAAGAAGGGGTTTCGGCCCGAAACGTTGCCTATTTCCTTCGCTCCATAGATGCTGCCGCACCCGCTGAGTTTCTCCAGCAATTTTGTCTACCTTCGATTTTCCAACTTCTGCAGTTCATTCTTGAACAAGGTTGATTGATTTATTTGTGCAGAACAGTGATGGAAGTCTGACTTTTGCGTTGTTTCTCATGATTCATGCTGTTATGCATATATATAGAGTTGTTCTCTATGTATATGCATAACAGCATGAATATAATCTGATTTCCATACATGAATATAGTCATTCATGTGCTGCACCTGTTGAGCCTGGCTCTATTGTGGAATGTAATTAGGAATGTAATTTAGCCTAACCTTATTCATACCTAATCCAATTAAGGCATAAATGTTGCATCCAAGTGTAAGTTAAAAGACTCGCTACAGTATGCACCAGATTGCACAATTTCAAGCTGTAAAATGTAAAAGCTCACACCCTTCCCCCACGGTTGCTATGCTCCCTCACAATTTCTCACACTCAACTCTCACCCAATGTTGGCAGCCGTGGAGTGTAGGTTAGTGTTCAGGGTGATCGCTGGTCAGCGCAGACTTGGTGGGCCAAAAGGGCCTGTTTCCGTGCTGTATCTCCAAAGATTAAAGTAAAGTCTCAAGTTTTAAAACAAGAAGTTCTGAGATAAGGAAGGGCATAGAAATCAGAAATTACTGGGAATTGCTGTGGAACATATATAGGATTATAAGGCAGCCCCCCCCCCCCCCCCCCCCCCCCCCCCAGCTGCGAAAGCGAGCAAACAGATTAATTTTAGTGCTGCGGCTCACTATAGAATAGATTTAGTCATTATCATTGAGCCGTACAGCACCAACTCCCCTATTGGTAAAGCTGCATCAGTCTTCAGACGAAAATAAATTGGATGTATTCCAACAACGCTGCTTGAGGAAGATCCTGAAGACAAGCTACATAGACCACATCACAAACGAGGAGATCTACCGGGAAACTGCAACAAAACCTCTCAACCAGTACATAGAGGTACGCAGGATGAAATTTGCAGGACATGTGCTCAGAATGTCTCCAGAATGTGCACCTAAGATAGGAATGACATGGCAACCGGACGGAAGAAGGAAAAGAGGCCAATCAAAACTCACATGGAAGCGAACATTCCAGAAGGATTTGGAAGCCCGGGACGCAAGCCCATCGAGGGTGGAAGACGTTACACATAACCGGACAGAATGGCGAAAGCTTGCTGCCCAATGCACTCAACAGTGTGGGAGCTAGTCCCATTGCCTACATTTGGACCATATCATTTTTAAACCTTTCCTTTGTATGCACTTCACAAGTTTACAAGTTATAGAAGTAGAATTAGGCCATTTGGCCCATCATGTCTACTCCGCCATTCAATCATGACTGATTTCTGCCTCCTAATCCATTTTCCTGCCTTCTCCCCAGAACCCTTGATACCCATTCCAATCAAGATATTTTTCTGTCTCTGCCTCTAAAATATCCACTGACTTGGCCTCCCCAGCCCTTCCACAGATTAACTAACTTGTAACGAAAGATGTTCCTCCTCACCTCTTTTCTAAAAGAGCCGACTTTAATTCTGAAGAAAAAGTACTTGTCCAAATGTCTTTTAAATGCTGTTTCAGTGCTTGCCTCAACTACCTTCCCTGGCAGGTCCATGTACCCACTAACCTCTGAGTAAAAAAGTTGCCTCATATTAAATCTTTCCCCTCTCCATGATTTTAATCACTTCTATAAGATCGTCCTGTACGGTATGGCTGCCCAGCCTGCAGCTGTATGTTTTTCACCCTTTTCTTTTTTTTTTAGTGTGTTAAAGTGTTTGTTTTTGGAGCTTTTTTTTGTGGGGGTGGGGGGGGGGGGGGGGAGGGGGAAACTGCTTTTCCTGGTCCCTACCTGGTCGGAGAGGCAGCTTTTCTCCGGGCTGCATCTTCGTCCCGTCCTCGTGGCCTACCAGCGGGCCTGGAGCGGCGTTTCCTGAGGGGACCGCCCAGAACCTCGACTTCGGCAGCGGCGGA
Organism: Raja brachyura; assembly: GCA_963514005.1. Next base: position 91,019,617 of record OY740783.1, read on the forward strand.
GCGCTGGAACGCCATCGCGGGGGTGGAGCGGGCGATACCTTGCCTGGGTCGCCGTGCTGGAGCTCTGGTGAGCTGAGACCGCGGAGACAAATATCGCGGAGCCGCGGGGCTGTGGAGCGGCCGGCTGCGGGCGGCGGCGCTGAACTTTAACATCGGGAGCCAGTGGGGGAGCTCCATTCAGCGCGGCCTTGTCGGCTTCGGAAGCCCGCCGGACTCCAGTGGGAAGCGGCCGTTCCGGGTGTCCCAAGCCGCTGAGAGGATTCTCCCAACGCCGGAGCACCATCAACCCAGCGAGAACGGCCTGGAACATCGGGCCTCCGTGAAGGCAACTATGGAGGCCTCAATATGCCTGACTATGGGTGGACATGAGTTGGGGACTGGACATTGTGCCTTCCCTCATAATGGGGACCATTGTGGAGGGATGTTTTTTATGTTTAAATCTCTTTATTAGTGTTGTGTCTGTATTCTTTATTTTATGTGCTGCATGGCAAGAAGCATTTCACTATGCCAATTGGTGTAGTGACAAATAAAATAAACTAACCTTGAACCTTGAACCTTGAAGATCACTCTTCAGCCTCTGGCGCTACTATAAATAAAGATATAGCCCGCCCAATCTCAAGTGCTGGCAACATCCTCATAAATCTTCTCTGCGCTCTATCCGGCTTAATGACATCCTTTCCTTGATTCAGAGACTGAAGCACAATATAAAGGTGTGCAGCAATTGAGTTATCATCTGAGTGTGGTCTCCTATCTTGCACTCTTGTACAGAGTGATAGTGCGTAATGTACAGTAGGATTGTCACTGAAATGAATGCAAAAACAATCTCACTGTACTTAGGTAAACATGACAATAGAGGACCATTGGGATATACTATCCCCTTCACCGTTTGGTGACTGTTGGTGACAGATTACGTTTTTTTTTGTGCTCATGTTGTGGTATCTGCAGTTCCTTGTGACTCCAGGTTCGGCTGCAAGTGGAAATGTTCTTGCAATCCAGTTGGTAGATCATCATATGCTAAATGTCCACATACAGAACTCATCTTTGCAGCGTGATTGATAACAATATGGAATCAGCACCCACAGACTATGACACTTGCAATAAAACTTCCTTTCAATGTAGAAAGGAAATATCACATTACTTTATGTAATTAACAGATTAAATCAATGTTGCATCTTATGTACTGCCACACTTAGACAAGATTTACAATAATTAATTCCAGTGTAAAACATGGAATACATTTATTCTAGAAAATTAATTTTAACACTCATGCTTTTAATTGCACAATAATTTCACCTTCCAGAGAATGTAGCTCCATTATCACTTCTGCTCTTGCAAGACAAATTGTAAACTGGATGAAATGACAAACAGTTCCATTGTGGACATTTTTAACTCTCCACTGGTGGGAGAAGTATGTTGCAATCACCACAAAATCCGTGTTTAACAGGGTATACCATGCGTCCAGCGACCAGGTACAAATCTCAAGGGTTATACAAACATAATCAAGCCTGCACTATATTTCATTAATATTAATTAGCCTTGTCACATATTTCATAATGCAAATCCTGAAATAATGTTGATTCGACTGACAAAGGATGTTTTCTGCTCAATAAAGATGCCACACAAAGATGGAGAGCAAACACTAACACAGAAAGTGAGCTGGGATCTCTTTATGGGAACATTAACTATGAGAAACAGGTGAGTGAACCCGTGCTGTCTCTCACATAGCACTTGCCAAGTGCATGTAAGTGATTGCAGAAAAGAACAGCCTGTCATTCACAATGGCTTAAAAGCATTTTCAAATATCCTTCAACTCAAGACAAGAACATGAAATGGGGGAGAAAATGAATTACCCACATTCCTAATCTGTTGGTGCTGCAGTAACACCATCTGCGGCTGTTGAATTTTTTCCCCTTCGTGTGAGAAACAAATATGAGAGCTCCCCTCACTCACTCAACATTGTTGTGTTCTTTACAAAACTTTGTCAATCATTTCACTAAGCCTCACCAACAGGGCCTGAATAGAAAACACCACAAATTAAAATTCCTACTCATGAGAACAAAGCTTTGGCACTAACCAGTTTATTTTCCCTGTTCAAGAGCAGCATTTGGCTTAAATGCTGCTCCTACATCAACTGCTGTGTGGAGTTTGTCACAGTGGACAAGGAAATAAAGATGTTCCCAAACCGCAAACCGTGGATGAACAAGGAGGCTCAGAATCTGCTGAGGGCACGCAACATTGCCTTTAAATCCAGGGACACTTCTGCCTACAGTGCTGTCAGGTCAAACCTGAACAAAGGCATAAAAAAGGCCAAAGACATCCACAGGCAAAGGGTGGAAGACCACTTCAACACCGCGGACACCAGAAGCATGTGGCAGGGTGTCAGGGACACCACTGACTACAAGAGCAGCCCCGTCTGCCCCCACAGTGACATCACACTGGCCATTGAATTAAACACCTTCTTTGCCCGCTTTGAAACTGGCAACACCACCAGGAGAGGAACAACCCCGGCTAAAGCGGAGGGACAGGCCTTAACACTGAGCACCCAGGAGGTACAGTGTGCTCTGCGTAGGATCAATCCACTTAAGGCTGCAGGCCCGGATGGAGTCCAGGGTTGGGTACTAAAGGACTATGCTGTACAGCTGGTGGAGGTATTTACGAGGATCTTCAACCTGGCCCTACCTCTGGCAACGGTCCCCAAGTGCCTGAAGACATCTACCATAGTGCCGGTGCCGAAAAAGTCTAAAGTCACCAACCTGAATGACTACCGCCCGGTTGCCCTAACTCCAATACCAATGAAGTGCTTTGAAAGGCTGGTCCTCTCCCACATTAAATCCAGCATCCCTGCATCATTGGACTCTCATCAATTTGCATACAGGGCAAATAGATCCACAGAGGATGCCATCTCTGCGGCTCTTCACACTGTCCTGACCCACCTGGAAAGACAGGGCACCTATGTGAGGATGCTCTTCATTGACTATAGCTCTGCGTTCAATATGGTCATCCCCACCAAACTCACCACCAAACTCCACCAGCTAGGCCTCAGCTCACTGATATGCGATTGGATCCTGAATTTTCTGATGGAGCGACCGCAGGCAGTGAGACTGGGGCCGCACCTGTCCTCCACTATCACCCTGAGCACCGGCACACCACAGGGCTGTGTACTGAGCCCCATGCTCTACTCCCTCTTCACCCATAACTGTGTCCCTGCATTTGACAACAACATCATTGTCAAATTTGCAGACAACACAAAGGGGATCGGGCTGATCACCAACGGTGATGAAACAAACTATAGAGCGGAGGTGCAGAACCTGGCGGACTGGTGCTCACGGATCAGATTGTCGCTAAACTCCTCCAAGACCAAGGAGCTGATTATCGACTTCAGGAGGTCACAGAATGGGGAATAGGCCCCAATCTCCATCTACGGGGACAGTGTGGAGAGAGTGTCCAGCTTCAAGTTTCTGGGCACTCACATCTCAGCGGACCTCACATGGTCCACCAACATCACTGCGCTGGTCAAAAAGGCACAGCAACGGCTGTTCTTCCTGAGAACATTGAAACGGACTTGTCTGCCCCAACAGCTGCTGACGACCTTCTACCGCTGCACCACAGAGAGCATACTAACGTATGGCATCTCTGTGTGGTATCTCAGCTGTACGGAGGCAGAGAGGAGAGCTCTTCAGCGTGATGTCCACAGAGCGCAACAGATTATTGGGACACCGCTACCAGCCTTGGAGGGCATCTATCACACACGGTGCCTCAGGAAGGCCGTCAGCATACATAAAGACTCCTCTCACCCTTATAATGGACTGTTCGAACTACTCCCTTCCGGCAGACGTTACAAGGCCTTCTACGCCCACACTACCAGACTCAGGAACATCTTCATTCCCAGAGCTATAGCTGAACCGGCCCTGCTGAGTACCCCCCCCCCCTCCCCCCCCCACCCCCCACCCCCATGGACTGTCTCCCTCAGCCTCGCACTTTAGTCTGTGTTGATGTTACTGGTCAAATGTTCGTTTTTACAAACCTTGTTCTCGAGGGTTGTTAACCGAAATCTCGAAGTTACAAACCAACTTTCGTTGCTCTTGTGTGTAATGACAATAAAAGATATTATTATTATTATTATTATTATTATTATTATTATTTTTATTATTATTATTATTAAATGACTCACACAATTACAAAAGACACTTGGGGGAGCCTACCATGATTCAAGATCAACATAATGCAACCAATCGACCTTTGCTTTTGTCCTCCCCAGCCCTAAAATATTTCCTAGGTTAGGGTTGCACAGGAATCTGATGCTTTCCTGTGAGGTCATTATTGGTGTGTGGGAAGGAACTGCAGATGCTGATTTAAACTGAAGATAGATGCAAAAAGCTGGAGTTATTCAGCGGGATAGACAGCATCGCTGGAGAGAAGGAATGGGTGACGATTCGGGTCAAGACCAGTCTGAAGAAGGGTCTTGAGCCAAAACGTCACCCATTCCTTCTCTCCAGCTCATTATTGATCTTGAGTGTCAATAGATTGATTTGATCAGTGGAGGAATCTAAAACAAAGCCACGACCCACATGTGTTCTTCCAAAAAGTTTCCAAGAAAAAGTATGGGAATGGAAAACCTGGGCGAAATTCTTCTGCCTCACCAAATCCTACTGCTAACTTAGCAGACAAGGAATAAAACCTACTGTTTCCATCTCCGCTTCGCACTGTGCATCAAGCATCAGAGACAATTAAGCTGCCACTTAATACAGCAAACTGTCAACAAACATTTTATCCATTTGATGCTTAGTGACAATTTTGGCATCGTGTTTTGTGCTATTGTCGATGGTAAATAATTGTGTTCATAATGTTGTTTCATAACAAAAGCAGTCTTTCACAGAATGAAACTCCTTCATTTCTAGCAAGGTTTAATGGTACTACTTTGAAAAAAAGAACAGAGGATCACCTTCTAAACTGATACAAAATAGAATACATTCATTCCAAAGAAGAGTCTCGACCTGAAAGATCATCCATTCCTTCTCTCCAGAGATGCTGCCTGTCCAGCTGAGTTAGTCCAGATTTTTGTGTCTATCTTCAGTTTAAACCAGCATCTGCAGTTCCTTCCTACACATTCAGTCCTTATGCACTCTTTGGGCCCCATGACTTACCCACCATTCTTAATTTTAACATGGTTAGATTTATATTGTTGTAATAAATTGAGAAATATCAACTCTTTAATTTTTTTTTGCATCTTTTTGTTTGATATTCCATATTTCCATTTTATTCCTGTTAAATGTTTTTTCCTACATTATTTTATTATTTTCTTATTGCATTTTGACATCCAACTCATTAAAGCTGCCATCATGACATTTAAATTATCAACCTTGCATGAACAGATATTGCAAATTTCAACATATCAAAAACACTTGACTTTGATATATGTAAAACAAATGTATCAGTATTTTCAATATCTTTGGATCATCCTACCTAAGTGGTCAAATATCAGTAAAAAACATCTACACTCAAACATATTTTCTCTTTGCATCAAAAGCAAGCAAAAAAAGCCAAACCCCACCACTGCATCACCCTAAGAATATATCAATGATACTGTGGTCAATATGGGGTATATGTAAACCAGCTGCAAGGCCCAATGCAATAACCCGACTGAATTATTGCTTAATGCAATTACAGCCAAACCTTTTTGATCCTTCTAAGTCTTTTTGATATTTTTGATCACTGTTTCATTCTCCAGAATTTCTGTCTAGCATTGTATGTGAAAGGATGGTTTCAGATTCTGCAAGGCTGGGGAATAAACCTTGCACCTTCTTTTTAAAATGAACATACAGAGGCCAAATCAATCACCTCATTCTTGAGATGGAACAAAGCATTATTAAGAGACTTCAAATAGTTAATATTTAACATTAGAATAAAAATTGTGAAAAGACTATTTCTGATTTAAAACACTCACTACCAAATGCTCTTGTATCAAAGTAATTTGTAAATGTCTCCAGAGTTCATCATCAGATTTGTTAAATGTAAGATCAGGTTCACAAGGGACTGAGGCATTGGTGTTTAGGTGGAGCCGGTGCTGAGAAAAATCAGCATAGCAGAGCAGGTCTGCTCCTCTCTGGTCAAGCGGCTTTGAAAGTGAGACCGGCAGATCAGACCCCACGTGTATCTTTGTTGTGAAGATGTTACATCATGTCACTACTGTGCACCGCTTATTCGAACTAATTATGTCGAGAGGAATTGGGTCTGTGACAGGTTAATGAGTGAGAATGGGACATTCATTTGTGCAAACCAAATTATGATACCTGATGTGGATGGTCTCCATAACTTCAATGACAGGCTCAGTGGGCTAAAACTGGTCTCATAAGTTGGCTTAGAATAGTCGTGAGTGTTATATAAAACAAAACGTATCAGAGGAGAGCAGCACCAGATTGAGTGGAAGCTTAGGTGAAGCTAAGCTGCGATGCAAGTCTACGTGTAGGTTAAGTCGCAGGCAGAGTATGCTGTTAGGAGACATGAGGAAGCAGTGGATCAGGTCAAAACCTTGCGGTTTTGCCACATAGAGTTATGAATGGTGTTATCCTATGGTACAATGAATGAATGAATAAATGAATACGTTTATTGGCCAAGTATGTACACGTACAAAGAATTTGCCTTGGTCCTTCACTTGCAAGTGACAACATGAAATACAGTGACAATTAAGAGTGAAACATAAAACATTAAACATTAATAATAAAATATTATCGATTAAACATGTGAATTAAATAAAATACCAGAGCAAAGGGAGGCTACAGATTTTTGGTTATTGACTAGAGCTACTATTCGTGGAAAAAAAGCTGTTTTTATGTCTGAATGTGGCAGCTTTGACAGTCCGGATTCGCCTTCCAGAGGGAAGTGATTCAAAGAGTTTGTGGCCAGGGTGAGAGGGGTCAGAGATGATCTTACCCGCTCGCTTCCTGACATTGTACAGTTCATTGATGGAGGGAAGGTTACAGCCAACAATCTTCTCAACTGATCGAACGATTCGCTGCAGCCTCCAGGTGCCGTGCTTGGCGGCTGAGCCAAACCAGACCATGATGGAGAAGGTGAGAACAGACTCTACGATGGTCGTATAGAATTGGACGATCATTGTCTGTGGCAGATTGTGTTTCCTCAGCTGCCGCAGGAAGTACATCCACTGTTGTGCCTTTTTGACTGTGGAGTTGATGGTGGCCCCCCATTTAAGGTCCTTGGAGATGATGGTTCCCAGGAACTTAAAAGACTCCACAGATGTGACTGTGGTGTTGTTGACGGTGAGTGGGGTGAGGGGAGGGGGAGCTCTCCTTATTCAATTCCACTGTCTTAAGAAATTTGAGCTCCAGTTTGCTGCGATGGCACCAGGACGCCAGCTATGTCAATTCCTGTCTGTAGGCAGATTCCTACACATCCTGGATCAGTCCAATCAGGGTTATGTCATCCGCAAACTTGAGAAGCTTGACAGAGGAGTCTGCGGAGTTGCAGTCGTTGGTGTAGAGAGCGTAGAGGAGAGGGGAGAGTACGCAACCTTATGGTGCTCCTATGCGGTGGGTCTGCGGGTCCGAGATGTGCTTTCCCAGCCTTACATGCTGCTTCCTGAGTTTCAGGAAGCTGGTGATCCACCGACAGAGGGGTTCAGGCACAGTCAACTTGGAGAGTTTGGTGTAGTAGCACTGGCACAATGGTGTTGAATGCAGAACTAAAATCAACAAAAAAATCCTCTCATAGATCCCCTTGCGGTCTAGGTGCTGGAGGATGAAGTGCAGGCCCAGGTTGACTGCGTCATCCACAGATCTATTTGCCCTGTATGCAAACTGCAGAGGGTTTGTGATTTTTTTTTAGCTTGGCCAGCACGTCTTTCAAGGGTTTTCATGACTACAGAGGTCAGTGCGACAGGCCTGTAGTCATTAAGACCAGTAACCCTTGCCTTTTTGGAGAGTACAATAAACACTCAGTAGGAAGTACTATAAGCATCCCTGTACACAACTACCTTGGAGCCCAAACAGGAGTGCAAAACCAACAGTGATCACTTAGCCAGAAGGGTGAAGTGGGTGATCCATTTTAACTTTGAAGTCCCCACCAGCATGGAACTGGTCTTCAGCTGATGTTATTCACTTCACTTAAATAACAAGTGGTACTGAATGTACTGACCCGAGCCAAAGCTATGAGGCCAAAAGGCTGGTCTCTGGAGCAATGAGCCTGCAGCACGTGGTGGGTCCCCTTAATAAAATGCTTGAAAGTTGCCCTGTGGCATCCTGTGCTCAGAAAGCATGCACTCGGGCTAGACAATTAATTCCTCGTGAGCCCACAAGCAAATGTTTTTACATGAGATCCATTTCTTCATTGTCAGTTTTGGCCCTCAGGGCAAAGTGGGTGCGGTCGAAGTGCCTAATGTTGGCAAACCTCCAATCAGGCCTGGCGTTCTGCTCCTATTTCACTCTGAAGGAGAAATACATGAATTTGGTTCCATTCCATTGTGAGCCACCCTCGACAATGCAAGCAGTGGCTGCAGATTGAGTGGCATCCCATCGATTATTATTATTATTATTATTAATGTTTTATGTGTCATTCCTGTCACTGTATGTCATGTTGTTATTTGCGGGCAGAGCACCAATGCAAATTCCTTGTACGTGAATACTTGGCCAATAAACTTATTCATTCATATACCCTCAGTTTGGCTTAGACGGTGGCTGGCTCTATGGAGACATCACTGGATCCCCCCCAAAAAACGCCCACTGGCCTTCTGCGTGCCATTTGAGGCAGTCCCCCGCTGCATCACTGAAATCCCCTGGATCTCAGAAGCTCCCGGCCTTTGATCACGAGGACCTACTTCAGTCTGGGTGATCCAAGCAGTGCTGCCATTTTTTGTTACATTGGAGTTCGGGAATAGTACAATGATGTCAGGTGGCACATGGGGAAGGAACTGGGTCGCTACATCAGATTTGGACTGAAAGGGGTTGAGGGATAAATGATGAGCGGTTTGTGGGGAAGCATTTAGAAAAAATATATAAACTCCTCAGGGCCTTCTTGGAGAATTGCCAACATTAGGTACTTAAACTGACTGCACCCACTTTACCCTGTCTTTCAATCGAAACGACTGACTAATAGTAAAATATGCAGATGGCAAAAAAGGAGAAAAATATTGCTTGGAAAATATGGTACAGTAAAACCTTTCAGATCTCTATTCAGACGTCCATCCAGTCAATAAATTGTGATTAAGCCAGATTGACAACTCAAGGGTAAATGCCCATACTTTCAACTGAGCAACGTTATTGTAATGTTACTTGCATGGATAGCCAGTCAGTATAATTTAGTCAGTTTACCAATGAAAAAATAATTAGGCACACAAAGGATTTTAATGAGAGCTCTGGTGATGTATCATTCTATAGTTACTTGAAATCTTGGTGATGGTGTATTCCCAGTTTAAATGTAATCTACATATAATTACACGCATCGTACACCTTGAATACAAGAGCAATGGAAAGCTTGAAGTCTTTATTTAATCATCTACGAGTGACCTATTGTTTCCTTCAACCGATGCACTGTCAGGATTCTGGAGCAATTTATATACCATAAACTAACGAGATAATTTACGATCTGCTTCAGACAGGTCAAACCCTGCAATAACAACGGTGTGAAATAAAAATCACATTATCAGCCCATGCAAGGGTCGGTCACCTCACACCTACGAGACGAGTGTTCAGCAGAACGTACAGATGAGTTGGCTTGCTGCACTCCACCAGGGTCTTGGCAACGTCTGCTACCCTGGCTGCAAAGACTAAGTTCTGGGCCGGTGAAGTCAGTCCATTGTGATCCTTTGCTAACAGCCCTAACTTAAGCCTGGTAGAGCCCTGGAGTGGATTCCGTACTAACTGCAGCATCTGACAAGGTCATCATCTATTTTGTTGAGTCTTCACATGAATTTGATTCAAGTGGAGAACATCAATGCGGAAAGCACACCTCCCACCAAACAGCTGAGACCCCTTTTCCTTTTGCCCCCCTCCGCATTTTGATCATTGAATGCACCCTCTCCAAAAGATCAAACTCCAGTATCCCAGCACTATTGGGCTTTGTTTGTCGGATTTGCTGAATTTCCTAATGAATGTTCCGATTCATACCCACACGCACTTCTATTTATTTTTTTTGTACACATCACACAGTGCAGCACAGGGGCAGCATAGTGATGCTGCGGTAGAGTTGCTGCCTCACAGCGGCAGAGACTTGAGTTTGATCCTGACTACGGGTGTTGTCTGCACGGAGTTTGTACATCCTCCCTGTGACCATGTGAGTTTTCTCCGGATGCTCCAGTTTCCTCCCACTCTCCAAAGATGTACAGGTTTGGAGGTTAATTGGCTTAATTTAATTGTCCCTGTGTAGGATAGTGCTAGTGTGCATGGTGATCACTGGTTGGCAAGTGCTCAGTGGGCCGAAGGGCCTGTTTCCACGCTGTGTGTCTAAAATCTAAAGTAAAGTAGTTTAGACTTAAACATGGTCTAAAGTAGTTCAACAGATTTTCCAGTGAACCCAATGAGTTTAAATACTACAGTCCCTGGGTCTGGCTGCAAACCTATCAACATTGTTGACTCTTGGGGTTCTGCAGCCCAAGCCTGGGGCCATCCGTATACCCAGCAACACAACAAGGCCCCACTCTGGACTCCCACCTCACATTCCAGACTAATGAATGAGGGAGATGCAAAACCAACATCTGAAAAATCTGATGTCAGATTATCAGAGCGTTGCTTCCTGAAGAATTTTATCTGCATCCTTGGTGTGGCCCTGAACAGTTGAAGAAGGATACCTCTTTAGACAATGTAATTACTGCTGCCATATCCAACCAACGTCACACCCACTTCAAAGCACACAAAGTGCTGGAAAAACTCAGCATCTGTGAACGACATGGATAGGTGACGTTTCAGGTCGGGATCCTTCTTCAGACCATCTTCACACCCATTAAATCGCCAACAGGCCGGCAAGATATTGGGAGTCAGTTAAAAAGTCAAGTTGGGAGAGGTCTGAAGAAGGGTCTCGACCCGAAACATCACCCATTCCTTTCTTCCAGATATGCTGTCTGACCCGCTGAATTACTCCAGCATTCGGTGTCTAAGTTGGAAGGAGAGTTTGTTTCTCAACTTGACCCGCATGTGTGATCAGAACATGGCAATAGCTGGAGGCTTAGGGACCAATTGATGAGTAGCTGTTGTCCAAAACCGTGCTACACCAAGACTGAATGTTCCCACAATTATTTTATTTTTTTCAATGTGTGCACCTAATGTGTTACTTCACTAATTGATTCACTGAACATGCAAGTCAAATTATGGCTCCCACTTAATACAACACAACCTGGTTTTTACTGGACAAAGATAATCACAGGGAGGCTGTGTTCTTTTGATCAGCTGGTAGAAAGTAATGATTCTAAATTTTAAACTCAAGTGGATTGATTTGTTCACAAACACGTCTTGATTGCTTGTGGTCCCAATTACACATCTGAAATGACTATGACAATGAAATGTTCACAATATTAAAAAATGGCTCAAGTAAAAGAGAATCACCAGGAAGAGTAATTACTGGTTGATTTTTTCTCTCTCAGCCCTACTTTGATCCACATTTTGATCCACAGACGTGATAATCTTAACCATAAGTATGAAAGCAATTTGCATTTCCTTTCAAACAAACTAGACCCTTTGTACCTGTCAAAATATGTTTAAGCAAAAGCTTGTCAAATGATTTATCTGGCACGGGGATGGGGGTGGGAGACCAAATGGTTCGTATTCAGAAGTGGTAAAGCTGGGCATTTTACAGTCATTTTACATAATAAGTGTACCATCGAGTTTTTGTAAGGATGCCAATGACTCTTACAACAAAAGCAACACTGTTTTTCAATGATCCCTAATTAGCTGATTGTACTTTTTAATTCTACTTGAGTAGCAGAGGCACGAAAGGCATCATGAAAATGAACATCAGTGCAATGCAAGAAGATGCGGTGAATTTTGATAAGCTTGAATAGAGGACTACGAACGCCACTAGCCATTTATTCTTTGCAATCATTTAATCTGCTCTGAAGGAGTTTTAATCTGTTGACAAGAATAAAGTTATGCAACTCCATTCATCTGGAAGGGAATGCTGTTTTTTTCCCCCACCAGCAGTGTCGACAAACATGGTAAAGTGAGAGGGGGAGTAAATATCAAATGTCACTTGAGGTTGAAATTCTCGAACAACTAATAAAACATCTACTGCCCCAGCCTGGGTGTGTCTAAACAACATTCATCATTTTATTGCACAACACCAACAGAAGTGAGGCAGCTATCAATTTACCAAAGGTTTCCACACAGTTACCTGCAGAGTGATCAATGATGTGATCAGACGTGGTCACATTTTAAGGCTATTTTATCACAGAACATAAGGACATACAAAATAGGCTGTTCAGCCCTTTGTGCTGACAGTACCATTCGATAAGGCTGTGACTGACATTCAATGGTGTAATTGAAAGATGTCACACTTTGCAGGACAGGCATTGCCACCACATTACAAAATACTGGCACCAAAGTGGCAGCCATTGCTGTTTGCTGGTAACCATCAAGAATCAAGGGAGGTCTGTAGATGATGGGACTGCAGATGCTGGTTTACAAAAAAAGACCCAAATTACTGGACTACCCGCTGAGCGGTACCCTCCAGCACTTTGTGTCCTTTTTCGATAAGCGGAATATGTATGGAGCAATATGGAATATGGATTTGATTTCTGCTGAATAAACATGGAGTATATACCATTGTAAATAGACAATAGACAATAGGTGCAGGTGTAGGCCATTCGGCCCTTCGAACCAGTACCACCATTCAATGTGATCATGGCTGATCATCCCCAATCAGTACCCTGTTCCTGCCTTCTCCCCATATCCCCTGACTCTGCTATCTTTAAGAGCCCTATCTAGCTCTCTCTTGAAAGTATCCAGAGAACCGGCCTCCACTGCCCTCTGAGGCAGAGAATTCCACACTCACAACTCTCTGTGAGAAAAAGTGTTTCCTCGTCTCCTTTCTAAATGGCTTACCCCTTATTCTTAAACTGTGGCCGCTGGTTCTGGACTCCCCCAACATCAGGAACATGTTTCCTGCCTCTAGCGTCCAAACCCTTAACAATCTTATATGTTTCAATAAGATCCCCTCTCATCCTTCTAAACTCCAGAGTGTACAAGCCCAGCCGCTCCATTCTCTCAGCATATGAAAGCCCCGCCATCACGGGAATTAACCTTGTAAGCCTACGCTGCAATCCTTCAATAGCAAGAATGTCCTTCCTCAAATTAGAGGACCAAAACTGCACACAATTCTCCAGGTGTGGTCTCATTAGGGCTCTGTACAACTGCAGAAGGACCTCTTTGCTCCTATACTCGACTCATCTTGTTATAAAGGCCAACATGCCATCCGGCATTCAGTCCCATCAGTCTACCCAACACCATTTCCTGCCTCATGTGGATTTCCTTCAGCACCCGTTAGCCCGTAATGCCTGTTAACACTAATTAGAATCCAAGACACCAACTGAAAAGTTTAGCAACCTCTGAACATTTGTTATTAATGTATTGAATTCACACGATACAACTAAGTAACTCAATTGTATAAAATATCTTGCTCGGGAAAGCCTTTATCCTGCTTATTTTTTCAAGATCTTGTGCCTTTATAGCAATGTAAGAAAGGAATTTCATATTGATGTTATTATCATAGTAGAACACACATCAGTCAACGTTGGGGCAGGACTAAAATAAAAATAAGGGCACGACTGCTCCTTGTCTAATTGCTTTTCCGCTGCTAGAGACAGCAACGTCTAAATATCGTTCTACTTTCAATAACCATGTTTGGTACAACTCCTGTGACACATGCCAGTTGATTCTCAAGTTTCAATTAATTCAAGATTTCAACTGAACGCTGAAATCTCATTACCTTCTATCATTTTCTTTTGTTTTTTGGCAAAAGAGGAGGAGAGCTAAAATCTCTCATTGCACTTTAAAATAATTTAACTGTCTGCATGAAAAGTCATGACTTGCAGACCCAGAGCTGGAAGATGAGATCAGGAGGGTAAATTTGTTGGGGCAGATTGTCTCCATCAATGTCTATGAGTTGATATTCCCTCAAGTAAAATAGTTTCTGAACAGTTCCCTTTTTTAGACATTTAAAGTATTCACAAAGTATTCACAAATTCAGTACAACCAGTTGCCTGTGAGCTGAAGGAATAGGCAATGCCCAGACCCACTAAAATTGAATGAACAAGAAGAAATCAACCAAGATCTTCCTATAACAAATTCTTGGTTACTGTTCATGACTAATGTGTTAATGTGTTTTCCCTCAGAATGAAAAGCAGGAGTTAACCAATTAATGTTAAACATTACATGTTCACAATTAAGGCGTCTAACAAGGAAGGTGCATTATAAATTTGGCAACAGTTGGCACAAGAACAAAATAGTATTGCTAAAGTGACAAATTAACAAAAACACTTTTCATTTAATACCAGTATTTTACAAATTAAATCGCACTAAATAATCCTTGCACGATGAATGATGGTCTATTTTAAATGGAAAAATGGCACTGCCAGATTTTACATTTAATTTCATCTCCTGAAACTTTTACTAATGATCGTGGACAGATGCACATTCCTGTGTCCTCACATCATACTTGCAGGGCATATCCAACTGTATTAGAGATTCTTTGTCAAGAGACTCGCTCCTTTCCACCAAAATGGAAGCAGTCCAGCACTGGGAGAAAATGAAATCCTCACCTAAAATCAGACTGATCCCTTGCAATTTGATGCCTTCTTCTGACGGCAAGGGAACATTAAATGCTTCCATCGTATAGCAATCAGTCAATCTGCTCTTCCTTTCTGATCTAGTTACAGGCACAGATGGAAGTACCACAGTAGCATGGCACCATCTCTGGGATTTACAACATAGTAATTTGAACTAATGATCCAGAGACATAAGTTCGAATCCCAATGTGGCAGCTAGATGATTTAAATATTCATGAATGAAATAAAAATGGAATAAAAAAGCTGGTTCTTTTTACATGCACTACCAGGAATACTGTAAAAAAAGATTTAATTACTGATATCCTTCAGAAAAGGAAAATGATTCTCCTCACCCCTACTGGTTTATCATAGCATGAGATCGTCAGCAATTAATTTACAAGTGAGCTAAAAACTGGCATGGGCAACAAAAGGCAAGTTTTGCAAGTGATGCTCATATCCCATTAGTTAAAACAAAACCCAGAATGTTCTTTTCTTGGTTCAAGCAAAAAGTAACATTGTTTTGAAATCTTTAAGAAGGAACTGCAGATGCTGGAAAATCGAAGGTAGACAAAATTGACATTGACTTCTCTAAGAAGTCTGACTTCTCTTCCAGAACAAGGGGTCACAGTCTAAGGATAAGGGGGAATTCCTTTAGGACCGAAATGAGGAAAACATTCTTTACACAGAGAGTGGTGAGTCTCTGGAATTCTCTGCCACAGAAGGTAGTTGAGGCCAGTTCATTGGCTATATTTAAGAGGGCGTTAGATGTGGCACTTGTGGCTAAGGGGATCAGGGGGTATGGAGAGAAGGCAGGTACGGGATACTGAGTTGGATGATCAGCCATGATCACATTGAATGGCGGTGCAGGCTCGAAGGGCCGAATGGCCTACTCCTGCACCTATTTTCTATGTTTCTAATTTCAGGTAGTCCTTACTTTCTCCTCCCCTTCTCAGCTCTCCCTCAGCCCACTGGCTCCACCTCTTCCTTTCTTCTTTCCTTCCCCCCATCCCCCCCCCACCCCACCCTCACATCAGTCTGAAGAAGGGTTTTGGCCCCAAAAATTGCCTATTTCCTTCGCTCCATATATGCTGCCTCAACCGCTGAGTTTCTCCAGCATTTTTGTCTACCATAGTTTTGAAATAATTTATTTTACTGCTTTTGACAAAACATATACACACCAATCATTGATACACCCAATTGTTGTCAGCAGGGTTACCATTTAAAAGATTGAGACTATCAGGGTTTGGCCTCATGGTAGATCAGGACGTAATGATCAAGACACCGCTAGGAAGCCATATATTCTATGCATTAAATTGTGGGGGGTGGGGGGGTGGGGAAGAAATGTCTTCTTGGTATTCTTCAACTTGAATTTGCAGAAAGGATTTATGCTCATATGGAATAGGTCATGTCACTGACCCTTTTATTGGCATGTATCAAAATTGTGCTTTTCATAACAATAATAATTACGAGCTGACACTCTCCCTTTCATAATTGTATCATCTTGACAACTTGGAAGGGAGAAAATACGTGCCTTTGAAATAGAAATCATTGAAAGCAGTGGGCAAATGACGGAAATTATAAGCTTGGTTCGTTTTTGGTTTGAATAGAAGTGATGTAATCAGTAGTAATGTCAATGGCAGCCACCAAAACGGATGAATACTCATTCCATCTCCTTGCCACCCCGACCCTCCACCAAGAACCTCATATCCACACCTTCACATGAGGATTATTAATAGGACGTTTGAAAAAAATATTCAAAAATCAGTTCAAAGTGGGGAGTGGATGTGAAGAACAAAATTTACTTTTATTAAGTAGAAAATATTTAGTTGAAGATAATAAACTTAATTTGTTCCAAGGTTTTCAATGTTACAGCCTGTAACACAAAGATAAGAATATATAATTTTCATAATCATTAAAGATTTGACATCTAAGATTGGGACTAAATAAGTAAAAATGTCACGTTGGAATGATATTGAAGTATTTTGGAGTTGCCAAGGTGGAAAACTGACACCAATAGGAACTTTGATATTTACATGCCTGTATTTTAGCACATTCTAGCACATTTGGACAGATACTGATAAATTTGTCAAGCTGGATAAGATCTGTAAAATGGCAAATCATCACTGAGATAACAAGATAACGTCTACAAACATTTCCTTTTGAAGCAGCTCTGAAGATTCTTTAAAACTAAGTGATGATTGGCTCTGAAAAAGCTGGTCAAACTGCATCATTTTATTTGGCTGAACTCATGGATCTTTGTTTAACATTGCTCTCCCCTGTGAAAGCATCCTCACTTGTTAGATCATTCAACTTCTTTATTTCACCAACAACTGCTGCGTCCCTTACACCTACCTCAACAACAAATGTGAGCAGCTCACCGTTCAATATGATCATGGCTGATCATCTAACATTAGTACCCCGTTCCTGCTTTTTCCCCATATCCCTTGATTTAGCTAGCCCTAAGAGCTAAATCTAACTCCCTCTTGAAAACATCCAGTGATTTGGGCCTCCACTGCCTTGTGTGGCAGAGAATTCCACAGATTCACAGCTCTCTGGATGTCTCTCTGACTTTCCTTATCTCAGTGCTAAATAGCTTAAGGGCCTGTCCCACCAGCATGCGACTCCATGCGGTGAGCGCGACCTAACATGGTCACTTAAGCTGTCCGGCCTCCGAGTCTCTGTGTGTCCATCTCTGTCCTTGCCAACTTACTGCGGATTTCGCTCCAACTTGGCGCCACTCACCCGACCTCTGCGCAGCCCCCACTGCGGGTTTGGTCGCGCTCGCCGCATGCAGGCGCATGCTGGTGGGACCGGCCCTGTACGGGGGTCACTTGACCTCCGCGCGGCCCCCGCTTCCAGTTTGGTCGCGCTTGCCGCATGCAGATCGCATGCTCGTGGGACAGGCCCTTTACTGCTTATTCTGGCGGCTCATCAGTCAAAGTCAAACAAACTTTATTGTCATTTAGAAATACATTGATATATGTAGTTCCAAACGAAATGACGTTGCATTTGGCTCCCTGTGCAACACGATAAATTAACAGAAGGGTAGGCATGGATAAAAAGGATAAAAGGATAAATAGGCAATGGTGGCAGCCCATTACATGGCATTCAGGAGTCTGATGGCTCGTGGGAAGAAGCTGTTGCAGAACCTTGATGTTCTGCTCCTTATGCTGCGATATCTTTTTTCCGAGGGCAGCAGAGTGAACAGTCCGTGATGGAGATGTGTGGGGTCTTTTATAATACTGCTGGCCTTAGACACGCAACGTTTGGTTGCAATATCCCCGATTGAGGGGATATTGCAATCAAATGTCGTAGCCCCCTGGGGACAGCACTTTCTTCAGGTCACTGCAACCTCCGGGGGCTCAAGTTTCTTCCCACATTCCAAAGGCGTGCAGGTTTGGAAGTTAATTGGCTTCTGTAAAAATTGTCACTAGTGTGTAGGATAGAACAAGTGTACAGTTGATCGCTGGTCGGCGCAGGGCCTGTTTCCACACTGTATCTCTAAACACAATTACACCGTGCTGTAATTGTTATATGGTTATATGGTTATATGGTTACTAAACTAAGTTAATGTCTGCAACCACACTAATGACCCTACACCACTCCTTGAGATCCAACAACATGAGATCCCATTTGACTGTAGTTGGGTTTTTGCCCTATTGTTTTTCCAATACGTTCATTGCCACTACATTAGACTATTTGTAAAACTCAAAGTGCCGGAGTAACTCAGGAGATCAGGACCTATATCTGGAGGAATTGATAAGCAACATTTCAGGTTGGGATCCTCCTTCCGACTAATTATAGTGGGGAGAGAAAGCAGAAAAGGAGGATGGGGTGGGACAAAGCTTGGCAAATAATAAGTAGGTACAAGTGAGTGGTGCTTTGATTGATAGATGGTGGACAAAGGCTAGAGATAAAAGAGGAGACTGAAGAAGAGTTCCGGCCCAAAATGTCACCGATGCATTCCCACCAGTGATGCTACCTGACCCATTGAATTGTTCGAGCACTTTGTGGTTTATTCTAGATTCCAGCATCTGTAGCCACTTGTGGCTCCATTAGCTGATTTGTCAAAGAGTGACACGGGCACTTCACCCCTACTTGCCCACAACGACCAACATGTCCCATCTACACCAGTCCCACCTGCATGTGTTTGGCCCATGTCCCTCTAAACCTGACCTATCCATGTTCCTGTCTAAATGTTTCTTAAAAGTTGAGATAGTCCCTGCCTCAACAACTTCCTCCAACAGCTCGTTCCACACACCCACCACCCTTTATGTGGAACGGTTTAACCTCAGATTCCTATTAAATCTTTCCCCCCTCACCTTAAACCTTTGTCCTCTGGTTTTCGATTCCCCTACTCTGGGCATGAGACTCAGTGCGTAAACCCAATCTAGTCCTCTCAATACTTTGTAAGCATTTGTGACTGAGATTGATGCATGCTTCTGTGTTAATCTCCCACCTCTCAGCAGACTTCTGCAAATTCTGATGCTTGTATTTAAACTTTCATCAAATTCTGTACCTACAAATCTACAGACGCTTGGTCCTCAAACATTTTGGGACCTATTTAAACTGAGAGTCATTTAAACTGACCAGTTAGCTTAGACTAATGTGTCTTTATCTTTTCAACTTTAGACATTCTTATCCAACCAGTCTCATCCAGTCATAGGTAGCCTTACTGTTAACTGCCTTGGTCATATACACTGGGATATTCGGTTGCAGGCACGATTAAACTGCAAGTGGTGGCTTGTACTTCCACAGATATTGTAGCACTTTCTATTTGTCAGAAGGAGGTATTTTTTTAAGTTTGGCAACATCCCCAAAGTCATTTTTAATTTACTGCCTAGCAAGTCTGGAAATAAATACTTATCCCCAGGCACCATTTTCAAAAGACACCAATGTCTCAAAATTGCACAATTTGTTTGCCAGCATATAAACACTAAAGCATCTTGTCAAATTCCTTCATTCATTATTGAAGCATGGACGTTAATCCACTTACATTAAATGGTTTGTCTCTGCTAAAATAATGGGCACCACATTTGAACAAAAAAATGGTTGCGAGGGAACGTTTGCACAGCAAGGTTTTAGAGCACGTTTTCCTTTGTATGAGCTAACTGTCAAAATGTCTGAAAATAGAACAATTATGAAATTGCCTGGACATTTTAATGTTTATAGCACCATTCTTGGGGAATTATGCAATGGTATTTCACTGTTGAAGCCTGTGTGCTTCTGGATATATGATCTGGGTCCTCGGTACACATGACATTGAGACTGCTCACAAGGAATGGAAGTAGAGTGGTGGTGCAGATAGAGCTGCTATCTCACAGCTCCAGCAACTCACGCTCACTTCTGAACTCTGGTGCTCTCTGCATGGCGTTTGCACATTCATTCTGTGACTGAGCGAGTTTCTCGCAAGTACTCTGGTTCCCTCGCACATCGCAAAGGTGTGCTGGTTATCTGCAGTAAATTGCCCCATGTGTAGGCTCGTAAGGGAATCAGTGGATATGGGTTACTTGCATGTGAGAGAGAGAGAATAGCTAAGGGGGATTAAGCACGGCAATGCCATTGAAGGGATTGCTGTGAGAGTCCTCAGGGTCTTAATGGGCTGAATGGTTTCCTATTTTGTCATGAAATGCACTTCGAGGAGGGTGGTTTGAGGGTAATGTTATTACTATTACTGCAGGCTATGAAGATTGGTATGGCTGTCTTCTTTTAGTGTTCATATTTTAGAATGGAGTAGAGGAGGAATTTCTTTAGCCAGAGGGTGGCGAATGGCCTAATTCCACTCCTGTTCCCTGTGACCTTATGAATTTATGGAATTAATTGCCACGGATGGCTGTGGAGGCCAAATCATTGGGTGTTTTGAAAGCAGAGGTTGATATTCTTGATTGGTAAGAGCATCCAAGGTTTCAGGGAGAAGGCAGTGGAGAATAGTGATGAGAGGAAGAAATAAATCAGTCATGATTGAATGGCAGAGTAGACTCGATGGGCTGAGCCTGATTCTTTAGTTTAGTTTTTAGTTTAGTTTAGAGATACAGCGTGGAAATAGACCCTTCTGTCCATCGAGTCCGCATTGACCATTGATCCCTGCACACTAACACTATCCTACACATACTAGGGTCAATTTATATTCATACCAAGCCAATTAACCTACAAACCTGTACGTCTTTGGAGTGTAGGAGGAAACCGAAGATCTTGGAGGAAACCCATGCAGATCATGGGGAGAACGTTCAAACTCTCTACAAACAAACACCTGTAGTCTGGATCAAACCTGGGTCTCTGGCGCTATAAGGCAGTAGCTTTACTGGTATGCCACGGTGCCATCCATGCTGCTAGGTCTTATGGTCTAATATTGACGTTCTTAAGGCCACAGTTGGAGTATTGTGGGTAGTCTAGTGGTCATGGTATAGGAAGGATGGGATTAAGCTGGAGAGGGAACAGAAAAGATTCACAAGGATGTGGCCAGGACTGAAGGTTTGAGTTATAGAGAGATTGGACAGACTGGGGCTACATTCGCTTGACTGCAGGAGGCTGAGGTGACCTAACAGTAGTATATAAAATCACGAGGGGCATAGATCGGGTAGATAGCCATCTACCCTTAGTGGGAAAATCTAAAACTAGAGGGCACAGGTTTAAAGTGAGAAGAGAAAGATTCACAGGAGATTTGAAGGGAAACATCTTCACACAGCGGGTAGTGAATATATAGAATGAGCTGTCAGAGAAGGTTGCAGAGGTAGGTGCAAATATGACATTTAAAAGCCATTTGGACAGGTACAAGGAAAGGAAAGGTTGAGAGGGATATGGGCCAAACACTGACAAATAGGATTGAAGATAGGTGGGTTTCCACAGCTGGATTTACAGCCACTCTCCCTGTTCTGTGGTCCTTTCTCCAGTCCAAAGCTATTCCTGAACAAAACACATTTGCCTGCCATCTCCACCGTCCACAGTGTCAGGAGATCATGGAGGAAAGGCCTTTGTGTGAGTTCATTCATGAAAGGCCCCATTCTCTCCTGCTCAACATATCAAAGGCCCTATCCAAATATTTGATTCTCTGAGGTCTGGTGGCATGGACGAGATATGCAATATTGCGGCAATGCACCTTTGCTCCAGCATCACAAGTGTGAAGCCACGGTATTTTAAAGTATTTTTAATTAAAAATGAAAATGTCAGAATCTGTGCTCAGATGTTCCGGAACATAGGAGCAAAATTAGGCCATTCAGCCCTCAAGCCTATTCCTCTGTTCAATCAAATGATGGCTGATCCATACCTCAACTGCTTTATCTGCCTTTCTTCCTCATCCCTCAATACCCCTTCATTCAAATATAGTCTGTTTGATTCAACCTTGCTGGGCAAACACCACGTTGTGTGAGTTTCACCACCACAAGTGTGAAAAAGTGGTTCCTGATTTTACCCAAGAACAGCCCGCTCTAATTTTAAGATTCTGCGCCGTATTAGGAAACACACACATCGAGATGAATTTTCTAAATCTGCTCCCACTCTGGCACAGTGCAGCTTGGAGGCAGGTCCCAGAGCATGGTTCATTGCAGATGGAGCCTTTCCCTTAGGAAGTTCACAAAGAGGGTTCTGAAGAATGGGCAGAAATATTCAGCAGCTCAGGCAGCTTCCACGGAGAGGGAATGTGGGTCAAGTCAAAAATCACAAGTCAAGTGTGTTTTATGGTCACATGTTCCAAAAGGGAACAATGAAATTCTTACTTGCAGCAGCATAATAGATATCCAATGATACCGGTGATCTTCCATTAGTGCTGAAGTGTTGACTCTGTTTCTCTCTCCTGTGTGACCTGATCTGCTGAGAATTCCCAGCAATTGCACTTCTTGTTGCAGATTTCTAGCGTCAGAAGATTGTTTTTCTTTCCCTTGTTGCCATTTGTCAAGCTTGCTGAAAAATTGACCAAACTCTTCGAATGCTATTGTAGTCATGGCCTAATAACAAGTAACGGATATTTCCTGTCACATTTACTTTTCAAAGGAGAGGAATCAAAGATGGGAGGGTTGTCAAAATAGTGCCCCTAGGTCATACTGTTCATGCAAGTATTGGCACATTCTCACTCAGTTTCCAACTTGCCCATTTTAAACAACATCGCAAACTATATTTCCTGGCACAATATCATTGTCCTCAAGTGAATTAGATATTGATTTTGGACAATACACCCCAGAGCCACCAAAAAACTAACCAGCAGCATGACATTTCAAAATTAATGGATTTTTTGTTTGGGTTACATCAAATTACCACATGCAAGCTGGTTAAGGCCAGATTACTGTAATCAGTAAGAGTGCACATATAGAGCATACGATTGCTGGTCTGCTCTGTAACCCAATCTGGAATAGACTTAAAACGCTTCAGTTTGTAATTAATGCACATGAAGTTCTCTTCTGTTTTAGGGAGGTTTCTTTGAGTTCTTGCCCATCCTTTGATTTGGCAGCCCAAAGGTCATAACTGCCAACTATGAAGGTTAAGCATTTAAGTCCCATGTCTGTCTGCTTCGTGAACTACCCTGAATCAGCTGGATGATTTTTTTTTTCTCTCTCTCTGGAAGCTTTTGGACGGGTGGACCACTTACTGTGTATAACTTGACTCATGGAACTGCAAATCCTGCCTGCTTGTCAAAGCATAGCATTGATGGTTGTCATGGGGAAATCCATTACTCATCCATACAGTCCTCTTGACTGGAGGCGAATGAATTGTAATGCATGGACTGAGTGCGGAAGATAAAGGGGACAGGAGATCAAGGACCACGAGAACGAAGCCTCCCAGATAATTAGTGCCATCAAAATCTGTAAACTGTATAAGATGTTGAAAATTGTCAGTTCTCAGAGAAATTGCAAGGAAGTACACTTTAACATTATACCGTTAGCTTAAACCTTTACATACATAAAATGGGCAGACACTCAACTCCCTGTTTTGTGTTAATTTGATCTGAAACAGAATACAACTGAGGAACATAGTGCTGCAGGAGCAGGAGTACAATTTTCAACTCCACAATCTTCTCCACCATTCAGCAAGATCATGGCTGATCTTCTACCTCAATACAATTTTCTTGTGCTGTCCACAAATCCACGGATTCCACAATATCCTGCAATCTGATGGTCTCTGATTTGGACGCTACCCTTAACTGAGCCTCTCCAGCACTTAGGTTTCAGAATTTCAAGCAGTCACTGCTCTGAGTGAAGAAATATTCTCTCATCTCCATCCAACTCACTGTATCGAAGAAAGGTTCTAGGCTCATCCTTCCTGCATCTGCCCTGTGGAGCCCTCTGATTTTATTTTACATGCTGCACAGAAGTTACCAATCAATCTTTTATAACATAAACAATATTAACAGAGCCTACTCAAACTCTCCTCATTGTTAGACCTGCCATCCCAAAGTTTAATCTTCATTGCCTTCCCAGTACAATAAATCTATATTTTCTTTCGTAAAGGAAACTAAAATTCTGCACAATTCTACAATTCTCAGAGTAAGATATCCTTTCATTTGTCCTAAAATCTTAAATCCTCAATGAAATATAAATGGACTGGAGCTCAATTCTCCTTTTGGAGTTAAATTTTTTGAGGCATTTGGTTAAGCCCTGGGTAAAACCACTGATCCTTTAGTTGGCTTTTTCATGGTTTATTCAAATCCTTCATGCAGTAAGAAAATTAACCGCAAAATCTATTCAGCACAGGCGAAGAAATGGATGCAGCTCACAGTCAGTTGAGCCCAATGCTATCTATCTCTATACTCATTACTAAAAATAAGATCTATCCTTTCTGATCCAATGGTAAAAGTCGAGCTTCAGTTCTTTCACTCTCTTATAATCTGTACGTGTAATTTGCTGTGTGACTCAGAATGACAGTTTGATGCACATTCTAATACGAGCTCTGATTTCTGTCTTGTAGTTAGCAACAATCCCGCTGAATTCAATCTGGGCACACTTCATGCCAATTTAAATGTTGTCTCAAACATCCCTGCTGCATGATCAGAGATAACCTGCTGTAATGGCTGACTTCAGTCATATTATACAGTCTTATTTCTGCATATTCATCCAAATGCATCTGGCTTCATCTGACAGCTCATCTCACCTGAGGGTCAGGAAACGACACTGAGGAACACATCTTGTCTTGGATTACTTTAATCAAATCACATTGCTCCTTTTAGTGAATTTCACGACTGCCATCCATGTGATTAGCAAACGTATGTATTCTCCGTTTCATTTGGCTGTGGGGGATGGCCCTTTACTTAAACAAAGCCAAAGCAGGTGCATAGACACCAGTATCTGCAACACATGTAGTTTGCTCAATCACCCTTTTGTAGCTCTACATTACAGCGTACAATGAGCTGACATGCCACATACAAGCAACAAAAGAAATAACTCCTGGTAATAGTGTGGTAAAGAGTAAGCAAAGCTGTAGACGGAACATCTTTGTGGCAAAATCACTTAGGACTAAATTACATTCTTCCTCTACTTACATGGCCAGTGGGGAATCAATTCAGTATCCCACTGATGGGGATTGTATCATACAGCTGCACAATGTGTTAACGAGTGGCAGACACCAAGATGCACAGTAAAAACACTATCGATAACCTTGCACAAAAAGTATATTAGATACTCATGACCTTCACCAGATAATGGGACAGGGTTTGGCTTCTTCACATGTACTGATCTACAGGTTCTTCTTTCTCCCTACATTCAAGCTTTTTAGAGTTTGCTTGTTGAGGATAATCTGTGTGGATTTGATTTTTCCGTTTTTCTCATTGTGTTTTATCACTAGGTTGGTATCTTATGCTGGCAAATTATTTATAACATCTTCAGACGTCAGTGCAGTAAAGAGATCTGTTGTTTCGTACAGGTCCACAGTTAATTGTTCAGTAACAGACGGTCCGACACCTCCCTTAATCCAGACATACCCTCATCGGGACTTCCGACGACAACTCGTTAACCGGCGCCCAGGCTGCCCGTGCCAGAAATGCACATTTTTCTGTCAATTTAATTTACTATTAATATTTGTGTTATTTAAAATTTCTCGCAGCTCATGGTGATTTTGAGACACGAGATGGGAATAATTAGTGGGTCAGAGGTGTATTGTTGAATTATTATAACATGACCTCTGTTGGTCCAGCCCTGTGTTCTAAAGAATGACATCTGCGATGATCTAGTATGGAAAACCTCATCCTGGGTGCAAATGCGGCGTAGACGGAGGAATTGGGAGTTGGGGATAGAGTCTTTACAGGAAACAGGATGAGAAGAAGTCTAGTCTAGATAGTTATGGGAGTCAGTAGGTTTGTAGTAGATGTCAATCAATAGTCTGTCTCCTGTGATGGAGACAGTGAGGTCCAGAAACAGTAGGGGGATGTCAGAGATGGTCCAAGTAAATTTGAGTGCAGGATGGAAATTAATTGTGATGTTGATGAAGTCAGTGAGTTCTGCATGGTGCAGGAAGCAGCACCGATGCAGTCGTCAATGTAGCGGAGGTGGAGTTCGGGGATCGGGCTAGTGTACGCTTGGAGCAGTAATTGTTCGACGTACCCAACAAAGAGGCAGGCATAGCTAGGGCCCATGCGAGAGCCCATAGCTATGCCTTAGATTTGGAGGAAGTGGGAAAAGTCAAAGGAGAAGTTGTTGAGGGAAAGGATCAGCTCTGCTAGATGGAGGAGAGTATCAGTGGTCGAAAATTGGCTGGTTCTGCAGTCGAGGAAGAAACGGAGGGCTTTAAGACCTTCCTGGAGGGGGCTGGAGGTGTAGTGTGACTGGACATCCATGATAAAGATGAGGGAGTGGGGGCCTGGAAAACAGAAGTCGTTGAAGAGACAAAGAGTGTGAGAGGCATCTTGGACATATGTAGGGAGGGATTGGACCAGGGGGGGATAGGATGGAGTCGAGGTATGTGGAAATTAATTTGGTGGGACATGAACAGCAGAAACAATGGGTCTGCCAGGACAGGTCTTTTTGAGGATTTTGAGGAGAAGGTAAAATCGGGCCGTGCTAGGCTAGGGAATGATAAGGTTGGAGGCTTTAGAGGGAAGAGAGCCGGAAGTAATAAAATCAGAAATGGTGTGTGATGCTTAGGGCCTGGTGCTCGTCCATGGGATCATGGTCCAAGGAAAAGTAGGAGGAGGTGTCTGAGAGTTGTCGCCTGGCCTCAGCCCGGTAGAGGTCAGCCACCAGACTACCACAGCACCTCCCTTGCCGGCGGGAATAATTATCAAGTCCGCATAGTGAGCGGGAGGCTGTACGTTCGGGGGGGGGGGGGGGGGAGAGGTTAGAGAAAGTAAGGGGAATGGAAAAGTTAAGGCGGCTGATGTCCCGCCGGCAGTTGGAAGTGAAAAGGTCTAAAGAAGGTAGAGGGCCATCCAGGGAAGTCCAAGAGGGGGTCCATTGGAGACAGGAGAAGGGGTCATCACTGGGTGGTGAGGACTCCTTCCCATAGCAAAAGGCACGGAGCAGAGGCGATGGAAGAAGATCTCGACATCTTGGAAGACCCCAAACTCGTTGGGGGGGGCGGAGGGGAACAAAGTTCCACTGCTGTGGACAGACCATTCCATATCAGAAAGGGGGAGGTCAGGGAGTATGGTGAATGTAGATCAAACAGTGTTGCTGATTTGATCCCTGTCTGGTTTTGCTACTTACCTGATCCATAATCCATGTCAGGTTTCCACACTACCATCACGTGGAATGCGGGCAGCCATGTTAATTAGTTCAACTAATGACTCTGAGCCTGCTGTACTTATTTCAATGGTCTCCGTATGTATTCTAATTAAAGTACATATGATATATAATAGTACCAATCAATAGTACTTTGCACAGTGAACACACGGCAAGGGTGGGGGTTGGGGTCGGAGGAAGGCAGGTGAGTAGATGGAGGAGGAGGCAATGTCTGGTGGGTGTTCAGAGAGGAGGGGGGCATGAGGACTATTGTATGGGTGGGGAGTAGCTGGGGACACCTGGTTACAAGGGGAAGGGGAAGAATCAGTGGAACCCCCTGTACAACGGAGGCAGCAGTAAGAACCAGCAGAATCAGACCCGGTGGTGTCAGAGTCTGCATTGTGGAGACGGTGGGCCTGGTGCTGAGCCTGGGACTCAAATAAGACGACGGTTGTGGTCCGCTAGAGGGGTGAGGGTCGGCCGAGTCACTTGTGGAGGCCCCGAGGGGGAAGGGAGTCTGGGTCAGCAGATGAAGCGTTGGTAGTGCCTATCAGCGGATTTCAGAATTGTCATCATTCCGCGACTTCAACTTATACATTCCCCTCTCACCCCAAGATCTGAACTGGCTTTTGGAACTCAGCTAATATGAGAACTGAACTACGTCTTAGGAGTGCTAGAGGAAACCAAAGATCTCGGAGAAGTAGGATTGTATACCTGGCCCCACAGTTTTGCCAGCATCACTTTCAAGCCAAGTAAAGAAGCCGATGAGGTTCTCACTGTCTTTTCACTTGATGTTTTTCCCCCAGACACACTGCTAAAACTGGGAAGTCATCAGAATTCAGTATTTCATAGCACTGTACTCTGATGGTACAGTGCTCTGGGAAGATGGTTCTCAGACTGGGGTGTCTAGAACACAAAGTCTCAACATAAATGGCTGCTATCCAGGATAAGACACCACAGTGGCACAGCTGTTAAGAGATGCTGTTTCAGAAACCCAGGTTCAATCCCTACATCAGGTTTGCACATTCTCACTGTAACTGCATGGGTTTCCTCTGTGTGCTCTGGTTTCCTTCCACATCCAAAAGACGTGCAGCTTTGTAGATTAATTGGCCACTGTAAATTGCACCTAGTGTGCAGGGAGTGGTTGGAAAAATGGAATAACATAGAACTAGTGTGTCCTAGTGTGAACGGATGATCCATGATTATCGTGGGCTGATTCCATGCTGTTTTTTTACACTCCACTAACAATTTTGTCAAGGAGATGGAAGTGAACCTTTGAAATTCTCAATACAACAGTCCAATATCAGAGAAACAACCAATCTGTTGGGGGAACTCAGCTGGCCAAACAGCAAGCGTGTGGGGTAATGGAGACATTACCCAAGGACCCAAGGAGTCGTTCCAGGTGCGACAGAGGTTCACCTGCATGAGGTTGCACCTCCTCCAACCTCATCTATTGCATCCGCTTGTCTAGATGTCAGTTGATCTATATCAGTGAGACCAAGCGTAGGCTTGGCGATCATTTCGCCGAACACCTCCGCTCGGCCCGCATTAACAAACCTGACCTCCCGGTGGCTCAGCACTTCAACTCCCCCCCCCATTCCATATTCAACCTCTCTGTCCTGGACCTCCTCCACGGCCAGAGTGAGCAACACCGCAAATTGGAGGAACAGCACCTCAAATTCCGCTTGGGGAGTCTGCATCCTGCTGGCATGAACATCGATTTCTCACAATTCTGTTAACCCTTGCTGTTTCCTCCCCTTCCTACGTCTTCCTCAGCCCTCAGGCTTTTCCTCCTTCTTTTTCCTTTCTTCTCCCCGCCTTCCCCCACCCCCTATCAGTCTGAAGAAGGGTTTCGGCCCGAAACGTTTCCTATTTCCTTCGCTCCATAGGTGCTGCTGAGTTTCTCCAGCATTTTTGTGTACCTGGGGTAATGGAGAGTTGATCTTTCAGGTCGGGTCTCTTCACCTGGACTGGAATAGTGGAAAGGAGATAGCCAGTGTAAAGAGGTGAGGGGTGGATGAGAATTGACATGCAATAGGTGAATGCAGGGGAGGAGGGATTCAGCTGCTGAGTATGTTTAAGACCAGGTCAATATACTTTTGGATATTAAGGTATAAGTATAGGAAATTGTCACTAGGGTGAACGATCAGCTGTGATTTTGTTTAAACAGTGAGGATGTGAGGTGACCAAATGGCTTATTCCTGCTTATTTTTATTTAGCTCCTGATTTGTATGCTGCTTATCACTAAATGGGGCTGAAGGGATGGGAGGGTTGTGAAGGTAGTTAATTCTAAATTCAAATTCAGTTTACAATATTATTCCATCAGCAGCAACAACATTAAATTGACACTCGGGACATTAAAGAGATATTCTTTTCGGAGCAGATGAGCATGATAATTCACTATAAAACTAAACACATAATTGACATGTAAAAATGCACACCGTCAGAATACTGGTTTACATTCCCCAGAAGGGCTTTCATTGGTATTTATCGGTTCCATCAGTTTATAATAAGCTGTCCCTCAAGATAATGGTTCTGTTCCTGCAAACTGTAACATTTGTCTCTCATTGCAACTCTCACAAATGCCGCATACTCCTTATCATCCATGTACATAAAGCTCCATGGAGGCGATTTTCACATCTGTTTTTATCATTCTTTGGAGCTCTAAGCAAAAGAGTACTAATGTTCAGCGCCACAGCACTAACTCTGATTAATCTCATTTTCACCCACCCTTTGCAGTCTTTGGTGAGCACTAAATATGTGATAAATAGCTTCAAATATTATAACATTGGCCATTTTTCAAGTTGCAATCAAAGTTGCAGACTAAGGAATGGAACTAGATCATTCAATTCCGCTGTTCGATTTAGATTGCTTTGATTTGTATCTCTGCTCCATTTACACATCTCGGATCCTGACCATTTAATACCTTTAACAAATAAAACAAACAATGAACGTTAATGTTGCTATTTTTAATTGACCTTGGCTTGATAGCTTTGAGAGTGAATACAGGCTTTCACAACGTTTTCTATGAAGATTTTCTACCTGACATCACCACCGCACAAATTAGTGGCAAGGTTATTCTCCTTATTCTGAATTTATTATCAGAAGAAATGGCGTTTCTTCAGTCAATCCAATCAAATCCTTCAATTATTAAAACATCCCATTTATATCACGCTTAATCTTCTGAAAGGAATAAATGACTCGGCAATGTAATGTCCTCAGAATTTACCCCGCCGTAAACCTGTATTATTCTGAATCTGCTGTGCATCCGTCACAAACATAATAAAACCCTTCTTGTGAAGGAAGTTGAGCAATGCTCTGGATTAATCTAACCAGAGCATAAGACAACCAAATAAAACCTTCACCTCTGAGATTGCAGTTCCACAAGGTACAGACTAGCATTGTAGTAGTCTTTTCCATTAATTTTTATAATAGCCCATTAGATTTTTAGTTATTTTTCTCCACCAGCATGGATTCTACCATCTCGTTATTAAGGAAATATTCTGAGCTATCACTTTAGGGTCTCGAGTGAATGATTTCCCCACATTTAATTCTGTCTGCTGCAATGCTGCCTGCTCTTCTAACCCGCTCAGATCACTCTGCAATTTGCTGCTCCTATCGACAACAGTTACTGTGTCACCAAACGTAATGTAATCAGAACAAAGTTTTATATTCAGCAATCTACACTATTATTCATAATAATGTAACAGTTCAGGCATTTGCAGATCGCTCAGGGATGCTTTTCATCACAATTGATTTTTTTGGGATATTTCCATTTCTCTATGTCTCCCACTCCTAACTGATTCCCGACCCCTGTCAAAAACCTCTAATTCCACACACTTTCATCCACAACAACAACTGTGCAATTACTATATAGTCACAACTATAAATGAGATTCCTAAAGTTCCTTAAGCTGAGTAAAAAGGTCTGGTAGCTTTTCATGATGATGTTTATTAAAAAAGATTTAACTTTGTGCCACAGATTAAGACAGTGGACTAAAAGGCTGATTTCAGAGGAGAGATAAGGCGCCTTAATGTTACGATACTTTATTTATCCCAGGAGGGAAATTGATCTGCCAACAGTCATAAAAACACAAAATACATGAAACATGAAAGGATGAGAGAAGGCAGTGAGTAACATCAGGAGTGACCAAAGGAGCTGGAATTAACACATGTAAACCTTGTAAAGCTGTATATCTGGAGGTGGTAACTATGATAGAAAGTCTATGGCAGGAGTTGAAAAAGGTCTGAAGTACAGAAACGCCATCCATTCGTTTTCTACAGAGATGCTGCCTGTCCTGCTGAGTTATTCCTGCATTTTGTGTCTATCTTCTCAAATCCTAGGTATTGCTGGTGGAAGAATCAATCAATGGGCAATGGGGTTGTGGTGCATGATAGAATAAGAGTAACATAATTTTTAGATAAGCTAAGTTCACAGCATGTGATG
The DNA here is from genome assembly GCA_963514005.1 of Raja brachyura. The sequence goes on from OY740783.1 coordinate 91,051,465, forward strand.
GACAAACTGGCAAATCAACCAAAAAAAGTTAGACAATTGATTAGTTAATTGGCAGCACAGTGGTAGAGTGGCTTCCTTACAGTGCTCGATTCTGACTACGGGTGCTGTGCATATGGAGTTTGTATGTTCTCCCTGTGACCGCATGAGTTTTCTTTGGGTGCCCTGGTTTCCTCCCACATTCCAAAGACGTGCAGGTTTGTAGGTTAAATGGCTTTGTAAATTGTCCCTTTTATGTGGGATAGAATTAGTGTACAGGTGATCGCTGGTTGGTGTAGATGCGGAAGGTCGATGTTAGATTGGATCTTTAAAAAAAAAATTATTCTTGGGCATTTGCTTGGAATCAAGGATGACTTGGCACTACTCTGGTTCTATGGGATATGGGTCAAAAGCAGGCAGGTGGAACTCGTGTTGATGGGACATGTTGGTCAGTGTGGGCAAGTTGGGCCGAAGGACCTGGTCTTGAGCCTATGACTCTATTATAATTCTGACATAATAATGTTTTGCAAAAATATATTTCAAACTTTATATTTGGATGCAGAAATGTTTTGGGTTACACCAGTACTTGTTACAAAACAGACATACACTCATTTCTATCAACGTGGAAGATATTAAGGTAAGTATCGAAAATAAATGCCAAGCAATATGAGTAGGCACAAAGATGAATGGAGCACAGGGCGATGACTCGATTTGTTCTGTGCGTGTCTGACGTGGCAGCAAGATATCTAAAATATTAACTTTAAATGCTAACCTAAATCAAAATTTCTGTGAGCCTGCTTTTTGCCCACCTGAATAGAGATGTAAATCACTTCCCTTTAAGCTGTCAGTTACCGCCTGCTACAATTAAATTTACAGTCAGAACGCCTCTCAAAATTCATTTTAATGAAATCAGACTGGACCCGCTAGCTATTTGATCACAGACACTATTAATCTCTACCTCCAAAACTGGACATAGAAAAACAAACGTAATTTGAAGTCACTTACAGTCTTCCTTGTCTATTCTTTGCAGGCAAATACCATTAGATTTTAAAAAAACTTTAAAATGTGAAAAGGGTTCACAGAACATCTATTATTTCTACCAGAGTCATAAAAAATGCGAATGCTATCTGGATCACCTCTATGCCTTTTTTGCTGTTCTCACACTGTTATTATCTTCAGCATGCCCTTTGTTGAATGGCCACAGTGACTAACATTTGTCACAGGATAAAGATGGAGAGGAGAGAAGCTGTAATTTGCAAAGTGAAAGAAAAGGCACTTTCTCTTCGTTCAGTTGGTGGAAAATTGCATACAGACGTCCAGTGATCCTTGTATTGTCCTTACTGGTAAGAGACTATTGACAAGAAAGTGTTTTGATTTTGCCTGGTGATCATCATGTACTCAAAACCAAATGTGACAGATGACTCATTACTACTGGTAGTCCCAATGGTAAGGGCAAATTATGCCATAGACTTTCAAACCCACTTTACACTGTCATCATATCATTTAAGTTCCCCAAAATGAAAATTCGAGACAAACTATTGATGGGCATGAAGGATTAAAAGAACCTTTCAGTTCATACAATAGCAGAACTTTTATCGAGCATTCACAGTAAAGCTGTCACTTGCTCAGAATAAGCTTGGTCTACTCTATGTTGCCAGAGTGAGGCCACCCGCAAACTGGAGGAACAGCACCTCGTATATGGAATAATAATTTCCAACTTTGGGTAATCTTTATAAAACCCCCCCTGCTCATTCTCCCACATAGCCTCCCCCCCCCCTTCTTTCCCTTCGACTGGACCCCAGCTGACCTTGTACCTTTCTCTTCCCTCCCCTCCCCCTCCCCTCCCCGTTCACTTTCACCCACAATCGTTCCCCTGGCTGTGCAATTCGCACCTCATCAACCTGTAGCTTCACAATTTGTAACTCTCTTATGCTTTTGTCTCACACCTTGTGTATGTTCGTCTCTGGACTTTGTCTAGCCAGCTGCCTATCAACCCTCACCCTCGCTTGTGTTCACCAATGACCTGGCATGCTTTGTCCCGCCCCTCCACTCTTCTAGCGCTTTCTTTTCTCCCCACCCCTGCAAGCAGTGTGAAGAAGCTCCCCGGCACTAAATGTCATCCATCTATGTTCTCCAAGGATGCTGCCTGACCACTGAGTGACTCCCGCATTTTGTGTCTTTCCTTGGTAAACCAGCATCTGCAGTTCCTGCAGGTCTGCATCTGCAGGTATACACATTGTTTCATATAATATTAGCGTGAGGGCAGAGCAACCAATAAGCGGGATTTAAGCCCTTATGCCTGAGCAAATTGTTCAAAGCTGGAACCTACAACTTGAATGATGGGTGACAGCAATGGAATTCAATTAAACTATCGACAGATAATTGAACCAAACCTGAATGACATTTAATGAACACTTTCATTGGTAGGGTATGGGGCGAGACAGAGGATAACTCATACAAATAAACTACCATAGGCACAACAACTGACTGCCAATATACACTGCTGACATTTCTGTGGGCTAGGAATTCTCCAACATGGAAAAAACATGCTTCAAAACACCGAAAGTTGGGAGCAATATAAAATACTTAAAATCTAAAGGAATGTTACTTACACCTATGACCTGAGATTCTTTGTCTTGCCCCACCACTCTTCTGCGGCTTTCTTTTCTCCCCACCCTAGCAATCAGTTGGAAGAAGGGTCCCGACCCAAAACATCACCCATCCAGCCCAGTGATTCCGCACAATGGCAAAAGGGGGTGAAGGGTGTGGGGGAGATAAGGGATTGGAAAAAGTTCAGCGATGGACAAAGATTGGGTAGTTGGACAAAGGAATTTTGGGGTCCAGTAAAAATGTTTAAGGTATGGGTTGAGTAGGTGGATCCATCAGGGGCCATTCGTAGCTGGTCACTGGAGTCAGTCAGGGCACAGATGATCAAGATACAAGGAGGACATTGGGGAATCAGAGAGAGGATTCGGAATACCAGGAAGGCGATCGTTAAGCTTAGTTTAGTTCAGCGCGGAAACAGGCCCTTCAGCCCACCGAGTCCGCACCGACCAGCGATACCCGCACTTTAACACTATGTCACACACACTATGGAAAATTTACATTTATGCCAAGCCAATTACCCTACAAACCTGGATGCCTTTGGAGTGTGGGAGGGAACTGAAGATCTCGGAGAAAACCCACGCGTTCAAGGGGAGAACTCCGTACAGACAGCACCCGAAGTCGAGATCGAACCCGGGCCTCCGGCACAGTAAGCGCTGTGCAGCAACAATTCTACCGGTCAGCCCTAGTGGGGGGATGGGGAGAGGATTCATGGGATGGTGGCTCTTATGGGTGGGGTCCGGATCTAAATCCATCGATGGTTTTGTAGGAAAATGGAAGGTCTTTGGAAGGCAATGGAATTGTGTTACAGCGGTGAAGGGGAGATGTTGATGATATCATCAGCAAAACAGAGTCTCTGGAAGAAATGGCCATTCTGGAGGTATTGAGCTCCTTGAATAGCGCAAGAGCTTCCAATCCCGTGTGAAATACTTTTTTCATACTTATTGTGAAAAAAGAAATTGGTAAAATGATGTCAACTGTTCATTGCCTTCTGACTAACCTCAGCGAATTCTGCATTTACAGATCGGGTTACGGTTAAAACTTGCACATATATTGACTAGAATTTTCAGGCCCATGAGCCTAATTGACTGCATGATCTATTCACTGGCGCATGTTCAAACCCAGGTCCTGTCTGTTCTTTTTTTGGTTTATACTTCAAAAATGTGAACTAACCTGCCACAAAAAAAAAATTAGTGTCAACTGTACAGATGGCTATAACAAGCTTGTCTACATTTTACAAAGAGAAAATGCCCCAGGGATATGCACGAGGCACCAGGTCGGATATAAGATAAGGTGCTCAAAAACATTTGTCAAAAATATTTGGCTGAAGGTGCTTTCTTTTAACAGGGACATAAGGAGAAGCAAAGATTTACAGAGGGAATGTCAAGGCTTAGGACCTGAGGCACTATAAGCAAAAAATCTGCAGATGTCTCAAAGAAGGACAGAAAATGCAGAAATACTCAGCAGTCAAGCAGTACCTGTGGAGAGAAAGAATGTTAAGGGCCTGTTCCTACTTAGTGATTTTTTCGGCGACTGGTGGCGTCATATCAGTGTCTCCAAAAGATTTTGAACATTTCAAAATCCAGCGGCAACAAAAAAATGTTGCGATACTTGAAAAAACACTGCGTGTCAAACATCATCACGCCGGATCACCGCCGCATCACGCCGCAAATGTTTCGGTGACCTGATACGTCGGTCAATGATGCCGGCAGTCGCCGAAAAAAATCACCAAGTGGGACAGGCCCTTCAATGTTTCAGACTGATGACCTTTTATCAGAAACATTAACAGTCTCTCATGAGGTGCTGCAAAACCTGCTGAGAATTTCAAACATTTAATAACGGGATTTTTTTGTCAATGATTTGATGTAGAAAGCCATGATAATGGTTTTCTGCAGTGCTGCTGAAATTCACTAGAACAAGGTGGAAGTAAAAATAAAGCACTGAAATATTTGAAGAAAAAACTGTGGACCTGAATTTAAAAAAAAATGCAGGAGGAACTAAGCTGGCCACTCACCATCTGTGGAGGAATGCACATAAAATCAGTGCAATTAACAGAATAAAATGTGAGTCTGAAGAAAGGTCTCAACCTGAAACATCATCTATCCACTTGTACAAGTTATGCCTGACTCCCTGAGATCCTCCAACACTTTGTTTTTGCTCAAAACGCCAGCATCCGCTGTCTCAAGTGTTTCTATACCTAAATGAACATGGAACAGAAGCAGTTCTTTGCATAATTACCATGAGTTACTGAGCTGTCATTGGCTGAAGTTTACTTAGACATCCATCTGCTTAGTATATCCTTTGGCAGGTTAGAAATGCCACAATCTTCCCCCTATTATTGCAGCATCAATAAATGCACTTTTATAACTTGAAGGATAGGTGTCAGAATTACAGTAAGTGTCTGTACATTCATTTCAAGTTTCCAGCACACTGCACCACTATTTCTACGCAGCATTCTGTCTTCCATTTTATACAGTTAATTGTACAGATTTTATTTGCATGTCCCAGAGACTCCTGGCTTCATGAGTAGCTTTGTGCACAGTGTCTACACAGTTTACCAGAACAGAAATTCTACATTTCCAGAGCAAATGTTTTTGTTATTTCTGACAGAAATGGAACGTCTGGAGTTACTATTCAGCTCCAGTTTCCCAGACTTATTGATTTTCTTAAATGCTTTAGATATTCATCATCATATCAAGGTCAATGAATCATTGGACTCTTATCGCTGCAGGCGTTGATTTCCTCTCAAAATGTAATTTAATTCATGTTCTTTTTAGAAAGGAAGATAATTCATTTTGGCTTCTTGAATCCTTGCCCAAAAATTCCCGATTTAAACCCTACCGATAAAATGTCATATCGATAATGTTAAATGTCAAAGACCAGAGGGCATAGCTTTAAGATGAGAGGGGCAAAGTTTAAAAGATATGTGTATGCAAAGTACTTAGGATACAGAGTCATTATATATCATATGATTGGGAATTTTCAAGCCTGTGTCAGAACCAACAGACTGGGTGTCCTCGATGATGGCTGCTACAAAGAAGAATAAACAGGAGATTCGTATATGTATTAATCCAAGGGACCTGAACACCTCACTCAAAAGGCCTCATCACCCCATGCGCACTGTGGAGGAGGTAGCTGCCCACATGGCTAAGCCAACAGTATTCTCTGTATTACACAAAAAGAGCTCCTTCTGGAAGATTCCCCTGGATGATATGTCATCTATGTGTACCACCTTGAGCACTGCTTTCAGCCACTACAGATGTTTACGCATGCCGTTTGGCATCAGTTCAGCCAGTGAGGTGTTTCAGCGCTCCATGGAGCAACTGTTTGACGGATACCCATGTGCTATCATCATGGATGATATCATTGTTAGTGGCAAAGACATGGAACAACATGATGCCAACTTGAAGAAGGTACTAGAGCATGCCAAGGAAGTGAACTTAAAACTGAATCCCCCAACATGTCTGTTTCGTGCTAACCAGGTGAGCTATGTGGGGCATATTTTCACGGCCGATGGTCTCAAGGTGGATCCTTCTAAGACTGTGGCTGTTATGAAATGCACACGCCCACTGATGTTGCAGGCCTGCAGAGATTTCTGGGCATGGTTAATTAGCTCACAAAATTTATTCCCAACTTCGCCGAGATCTTGGCTCCCTTGAGGCAACATACTCACGAGGACACTGCCTGGACATGGCACGAACAGCAGCAACATGCTTTTGACACTCTAAAACATCAGATGTCAGCCCACCTACCCTAGCTTATTACGATGTCAATAAACCAGTTACTTTGACCTGTGATGCATCCCAGTGTGGCCTCGGTGGAGCCTGTCTGCAGGATGAGCAGCCTGTTGCTTATGCCTCCAGGACACAGAGACGCTGTATGCTCAGATCGAGAAGGAATTGCTGGCAGTGGTGTTTGCATGTATCAAATTCAACAATTACATTTTTGGCAAGGCTGATACTGTAGAGACCTACCACCAACCTTTGGTTATCATTTTAAACAAGCCTATACATACTGCTGCAGCGTGGTTGCAAAGAATGATGCTGCAGCTCCAGAAGTATGATATCTCTCTCACTTACAAACAGGGTAAGGACATGTAGCTGGCTGACACATTATCCCATGCTCCCAGGAGGCCGAGCGCCCAGCACACATCAGAAATAGACATGTTTGATGTCTTGGCAATTGATTTCGCTCATCCTTCACATCTGGATACCTTGGTGGTTCGTACAGCAGAAGATGCCGCCCTGCAGATGCTCGCCTCAGTCATTAATCACGGATGGCCTGGCAATCAGCATTCGCTTCCGCTTGCGGTTTGGCCTTATTTTTCTGTCCAAGACTAACTGACCATTGAAGGCGGGGTTATCAAAAAGGGCCTTTAGGCAGTGATCCCAGCTTCACTCTAACCAAAGTACTTTGACGCCTTACACGGAGGTCATCCTGGTTCTGAAGCTACGGTTTCAACGAGCAAAGAGCATGTTTTTCTGGCCTGCCATGTCAGATTATATACGCCAGAGGTGTGCAGTCCTGTGCTTTGTGCAACAGCATGGCTGCACATCAACAGAAAGAGCCCCTTTTGGAGCACCCAGTTCCTGACTTGTCGTGGTCTATGGTGGCTACTGACATTTTTGACTGGCGTGGCAAACAATACTTGGTCCTGGTTGACTCTTACTCCGGGTGGTTTGAGATCGATCTGCTCCCCACAGCTTTCGCTGCGGCGGTCGTCAAGAAACTTGCGAGGCATTTTGCGGTCCATGGGGTACCTCAAACCCTCATGTCTGACAATGGTGGCCAATTCACAAGTCAGCGCCTTTGCAAAGGAATGGGATTTTAGGCACATCACCATCAGTCCGGAGTACCCGCAGTTGAACAGGCTGGCTGAGCGAGCTGTCCGCAGTGCAAAGGAGCTCATGGAGAAGTCCAGCAGGACCGGGTCTGACGTGTTTTTGGACCTTCTCAATTTCCGCAACATTCCACGTGATCCCACTTCTGACACCATGTGCAAAGTACTTATGATACAGTAATTATATATCATAACAAGTACTTTAATCTGTATACATACAGAGACCATCGAGATGAATACTGTAGGCTCCGAATCGTAAGTTAAAACTAAAACATAACATGGCTGCCTGCATGCACGAGGTGGCAGTGGTGTGGGAAACCTGACATGGATTATGGATCAGGTCATCAGCAGCAAAACCAAACGCGGATCAAATCAGCAATACTGTTTGATCTACAATGTGTTGGGCAAGTTTTTTCACAAAAGGTGGTGGGTACATGGAACGGACTGCCAGAGAAGGTAGTTGTGACATGTACTATAACAGCATTTAAAAGTTACTTGGACAGGCTCATGAATAGGAACGGTTTGGAGGGCTATGAGCCAAAAGTGGGAAAATGGCACTAGCTTAGATGGAGCATCTTGGGTGGCATGGACAAGTTGGGCTGAAAGGCTCGTTTCTGTGCTGTATGAGTGATGGGTGGCTGGTATCTGCTGTCAGGGGAGACAGATATGATAATGGCTTTTAGATAGGCACATTGATATGCAGAAAATGGAGGGAAATGGATCATGGGCAGGCAGTGGAAATTAATTTAAATTGGCATCGTATTCAGCATTGATATTACAGCCTGAGAACCATCAAGCTATTAAACTCCAAATAACCTCTGAACTACGTAGACCTGGGAACATTGTGTATATATATATATATATTTATATGTTGTTTATTATGGTGTTTACAGAGTACTATGTTTACATAACTGTTGTGCTGATGCAAGCGAGAACTTCAATGTTCCCTTACAGGACATATGACAATAAAACGCTCTTGACGAGCTTGATCTTGTGCTGTACTGTTTTATATTCAATGTCAGGTGTTGCATTTATTACTTTATGTGCATATATCCTATTGTTAATGGCTCACACTTCCTTTCCAAAATGCAACATAATGGCCATTAAAATATTGGGGAATGATGGATGAGAAATATAGAAGTGCGGAAAGGTGAGTAGATTAATGGGATTTTCAAAAGCTGGGAGCAGGAAAGTGGACGGGTGGGATATGGTGTAAACCATATGTTTTGTGTGATAAGAATTCATGTTGTGACTGCCCTTCACAGAGGTAAATCGAATGGTTTAAATATATAAAGTGCTATCACAGCTTGCAATGCAATGCCCAATACCACTGCATTTTCACTGCTTCCAACACAATATACTGTAGGTACGTTAAAAATAGTCAGAAAAGACTAAATGGTCTATATGTCTCTCCCATCTCATCTGTTTGCTTCATGCCTCCCCACCTAAATCTGTGTAATTTCCTGGTGCAGTTTATAAAAACATCAGGACAATCCCTCTATGTTCCCTCCAAGGCAACTGAAGTTAGCCTAGGAATCCATAGTGATCAAATCTTAGCAGCCTCTTGAATATCTCTGGAACTAATGCAGCTCTCGTTCCAAGGCACTCGACATAAGTGAAGTGTAGATCAATCACTATTGCTGCTTGATCCATGTCTGGTTTTGCTATTGCTGACCCAATCTGTAATCCATGTCTTGTGGAATGTGAGCAATCATGCTTTCAGTTTAAATAATGACTGAGCATGCAGTACCTATTTATATGGTTCCTGTATGTATTCTCATTAAAGTACATATTATGAAGTTTTATGATTCAGTGTTAGTAGTACTTTACACATGGTTTCAGAAGTGAACTTCGGATCTACCGACTGCTATTTCTATGAGTTTTTACACTCTCAGAGATGGATGAAGCTTTCCGAAAACCGTAACCTCTCGTCTTCGGTAGAGGATCGGAGAGCGATGACGTATCTTTGAGTGACAGTATAATGTCTTAATCGCTGCATCTTACTATGATAAACCGGCTGCGGCCTGTGCTAACATGCCCCTCAACCTCGCAGGAGATGAAGCTTACGAACACGCACGACAGTTTGTGTATGCAGATGAAATAACGCATCAGCCTGTCGATGGTGCAGCTGCGGTTGTTACTCCTGACACCCGACAACCCGGAATGTCTCAAAAGAAAGTAGGACTGAACAGTAGGCAGAAGCAAATGCTGCTTGCTCGGCTATCCGTGATTGATGACTGAGGTGAGTGTCTGCAGAGTGGCATCCTCTGCCATGCGAGCTACCAAAGTATCCAGACAGGAAGGATGAATAAAGTTGACTGTCATCACTTCAAAAGTGTCCATTTCAATTGCGTGCTGGGCCTGTAGTACCTATTTATATGGTTCCTGTATGTATTCTCATTAAAGTGCATATTTGTACAGGACAAACAGGGATTAACAGGCAACTAATCGAGCTCTGTCCTTACCTAATTTATAATATGACTCTGCTGCTCCAAAAACAACTTAGTTGAACTAACAGTAATTATAAACACAGTTCTGCCTTTGCACTACTTTATGAACCAATCAAAATAAGCAAGTTTGGTATTCCGAAAAATGCAAGGAATCATGGGATTTGTCAAAGGTCACAAGTGATAAAAACTCTCGGCAGCTGTGCCGTGGCATGGACACAGACCTGCGCCTCATCTGCAGCCAGGATCGATCCCGGGACTCCGACGCCGCAATCGCTGCTGAACCGCCACTGGACCATCCCTGTCCCCTCCCGGGTGCCCCCCTATCCGGGGGTGGCCAGAGACATCGGGTGTCAGATGGGAACGGTGCCCCCAGGCCTACAGCCAGCACGGATAAGCAGCGCTAAATCTAGCTCAACTCTGCCTGTCTCACCGGGTTAACCTACCAGCCCTGCCTGGACTTACGGGAACAACGGCCCAGGCTTACAGACCCGAAGAGAAGATCGATCCTGGCTGCAGATGAAGTGGAGGTCTGAGTCCTGGCTGCTGAGAGTGCTTTTCAATTGTGACCTATGGCCTGGACATGCACAGTCGGAATACCAAACTCGCTTATGCTCATGAGTCTGAACTTCTCTGAAATTTGTCAAACACCTATGAAGCCTTTTTTAACTGAGAATTAGCAGTGAGTTTCACCAATTTTTTTTTCTCCAGGTCCTCAATTGCACTTATGTCTTGCTCACAACATAATGTTACAGGATAATATTGAGGATTTGGAATAGAATATTTTAACAGCTGCAACTCAAGAAGCAATGCTGCCCATTCTTGCCAGATACCCCCTTGTTTTGTTCTTCATTATATTTTGTGTGCAGCCAGTCACCGGCTGCTCTTTCGTCTCTAATATTCTTATCGAGACTTTTGAATGGATTTAACTTCATCATATAAACTGCTTGGCATTGCTTTCACATCAGGGCATCAATGTTTATCTTCGAGAAGGGGTATTTTAAAGAGTACGATAATAAACATAATAATCATGGTCACACAGTATTTGACAATGGCAAGGAGCACTGCTGGGTTCTGCTCAATCATTATTGCAAGCTACTTAATTTCAAGACAATGAAATGCCGCACAGTTGGTTTCCCAGAATGCACCCTCTTCATTACCTAACTGTACCCCTCTGGTCTGCTGAAGAAACAATATATATTTAAAATCCTCAATGGACCTGATTATCTTTATTTCACACCATCATACGAAGGAACAATGGTGCAAGATAATACAAACATAATTAGTCACAAATTGCCAACTGTTTTGAACCTCTGCTCGTTGTTATTAATTTTCCTGTTGTGATGTCCGCTTGTAGGAGCACTCATATGATTAAAACATCCGCTTATATAATAGTGAGGAAAATATTATTGCTTATTTGTGCACATTGAACTCTGCAATAAAATCCAAGCCAGCCATATTATGTGATTCACAGCAACTTACCTCCTCAGGTGATAATGGAAGGGAAACATAATCGGTTTGAGCACTGGATTAAATGTATTATTCTGAAGGGAACGTACCACGTAACACTGTGAGCCTGGTAGTAGCACTTATTTCTCCAACAGTGTTGGAGGCTACACATTCATAAATAGCCTCATCTCGTGGTGTCCGCAATGGCTGTATTCTAAGCACAGACCCAGATCCATCATCGAACTCTATTACCTGCAAAGATAAACAGGAAATATTGTTTTAGGATATTACTTTCTAATGCTAAAGAATTGTTCAGATGACTATCTTTGAGAGAACTACTGACACCATTATCTTTTACTTAAATGTTTTGCTTTCTCTTCATCAAACAGAAGGAGAGAACTGATCTGCAGTGGGTAAACATATTATGCACTCCAGGTCAGTAGGTTAATCGACTGCTGCAAATTGCCCCCAGTGTGTGGGTGAGGGGTCGAATCTGAGCAGAATTGATGGGAATGTGGGGAGAATTAAAAAACGTAGATGGGTTGTTGATGGCTGACAAGGACCTGGTGGGCCAAAGGCCTGTTTCTGCGCTGTATAACACTCCTCATAGTCATGACAGATAAGAAAAAGAAGCTTCTGCTAATATTTCTTTTGTTAAGCTGAATTAAAGTTATAGTAATCAGCTGATGATCTAGAAATAAATTTAGCTGAATTCAAATTTATATTTTAGAGGATATTTTGAAAAGTGTCACCTTTAGTTCAACTGCACATTGAATGTATTTACTTACTGAAAGAACAATGTTAATGGTGCTGACACTGAAGACTTTCCTTCAGCAGTGTATTGGCTCAAATAGAATTTGGTATTGATGAATGGCTGCAGTTCACTATACAGTTGATGAGTACAACCAGAGAGGCAGTGGGAATTCAGACATGCTTTTCTCATTTTATCACCGTCACAATGAATATTAAGGGGACTTACACTGAAACTCCCTGAGGAATCTCACTTCCCTCCCATGCCCACCTGCGATAACTGCTCATGTCTGGATCAAGTTAAAAGGCTGACTGAACTTCTGCCCAATAGAAAAAAATGGGTGGAGTAACATAATTTGGGAAGAGGAAAGGAAGAGGAAAATGTCAATGGTAGACAAAAATGCTGGAGAAACTCAGCGGGTGAGGCAGCGGGTGAGGTTTCTCCCGCTGAGCTTCTCCAGCATTTTTGTCTACCTTCAATTTTCCAGCATCTGCAGTTTCTTCTCAAACAGGAAAATGTCAATGGTAACTGGGGAGAAAAGCCTGGAAATGATGGGAGGAGATACTAATTCATTACACACACATATACACATGTACAATATTTTTATTGCATTAATTAAATTATTAAACATGTTTGTCCCCCCCATTAAAACATTTAACTGAGGAACCCTATATAAATGTATTAAATTATTGCAATCTATTAATTTAGATAGAAATTAGAATCAAAGTTAATTCTTATTTCAATGAAAGGACTGGTCTTAAAATACCACCTGTAGGGATTTTTAAATCCCTTCAATTCTCTTCTGTCCTAGTTCTTTGCAAGTTGCAAAACTATCGCTTGGGTTCATTGACTCACTTTATGTTTTGCTCATAATTTATCCTTTGCTTTTGAAGTAAAAGATTCACACTTCCACTTATAAGAACTGTACCTCCTCAGTGACTCAAACACTGCCAGACTATTTGACCACAGGAGGCATTGAAGCCAAGACCAACTGTATTTATTCTGCACTAATGTGCACATTATTGATTTTATGTCTTATCACTGTTACACTTGACAATTTACTCAAGGTGAAAGTGGCACTGTGAGCATTGCAGTTTGTTTTGTTTTTCGATTCTGTATAAGCTTCCAAAAGGAGAATGTTGTACTTTTGTTACAAGTAGAAGTCCAGAGTTTGTATTTTATTAATCGGGAGAACACCCAAGTCAGTGAAAGGGACATGCAATCGTTGGATAAATAAATCCAACTTCAAACAGCCCAGTTCCATTTTAAAAAAGGCCCAGTTCCATCAAAACAAAAAAAGTTATGAGGCATTTACCTATCATCATCAATCTTGCATGCTTGGTTTAAGATTGGCTGTGAAATGCTCTGAGACTGCCTGAGGATAAGAAAGGCACTATATATAAATGAGAGTCTGTTGCTATATTCTGCAGGATGCACCATTTACTTCCTTCTGCTGATATACGTGAGATGGTGAAAATTGAAAGGTAAAGAAAAAGGGTATTTTTATCTCACAACATGCACATTCATTAAACACTGAGCCATTCTGACTTAATTGTGGCCATATTACCACTGTTAGTCATTGGCTCATTTAAAGCTTATATTTTGGGGACTTTTAGTTTTCAAAACTTGGTCATGTGATTATTTAGACAAAAGATAAATTTCTCTATGGTCCTGGTGGCCTTCATCTTCCAGTTGCAGTTATCCTTTGTATATAATAGGTCAGACAGCCCCACAGGGAACATTTTCCATTAAGAGATTTTGTAATCTCAAATCAAGTGACTTACTCTACCCATGTCATCCATTCACTGTGCCTCTCAGTCCAAAGAAGCTAATAGCACTGGGGCTTGAGGCAAGGAGACAACATAAAGGGTTATCTTTAACAAACACCCCTGATCTAAACAAAACACCTAAAGTTCCCCACGAGCAACAAGAAAATAACAAAAGCAACGATATTCACTTCTTTTCTTCATTCTATGATGGAAAATGAAAGTGAAAAGGAAGTTTTCCTTCATGACAGCTACAAAGTACAGCCTCAGCACACATACAAAGTAAAGCACTATTTTAAAACTACATAAAAATTCAGCTGGCAGGGAGACAGCAGTACTGATATGTGGAAGATAATAGAAGTTGAAAGGTTTGAGTAAACTAAAAGAGAGTAATCTGTCATCCTTCTTCATTCGAGATCTTTCACATCTATCATTCATAGCTCTCCTAAAACGATGGTGCATTAGAAGAGAGATGGACATCTCTGAGTGGAGCCTCAGGGATGGAAGTGCTGTTTTGTCAAATTCCAGACAAGTTTGAGAAAGAGAAATGGGAGAATATGTGATATGTGCATCTTATGACTTCTTGAGATGCCATTTCATCAATGTGCTTGAAGCTAACTTGGTACAGGCTGCTGTTTTTCATCATACTTGGTGACTGGCATTTCCAAGACATTGCTTCAAATGGGGTCAGATAGAACTGACAGCATACTCTGGGCACTTTTATTCTTTCCACTGTAGTGGAGATCATTTTATGCATCTGTATACTTTATTGCAAGCCAGACAGAGAACGACAGAATGCCAGAAAGGGAGCACTATCTATGAAATAAATTCCAAATTCCTAGAATCTTCTATTCAAAATGGGAACTTCAACAGAAAGTTGGAAAAGCCCAATTCTCAAAGTTAGATCGGATAATAATTTGCTCATTTGTGCAAGGGCAGCATTGTTAATAATAAATGCTATTTAAGTGAAGGTACGTTTTATGAATTAGGTTAATTACAACTGCTTGTCCTGCCTACTTATCATCAAATTAAACAACTGAGAGCATCACATCTGCCATAAGAATATGAAGCAGCCTGGCTGAGGAATTCATTCCCTAGATTCAAGCACAAATGAGGGATTCCCAATACTAAAATAAGGAACTGACCCATGGCAGAAAGCTATAAGAAATATGTAAGCAGAAAATAACTCAATGAGCACCTGCCTGAAAAGTAACAATAAGGAGCAAGAGAAAGACTGTGGTTTCCATCAACTTTCCTGCATACATGTCGTTGTTCTGCTTTGTGTGAAGAAGCATAGTTATACAGCATATATACATGTACCCTTGCGCACAACTCAGCCATGCCGATCAAGTTGCCTCTATGAGGTGGTCACACTTGAAGTCATAGTCCTATGGTCTTACAGTCTTACAGGCCCTTTGGCCTAAATTCCCCATGATGATCAAGATGCTCCATCAATGCTAGTCTTACCCATCTGCATTTGGCCCATAGCCCTCGAAATCTTTCCTATCCATGTACCAGTCCAAATGTCTTTCAGATCTTGCTACCACTTGCCTAAACTACTTCCTCCAGAGGCTCGTTCTATATACTTACCATCTCTCCATGAAAAAAGTTGCCCCTCAGGTCCCTATTAAGCAATGATGGTTAAGGAAAGGTGGAGCCCATAATAATTCATTAATTTGTCCAACTCACCGTCTATGTCTCTAATTTCCCTTTCCCCTGACTCTCAGACTGAAGAAGGGTCTTGACCCAAAATCTCACCTATTCTGTTTCTTCAGAGATGCTGCCAGACCCACTGAGTTACCCCAGCTTTTTGGGTCTATCTTCACTTTAAATCAGCATCTGCTGTTCCTTCCTGCACTGTATTCTGGCACTCAGGCCAATCTTCACAAACAGCGGCATCAGGAAACATAGCTCCTTGAAAAGCGGAGAATATAATGAGGGCAGCACTTGGTGAAAGGAGCAGTTGGTTTCTCTGCGAGCTGAGGTGCTCCATTCCTAATTGTAATTATTGAGATTAACCTGATGAATTACTTCACAAGATCTCTTTACATCCATCATCAAATTAAAACCCAGTGAAGATGGTGTGGGGATATCTGCTTAGCTCACATGCAGCCTCCCACAACCAGGCAGTTCCTCATTTGAGTCTACAAAAGTCCTTTAATGGTGCTTGATTCTGCGGAAATAATTCCACAGCCAGACTGCTATAAATTGGAATAAATATGATCCCCAAGGGGTTTATGAACAACTAACATCCTTGAGCACAGAGGAAAAATGAAATGTACAAAGAAAAACCCGAGTTAGATGCATCCATTATCCTCTCTCTCTATCGACTCAGCATCCCCAAAACGGGCAACACAGGCTGAAAAGATGAGGGTACAAGGGGAAGCTGGCCAGGAATACAAAGAAGGGCAGTGAAAGCTTTTTTAGATATGTTAAGGGAAAAAGAGTAGCAAAGTCAAATGTTGGTCCCTTGAAAAACAAGGAAATGGCAGAAGAGTTGAACAGGTACTTTGGATCTGTCTTCACTAAGGAAGACACAAACAATTTCCCAAATGTACTGGAGGACAGAGGATCTAAGGGGGTAGAGGAACTGAAAGAAATATTCAATAGGCAAGAAACAGTATTGGGTAGGCTAATGGGACTGAAGGATGATAAATTCCCTGGGCCGGACGGTCTGCATCCCAGGGTCCTCAGGGAGATGGCTTTAGAAATAGTCGATGCATTGGTGATCATTTTCCAATGTTCAATAGATTCAGGATCAGTTCCAGTGGATTGGAGGATTACAGTCCAGTTAGCCTGACTTTGGTGGTGGGAAAGATGCTGGAGTCAATTATTAAAGAGGTAATAATGGGTCATTTGGATAGCAGTAAAATAATTAGTCCAAGTCAAGTCAAGTTTATTCGTCAAATACGCATACAAGATGTGTAGTGAAATGAAAAGTGGCAGTGCTTGCGGATTGTGCAAATAGATTACAAAACAGAATGGAATTACATACTTGTGGGAGAAAAAAAAGTGGAAACAGCAATTTAGAAAGACACCACACAACAGTAAATTGGTACAGAAAGTTAGTCCCTGGTGAGATAGGAGTTTACAGTCCTAATGGCCTCAGGGAAGAAACTCCTTCTCATCCTCTCCGTTTTCCCAGCATGGCAACGGAGGCGTTTGCCTGACTGTAGCAGCTGGAACAGTCTGTTGCTGGGGTGGAAGGGGTGCCCCATGATCTTGTTGGCTCTGGAGTTGCACCTTCTGATGTATGGTTCCTGCAAGGGGGCGAGTGTAGTTCCCATATTGCATTCGGCCGAACACACTACTCTCTGCAGAGCCTTGTGCTGGGCAGAGCAGTTCCCAAACTAAATTGTGATGTTTCCAGACAAGATGCTTTCCACAGCCGCTGAGTAGAAGCACTGGAGGATCCTCAGAGACACTCTGAATTTCCTCAATTGCCTGAGGTGGTAAAGGCGCTGCCTTGCCTTACTCACCAGTGCTGCAGCGTGTGATGTCCATGTCAGATACTCTGAGATATGGACTCCCAGGTAATTAAAGCAGCTCACCCTATCCACAGTATCCCCATTTATCCTCAATGGTGTGTACGTCCTCGGATGATTTGTCCTCCTAAAGTCCACGATCAGCTCCTTCGTTTTTTTTTACATTCAGGAGGAGGTTGTTGTCCTGACACCAGAGTGGCAGATCAGCCACCTCCTCCCGGTAGGCCTTCTCATCGTTATCAGAGATCAGGCCCACCACCACAGTGTCATCAGCAAACTTGATTATAGAGTTGGAGCTGAACCTAGCCACAGAATCATGTGTGTACAGGGAGTACAGTAGGGGGCTGAGGACGCAACCCTGGGGGGATCCTGTGCTCAGGGTGAGGGACTACGATATATTCCCTCCCATCTTGACTACCTGGGGACTGGTGGAGAGAAAGTCCAGGACCCAGGCACACAGGGGGGTGTTGAGCCCCAATTCCAGCAGTTTCTCAGCAAGTCTGCTGGAGACTATCGTGTTGAAGGCTGAGCTGAAGTCTATGAACAGCATACTCACATAGCCCCCCTTCTGGCTGTCAAGGTGAGAGAGAGCGGTGTGAACGATGGGAGACCGCATCGTCCGTGGATCTGTTCGGAAGGTATGCGAATTGTAGAGGGTCCATGTTGCGAGGGAGGAAGGCGCAGATGTGTTTCTTGACCAGCCTCTCAAAGCATTTCATGACCACCGAGGTGAGGGCCACCGGACGGTAATCATTCAGACAGGCTGGGGAGGCATTTTTTGGTACAGGTACAATGATGGATCTTTTGAAGCAGGCAGGGACCACGGACTTGGCCAGGGAGAAGTTGAATATTGTAGTGAGCACCGGAGCTAGCTGCGTAGCACAAGACTTCAGTACTCGCCCCGAGGTGCCATCTGGGCCTGCAGCTTTCCTCGTGTTCGCACATGTCAGACCCCTCCTCACGTCGTGCTCGGACAACAGGAATGTGTGCACATCCCCAGAGATGGACCTCCCTCCAGCCTCGCTAGCCAGCACGCTGGCGGTGATGTCGTTAGCCGGCAAGCCTGGGTCCCTGTTGCCCGTCTTGAAACAAGGGTAGAAAGAGTTCAGGTCATCAGCTGGGGAGGTGCCGGCACTTCCGGTTGACGGGGAGCTGCTCCGGTACTTGGTTACAGTCCATAGCCCCTGCCACAGGCATCTGGTATCCTGCTGCTCCATCTGTGACTCCATCTTGTTCCTGTACCTCCATTTTGCATCCTTCACCGTCCTTCGCTGTCGGTAGGACTCTACCTTGTAGTCGTCCATGTTTCAGGATGCCAGGCCAAAGTTGTAGGCAGTGGTGTGAGCATTCAAGGCAACACGAATGGACCAGTCCACCCAGGGTTTTTGATTCGGAAAGATGCTAACCCTTACCGTGAGGACGATGTTATCGGTTATTGTTGCGATGAAGCTTGTGACCGCTTCTCACTGACGTCACTGGAACTTGCTTGGAACATATTCCAGGCGATAACTATCAGTGCATCTTGCAGCATGGCCTCTGACTGGTCTGACCACCGCTTTACGTCCCTCGTCACTGCCGCTTCCCGAGCTATCCTCTGTTTATACTCCGGCAGCAGGAAAATGGCAGCGTGGTCAGATTTTCCTAAGGGAGGGGGGGAACGTCCATGTAGCCCTTCCGGAACGGCGTAAAGCAGTGGTCCAATGTTCTTTCCTCCCTGGTACC
Organism: Raja brachyura; assembly: GCA_963514005.1. The sequence continues at coordinate 91,070,505 of OY740783.1, forward strand.
ACACGTGATGTGTTGGTAGAAGTTCGGCATGACCTTCTTGAGATTTGATTTATTAAAATTTCCAGCCACCACCATAGCCGCATCCGGGTTCTTGTTTTGATGTTGACATCGCACATCGTGTAGGGCCGATAGTGCCACGTCGGTGTCCGCATGCGGTGGAATGTAGGCGGCTGTGACAATCACTGAGCCGAACGCCCGGCAAAGGCAGAATGGGCGGCATGAGATCGTCAGAAGCTCCAAGTCCGGCGAGCAGGAATGAAAAAGCGTCTTGATGTTTCCAAGGTTGCACCAGTTGTTGTTGGTTATGAAGCAGACTCCTCCACCCTTAGATTTCCCAGGTTATTCTGTTCTGTCTGCCCAGTGGACAGTGAAGGACTCGGTTGGAATCAGTGAGGTCAGCCATGTTTCGGTCAGGCAGAGGATGTTGCAGTCCCTCATGTCACGCTGGAATCTGGCCCTCGCCCTGAAGTCATCCAGCTTGTTTTCCAGGGACTGGACGTTCGCCAGAAGAACGTTGGGCAGAGGAGGACGAAAGGCTTGGGCTCTCAGCCAATTCCAAATCCCTCCCCGTTTACCCCGATGTTTTCTCCGGGTTTTCCTTGGAGCCGCGCTCCCATTGAGGTTGCCGTGGTGCGCTCTGTTCATCTCTGCTGGCCACGCTGGATCGGTGAGTACAGCGTTTAAAAAGTGTCCGTTTATGCTAGACTTTAGTTTTATGAGAGTTTCCCTGTCATACTTTGTTAGTGCTAGGGAGTTGCTACTTAGAATTAAGATAAAATAGATCACGCAAGTTAAAAATACGCAGTTTCCGCAGAGTAGCCACAACGGCAACTGGACAGGGCTGCGCCATCTTGGGACTTTCATAAATTCCCTTTCATAAATTCAACATGGATTTATAAAAGGGAAATCATGCTTGACTAATCTTCTGGAATTTTTTCAGGATGTGACAAGTAAAATGAATGAAGGGGAGCCAGTGGATGGTGTATATCTAGACTTTCAGAAAGCCTTTGTTAAGGTCCCGCACGGGAGACTGGTGACTAAAATTAAAGCACATGGTGTTGGGGTAGGGTATTTACATGGATAGGAAATTGGTTGGCAGCCAGGAAGCAAAGAGTAAGAGTGAACGGGTCATTTGCAGAATGGCAGGCAGTGGCGAGTGGAGTGACGCAAGGGTTGGTGTTGGGGCCGCAACTGTTTACTATATATTAATGATTTGGAAGAGGGAATTAGGAGCAACACTAGCAAGTTTGCGGATGACACAAATCTGGGTGGCAGTGTGAACTGTGAAGAGGATGTTAGGAGGTTGCAGGGTGACCTGGACAGGTTGAGTGAGTGGGCAGATGCGTGGCAGATGCAGTATAATATAGATAAATGTGAGGCTATCCACTTTGGCGGCAAAAACAAGGGGGCAGATTATTATCTCAATGGGGTTAGGTTAGGTAAGGGGGAGGTGCAGCGAGACATGTGTGTTCTTGTACACCAGTCACTGAAAGTTGGCATGCAGGTACAGCAGGCAGTGAAGAAACCTTATGTTGGCCTTCATAACAAGAGGATTTCAGTATAGGAGTAAAGAGGTTCTTCTGCAGTGTATAGGGCTTTGGAAAGACCACATCTGGAGTATTGTTTACAGTTTTGGTCTCCTAATTTGAGGAAGGACATCCTTGTGATTGAGGCAGTGCAGCGTAAGTTCACGAGATTGATCCCTGGGATGGCGGGACTGTCATATGAGGAAAGATTGAAAAGACTAGGCTTGTATTCACTGGAGTTTAGAAGGATGAGGGGAGATCTTATAGAAACATATAAAATTATAAAAGGACTGGACAAGCTAAATGCAGGAAAAATGTTCCCAATGTTGGGCGAGTCCAGAACCAGGGGCCACAGTCTTAGAAGAAATGGGAGGCCATTTAAGACTGAGGAGAGAAAAAACTTTCACCCAGAAAGTTGTGAATTTGTGGAATTCCCTGTCACAGAGGGCAGTGGAGGCCAAATCACTGGATGGATTTAAGAGAGAGTTAGATAGAGCTCTAGGGGGCTAGTGGAATCAAGGGATATGGGGAGAAGGCAGGCATGGGTTATTGATTGGGGACGATCAGCCATGATCACAATAATGGCGGTGCTGGCTCAAAGGGCCGAATGGCCTCCTCCTGCACCTATTTTCTATGTTTCTATGTTTCTAACAGGCAATAGTGCGAATAAATGTGCAAAGAACCTGAGGACAAAGATAAACAAAGAAGGATAAATCCACTTACCCATTGAAGTACAAAGAAAGGAATACAGGAGCTGACACAGAGGCGTTGCAAAGAGCACCCAGAATGCCACAGACTTGATTGTAATAATTTGGAGAAAACTATGGCAGCACTGTACAGTGAGATGCACATGGTTCTGAATTGGGAATTTGTAATGAATGGCCACCCAGGAACCATGCAACCATTTTATATTTTAAAAAGGCAGATTTGAAAATGTACCTGGACATAACAAATATAAAAATGATGCTCTGCAGTGCAATGATCAAACAAAGATGTAAACTCAGAGGGGTGCGGAAAATGGGCGGCAAATAATAATGAATGTACAACACCAACGAGCTGGGAAAAATCTCCACTTCCAAAGTCACAAGATTTCTGAATTCGACACTAACTGCAATTAACAATTAAAAATATTACTTAGTGAACTATTTGATTGCCACATGATAGTAGATACACCAGCTGTCAACATTTTAACATTGTTAATATCTTACAGACTGAACTCCAGTGGAAGAACAAAGCAAGAATTAGAGTTTTACAGAATTCTTTCCTAATGGTAAACAAATGATACAATACCTCAAATCTCTGAGAGCTGACTTTCTTTCCTTTTTTTGACCATACAATTTTCGGCCTCGGGTCTCCTGAGGTTTGGCAGATAAATGACGCAACCCCTCCTGAGGCTCCCGTCTGGTCAATGGGAGTTCTTGTAAACTTTGGTGGTGCTATAAAAAGAAAAGAAAGCAATAAATCAGATTCCTTGATAACATCAGTCTCAGTTGCCATGTATTGCTACATTTCATTAAACAAATTGAACTATGATATCACCAGTCTGCTAGATTTGTGGGAACTTTTAAAAACTGCATTATTTCAAGTTCATGTCCATGATAGCAAAGGTATTTGCAGAAGACATCTCCAGTGTGAATTCCATGGGGCCCAACAATATTCGGACCATAAATACATTTAGATTAATGATGACTTAGCATTTTTTAAATGTTATTTCAATGTTTTAAAAGTTCCTAAATCAGTTAGTTATTATAATTATTTATTGGATTTGTTGATATTAATTGAAGAATCCCTTATTTCATGGCATTTGGATATTGGATATTCATACCAGAGATCTTCAATTGTTCTAGTCTGTATGTGGATGCTTTCACTTGAAAGGCCCAGGAAAGGTGGACCAAGATGCTAAACTATGGGGTAACTCCAGTTTACTTGTCATATGCACCAACAATAGAACAATTAATTTCTTACTTACAGGAGCCTAGCAGGCCCATAAACGCAATACACACAGCTAATACATTTTCAATATTCAATAAATCAACAACTATAATACTAGTGCAAAAATAAAACTGCGAAGTGCAACCAAAGACTAAAATTGGCAATTTTTGCAGTCAACTGCATCCTCAGCTAGATGAGTTGTTTTGCATAGTTATACTTTCCTCCAATGTAGACCAACATGAAAGAAAAATTGGAAAACAATGTCTGACATGGTCCAATGCGGAATACAATACAGACTGTGCAGCACATCTGACCATGAATTAATGTAATGGTTCCACATTGGAGTCAGCAACATGACCACAAAGTGACCAAATTTGCGAACTGGTACCATACAGAAGTGACAATGTCTTCCACTGCATGCCATTAGATCAAACAGGGAATACAAGCTGCAATTTTCTGAACTGGAGTCAAAATTGTGCAACGATTTTAGAAATTCACAAAATCCTGGAGTAAAGGGCCTGTCCCACCAGCATGCAACTCTATGCGATGAACGCGATCAAACCGGCAGCGGGGGCCGCGCGGAGGTCGGGTGATCCCCTGTACAGGGCCGTTCCCACCAGCATGCGCCTGCATGTGGCAAGCGCAACTAAACCGGCAGCGAGGGCCGCGTGGAGGTTGGGTGAGTGGCGCAACGCGGCGCAAAGCGAGGCGAACTTGGAGCAAGTCCAAGGTAAGTTCGCCAGGACTTAGAGGGGCACACAGAGAGGAGCACCGAGACACACACACATACAGGGCCACGGAGCCACACACATAGAGGGTCACGGAGGCACTTACAAATAGGTTCACGGAGGCACGATGTCCGGGCGGTGTGTAAATGTCGAGGCGACTGCGAGCCGACAAGCCGTTGCCGCGCGGAATTTTTGTACATAGTCGGTTTTTCGGAGCCCCGCGCGGTGTCGGGACGAACTCTGCACAATTCCGCACGGCTCCGGCGATCGAAGTGGGACCGGCCCCGCGACGCCGGACGGCTGAAGCGACCACGTTAGGTCGCGCTAATCGCATAGAGTTGCATGCTGGTGGGACAGGCCCTTAACTCAGCGGGTCAGGCGGCATCCCTGGAGAACATGGATTGGGAACATTTCACCTTCTTTTAGGAATGTCTGCCCATCTGCTTCCTGCAGAGGGACAATCCTGGTTAAGATCGCCAATTTGTCTTCACCCATTGATTTGAAAGCATAGAAAGTCAGTCATTAAGGTCCTGCAATGTTCTGACCTGCACTCCATTTGAGTGCAGCACCAGCTCTGAAAGATCTCAGCTCTGCAGCAATGCCCATTACTCAATCATATAAGTGAACAAATGGTTAAATAGGGTTAAAAAGAATGAGAAGTAATCTTATTGAAACATAGAGGATCCTTGGAGTGTGTTACAGGTTAGATGTTTAGATGTTTCCACTAGTAAGAGAATTGTAAATTAGGGTATGTAGTTATAATGTGAGGGAATGGTTATTTAAAACGGAAGTGTATAGGAACCTTCCTGGAGAGGATTGGTAAATCTCTGAAGCTCCCTACCCTTAGATCAGGGGCATTTTAGGAGTAAGCAGATACATTTTTTAAAAGATTAGGGAATTGAGGGTTTGGCCAGATGAGGAGATGTAGACGGGAAGGGGATCAGTCACGATCATATTAAAAGATGGGGCAAGCTAAGAGGGGCCAAGTCGCTATTATTTTTTGATGTTCTTGAGATCAAGCATGTCCAATAGACCTTCCTGTGCATATGAAATGACAAAAGTACCAACGAAAAGACAGAATTAATTTGAGGTAGCACAGAAGTATATGAAAATAAACAATGTCTCTAAACAAGGTTAAGTGAAATCTGACAGCTTACAGTTCAAAACAGTGGCAGAGGATGAGTGATTTTTTTTTCATAGCGACTAAGAGTAGAGTGTTGATGCTTTATCATTGAGAATATGTGACAGTGTGTATGTAGACTGCTAATGGCCTAAAAGTTGTTTCAACTTTTATAAACCAATTTTATAATTTGTCTCAGATTTTAACATTCCAACTCCTGGCATTGTCAAGGGCGATTCCACCTTTTCATCCAGTGGTGGAGAGTTTTTGGTGATTAGATTAATTTGTATCAAATTCAACTGAAGTCTCATTGACTCTGGTCATTATAATCCACACTGAACAAATGCATTTCTGTGTGATGCAAAGATGTTCAAACGACTTACAACGTTCACGTTGTATCCATGAGATGTTGCAGCAATAAACAGTGTTAACTTTGTGTTTTTAAAGACAGTGGATATTGAATTAGTAAGGACAAGCTGAGAACCTGCACATGGCATTCATATTTTTGCTTAGGAATATAATACCAACAACCCACAGTGGCTTGTGACAGTGGTTTGATAAAGTTAGTCAACTGTGCATTTAGACCAAGAACGTGTTTGTCAATATGGAGGAATTCCCTCATTTGGTGCTAAAACCACAACAGCGGTGATAATGCTACCACAAAAGTGCTCTTGTTTAATCTGCCGTGTTAAAAGTGTTACACTCTGATGTACATGTGCCAAAGCTATTAAAAAAAAATAAAATTAACAGGATGAGGACATAGCAGTTCAAGTAGTTCAAGTATTATCAGTATGGGAAGAAAATAAAACTGATCACTTAGCAAAAAGTGCAAACAAAGAAATGTATTTTAGTCTGGCAGTTAACGACTCTTATCAACTTCTACAGATACATCGTAGAAGGCATCCTATCGGAATCTACACTACATGATGCTTCCGGAAAGCACCCGAAATAATCAAGAACCATTTTCACCCTGGTAATCACCTCTTGTTTCCTCTCCTGTCAGATAGAAAATACGCTAGTTTGAAAGCAGGTATAAGTAGATTCAGGAACAGCTTCTTCCTCACTGTTATCAGGCAACTAAATGGTCTGCTCTTAAACTGGGGGTAGTCTCAATAGAAGATTATTTTGAGTGCCATGATGGGGCAGTTTTGGGTAACCAAATGTCCAATAGGACTGACCCATGAGCACACCGCCATGTTATTTGGATGTTCTTAGCAGATGTAGGTGGTTTCTTTACCCAAAACTGACCCAAAATGGCACTCAAAGGAAAGTTATATTCTTTTCTCACTATTCCCAGCCTTGTGTTAACTATCACTGGTGCCTGACCAACTTAGATCCACATAGATACAGCTGGTCAGGGCTGTTGCAGGAGATGCAAGTCTTATTTTGCATCACTGGAGCTTGTCCCTCCACCAATACTTCGGCCTCTCACCTTGCAGTCTAATCACTCTCATGCGAGCTCTTTACTTTCTTCATTGACTGCTTTATCTTTGATTAAAATAATTCCAAATGTACTCCAACATCTTTGACCCAGCCCTGAACTTCTGACGCTGGATTGCAGCTATAAATAGCTCACGCTGAAACATTACCATGCAAGTGTTGATGGACTGCTGGCAGCTATTTATAACCTTGACTGACAAATCAGGGAGCGAGTGGAACAGTTCATTGCTCACCGACACCTGTCAATGTGCAGAAATGCAAATGCTCATGAATTATCCCATTGTGATCGGTTCCAAAGCAACACGTAGCAGGTCGGCATTCTGATTTTCAATCTTTTCATTGATCAATAGCAGGGTGGGGAATTGTAGAACACACATCGGTCCAGAAATTCAGTTGTAAAATGCATTGCAAGCCCTGAAATTGATGAGTCAGATTAACTGTGCCATGAATCGTGGAAGAATTTGGTTACATATCATAAGATTATAAAATCATAAATGATAGGAGTAGAATTAGGCCATTTGGCCTATCAAGTCTACTTCACCATTCAATCATGGCTGATCTATTTCTCCCTCATAACCCCATTCTCCTGCCTTCTCCCCATAACCTCTGACACCCGTACTAATCAAGAATCTATCTAAAGGGGCTGTCCCACTGCGGCAACCTAATCCACGAGTTCTGGCGAGTTTGCCCTCGACTCATACTCGTAGCATGGTCAACACGAGTTCCTAGGAGGTCTTTGTAACTCTCCTTCATGCTCGAGGGTAGTCCCCGCGCACTGGAGGCCTCAGTTAGGTCGCGCCGTATTTTTCAACATGTTGAAAAATGCCCACGAGTAAACAAAAGTCGCCATGGAGATATTTTTTTTACGTGTAGGTTTAGACGAAGTAGGTCGTACTAGGTCGGCATGTTATTCGGAGTCCAATTTTCCCGAAGCTAGTCAAAGCTAGTCTTCAGCATAGTCAAAGGAGGTCGAAGGAGGTCTTCAACATGACATTTTTTCAAACTCTCCTAAACTCTTCTAAACTCGCGAATTAGGTCGCCGCAGTGGGACAGCGCCTTATCTCTGCCTTAAATTTATCCACTGATTATATATCTGGTTGCATATTAGGTTCCTTGAACCACAGCAGAAGGAATAAAACTTTAATTGCAGACCTTGCACGTGTTTTTTCATCTACCCTTTGTCTGTAACAGCAACCCTATAATGGTGCCTGCCATTCAAATGAAAGCTCTTGATCTTCATTGCAGACACAAGGAACTGCAAATACTGGTTCACAATACTGGTACTCAAGGCATGCACAGCTCCTCAAGTGGGTGGATTGATCAACTATTCACAGTTCAATATTCAAGAAAGACAGCCTGATCTACCTCAGCATCAGTTTGGCCAATACTGATCTTTTCAGGCTGAATGACTTCCTTCTGCCACAGCATTTTTAGTTTCCAGTCCTATCCCATACCTACTGACGGTTTCTACTTACTGACGATTCATCAACAACCCAGCGGAAGCCGTGCTTTAGATAAGAATCACCTTTATCAAGAAGCATTTCCTTTCGATAATTTCAATTAAAGCTGAAAGCTGATCCCGTTGATCCACTCAACAACAGATCCTATACACTCAGATAAATAGGTGGCACTGTTCTTCTGGAAGCACTGACATTCATATAAAAAACTGGCTTCAAGTGCCTCAAGAGGTAGTGCTGATTATTAATCCCTTGAGGGCTGCTTAACATGGCTGCCAAATTCCACCCTGAACTGACCCTCTCTGGTCACAGAATCTGTAAATTGGCTTTGCGAACATTAGAACAAGAGTAAGCCAGTGAAACTGCGTTATTATTTCCACATTATTCTCTGCAAATGCAATTACTGGTGCCTTAGGGAGGTGAGAGTGATGGAGAGCAAAGGAAACAGCTCCTTTGGCCCACTGTATCTATGCGGCCATTGTACTTACTTATTCTACTCCAATTAACCACATTTGATTGATATTGTTCTCTGTCTTGGTGATTCAAGTGCTTGTCCAGGTGCTTAGTTTAGTTCTGTTTAGTTTAGTTAGAGATACAGCGCGGAAACAGGCATTTCGGCCCGCCGGGTCCGCACCGGCCAGCGATCCCCGTTATTAATGCAATCCTACACCCACTGGGGACTATTTTTACATTTACCAAGCCCACAAACTTGTACGTCTTTGGAGTGTGGGAGGAAACCAAAGATCTAGGAGAAAAGCCAAGCAGGTCATGGGGAGACTATACAGACTGAATTCAGACAGCACCCGTAGTAAGGATCGAACCCGCGTCTCCGGCATTGGAAGTGCTGTAAGGCAGCAACTTTACCGCTGTGCAACCATGCATCTTAAATGTTGTGAGAGTAATCAACCAATTGTACCAGTCATGAGTTCTGGAATTTTGGCATGTTCGGGACAGACATTGTGGGCCGAAGGGCCTGTTCCTGAGCTGTACTATTCTCCACAAGGTGAGAGTGTCAATGAAATAGGACATAGGACATAAAATAAACATTGAGTAAATGATTTAGTGTTACATCAACCAATGGCAGGTGGGTAGCCAGCTCCAAGACATAGATGTAAAAAGCTCTGAAAAGATACAGAAATCCATCTGTGCCATTTGGGCTCCCTCCCACAGTGCCACGCTACTTAGAACATATCGAACATACAAAAGTACAGCACAAGTACGGCCCCTTCAACCCACAATGTCTGTGCCGAAGATGTTAGCGACAGTATCACTTATCTGCGGCACACAACCCACGTCCCTCCATTCCTTGCATATTCATGTGTCTATACAAAAGTCTTTTAAATGCCACCAACGTTCAACCACCAACCCAGGCAGCGGGTTCCAGGCATTCACCACCCTCTCTGAAAACAACTGGGCATTCTCAACTGGATATCTCCCTGTTGCTTAGACACACATCTAAGAACTTAGCAACCAATTTCCTGTGAACTGCTGTTGGAATTGCCGTACTAGGCCACGATGCAACTAATCTGGATATGTTCCATACATATCTGTAGAATCGGTACTGCGCAATTGTAATTTTAAGAACTTGGTGAACTTAAGAAAGAGGTAGCACAAGCACAATAGATAGAGTGGCCTCCTTCTGTCCTCTACATTGCATGAATTTCTCCTTAGAAAACTCCCGGGATCAGCAGATGATGTGGAGTTAAACCTTATACCTCTGGTATGTGCCATTGATTTCATTCATAGAACTACTGTAGGTCATAGAATAAATATGATCTCATCAAATGGCAGCATGGACCATTTGAATTAAGGCCAGAAATCCATCTGCATAACACTGAAATAAAATGGCATTGCAAAGATAATTGTCTAATTTTGCACATAAATCTGTGTTTTAATGCCACTCCTTCACATTGTTCCCTAATGTGCAAGTTATTCTCGTTCCCTTTCGTCTTCTCGTCATGGGATCATGCAGCACAGAAACAGCTCATTTGGCCCAACATGTCTACACTGACCACCAGCCACCCATTCATTTTAATCCCAACTTCCAGAACTTGGGCCATAGTCTTCCATGTCTACGGAGACATGAGTCTGCCGACGCCAGACCCTGAGCAAAAAAAACACACTGCTGGAGGCACTCAATGGGTCAGGCAGCATCTACTGAGAGAAATGGGCAGATGACATTTTGAGTTAGGGCCTTCCTTCAGACTGATGGAAACAGACATGGGATAATTAACATTTAAATAAAGAGAGCAAATGAAGAGAGCAGGACAGCAAAACAGACTTGAAGTCAGTTTGTGAGCATGCATGAGTGTATCTCTGTGCTGGTGCACATATGTATGTTCCAGTTAGTTTGTTAAAATTGGGTTGGCAACTTATGTCATGGGAAACATAGAACAGCTACTCTTCTCAGTACTGGTTGGCCCCAGCTGATTGACAGGGTTACGTTCCTGGAACTGCACCTGAACCGAGTTCCCACAAGGCAGACGATGCTTGCAGCAGCCGGCAACTCCACCCCACCAGTCTCCCAAACTTACGCTTGTATCTATGGGCTGTGCCTGTGTCTGTAAATTGGGAAAGACCTGTAATCGATGGTGCAATGACAAAATCACGAAATTAAAGTTGTTGCAAGTTGCAATGTGTCAGAATGTGATTTTAAACAATAGACAATAGGTGCAGGAATAGGCCATTCGGCCCTTCGAGCCAGCACCGTCATTCAATGTGATCATGGCTGATCATCCCCAATCAATACCTCGTTCCTGCCTTCCCCCCAAATCCTTTGACTCTGCTATCTTTAAGAGCCCTAACTAGGTCTCTCTTGAAAGTATCCAGAGAACCAGCTTCCACTGCCCTCTGAAGCAGAGATTTTGTTGGGAGAGAGAAAAACATGGCATCACTTTCCATTGCAAGAAGACACCATTCTTTCTTTCTGCAGGCAAAGGCTGTCTCTTGTTCAATTTTCATTCCTGAACAAGTAGATTGTCCACTGTCCTGGAGAATGCTATAAAAACATGGTACAGGAGATAGGTAGACCACAAAATGCTGGAGTAACTCAGCGGATGAGGCAGCATCTCTGGAGAGAAGGAATGGGCGACGTTTCGGGTCGAGACCCTTCTTCAGACTGATGTCAGGGGAGGGGGTCAAAGATAGAATGTAGTCGGAGACAATAAAGGGCCTGTCCCACTTGGCAATTGTTTCGGCGACTGCTGGCATAATTGACTGACATATCAGGTCACTGAAAATTTTGTGGCGTGATGTGGTGTGATGACGTTTGACGCGCGGTGTTTTTTCAAGTGTTGCAACATTTTTTTTGTCGCCGCTGGATTTTGAAATGTTCAAAATCTTTTTGGCCGAAAAAAAATCGCCAAGTACGACAGCCCTTAAGGCTAGTGGGAGAACTGCAAATTGGAGGAACAGCGCCTCATATTTCGCTTGGGTAGTTTACACCCCAGCGGTATGAACATTGACCTATCTAACTTCAGATAGCCCTTGCTTTCTCTCTCCAGCCCCTTCCCCTTCCCAGTTCTCCCACTAGACTTACTGTCTCCGACCACATTCTATCTTTGTCTCGCCCCCTCCTCTGACATCAGTCTGAAGAAGGGCCTCGACCCGATACGTCGTCCATTCATTCTCTCCAGAGATGCTGCCTAACCCGCTGAGTTACTCCAGCATTTTGTGTCGACCTTCGATTGAAACCAGCATCTGCAGTTCTTTCTTACACATCTGGTACATGAGATATGCAGCCACAAATGCAACCATACTCCAGTCAGAAGATGAACAAAACAGGTATTTGAAAATATTCCACATTTGAGCCGAATATGGATGCCATTTTAGTGAACTCACCAATCATTTCCAATGTGATATTAGACAGGAAAACAGCTCAACCTTTCAACTTAATTAACACATGGACATTTGTGTTAAATTGAGCCCGTAGATCACTTTCAGACATTTCCACTTAGAACAGCAAATTCTTGATGCTTGTCACTTTGAGAAGTGCATGTGATACATTTGTGTTAATGATCTGGCACGTTTGATCAAATATCTCAGGGAAAGAAGTGCGAAAGCAACGTTGGATTTACCTGTAAATTTTATGGGTTGAGACAAAGTGGCAGGGGTCAAACACAAAAAGGTACCAGAAGTTACATTACTTTGGGAATACACAATAGATGCCAAAGCTATGATCGTGCATTTATTTAAGTATCTGATATGTGCACAGAACCCATTATTGCTCCATTCATTCAAATGCAAATGTGAAGAAAATAATTCAGGCTCTCCCTATTCAAGAAAACCATAACTGATAAAAAACATGGTATCATGCTAAATACACTGCAGTTTATCTTGGAGAATGTTTCCAGAATTACCATCTTGCAATAAAAACACTGCTAAAATGTCACTCATTTTAATAACATTTCCTCCATTTAGTGAGAGTTGTCAGCACTCACATCTGATTGGTAAATGAGGCAAATAAAAGATAACACCATCAAAGTGTGAACATTCTGCACACATAGAATGTATCATTAGGAAAAAACAATTAATTTAGACTGACTACAGAGAATGCTGACTTTGAAAAACTGACAAGAAAATAGTAAACTGAGAACGCGTTTGAGATGAATTTGTACTCTGCCTTTCAGATGACATGAATCCCGAATTAAACATTGATCTAGTTTCAGCATGAGAAATCATTGACATATGGCAACATTAAAAGAAGAGCAATATTCCCTGTTCTTGCACATTTCTTCAAACGTGCTAAGATATACTGAAAGTTTTGTACTTTAGGATCATTCCTGGAAATGTTTGAAGAGTCAGAAACCATTTTTCTGATGACCCTTAAAGCAGGCAAATGTTAAAAGCTGTGACCATATTAGTCCAAATTCAATGCAAGTCCTGGATGTGAGAGATCATCATCAAAGATGCCACTGGGTTCTACCAACGAGGATGCACTAGGGCAGCGGCACACTGGTGCAGCTGGTAGAGCTGCTGCCTCAGCACCAGAGACGTGGTTTCGATCCTGACCTTGAGTGGTGCTTGTGAGGAGTATGCATGTTCTTCCTGTGTACCCAGTGGGTTTCCTCTGGGTAATCCAGTTTCCTCCCACATCCCAAAAGATGTGCTGGTTTGTACATACTACAAATAGCATAAAAACGGGCCCTTCGGCCCAGAATGCTTGTGCCAAACATGATGCCAAATTCTACCAATCTCATCTGCCTGTACATGAACCATATTCCTTGCACTTACACTTGCCTAATTAAAAGGCTTTTACATGCCACTATTGTATCTGCCTCCACCACGACACCTGGCAATGTGTTCTCTGAATAACAGACTTGCAATGCACTTCTCCATTAAACATTTCTCCTCTCATCTGAGAGCTATGCCCTCTGGTGTTGGTCATTTACACCATGAGAAAAATGTTTCTGACTGGCCTCCCATAATTTTATATACTTATATCATGTCTCCACTTGACCTCCAGCATTCCAGGGAAAATAATTTAAGCTTCAGAGAGGTTTGGGTCCATCCAACACCTCTCTGAGGCTTAAATTCTCCAAACCAGACAGCATTTTGGAAAAACCTCCTCTGCACCCTCACTAACTGTAGGTTAATTTGCCTCTGTGAATTTTCCCTAGTGTGTAGGGAGTAGATGAAAAAGTGGGATAACATCGACTGTCGGTGTGGACTTGTGGGCCAAAGGGCCGTTTTCATGCTGTAATTCATGCTGTTGGTACAGGTTCACTATCCTACTCATAGTTTGCAAGGGTAGATTCAGCAATGGTTGGTTCTGAAAGCTATACGAGTGTACTCAACATAAACAATCAGTGGTTTGTGGCGAGCAACCAAAAACAAAGCCTGTGCTTTTTTAAATGTTAACATTTTTTGTGTATCTGGGCATGGCTAGAAAGACCAGCATTTATTTCCACTTTCTAAATGCCCTTGGGAAGGTGGTTGTGAGCCACCTTCTAAAAATGGTGTGGTCCATCTGGTGAAGGCTGGAGGGAGTTCCAGGAAGTAGACAAAGTGACAACGATGAAATGACAGTCAAGATGTGTACCATTTGGAGAGGGATGTGCAGGTAACGAAACTCCATCGACCTGCTCTCTAGGACTATCTGCACGGGGAGAATTTATGGATTTGTGAGGTACTGTTGGAAAAGGACAAAATGAGTAACTGCTCTGCATTTTATACGTGGTACACACTGCACCCACGATCCTTCGGCAGTGGAAGATATGAAAAATAAGGCATTAGGGTTAACATGAAGGGAACCAGTTAAGGATTCTGGCATTGGCAACGTGATAACAACACTCTCAGATGAGATGTCCTCATTCTTTAGGAAATGGGGGTTCCCCTCTTCGACTATAAATGAGGCTCTCACCAGGGTCTCCTCTATATCCCGTAGCTCCACTCTCACTCCCCATCCCTCCACTCGTAACAAGGGCAGAGTCCCCCTTGTCCTCACCTTCCACCCTACCAGCCGTCACACAAAACAGATAATCCTCCGACATTTCCGTCACCTCCAATGGGATCCCACCACTAGCCACATCTTCTCATCTCCTCCCCAGTCGGCTTTCCACATAGACCGTTCCCTCCGTAACTCCCTGGTCAATTCACCCCTTCCAACCAAACACCCCCTCCCCTGCTACTTTCCCTTGCAACCGCAGGAGATCCTACACTTGTCCCCCCTCGACTCCATCCAAGGACCCAAGCAGTCTTTCCAGGTGAGCCAGAGGTTCACCTGCAACTCCTCTGACCTCATCTATTGCATTCGCTGTTCCAGGAGTCAACTGCTCTACATCAGTGAGACCAAGCGCAGGCTTGGTGATCGCTTCGCCCAACAACTCCGCTCTGTTCGCATAAACCAATCTGATCTCCTGGTGGCTCAGCACTTCAACTCCCCCTCCCATTCCAAATCCGACCTTTCTTTCCTGGGCCTTCTCCATGGCCAGAATGAGTCCCACCACAACCTGGAAGAGCAGCACCTCATACTTTGCTTGGGTAGTTTACACCCCAGCGGTATGAACATTGACTTCTCCAATTTCAGCTAGTCCTTGCATTCTCCCTCCTTCCTCTCCCCTTCCCAGCTCTCCCACAGCCTACTGTCTCCGCCTCTTCCTTCTTTTCTCTCCCCCCCACATCAATCTGAGGAAGGGTCTCAACCCGAAACGTCGCCTGTTCCTTCGCTCCATAGTTGCTGCCTCACCCGTTGAGTTTCTCCAACAATTTTGTCTACCTTCAATTTTTCCAGCATCTGCAGTTTTTTCTTAAACAACACTCTCAGAGGTGTGTATCAGCTGCCCAGCACACAAAGTACAATCTAACCCCATTGTTACTTTCAGACTTTCTACCAAACTTTCTGAACTCGGAATAATGTTTCTACATTCTATTTATTTAAAACTCCAGATTTTTAATTGAATTTAAATCCTGCAACTGCTACAGTACGAAGTTGGACATGAACCTGCATCTTTAGCCCATGCCTTTGGTGATTTTAACCATTACACCGTCATTCCATTCCCAGTTATGTAATTGCAAACTGAGGCTTTCAATACCTGGAGTGTTCATTTTAGATTCATTGCTTCAATACGATCAGTGCAATCAAGTTCAATGCCCAGTATAGACATAGTGGGCCAAAGGGCCTGTTTTGGTACTGAAAGACTCAATGACTCTGTAAAACTGATGATGGTACATCCTGAACAAAGAACTCTGCTTTCTTCCAGAGCATCTGGGTGAGCTCTGGTCTTGACTTTGAAGTGTTTGTATCTACATGTGGTATATCTGATCTGCATGGATAAAATGCAAAACAAAGCTTATCATTGTACCTCAGTACACGTGACAATAATAAATCTACACCAGAGAAAATCAAACCAGTACCTTTAACTATAAGCCTGGACTTCACAATTAGATAATTAAAATTGCCATTTGGAAAACTATTATCTGTGAATTATCAACTAATTCAAGTGGTCTAAACTAATGCAGACTGCTCAGGTCTGAAGCTCAACAGATGCAAAGAATCTGGAAACATCGCATACTACAAGTGTACATGAGTGGTTGGGGGAAGCTAAGAATAAAACCTAATTGGAATTTTTGTTCCACTGTGATCCACATTAGTAAATAATATTTAAGTCTGTATGGCTGTAGAATTGTATTTAATTAAATGTCCTTCAAGTTCCAGGTCACTCGCTGTGAACACTGCTAACAGTGAAATACTGGAGCAAATACGTGCGGCATGGTGGCGCAGCGGTAGAGCTGCTGCCTTACAGCGCTTGCAGTGCCAGAGACCCTGGTTCGATCCCGAATACGGGTGCTGGTGGTACGGAGTTTGTACGTTCTCTCTGTGACTTGCGTGGGTTTGCTCCGAGATCTTCGATTCCCTCCCACATTGCAAAGACGTACAGGTTTGTAGGTTAATTGGCTTTATGTATGTAGAAATTGTCCCTAATGTTTGTTAATGTGCTGGTCGGTAGTCTGTGTGGACTTGGTAGGCCGAAAGTCCCTTTTCTGCACTGTATCTCTAAACTAAACTAAAACTAAACACTGTTGTCTTCAGCAATCTAATGTGGACTTTGAAGTGCCAGAAAATTGCCATAATTGGTTTCCTTTACGATGTGTGAATGTTAATATAAATGGCACCATTTACAGTGTTGTGGTTCACAGTGTTCTTCTCCACATAATCCGTACAATGACATGCAGAAACGTCTTTATTGTGGAACAAGCTCCAAATAAAGTTTTGCTTTTGCTGCAAATTCCTGCGTTTAGCCCCAGCTTCCTCTGAGGCCAATACATATGCACCGACAGCTATTTAAGGTTCCATCAGCTCTTTTAGAAAACAAACAAACAACCAACATCTGCCAACTTCTCAACCTTCTGATGGACTGTTTAAGAATGTTAAAAATCCCACATTCATCTTTGCTGCTGAACACATCATTTAAGGAACCACGCTGGGAAAATACATACAGGGTCAGGCTGGATTTTCACACACAAGTACAAGTAGGCAAGTAACACAAAGCTGTGAGACTATGTCGAAGAGCACTGGAGAATGTGCTTGGAGCAAAGGTACACAATTACTCAAGTTCAAGCTGCCCGTACTGTGAACCTCTCATAAAGTCACAGGTCATAAAGTCTCATAAAGTCATAAAGTCTCATAAAGTCATAAAGTCCAATGTTAACTGTGCAGTTTAGTTTAGTGTTGTTTATTATTTTCACAGATACAATGAAAAGCTTTTAGTTTAGTTTGGCTTAATTTATTATAGTTTAGAGATACAGTGCAAAAACAGGCACTTCGGCCCACCAAGTCCACTCTGACTAGCGATCTCTGAACACTAGCACTATCCCACACACTAAGGACAATTTCCAATTTTTACCAAAGCCAATTTACCTTCAAACCTGTATGTCTTTGGAGTGTGGGAGAAACCGGAGCACCCGGGGAAAACCACGTGGTTGCAGTCGTATAGACAGCACCCGTAGTCAGGATCAAACCCAGGTCTCTGGCGCTGTCAGGCAGCAACTCTACCACAGCCCATTGATGTTTGTTTGTGCTCACCAGTCAAAATACAGACAATACATTAATACAATCAAGCCATCCATAATGTAAAGGTTACGTTCACAACATTTTGTGCAGCGATATAACACTGAGATCGAATAAAATCAAATTAATAAAGTGCAAAGGTCTCCAATGAGGCAGATGGGAGATCAGGACCACACTCTACCTGATGTTCCCAATGTTGGACGAGTCCAGAACCAGGGGCCACAGCTTTAAAATAAAGGGGAGGCCAATTAAGACTGAGGTGAGAAAAAAACTTTTTCACCAAAAGAGTTGTGAATTTGTGGAATTCCCTGCCATAGAGGGCAGTTCAGACCAAATCACTGGATGGATTTAAGAGAGAGTTAGATAATGGGGAGAAGGCACGGGTTATCGATAGCGGACGATCAGCCATGATCACAATGTATAGTGGTGCTGGCACAAAGGGCCGAATGGCCTCCTCCTGCACCTATTTTCTATGTTTCTATGATGATTAACACAGGACCATTTGAGTGGCCAGCATCAGTTACTGCGAATAAAGTTTAAAGGATAGAAGTATTGTGTCACAAACCCATGCTAGAATCCACTCCATAGAAAGAGCAGGTGGAACTTGGATAAAACCAGGTGCCCATTTTCCTTTGCAGAAGTGGGAGACCTTGGCAGTGAGATTCAATCTCCTAACATCTACTTCACTAGCACTGCCATGCATTGAATGCACCACACACTGCACATTGTACATTATGTGTGGGGAGGTGGGGGAAACTTTAAAAAAAATTTCCCTGAACAGGGGACCCGACCTTTCCTCTGTTGGGTCTCCATTGCCGTTGGGGCCTAGCACCGTGGAGCGGCCTCCAACCGGACCTGGGGCTCCAGTCGCGGAGCTGCGGGCTACTCACCATCGTGGAGCTAGCCGAGTTCGGAATGGGAGGAGCTGTGGTGGAGCGCTGCTGCTGCCCGACCCCGGAGATTCGAAGGCTCCAGCTGCAGGCCGGTGGACGCGGGAGCTCGCGGGTCTCTGGTGGGAGACCGCTTTTCGGAGCTCCTGCGGCGGCAACTTCTCCCGCCCGCGTTGCGGGGTTGAAGACGAGCTGGAGCGGGGCCTTATATTGCCCCGCGGGCTTTGATGGACACGGGACTTGTTGGCGCCCGCCGGGGGCTCTAACACCAGGACCCGGAGCGCAGCCTTGCATCGCACGGCGCGGCCTTAATGGCCGCAGGACTTATTTACCATCGCCTGTCGGGGGCTTTAACTCTGGCATCGGGAGGAGAATGGGGAGTGCAGGGGAGAGATATGACTTTGCCTTCCATCACAGTGAGGAGGATATTCACTGTGATGGATGTTTGTGTGAATTGTGTTGTGTCTTGGTTTTTTTCTTGTTTGTATGACTGCAGAAACTAAATTTTGTTTGAACCTCAATGAGGGTCAAATGACAATAAACGGTATTGTATTATACTCTCCTCACTCGCCAGGCAACAATAGCCCATCAGTCCAGACAGGGACCAAGTCCTTCTGAGACACTGTGGGTGTTGTGAGGTCGGCTGCAGGAGGTGTTCAGGACACAGCGGTCATATGAGGCGAGGACCGGTATGTTTATCGGTCGACGTGGCCAGGTCGCGGCTTCAATGGAGTGGGTCACTGAAGCACCCTGGAGTTCAATTAGATCAGGCACCATTCCAAGTGGACGAGCTCGCGGATCAGACGCGGCTTGCAACCGCACACATTAGTGGAGCAACGGTGGAGGACACTAACAATAATGTCAGGTGCCGATGCCAGCAGGCCTTTAAGGCAAAGTTAAGAGTCTACATTATAAACAACAAACCATTATCACACAAAATGGCACCGGAAACGTGGTAAATCTTGTGTTCTGTCACAATGTTATCTACTATTCTTACCCTCTTGTACTTAAGTATATTATATTGTCCATTGTACATTAATAACGTACATAAATAAAGTACCATTGGACCATTGATGGATACTAACAAAAATTGTTAAACTGTGTTTCAAAATAGAACAGTTGTGCTGGAATGAGCTGATAGGTCAAATGTGCCCTTCATCACCACAAACTTAAATGCCAAAAAATTCATCATCTATAAATGCAGTCTGCAAGATTTATTGGTTCCAATGCTCGGTTCAATGCGAAGCGAATTCTGGCAGTGGAGCAGAATGGATATTTGTTTCTACAAAGTGTGTTTCATGCCGTTAACGTGAACTGAATTTCTAAGCATTCATTTATTTTCTTGTGCCGATATGTGATGCAACAAAGTAGTAGATGTTATAAGATAGCAGGCAGGTTGATCTTCGTATTGGGAGACTGCAGTGTTGACTAATAAACCTTTAATGTACAACATCTGCCAGTTATATTCTTACATGCAAATATAGTAAATAAAAATGCAGAAATTCAGCAAATCAATCCCTTGAGACCATTGTTATAGCTCAACAAAAGTAAGAAATCAAGGAAAATATCATAACGTAACGATGGTCTGTGATACTGGAGTTTTGTACCTATCGCATCTGCATAAGAACAAGAAGAATGTAATTTTTCAATTGGTGCAACGAGACCTGGGTTCCCTTGTGCATCAGTCACTGAAAGTAATCATGCAGGTGCAGCAGGCAGTGAAGAAACATGTTGGCTTTCATTATGAGAGGATTTGAGTTTAGGGGCAAGGAGGTCCTACTGCCATTGTACAGGGTCCTGGTGAGATTGCACCTGGAGTATTGTGTGTAATTTTGGACTCCAACTTTGAGGAAGGACATTGTTGCTATTGAGCGAGTGCAGCGTAGTTTCCCCAGGTTAATTCCCGGGATGGCGTGACTGACATATGATGAAAGAATGGGTTGAGTGGGCTTGGATCACTGGAATTTAGAAGGATGAGAGGGGATCTTATAGAAACATTAAAAATTCTTAAGTGATTGAACAGGCTAGATGCAGGAAACATTTTCCCGATGTTGGGAGAGCCAAAACCAGAGGTCACAGTTTAAGAATAAGGGGTTATTCTGGACTGAGATGAGACTGACCATTTAGGACTGAGATGAGGAAAAACGTTTTCACCCAGAGTTGTGAATCCGTGGAATTCTCTGCCACAGAAGGCTGTGAAGGCCAATTCACTGGATGTTTTCAAGGGAGTTAGATTTTGCTCTTAGGGCTAAAGGAACGGGATACTGATTTTAGATGATCAGCCATGATGATATTGAATGGCGGAGCTGGCTCGAAGGCACCTACACCTATTTTCTATGTTTCTATGAATCTCACTTTTCATTTTGTGAACTGCTTCATCTAACCTCACTGATCAATCAATTAAAGGGGTTTTACAAATTAAGTATGCAAATTAAGCACAGATGATGTTTTTCAGTGTCAAATCAGATCTATTGAAGGTTGCTAAAACATTACTGAATGCTGATCAATTTAAATACTTTTCCAGGCAAATAAAGCAAAACGTAAAGAAACACTTAAGGAGACATTTCCCAAATGGCTTTACCCCAGTTTAGATAAAAGTTCCATTTATTTTCATGCAATGAAATAGCCTAGAATCTAGAAAGGTGATGATGGATCTCTCAAGATATATTAAACAATATAACTTCCTAATACAATATCTTTCCATTTAACTTAGAAATACTGTAAAGACCAGAAATCTAATACAATCCACTGGGATGCAGGGAGATCTCCCAAACCTTGTTCAAACACATCTATTTTTACAAAGAGATGTAATATAAAACGACTGCCTTTTCGTGCAATGTTTTCTTTCTCTGCCGAGGTAATGTATATTATTTTAATGCAAGGATGGCTGTATTTATTGCTTTTGTTCTCAGTGCTGCAGGCATCAGTATGGTAATTTTAAATGGATTGTCTACTGAAATAAGAATATATTTTGACATTACAAGGATTAGGAAAAATATTAAAATACATCAAGATCCTAAGGCAATGGAAATCAGTGAATGAATATGGCAGCTAAAGCTTCTGAACACAAAAGTAATATTGCAGTTAAATTCTATTAACAAAACCCATTCTGAATTCAGACACGCTTGGGATTAACAATGGACTTATTGCTCAGCTTCAACCCTTATGGGCCTGTCCCACAAGCAATTTTTTAGGCAACTACAGGCAACTAGTTTGTCGCCACATGTTCGCCAGTGGTCGCCGAGAGTGGTCTCCTCAGTCGTGCAAAAAGTCATAGCATCTTTATGGTCGCTGCTAAATTTTCAACATGTTGAAAATTTTTTGGCGACAGTGGGTTTGACGCCAATGAGTGTAGCTTAACTTCTCCTGATGTAGGTGCTGTCATAGGTTGTCGCTAGGATGACGTAGGTTGTCACCGGTTTTTCGGCGACCTGCTACGACTATGACAGTCGCCGGCAGTTGCCCAGCAAATCGGAAACTGGGACAGGCCCATAAGAGATTTAACGTGGTAGATTTGTCTGGGTGGCTGCAGGGTGTTCGCCAGTGAATAGAATAACATTTCCTGTTCAGTATGGGATTCAGTAGTGACAAATATACCACAGGAAGCCAAGAAACATGACCAAAATGAACTTCATGCCAGTATAATGCTGATTTTCAAATAAATACCTGATAAAGCATCTACAATATGAGATTGAAAGGACAGAGAAAATCTGTTGCTAATGGAACAGTTGCAACAGTTTCAGATTCTCATTGCAGAATATGGGAAATGCTTTCAGTGGTCAAAATTTCAGTAAAGACTCATGTCAAGAGTGCACCAATAACGAGTAATCATTATCGACTCCCCTCTTCCCCCCCAGACAACCACACTTACATCTTCAACTACCATTTAAATTATATGTTCATCCCTTCCTCATTCATGTAGAACTCCATGGCAACTTATGTTGTAATAATTAGTCTAATGTGCGGCACTGGGTGATGGGCCATGTACTGTACATAGGTATGTTACAAAACTTACCTTTAGTGGCGCTGCAGTTCTGCCATTACCCATGTGCGCGACTTTGGAGCCTTTGAGAGGGTTTAAAATGCGATTTTTATTCAGACCATTCAAATCAATTTTGAACAGGCTTTTTAGTTGCTGAAGAAAAATTGCTTCAACTGTCGGTTTATTAATTTTATTAAAATTAGCGCTTGAAAAATTAAAGGCAGGAGTAAATTAAAAATAATCTTCTAATGCCGTCAACGCCGACAACGGGACGGATCTTACGTAGGGAACAAAAGAAGGTACACAGTTTATTTTTACATAAAAACATGTTTCTTAGGAAGCCTTTAATCAAAATTTCATGTTGCGAAATGGTGACTTAAAAAATATACGAACCGGCAGTATTTTTCCTGCCGATATGGGGGTTAAATTCACCCCAAACCGCAACATTCCAATCCATCGCGTTCCACAAAAAACCACTAGCAAGTTGATTTAAATGGCTATTAATTTACGGGAATTAAACACTAAATTCCTTCCATTTGGCCTGTAAATTCATGGAGACAATGAGATTTAAAAATCATGTTATATTGTGAATTATTATGTGAATGTTATTTGGACACTTAGGCTTTTTAAAAATGTTAACATTTTCTTAAGAAATGGATAGATGTTTAGATCCAGTAATTGAATTTTGTAATTAGCTACAATTAAGTAACTAATTAATTATATGCTTTAATTTCAGGTCATCCAAGTAAGATTGTTTCATATTTGTTTCAGAATGCTTCAATCCATAATAACTGAAAATTTCATTCAGTACTCTTAATTTTTAAGAAATTTTGACTGGGCTTTTGACTGTTCTCAATCACAGCTTTTGTGTGAAGTCAATGGAAAAGCAACAGGGAACAAGATGCGAATTTCTGAGTATGAAAATGGCCATAACTTTTTTAATACTGAAGATATGAAAGTGAATTAGGTGTTAAATTAAACTTGGTTTTATGCTTTATCTGATGGGATAAATTGCAGACTTGATTTTTTAAATCTCAAAATTTTGTAACGTTGCTACTGTACATAACCTTCGGCTCTTGGTCACGTGTCCTGGTGACGAGAGGTAGGGGTCACGGTTTGGTCACGGGTGCCCCTGGGGAGTACTTAAGGGTTAATCGCGCGCGCACAGTGTTGATGAGTGAGGAGAATTAGTGTAGAATAAAGAACCAGTACTTCGTATCTGCCTAGTTCTTTAACGGACAACTCCGCGTCCGCTACACTGGATTCCTTCCTATAACCGAAGGCATCGTTGTTGATTCTCATTTGTGTTGACACCTCTTCATGGTTTTTTAACCCTCACTCATTCTGTTACGTCCTCCAGCCTCAACTTTGTTCCCCATTTGGAAGGGTGCTCGGACGAAGTCTGGCAAGCTTGTGCTCTTTCCCTCCCCTTCATTCCAGCATTGCCAATCTCGTCCTCATCCCTCAATTTCTAACCTTTCCATGTGCACAATTTCCAGTCAATGATTTCAACATATGGTGCTGGTAATTCAACATCCATTCAATCTTGATGTGCTCCTTCCAGTTTGTCATTGCTCAGTTCACATTGACTGACAACTAAGTATCTTTTGCATCAGAGAATCCAAAGACTGGAGGGGATTAGGGCAAGGTGGAATGTGATTGCTTTTGGAATAATTTGTTCATGGATTACTGAACACAGGGAGTGTGAAGACAAACTGCTCCACCAAATGTTTCCTTATAAAATTTAAAAATACATTTGAAGTAATTTTGGCGTTTGAAGTGAAATCGAGTTAGCCAACATTTTGAATTAAATAACTTAAAATTCATTACCTGTTTAAGTGTAACACAAACAGTGATGTTCATTTCACAATTTCAAGTGGAGGAGCGGCCACTGGTTACTATTCATCTTTAATATTTTACGATTTGTTTTTACGAACAACAGGCAGGCATTTCTTTTACAATCATTCATTTTACCGTCACAATTTGTGCAGCATTTTAGCCATTTTGGCTGTATTTTCCCTGTTCACTTTGGTCTTGGGCTTCATCAAGGGTACCTCCAGCTATTTTCAATGTAGCTTTGCAAAGGTGCAGACCTTTGCATGTCTGTGTGCACTTTCCTGGAGTTAACTCTCCCCCATGTCGTAGCCATTTCCGCAGGGTTAACTCCAAGAGTTAACTTAGGGTCATTAAGGAAGCATCAACTCACCTGCATCTATGTAAAAGTGATGCTGGTCTACAGTCATACTTCCAGGTAGAGTTGCCAACTGTCCCATATTAGCCAGGACATCCCGTTTTTGGGCTAAATTGGTTTGTCTCATACGGGACCGCCCTTATCCCTTATTTGGCTGCTACTACTCGGGTTGAGGGGACTGTCGGGTCGGATTGCCGCGTCCGGCCCCGTCTCACCCGTCCCGATGTAGTCCAGCCCATGGAGTGCAGCACAGCTCCTCGCCCATGACCCTGTCGGTTGGCAGCGCCGCCAGCTGTCTGACCTTCGGACCTTCGCTTACCGTCGACACCACCACCACTCCTTCTCATGGCCGATCATCAGTTCATGAGTTGGATGGGGTGCCGGACTTTGCGCGCAACGTCGGTCAGGCCAAAACTCCTTAGCTGGCCTGTCGGCTGGGCTTTGTGTGCAGTCCAGCATCCGGGCCAACTCATCATTCACCCGGCCATGCCGAATTGCCGTTGGGAATTTGTCTCGTGTTTTGACCTTTTGTCCCTTATTTGGGAGTGAGAAAGTTGGCAACCCTAATTCCAGGTGAATTGCAAAATGCTTCTAATCATCGTCATCTGCAAACTTCTCCCCTTGTGACTTTGCAAAGCATGGTGAGTTTGGAAGGAACTGCATTTGTACTACCTTAGATAGAATGTATACAGTTCCTTCCAATGTTGCCATTCTTTGACCGGGAGCTCAGAGGTTCTGGGGCATTATTGTTCTGTCTCAATTAAATGGCAGTTTAAACTTTAGACATACAATGCTTCTTTGGCCCTTCGGCCCACCGTGTCAGCACCAACCAACGATCACCCCATACGCTAGCAATCTCCTACACACTAGGGACAATTTATAATTAACAGAAGCCAATTAACCTACAAACTTGTATGTCTTTGGAGTTTGGGAGGAAACCGGAAACCTGGAGAAAATCCACATGGTCACTGGGAAAATGTAGAAACTCTGTATTGACAGACTCCTCACATTGTCTGCATGGGCCTATTTTGGTATCAAATTTCTTGTTCAAAACCATCTATTTCTCCTAACGGCTGCTCCATTCAAGTGCACAACAGAACTCACTATAGCAGCATCCATCTGTAATGTAGCCCTCCATGAAATTGGCCTGCCCAATCCCCTTCCTCACTGAAGGCTGCTGTCACCTTTATGCTCACACCTGAAATCAACTCCTCAAGGGGCATCTGGGCCCAGTGCCATCAAACAGTTTGTCTGGAGAGATACTTCTGGATGCATCGTATCTCTCCGCCTTCTCGACCAAAGCTTTGAGCAAAGCAACAGGAAATCGTTTCAGTGCCCAGTATCCCATATTGCATCATCATCTTCTATGCCAGAATGATTTATGTGATAAGATGAACAGCGGCTGTAGGCTCAGTTAGTCCCCATGAAGAGGTGCAGACTAGATTTAAGTTGTACAGGCCAGCTTTAAGTGACATTGGACACTGACGATCATTATATCTAATGAGACGAACAGTCAACAGTTCAGTCCCCGTATCATGATTCCCTTGCCTATTTTCTGGGCCTAAGCGCATTTGACAAGCTCTTTATGTTCTGACAAGTTCAGTTTATTCACATCTCTCCATGTTGTTTCAGAGAATCCATATCTCACATTTGTCTACACTAAAATTCATCAGTCACCTCCTTGCATTGTTGCGTTCAATTAATATTTCAAAATGAGCCAGACACCACCAAAAATGTTTAGTTAACCCACTTGTTTGTAAAGTTCCCAGAAGAGCTATTTTACACTAATTACTATAATATGCCCTCTGGTTTCAATACAGATACAAATTATGCAAAGGGGAATGGCAATATATGTCCTGAAAGGCAGCTATCTATATATTACTAAAACTCTCATCTTGTTTGTTTCTATGTTTTTTTCTATATCTGTTTATATATGTGTAGCTAGTACCTATAGTTGCACAAAAACCGTACACTTTAGTGCTACAATGTTTTGCCCACCGTACTCACGATTGTCCTGTGATGTAAATGAAACAGGTTTCGTTCAGATTTATGGCATACTCTACGTTATTGACATTTTAAACTTTACAAAAAACACTTTAAAAAAACACCTTACAAAGACGTCACAATGGGATCCCGAATTTAATTTACATTAAAAAAAACTATTTAAAAAAAAACCATTGTGATTTTCATGGGGAGTGGGGGGGAGGTGGTGGTGGGATAAGGGGGGGTTTCATTTAAAACAAAACATCGCAATTTTCATTATGGAGGGCATGGGATAGGGGGAGGTGTGTAGTGGGGGAGCAGGGGGATAGAGGGAGTAGGGAGGGGGGTAGGAAGGCGAGAGGGGTTAAGGAGGGAGTGACTGAGGGTAGGGGAAAGGAGAGGGGGGAGAGGTGAGAGAGGAAATGGAGGAGAGGGGAAAGAAGAGGGAGGGTGAAGAGGAGGGGCATAGACTGCTGGGGGATGAGGGGAATGGGGGAGGATAGGGGTAGGAAGAGGGATGGCAAGGCAATGGAAATATTAAACGCAGTTATTAACCTCAACTTAATTTCTGCTGTTAGTGTGGGCCCATCAGCCGAGCATGCTCAGTTTGGTGGAATATTGCGTTGGGAGACGGCCCATCGGGTCCGCACTTAGTCCAGTCACGTATAAAAATGAGGGAAGTTTTAAGGTAAATGGGGGGAAAATTTAATAAGAATCTGAGGGGTAACTTTTGCGCATAAAGCTGGTGTATGGAACGAGCTCCCAGAGGAGGTAGTTGAGGCAGAGACTACAGCAACGTTTAAGAAACAATTAGACAGGTAAATGGATAGGACAGGTTTCGAGGGATATAGGCCAAACTGAGATAGGTGGGACAGTTAGTATGGAACATGTTGGTCGGTGTGGGCAAGTTGGGCCGGAGGGCCTGTTTGCACGCTGTATGACTCTCAATAACTCTATGACTCCATGATTCTAAATATATGAATTCAAGATAAGTTTATATTAAATAGGGAGAAATGAAATCTTGAAAGTCAAAATGTGAAAGTGCTCATTGCTGCAGCTTTCTCACTAAAGGTTACATGCCACTGCAAGAATGTTTTTCAACTGTTGCACAGAAAGGACACTCTATTCCAATTAATACCTTTTATAAGGCCAGTTGAAATAATTAGAAATATGACATCCAGATGGTGTTGAGATGAAGTTCAGAGAGCAAGCCAATATTATCTGATAAGAATTAACATTAAAAACCTGATAAAGTCACATCACTGTGGAGTATATTCAACTGTGGTGTGTGATAATCTCATTTGTTTTTTTTTCAAACTGAGCCACTGAGGACTTAATTAGGACTTTTCTGCAACTTTGCCCGTGACCCTCATCAATTTTTCGCTGTGCAGTCCTGAGATAACTTAAAGACATTGAGCAGAAGCAGAACAGGCTATAAATATTAAAGAGATTGAGATAATATCAAAGAATTGTACAGTGAACAATGAGTACACGGGAATGATTATGTGGATAATAATGGATACCCAGGAACGATGACATAATGAAAATGGAAATCCGATGATTCGTGTGGAAACAACAGATATGAAACTTGTTACTTTGAGCGCAAAGAATTACTTTGAAAACTATGTTACTTGTCCTCAGTGAACAAGGTTATTTATAATTTATTGCAAAGGGAACAATAGATATCTGTACGGTGAAAAATGGGTTCCTGGCAATAGCTCTGACGAAGGATCATATTGCCTGTTTCTCCTTCCACAGATGCTGCCTGACTTGCTAAGCTTTTCCAGCATTTTCTATTTTTATTCCTGGGAGTAGTTACATAAATAAGACAACGCACGTCTCAGATTTCATAGAGGCCGTAGTCGACTAGGATTATACAGAATGCAATGGAGATTTAGGAAGGACTGTCAGGTACATCAGTGTAAATATTATCAGATGTCAACCTCAATGACACAGTATCATTTATTAAATCCCCAGAGTAACAGTGCAAATAATATCCAAAGTTGGGGCAGATTCACAAAGATCTTTTTCTAGTTGTCTTTCTACGTTAATTTAACTGAGCTGTAATTTAAAGAGGACATTTTAATTAAAATGTTGTCTTAAAAATATTATTTTTACTACTACAATCAGTAGTTTACTCACAATTTGATAGTAATCACTTGATGATAGGAATATTACAAAAATATATTAACTTTCAATCAATCCTTTAATTTAAATTTTCATTTTCATGATCACAGCTTCATTGGCCGAACAAACATTTATTGCCCATCCACAACTGAATATGAGAAGGAGATGGCGAGCAGTGTCTTGAATTGCTCTGGTGAAGATATTCTCACAGTGCCACAGGGTAAGAGTTTCCAAGATTTAACACCAGTCATGATGAAGCTATGGCAATGTATTGAAGGAGTCTGGCTTGGAAGGAAATCATTTGAAGAAAATCAACATTTTCCACACACCTCCTGCCAATGTCCTTTATGGTGGGAGATTCACCTCTTGACACATCACATTTCTGCTCAGTGCTTTCAGCTGGTCTTGTGGCATTTTCCACCAATGGTAATTCCCAGTACGTTGATGGTGGATGATGTTAATGATAGTAAATGTCAAGGGAAGGTTGCTAGACTCCCTTTTTGGAGATAGTTATTACCAGACAGTTTTGTGAAGCAAACAATACCTGACACATCAACCTATGCCTGTTTAGATCTTGCTACAAGCAGGCCAGTGGGGTGCTTCATTTGTCGAGGAGCTGTGAATGGAATTGAATATTGTGCAAACATCATAGCGAGTCTAAAGATACAGGACTTCTCTAACCACTAATAAAAGAGGTTTATAGTTTAGCTAAATCAATGGACAGGGTGAGAAAAGGTCTTTGCAATCTCTGCTTCCACTCAATCTTTTATTTTATTGGTATTTACACATGAGATTAAAGGTGATAATGTCTGAACACATTCTACATTTAATAAACATTTGTTAAACACTATCTGAGGCAGCTGTGTGAGGATCAGTTATAATTATCACCATATTATAACAGTCATAATCAATAGATGATTACGTAATGCACCAATCCCCCATTAAGGAATCTGGCTCCAATATTGATAGGTTAACACTTCCAGTGGAGGAGGTAGTTTGGGGAGAAGGGATGAAATAATGTCAGTGATTTTGGCATTTATATTTTTTACAAGTGTTCCAAAATCCCCAAGAAGCTGTCAGCTTCATGGTGTAATGATAGAAAATTACACCTATAAAATACAAGCCTTTCGTTGTCAGAATAATTTAAGTAAGTTACACTCTGAATTGCTCCAATGATTTGTGGTACAATCATACAATGACAAATTGCAACATCTAAGAAACAATTGGTGTACTGTATTTAATTTTCATATCGTTACAGATGTCTTCCATCTAACATTTTTTAAATTGAACTTAAAATGTTGCAATGAATTTTTAATATGTCTAATATATATGGCAAAGTCAAAAAAAAAATCTCTGCAAGGCTGCTTTGAAGAGATATTACAGTGAGCGCTTGAAACATTGTACTTTGATTCAATGAACAATGCCATACGTCAAAGCTTTCAGGCTGCCAGGTTCACAGAGGTTAAAAGAAATTGGGGCAGTGGGTGACAGTGGGGCACTGCCTTACAGTGTCAGAGACTCGGCTTTGATGCTTACCTCGGAGGTTGTGTATGTGGAGGTTGCACATTCTCCCTGTGACCACATGGTTTCCTCCAGGAACTCTGGTTTCCTTCCACGTCCCAAAGATGTATGGGTTTGTAGGTTAATTGGCCCCTGTAAATTGCCCCACATTTATAGGGAGTGGAGGTGACAGTTGGATAACATAGAACTAGTGTGAAAGGAAATGAACGTCAATGTTTCAAGATTACATTTCAGTGCATTTGGGGTTTCCTTTTCTAGAGCCAGTGCTCTAAGTTTTTTTACAACTGGTAGGGTCTGTATCTGAAGAGACCAGGACTATATATCTGTATATTCCCAGTGCCAATGGATTCCTTTAGTTACCAGCAGTAGCTGGCAAATTACTGCTAGCTCAGTGGAATTCATTGTGTTCCACTGCCTTGAACTGATTTCCTACAACTTGAGAGATTTAAAATTATTGATATAAATGCACACAGGTTACCGCAGATTCTGGAATCATGAGCAAAAAACAAAGTCCTGGAGGAACTTGTCAGATCAGGCAGTATCTGTGAAGCAAAATATTTTGGGATTGGACCCCTCTTCAGACTGAAGAGCTGAAACAGCCTCCTTCCATGTTGCAAGGAAATATGAAATTACATAATTAGCAAAGGGCAATACATGAAGAAACATAATCTGTTCATTTCTCTCCACAGATGTTGCCTGACCCACTGAGTTCCTCCAGCACTTTGTTTTCGTATATTAATGAATTCCCATTATTGCTGCTAATTGCTTATCCTGAATGAGATTTTACATTTGGGAAGCAAATTACAATGAGACCGCATAGAAATTAAAAAATGTTAAAATAAAGTGGCCATGATAGATCATACTCAGACATACTTCACCCACCATTGATTCACACGCAATGGTTAAGAGATTCTTCAGAACCTGCATGAAAACTGGATATCATGTTCTTTTTGATAAATCAATCTCAGGAAACACGTGGGAGTGGAAGTCCAATTCAGCCCCACTGATTCTCTGGTATTTATGCAGCAGGGTTAATGAATTTACACTAGAGTTTCACCAGCTCTTCCTACACAAGAGTACCAAGGAAATATTAAGACTAATGAAACTTCCTTGCATTAGATTAACTGCATTACAAATTAGCATATCCTAAAATATCAACTATCAACATCAAACTTGATGAATGGATTCTCCCAATGTATTAAAGGATAAGAAAGCATACACAGAGATATATTCAGAGCAGAGGAAGATGATCAATAACCCACCCCTGTGCAATTATTGTTCCAGGCTCGGCAGGAGATACTTAATGCATTGTTTCTGTAATAACTTACCACTGCAAAATACTGAATCCCAAGAAGCGATTAGCAGTAATTACATCTTGGTTTATTCTACACATCACACAATAATCATTGAATCAATCATCTAGGATGCCCTGTTGTTTAAGAAGGGACTGCAGGTGTTGGAAAATCAAAGGTAGACAAAAATGCTGGAGAAACTCAGCGGGCGAGGCAGCATCTATTGAGCGAAGGAAATAGGCAACGTTTCGTGTCAAAACCCTTCGTCAGACTGATGTGAGGGTGGGGGGCGGGAATCAGAAAGGAAGAGGTGGAGCCAGTGGGCCGAGGAAGAGCTGAGAAGGGTGAGACAAGCGTAGGCCTCCGCTCGGTTCGCAATAACCAACCTGATCTCCCGGTGGCTCAGCACTTCAACTCCCCCTCCCATTCCGAATCCGACCTTTCTGTCCTCGGTCTCCTCCGTGGCCAGAGTGCGGGCCACCATAAATTGGAGGAGCAGCACCTAATTTTTCGCTTGGGCAATTGGCAGCTCAGCGGTATGAACATTGACTTCTCTAGTTTCAGGTAGTCCCTACTTTCTCCTCCCCTTCTTAGCTCTCCCTCAGCCCACTAGCTCCCCCTCTTCCTTTCTTCTGCCGCACCCCTACCCCCACCCCCCCCCCCCCCACATCAGTCTGAAGAAGGGTTGCGACCCGAAACGTTGCTTATTTCCTTCGCTCCATAGATGCTGCCTCACCCGCTGAGTTTATCCAGCATTTTAGTCTATCTAGGATGCCCCGGTGGCTTTCAATAAAAATGCCACTTGAGAACCCACATTAGCCAGCTGAGGATACTCAGCTTATAAATAAAGGCTCTCAGAATTCCAGATGGGGAAAAGATCTTCAACAGCTTATGTCTGTCAGAGGATAGAACTATTCTGAACAAAATGGGCTTGGTTCCAAGTCCAAAGAAGCATCTCGACCCGAAACGTCACCCATTCCTTCTCTCCAGAGATGCCGCCTGAACCGCTGAGTTATTCCAGCACTTTGAGTCTACCTTTGGTTCCAGGTCTAATGGATTCTGTAACAGTCAGATCAGTATGGCCATGGGCAGAGTTTCCTTTCGACCCATCTGGCATTGATTCTTCTCCCATAGCCTCATCAATTGATTCACGGTTCTAATACTCACCTACACACTAGGTGAAATTCACAGTGGCCAATCAATCACCTAACCTGCAAATCTTTGGGATGTGGTATAAAAGCGGACTGAATGGGGGAAAATGACTGGGAGAATGTGCAAACAAGTAGCACCTGACATCAGGTTTAAACCAAAGTCAATGAGACCCTGCATGGGGCCTCTAAATGTTTATTAGTTTTAGGTAACTGGACTCAGACAAGATCAATTACCTTTTCTGGATAAAGAAAGATCCAAGATTTAAAATGATTCTTCAGTCTATTTGAGTGAATGTAGGACAGGTTGCCTGAGATCATGATGGCCATTTGTAAGGTAGTGGACAACAGATTATTTCAGGTTAAAAAAAAGACACAAAGTAACTCAACAGATCTGGAGAACATGAGTAGATGACGTTTTGGGTCGGGACCATTCTTCAGACTCTATAACTCAATGAGTCTGAAGAGGGTCCTGACCCGAAAAGTCACCTATTCGTGTTCTCCAGAGATGCTGCCTTACATCGTTGCGTTACTCCGGCACTTTGTGTCTCTTTTTGTAAAACAGCACCTGCAATTCATGTGTCTCTGTGATCATTTCAAATGTCTCCACAATTTAGGCAGGGTTCCAGTGCCTAAGTCATGGATGGATAATGGCCTATTCTCCAACGGTGACACAAAGAAAATAGGAGAACGTGCAAACACCACACCTCAAACCTAGCTAAAGCATGAACTTCCCAGTTCACGGAGTCATAGAGTCCTCCACTATGGAAACAAGAGGCCATTCATCCAACCATGTCCATGCTGATCCATGGGCACTCATTTGCACAAATTCGTTCTCACAGCACTTTCCCTGTGGCCTTCTTTGCCTTGGCAATTCAAATGCTTGGCGAGACTCGTAAATGCTGTTAACGACTCTGCTTTCACAACTCTCACATCTTCCAGCACTTGGCCTTCTATGCCAAGGCAGTTCAAGCACATGTCTAGACACATCTTAAATGATGTTAATTTCATTAGGTTGTGGAAACCAAGTACTCATCACTCTCTTGGTGAAAAAGGTCCCCCTCAAGTCCCTTGTACATCTCTTTCCCTTCACTCGGAAAATGGTACAGATGGAAGTTTACTTGCCATGGATACTATGCAGTGTAGATTCTCTAGGTGAGGGAGAAGAAAACGAGGCTGACCTTAATGCACATGGTGCTAAAAGAATGGCAATGATCTTGTTGAAGTACACAATAGCTTGAGAAGGCGTGACAGTGGTAATGATGTAATGCTGTTACCCTATGTTATGTGGTGAGACGAGTCAAGGACTGGGGCTGCAGTCCCATGTTAAGTCAGCTGATGTTTAAAACTCACGACAAAGAGGAGGAGAAAGTTATTCATTCAGAGGTCTGTGGCTGCTCAGTAATTGAGTCATTTTGTTTAGTTTTAGCTTGGTGATACAGCACGAAAACAGGCTCTTTGGCCCACCGATTCAGCTCAAACCAGCGATCACCCATCCACTAGTTCTATCCTACACACTCGGGACAATTTAGATGCCAATGAACCAACAAACCTGTGCGTCTTTGAAATGTGGGCTGCAAACTGTAGCACCCATTGAAATCCCAAGCAATCACAGGGAGAACGTGCAAACTCTATACAAACAGCACCTGTGTTCAAGATTGAACCCGGGTCTCTGGCGCCATAAGGCAGCAACTCTACCACTGTGCCACTGTGCTGATGGAGATATTGAGAGATCTTCAGAGATGAATGGAATCAGAGATTAATATTATGTCATAATATTAGACAAGTCACCATAACCACACCACATTTTCTCTCTCCTCCAAAAATATCCTAGAAGTGCGCTTGGACCCCAGTCCATACAGCAACCTTTCTTGGTCGCTAACGGAAATGTCCAATTCGCTTAACAATTTGAAGTACAAGCTTGCATTTACATAGCATTAGTCACAATAAAAGGTATGGACTACCTTCCATACGGTATGGAAAAATAGAATTAGTATAGCTAGACACTTATTTGTATGTATGCTGGTCCAAAGGGTCTGTTTCTATGCAGTCTGATCCTGTGACTCTACCCTAATGCATTTCACTGCCATTTAGGCAAAAATAAAATTGTTGTGCATAGAATAAGGTTTTACACACAGAAATAAATAACATTTTTTTAAAAGTCGTTTGAACATTATTGGCCAGCATACCAAAGAATTGCTCTGTTTTTCTTTCGTCCATTTTGAATAGCCAGACATAAGGTTTTACTTAAGACAAATTTAAATCCTATTATTGTATGTCTATTACAACTATTCATTATTCCATCCATATTGCCTAAGAACAATAGTATTTAAAAAAATACCATTTCCTTTATGAAAGAATGGGGAAGTTAAGAATATGTTCTACTTACTTGGATGTTTTGATCTAATACTTGCACTATGCTTCTATAAGTTGGGGACTAATAGTTTATAATTATTGTTGTGTGTAGCAAGATACAGTGAAAACTTTCTTTTGCATCCCATTAAGGCAGATCACATCATGCATGAGTACATACATACATTAAGATAGCGCAAAAGAGAAAATGAAAGAGTGTAGTTATATCGTGTTACAGATGCAGAGACAAGAAAGTGCAAGGGCACTAACGATTGGATGATCAAGAATTCATCTTAGCATGAGAGAGGACTGTTCATGTATTCGATAATAAGAGGGAAAAGCTGTTCTTAAGTCTGGGGGTACATGCTTTCAAACATTTTTTCCTCCTGCTCGACAGGAGAGAGGAGAAGAGAGAATGTCGCAGGTGGGGAAAAGATGCTTGATTATCTTGCCTGCTTTCCTGATGCTGCAGGAATTGTAGACAGAGAATTGAACAGGAGTAAACTTTGACTTATTTCTCCTCCCCTCGTAACCTGTGGATTTGAGCAAAGTATCTCCACTGTTGTTACAACCCACACCATCCAGGTTTGCATGACTATTTTATTTCCAGCTTTCCACAATTCCATGTTGGAATATGGGACTGTTGGGATATACACTTGCAATTCTACCTGGTTATGATTTAATTCAGGTACACTATTGCTGTGGAAGAGTCCTGAATAAGGCAACATGTTTATAGGGTAAGGAGCCAATCATTAAAAACTGAGAGGCATAGACATTTACTTTCACAGAGGATAGGGAATCTTTGAAATTCTCTCCACTGGAGGATTTAGGAGACTGGATCATGTGCAGTATTTTATAGAGAAGGAGCTAACTTTCTGAAAAGTGTGGGAATTGAGGGCAATGGGGAACTGGCACTACACTTGCAAGTTGCAAACTCCTTCAACGTTGAGGCCTGGTGTGGATCAACTATGATCCTATTGAATGTGTGAGGCTGGCATGAAATGCCTGGTAGTCTACTCCTGCTCCTATTCTTCAGCAGCAACATAATTCTTCTGGTATATTGTACTAGGATGATACTGCTGAGGTGTGGCTTGCTGGTCTACCATTTCCCAGAGGCCTGTCATGACTGCGTTGAGGAAATAATACACACAGAAAGAATGCTTCTTTCTCCCTGTGGCAAATCTTGCCTGAAGTGCCATCCATCTTTCTGCTAAACTATCAGAGCTTATTCACAGTCAAAAACATTTATTTTTTCCTGTGTTTCTAAGGCTAGAAGACCTAAGGAACGGAGACTGGGATTTAGTATTCATTTCTCAACTGTGTGAGCAAGTGTAGGAAGTAGGAATAGGAAGTACCAAAAACACTCAGCAGGTTAGGAAATATGGTTTGAAGATATCTCTCTACATCTCTCATCATCTATATCTCTCGTTTCCTTTATCCCTAACCAGTCTAAAGAAGGGTCTCGACCCAAAACATCACCCATTCCTTCTCTCCAGAGATGCTGCCTGTCCTGCTGAGTTACTCCAGCTTTTTGTGTCTATCTTTGTATAAAGATAAGCAGGGGTGGAAGATTGCAACTTTCCCGTGGTCCGCCCTGTTTCGACTAATGCAATCAACTCAACGTACACAAACAGAAGATCAAATAGAACAAGTTGTCCTACAACTTTAGGCTGTGCACGCCACACAAAAGAAGATAAAGATAAGCAGAATTAAAGTTTCAGATCGAAGATCCTTAGTCAGAACTTCACTGGATCTCTGGGAAAACTGATTTGATGCAGGTGTCATCATTCAGGGCTTTGGATTTGAACAACTAAAACATACACAGTGCAGATGAGTGCACAGTGCACCTACAAACGAGGATGTAGTCACAAGTTCCAATCTACCTCAATGCATCCCTTGAACTTTTCTTAATCTACATTTTCTGTGTAACTGTAATGTTGTAACACTATATTCTGCATTCTGATATGTTTATCTTTACATTTCCTGTTGACCTTATGTATGACTTGATGGTACACATGTATAGCATGTTTTGGGGATCACGTCTTTGGAGCTGTGCAATCACACAGCTGCCAACTTTCATGCATTGAGCGTGAGAATCATGCATTTTGCAAAATTCTCACGCTCTCACGCTGATCCCAAAGTTCTCACGGTCTGTCGTGAGAAATTCTGTGATCAACAAAAATGTCAAGACTCATATCATAACTCAAGTCTAACATCGGTAGTGGGGAAACTGCTAGAGTCAGTTATTAAAAATGGGATAGCAGCACATTTGGAAAGTGGTGAAATCATTGGACAAAGTCAGCATGGATTTACAAAAGGTAAATTATGTCTGACGAATCTTGTGGAATTTTTCGAGGATGTAACTAGTAGCGTGGATGGGGGAGAACCAGTGGATGTGGTGTATCTGGATTTCCAGAAGGCTTTCGACAAGGTCCCACATAAGAGATTAGTATATAAACTTAAAGCATACGGCATTGGGGGTTCAGTATTGATGTGGATAGAGAACTGGCTGGCAAACAGGAAGCAAAGAGTAAGAGTGAACGGGTCATTTTCACAATGGCAGGCAGTGACTAGTGGGGTACCGCAAGGCTCAGTGCTGGGACCCCAGCTATTTACAATATACATAAATGATCTGGATGAGGGAATTGAAGGCAATATCTCCAAGTTTGCGGATGACACTAAGCTGGGGGGCAGTGTTAGCTGTGAGGAGGATGCTAGGAGACTGCAAGGTGACTTGGATAGGCTGAGTGAGTGGGCAAATGTTTGGCAGATGCACTATAATGTGGATAAATGTGAGGTTATCCACTTTGGTGGCAAAAATAGGAAAACAGACTATTATCTAAATGGAGGCTGATTAGGAAAAGGGGAGATGCAATGCGACCTGGGTGTCATGGTACACCAGTCATTGAAAGTAGGCATGCAGGTACAGCAGGCAGTGAAGAAAGCCAATGGTATGTTAGCTTTCATAGCAAAAGGATTTGAGTATAGGAGCAGGGAGGTTCTACTTCAGTTGTATAGGGTCTTGGTGAGGCCACACCTGGAGTATTGCGTACAGTTCTGGTCTCCAAATCTGAGGAAGGACATTATTGCCATAGAGGGAGTGCAGCGAAGGTTCACCACACTGATTCCTGGGATGTCAGGACTGTCTTATGAACAAAGACTGCATAGACTCGGTTTATACTCTCTAGAATTTAGAAGATTGAGAGGGGATCTTATAGAAACTTACAAGATTCTTAAGGGGTTGGACAGGCTAGATGCAGGAAGATTGTTCCCGATGTTGGGGAGGTCCAGGACAAGGGGTCACAGCTTAAGGATAAGGGGGAAATCCTTTAGGACCGAGATGAGAAGGAATCTTTTCACACAGAGAGTGGTGGGTCTCTGGAACTCTCTGCCACAGAGGGTAGTTGAGGCCAGCTCATTGGCTATATTTAAGAGGGAGTTAGATGTGGCCCTTGTGGCTAAGGGGATCAGAGGGTATGGAGAGAAGGCAGGTACGGGATACTGAGTTGGATGATCAGCCATGATCATATTGAATGGCGGTGCAGGCTCGAAGGGACGAATGGCCTACTCATGCACCTACTTTTTATGTTTATGTTTATGTTTATCAACTGCATGGGCCGCGGATGTTGGAGAGCCGGGGCTGAGGGAGGGATGGAAGCCGAAGCAGCAGCGGGGACAGATGCAGACCGGGAGCCGGGGCTGGCAAGTGTTTGCCTGGGTGACAAGTGTTTGCCGGGCTGGCGAGTGTTTGCCGGGCTGGCGAGTCGCTCGCTGCAGCTCTGGCCATGGAGCAGCCTCGGTGCAAGAGTCCCGGGCCGTCAGAGGCGTCGGAAGCGTTGCGCCGCTGCCGTGAGATTCTCTGTGTCGAATTCACCCAGGTAACCTGCATGGATCAGGCTGCGGCTCGGTGCATCCTGGAGGACGACCAGTGGCCGCTGGAAGCAAGTACCAAGCACTGGGTAGAAACGGTGGAAGATAGTGGCCTTCAAATGAGGATGGTTGGAGAAAGCATCCTGCTTGCCTGCTTGATTTTCACTTATTGTAACTACAGGAAAAATGTTCCCGATGTTGGGGGAGTTCAGAACCTGGGGTCACTGTTTAAGAATAAAGGTTAGGCCAGTTAGGACTGAGATGAGGACAAACTTTCTTCACGCAGAGAGTTGTGAATCTGTGGAATTCCCTGCCTCAGAAGGCAGTGGAGGCCAATTCACTGGATGTTTTCAAGAGAGAGTTATATTTGATTTTAGATGAACAGCCATGATCATATTGAATGGCAGTGCTGGCTCGAAGGGCCGAAGGGCCTATTTCTGCACCTATTTTCTATGTTTCTATGCTTGAGTATATGGCAATAAAACTCAACCACTTGATTTTGAAGCATTCATGCATGGTGGAGGTGTAATGTAGTCATAGAGTGATACAGTGTGAAAACTGGTCCTTCGGCGCAACTTGCCCACACCCGCCAACATGTCCCAGCTACACTACCTGCTTTTGGTCTATATCCCTCCAAACCTATCCTATCCATGTATCAGTCAAACTGTTTCTTAAATGTTGGGATCATCCCTGCATCTCTACCTCCTCTGGCAGCTTGTTCCAACACCCTCCCCCCACTGGTTGCTCCGCCCCCACGCCAGGTACCCTCAAGCCAGTGGTCACTCAGCCCCCACTCTTTCAAAAATGCTCCATGGCCCCTGGTTCAGACAGAGAGCACTGCCAGATGTGAATGGGGATCTGAGGCCAGTTGTCCATGATGTCTGGATCCCAATGCTCAGCGCTTCGTGTTTCGGAGATGGCTAGTGTTATTGATTTGTAATTAGCCTGCTTTGTAATTAGTTGACAAAACCTTAATTTATTAATCCAGAACATCTGGGGGATGGGATAAGTGTCATATTAAAATGACATGCAAGGTATCAGGCTGTTTGTCTCAACATACAACCCCGATTACCCATTATTTCCTTCAGTTAAATATTGGGAAGGTAGCACTATTGTCATTTGCCACTCAACTGTTATATTTATTCACCTCACTGACTATTTCTAACCCCCCCTCCCCCTCTAAATTCCTTTGACAGGTTGAAAAGAAATGTCCCCAATCTCATTGTTTTATTAATTGAACATGTAAATGAACATCCTCAAGGAGTGTAATCAGATGGAAACTGATTCAGATACGATGTTTAAGAGCTTGTTCAAAGAAGGGGCATATTTTAAAGGAGTGACAGAGATACTTGCAGGTGAATGTGTGAGGACGTTATTATTTGTCTTTAGTTTTAACTTGAACAAGGACATCTGAAGATTCAAAGTTTAATATAGTAAATGTGCTGATACTGACTCCAACCAACCACGGTTTTTTTTTCTGATACCATTTAAACTTCACTTGGATTTCAATCACTTCATTGTAAAAGTAATTGGGAATGGGGAGCATTGGAAAAGAATGCCCTTGGTACCTATTAACTGTAATATAATAATGTATGCATGTTGGTAGGTGCAATCAAAACAAAGATATTTTTATCATTATTGTGTTATGAATCCCACAGAAAATATTATGTACTCTCAAGATCACATTTAATAGAATAATATGCGTAAATATATATTTATTGGACTTTGCATTTTGGAAAAGCCCCAGCTGAGAGGAAGACAGCAAATTACTGAACGTATTGGGGATGAAAATGACTTCAGGATAGTTTGTTAGGAAAATGAAGGAAATGGTAACAGAATACTTATACAGCTGAGTGAGTATAATTTTATGGATGAGAAATTGTGCTCAACCAATTGATGGCTTCTTTGACAAAGTAACTAGCATGTTAGATAACAAGGAAGCCAATCGATGGAGCAAATTTTGTTATGCAAAATTTGGTCTTGAAGTGCCCTATAATAGATTACCGCATTAGATAAGCACCTGTGGACTTGAACGTAATAGGTTAAGTCCAGGGGGTCAGATATGGGGCTTTATGTGTGGGCCAGATATATTGTCAGTGCAGAGGGGCTAGGAGCAAGGCCAAGTGTGCATCCAGAGTCAAGGTCTGGAATAGTACTACGTGTGCAGTCAAAGCTGGGGCAATGGAAGTGTTCAGCACTGGGAACCTAAGCAGGTAAGCTGCTGTGATCAGGGTAGAATAGGGGGCCAGGTGTAAGGCTGGACTCAGGGTCAGGAATGAGAGAAGGTATGCAACTGGTGTCAGGGTCAGGAGTAGTACCAGGTGTGCAGTGAGACCCAGGTTGGTCAACATGGACCAAGTGTTTGATTATAATGAGGTCATTTTGCAATCAGGTCATTTTAGAAAGAGTGTACAGCTGAACTTCACGCAATAATATGGGCCATGTCCTCGTGCTGGAAATATTCAAGTGCAGAAGGCCATGCTAGGAATATGCAACAGACCACGTACTTACAGAAGGATTCTCGGTGGGGAAAAACAACACAGCAGCTGGAAGTCCCAGCTGAACAAACTGAAGGGCTTTATGGAGCATGTAAACTACTTGTGTGTTTGGAAATGATGAGACTGCAAACTAAATGATATATTTCCCAAACCGATGCACTGAAGGTGTTTCCAAACATCTGAGCCTAACAT
Source organism: Raja brachyura (assembly GCA_963514005.1). The sequence goes on from OY740783.1 coordinate 91,112,262, forward strand.
ATGGTTAGATTAGGGAATCAAACTTCCAGTCACCATAAGATCTTTGACTTAACATGATCAAACAGAAAGCTACTAGAATAAAATCTTGTAATGCCATCTCCCTCCCCCCCCCCCCATTCACATTGAACCAGATTCCAGAAGCGTCCAATACATTCACTTTTAAGTTCTTTGATTGGAAGGCACCTACAGTATTTGGAAGATTAAAAACAGGTCCACCAAGTATGCATGAAGCACAGTATTTGATTTGATTTTTACCTAAATATAGAAATTATTCCAAGACAGCTTTATCTTGAAAGGTGTCCAGCTGGGAATGTTACCTATAGCAATGTCAGTGGTTAATAAAACCGATCGTTGCTTTTGTTTGTTCAAGAAGTGCAGGAAAGAAGTGGAGCAATGGAGCATGTAAACATTCCCCAAGACTCCTCTTCTTTGCCTTTTGATAAATTCATCAACATTTGCTGGACAGCTTGCAGAGACCATGATCGATCAATGACTTTTGACTTATCCTCAATGCACTTAAAATGTGAAAACAATGATCAATAAGACTGCCTAGGGTAGCAAAGCACAGCTGGTACAAGGAAAGTTTCAGTGCTCTACAACTTACCGAAGAATGCAACATTAAACAAGAAGAAACAGCACCATAAATAAATAATTTAACCTTATTTCGTCATCCAAATTTTTAAACGAGTCACATTTTGTTCCGTCGCCTATTTCCCTTTTTGTCCCCCTCTTTCTCCTCCCTGTCTCCTTCCACCCACATCTCTCTTTCCAACTTCATATTTCACTCCTCCTCTCCTGTTCTCACCCAACACCCTTTTCATCTCTAACCTTTGTCACTTACTCCACTCATTTTCCAACCAATCCCTTCTTGCATGTATCCACCTATCACATACTAGGTTTTGTACCATCCCTTCTCTTTTTTCCAACTGATTCCAACCGACCCCTGGTTCTGGACTCCCCCAACATGGGGAACATTTTTCCTGCATCAAGCTTGTCCAATCCTTTAAGAATTGTATATGTTTCTATAAGATGCCCGCTCATCCTTCAAAATTCCAGGGAATACAAGCACAGTCGACCCATTCTTTCATCATATGTTAGTCCCGCCATCCCAGGAATTAACCTGGTGAACCTACGCTGCCCTACTCAATAGTAATGGTGTCCCTCCTCAAATTGGAAGACCAAAATTGCACACAATACTCCAGGTGCGATCTCACCAGGGTCCTTTACAACTGCAGTAGGACCTCCTTGCTCCTAAACTGAAATCCTCTCGCAATGGCCTACATTCCATCAGCTTTCTTCACTGCCTGCTGTACCCGTAGCTTACTTTCACGGACTAATCTACAAGCACACCCAGATCTCGTTACACCTCTCCTTCTCCTAATCTGACACCATTCAGATAATAATCAGAGGCAGATGTTTGGGCAAAGGCCAGAGATTAGAACAGAAGGTGTGAGACGGGTTTAAATAATTGTGGATTGTGAAGACAGAGGAAGGAAAATAGCAGGAAAATAACAGAGGTGGGCGGGGTGGGGGAGGGGAGAAATACAGAGATTGCAATCGACATTGCAAAGTAGAAAAATAATTTATCATCTGAAATCATCACTAGATAGGAAATGAGTTTTGAACCAAGAGGTGAAATGAGATGAAGTTTAATAACACCCAGGCAAATATAAGTGATGATAAAAATATTTTCTTAAGTGTTATCGTCATTGAAAGCTCATGTAAAGTGAATAACTTTACTCTTTAGTCTAGCAGGGAGTGCAGTGCCTTTCTTGGACATTAAGTCCTCATAATTACATTCACCAGCTTAGAGATAAAGTGAAGTTCTGATGAGCTGCAGCATCTCCCCAGCCCTGGGCTGGATGAGTGCTATGAGGCTGAACAAATGTAACCTTAGAATCTGTTTCTCTGAGATCACATTATGTTGCTGTCCGCAGGCATCTTATAAGTGGCAGCATGCAAGTCTTCAATATGATTTCCTGCAGTGCCCCATGTAAATAGCTGCTAGGCAGTTGGATGCAAGGTTATGCTAAAGCTGGAGGGAAAGTTGAGCTTGGAATTTATTTTTTCATTTTGTGCTCACCACTGTCACAGATTGAAAACTTGTTCACCTGCCCAACTATTCAGCGCCAATCTGGCAGCTGACACAGAGGAATCTAGCGATCACAGTAGTGGAATAAAGTCCAGGATGAATCAAATAAATCTTTGGACAGTTCCACGCACATCCATTTCTTAACAGATATATTCCAGTATTTGAAGAGTAGGTACAAGCAGGTCAGGTTACAATCTGATGAAGTGCTTTTCGAGCTGTTGAGGTTATAATTTATTCTTCACAGACCAATGGACAGTGACATAAAATAATTTCAGAAGAGGGGGATTAAACATGCGGGTCACTGTGTAGCAACACAACATCACACACAATCTTTGACGAAAATCTGATAAATCAACTTCACCCATCCCCCGACTTCTGGTCAAACAAAGGATATGAAGAAAAATCAGGCACGTGATTTACTATTGATTTATTACCACGATTTGACATCCAAATAAGTCATGATGATGTGCGGAATATGATGATTAATACCGAGTCATTTTAAGCAAGCTGTTCGACCTGCAGGATGGAACTTGCAAGGGGCCAGTAACGGCTTTGGGCGAAATGGTTCAGTAATTCAGCACCCTCAAATGCAGGGGATGAGGGAGGGCAGGGAGCTCGAACTGGTTGCTGGCCGTCTGAACCGGGATTGTAACACTCTGGATGTGCAAATAAAGGAAGCTGGTGTGCCAGAACTTGCTGGGTAATGTCCTGTGCGGAACTGTTGGTAGTCTGGCCGACAGGAAAAATGTTCCCCATGTTGGGGGAATCCGGAACCAGGGGTCACTGTTTAAGAATAAGGGGTAGGCCATTTAGGACTGAGATGAGGAAAAGCGTTTTCACCCAGAGTTGTGAATCTGTGGAAATCTCTGCCTCAGAAGGCAGTGGAGGCCAATTCACTGGATGTATTAAAGAGAGAGTTAGATAATAGCCCTTAGGGCTAAGGGAATCAAGGGATAAGGAGAAAAAGCAGGAACAGAGGACAGTCTGGATGATCAGCCATGATCATATCGAATGGCGGTGCTGGCTTGAAGGGCCAAATGGCCTACTCCTGCACCTATTTTCTATGTTTCTATGTTTCTTCACTTTAAGTACTGCCAAGTTCAACATTCACATGGGCAGGTTTCAGTCTGGACAATCATTGCCACCACTTCCTGACATGGAACTTCTCACAAGCTCCAGCAATGGGGCACACACTCACTGCAACTCCCATCTGCACTTCACACTGCCTCAGCAAAGTAGCAGACATAATCTCGGGCCACTCACACCCAGAGTCATTTCCTCTTCTCCCCTCTACCATTGGGAAGAAGATACAAATGCTAGAAAGCACATATCATCAGATTTGGGAACACCTTCTTTCCCACTGTTATCAGACTACTGGATGGTCCTCCCATAAGCTAAGGTTTTGTCCAAATCTCCCAACCCAGCTCATTATGGTCCTTGCACTTTTCTTTATCTGCATTTTCTCTGTAGCGTGAACACTGTAACACTGTGACATTACATTGTGAGCTCTGGTATTATTCTCTTTGCATTACCTGTTGAACTTGTGCCTGGCTTAATAGTACTCATGTACAGCATGATTTGACCAGCAAGAACACAAACAAAGCTTTTCGTTGTCTCAACACGTCACGATAAAAAAAAATACAAGACCAAAACCAATTATGCTGAAGTATTTCTGCTTGCTTTACCTGCCTCAATTAGAACTAGGAAAGAAATGAAATCTCCTATTTGAATGACAAAGACTGGCTACAAGACACAAGTGTATTTCATAATTTACAATATTTCTCAATACAATAGACATGCTTTAATGAAAATATTGCTTGAAAGAATTTTTATTTTTTATTTTCAAAATATTTTTTATAAAGTTGAACTTTTACTTATGCTGAAATGTTCTGACGTTTTTTTTTAATGCTACAGAAATTACAGAATTGTTGTACAAAATCGGAGGAGGCTATTTGGCCTGTAAAATCCATGGTGGATGTAAGGGGTGAGCTCTTTCAGGCAACTTGGTCGGCATGGATAAGTTGGGCCCTAGGGCCTGTTTTACTGCTGCAGAGCTCTCTGCCTCTCTGGTTACGTGGAAGGGCAGTCCTGTCTGTCTTGCTCCATTATTCTCACTTGACTGCCTTGCAAATTATTTTCTTTCAGAGAGTTCTCAGCTCCCTCTTGGAATGCTGAAAGTGAACCTGCCTCCATCACTATGCTTGGCAGTGCACTCCAGCCCAAGCAGTTCCTTCTGCAAAATCTATCCTTATATCACATTAGCCTCCTTTTCCTGTCTCCTTCTGTGTTCCAAATTTCCTGATACATTTGATAATGGCAACAGTTTCCCTCCCTCTATCCTGCCTGTTCCCTCACTGATCTTAAATCTGTCCATCAGATCTCTTCAGACTTTAGACTCTAGACCTTAGAGATACAGCGTGGAAACAGGCCCTTCAGCCCACTGAGTACCTGCCGACCAGCGATCACCCCGTGCACGATTTACAATTTACAATTTTACCGAAGGCTATTAACCTACAAACCCTGTGTGTCTTTGGGATGTGGGAGGAAACCAGCGAACCCGGAGAAAACCCATGCATTGTTGACTGCTTGTATGTACAAACTCCTGGAGATAGCACCCATAGTTAGGATCAAACCCGGGTCTTTGGCACTGTAAGGTAGCAGCTCTACCGGTACACCATTGTGCCACCCAGCCTGCTTTCCATATCCTCTGTCACAAGCGAGGCAATCCTCCCCACCCCTTCAGACCATCCACTTTGGTCTTCATCCTGGGTTCAATTGGTAATCCCTTCCTCCATACCCTCTGCAAATTCATACCTCCCGACCCTTCTGCATTTTTCATAAAGCATGGCACCTAGAACCAGACACAACACTTTTGTGGCGAAAAGAGCAGTGTTGTCAAACTAACAAATATCCATAGATGCACAATAGAAAATGTCCTAACTGATTGCATTATGGTCTTTAATTCCAAAGCACAGGACTGCGAGTGGTGGACTCAGCTTGGTCCATCATGAGCACAACCCTCTCCACCATTGAAAGCATCGACATGAGGTACTGCCTCAAGATGGCCTCAATGATCCCCATCATCTGAGTCAAGCACTCTTTTCATTGATACTATCGGGCAGAAAGTACAGAAACCTTAGTTCACACACAACCAGTCAACTCCAAGTTCAGGAACAGCTACTTTCCTACAAGCATCAGGTTCTTGTACGAACCCGCACAACCCTGACCCCAAGTCGACAGTGGAACACCATGGACCACCACTTGTACTGCCATGTTTTTTTGTTGCTATTTTTTGCACCAATCTCTTGGGTTTTTATCTTTTCACTCTTTTGCAGAATGTGTGTGTAATTTACGTAAAATTCATTTTGTTGGTGCATTTGTGCCTAAGTGCCTATGATACTGCTTCACGCAAGATTTTCATTGTAAGTGTACCTCACTGTGCTTGTGCAATAAGACAGTAAAATTTGACTTGATTTGACATAGAAAGGTTCATCATGACCTCTTTGGTCCATCGCTCTCATTAGTGAACACATTTTTGTAATTACTTTCCTTGCCCATGCTACCACTATCAATGAATCATGCAGATAAAGTCACTGACCTTTATTCTTTTTCAGATTTTAGAATTGCTCCCTGCAGTTTATACTGTATTGCCTGCAATTATCCCGCCCATATGCCACACATTGCATCTCCCAGCATTAAATTAGACTAATACCGATCCATTAGACTGCCTGATTAAGAAAGAACTGCAGATGCTGAAAAAATTGAAGGTAGATAAAATGGTGGAGAAACTCAGCGGGTGAGCCAGCATCTATGGAGCGAAGGAAAGGGTGACGTTTCGGGTCGAAACCCTTCCTCAGACTGAGACCATTAAACTGCCTGTGTCTCTTTGAATTTTCCTCTATGTCCACGGCACCTTCATGTTTTGTGCTGACTGCAATTTTGGTCCTGTTTACCCAAGTCCCAGTTGCTTATCTATATTAAAATCCTTTCACTGTTAATTGTGCAGAAAGTAACTGCAGATGCTGGTTTATACCGAAGATAGACAAAAAGTGCTGGAGTAACTCAGCGGGTTAGGCAGCATCTCTGGAGAAAAAGGATGGGTGGCATAGAAACATAGAAAATAGGTGCAGGAGTAGGCCATTCGGTCCTTCGAGTCAGCACCGCCATTCAATGGCTGATCACCAAAAATAAGTACCCCGTTCTGGCTATTTCACCATATCAATTGATTCCCTTAGCCCTAAGAGTTAAACTCTCTCTTCAAACATCCAGTGAATTGACCTCCATTGCCTTCTGTGGCAGAGAATTCCACAGGTTCACAACTCTCTGGGTGAAAAGGTTTTTCCTCATCTCAGTCCTTAATGGCCTACCCTTTATTCTTAAACTGTGACCCCTGGTTCTGGACTCCCCCAACACTGGGAACATTTTGCCTGCATCGACCCTGTCCAATCCTCCAATAATTTTATATGTTTCTATGCCAGAGATCAACCTCGGAGCACCAACCATGGGAGCCTGTGGACTTAACACTGTGGAGCTCGCAGTCCCTCGTTAGAGACCGACTTCAGAAGCTCCAAGCTGCAGGAGCTTCGTCCGCCCCGAAGCGGGAGCTTCGATCGCCCCGACATAGGGGCTTTGATCGCCGGCTGCGGCAGCTTCGATCGCCCCGACAGATGGTTCAACTGCCCCGTCTGTGGGAGAATAAAGAGGAAGAAGATTGGACTTTATTGCCTTCCATCATACGAGGAATGTGGGGAATCCACTGCGGTGGATGTTTATGTTAACTTTTATGCAGTTGTATGTCGTTGCATTTTTCTTAGTATGGCTGTATGGTAATTTGTATATCACAGTACCTTAATTGGTACACGTGACAATAAAATACTTTTGAAACCTTTGAAACCTTTGAAGAGCCCTTCATCCTAAATTCCAGCGAATACAAGCCCAGTCGACCAATTCCTTCATCATATATCAGTCCCGTCATCCCGGGAATTAACCTGGTGGCCCTACGTGCACTCCCTCAATAGGTGGCGTTTCAGGTCAGAACCCTTCTTCGGACCTTCTTCAGTATGGTATGTCTGTCAGACAGTACATCTGAAGAAAGGTTCCGACCCAAAACATCACCCATCCTGTTTATCCGGAGATGCTGCCTGACCTGCTGAGTTACTCCAGCACTTTGTGTCAATCGGTGGTAATTCACTGTCAACTTCCCTCTACTCCAAAAACTTTTAAAACTATGGAAAAGGATAACCAACATTCCAAAGGAAAACTAGATCAATGATCGCTGTCCCCTGTAACATAGTAAATGTTCTATCCATGCTGGTCTGGTCCTTTGATTTCCAGCTGGATGATAAGCCCTTAATATGGTATTTATCATATGCCTTTAGAAAATTATACTGTACAAAACATATATCCTTCATCTATCCACACTGTCAGTCCTTCAAAAAAAACCTCCAACAATTAGATATGATTTGCTTTGAATAATTCCATGCTGGCTTTCTCTAAGCTGTCCACACATGCTCAAGATGGCTGCTAGTTCTGTCGCTGATTATTATTTATGGAAACATTTCCTACTACCACGTTAAACTGAGAGATGTGTCATTGTAAGGGTACGTTTTTGAATAAATGGGTCACACATGCAATTTTGCATTGCTCTAATTCTGCACATGTGGAAGTCCCCACATTAGGTCCCCACTTACATCTCTCACTGACCCTGGGTGCATCCCATCTGAACCCAGTGACTTATCCTCTTTTAAATACAGCTTGCTTTTTGAACATTCCTCTTTATCAACTTTTATAATCTCCATAATTCAACAACATATTTTTAATAAGACTCCAGCACCACTTTCTTTCTTGATGAAAATGTAACATAGTGTGACACAGTGGTGTAGCAGGCAGTGCTGATGGCCCATAGTTCCACCAACCTAGGTTCACTGGTACACTCTAGCTGTTGTCCAGGTTTGCACATTCTACCTGCTACCTGATGGGCTTCCCCTAGGTATCCAGAATGCTAGTTTAATAGCCTGTCTGGCTTTTGTTGATTATCCTAACCATACTTAGGTGGCAGGAGAATCAAAGAGTACTTGATGGGCATTTGAAATTGAAAATGTTTCCAGTGAAATAAGTGAGAGAGTTGGATTTCTTTGAGAATTGGTTTTGAGTCAACATGCCAAATGCCCTCCGATGTTATTATGAAATTTGTATAATATTTTAGTACCTCAGTCATGCTCTCTGCTTCCATAAGTAGCTTTCCTTTTTGGCCACTGTGCAGACACTCTCCCTTTTCAACTATTTTCCTGTTCATAAGCCTCCAGAATATTTTCAAGTATTTTCACAGTTATGCTCATTGCCAATCCTTTCTCATATTCTCCCTCATTCCCTTTCTTACACTTTCCCTCTGAACTTTCAATAATCGGTCTATTTCTCATGTGGCATCTGTGTGTTCTTTTATTTCGCTCCAGTTTATGCTTCATATTCCTGGTCATCCATGAAGTTCTGGCTTTTATTTCCTTAATAGGAACGAACTGACTGTGGCTAAACCATCTCCACTTTAAAGGCTCCCATTACCCAATTGCTTTTGCCTGCCAAGCTCTGTTTCTGATTTAGTCTGACCAGAATTTTTCTCATCCCATTGATCTAGTTTTTCTTTGGAATGTTGGTTATCCTTTTCCATACCTAAACCTTCTGATAATATGAGTTTCCTCCTTCTTCCTCCCCAAACATTGAACCACTTGACCTTGCTCATTTTCTGAAACCATGTCCAGCATTGCTTGTGTCTTCAATGGGCAAGAAAAATATTGAGCAAAAACACCAGTCTGAATACAACTGTAAAATTCATTGCCTGTTTTTCCCATCGTATTCTTTCTATCACCAATTACTACTCAATAATTAAATTCATCTCTTCCTTTAGTGCATTAGCATAACCTTTGGGCAATTGAGGAAAAGGATGTCTGAAGATCAAGACCTCAAACCTGGCACAAATGCCTGGTCTACTGGACAGAAATGATCTCCGCTCTCTTTTACATACCTGGGGCTTAGAATATGTACAGTAGGCATCTCAGGCACTGCAAAAAATATCAATTGTGATATCTCTGCAAAATCCTCCATCTATATTACTATAAGTCTGATCTTGACCGCTTTTGGCTCACTGTGGTGTGATTCCTGAGAGAACGCCGCCACCTACGGCAGTCATTTTTGGCCAGCTCGCTCAGAGCCCCCCTCCGCCTTCCTGGACCAGAGGATTTTTCCCATCAATGAAAAATCAGAGAGATATTAATGTTTTTTTTTTAATTGCCATTCTCTCTGCTGCCCCTGCTGGAGGGAGGGGGAGGGACTATAAAACCAGGAAGTGGTGTGCCTCACTCAGTCTCTGCAAGATAGAGGAAGTCAGAGAGTCACGTCTCTCTGAGCTCTGAATAGCACTGAACACATTTCTACTCAACTGTGAGTGCCCTTAATGTGATTCTATAAATGCTTGCAAAAAGGGTCTGTTCTAAAATTCTTGCAAAAAGTGTCTATTGGTTCTAAAATGCTTGCAGAAAGTGTCTCTGTTGGTTCTAAAATGCTTGCAGAAAGTCTCTATTGGTTCCAAAATGCTTGCAAAAAGTGTCTCTATTGGTTCTAAAATGCTGCCTGGCCAGAGTAACTGAGCTGCCTGGCCAGAGTGACTGAGCTTCCAGCCCAAGAATCCATTTGGCCCAAAATGTCCATACTAGCCCTCTGGAAACCAGTCCCTTTGACCCACAACACACATACTAGCGCTCCAGAAAACCTATCCCAGGCTACGTTATGTTTAAGAAAGAATTGCAGATGCTGGAAAAATTGAAGGTAGACAAAAATGCTGGAGAAACTCAGGGGTCTTGACCCGAAACGTCACCCATTCCTTTGTTCCATAGATGCGGCTCACCCGCTGAGTTTCTCCAGAATTATTGTCTACCCAGGCTATGTTATGTTAAGTCAGATAAATTGGGACGGCCACTTCATTTACATGCCTGCCAAACACTTTGTTTCAGGTTCCATCATAGGAAGACATTCCCAGGAAGTCATACAAAAAAGATTCAAGGAGATACTGAAAGATTTCTGCCGGAAATGCAATATCCCCACTGGATCCTGAGAATCTCTGCCCATGACCATTCAAAATGGAGAAGGAACATTCGGAATGGTTTTGAGAACCTCAGAGCATCAGAGGCCTTGCATATATCATGGAAGGAAGGACAGCATCTCACAAACCATACACCGATCCCTCTGGTTATTTTTCTCTGTGCAGTACATGTTGTACTTGTGCATGGTTTGTTTGTACTCATGTTTGGTATGATTTGACTTAATAGCACTCAGACAAAAATATTTCACTGTATCTCGGTACACGTGTCAATAATAAACCAATACCAATAATCGGGGTGAACAAATACGTTTGAGCTAACATTTATTCTGGAGAATTATTGCATGTTTAACCTCAATAAGGATACAAAGGGGATACAAAGCAACTTGTTTTATAATTTACCAACTGATAGAATAATTCCTTGAGGTTCTATTGACTAGGAATACCTTCCCACTTGTCACCAGCAATGTGATATGGAACAGCTGATGTCTGCTGTCTGGAAACTGGCGGGTGAAAGCATGAAGTCTGCAAAGTGTCAGAAGTGTCCATGACTCTCTATAATGGGAGCAGTCAACATAAAGGTCAATGCAAACCTTCACTCAAGTCTCAGACATGATCCACAAGAAGAGCTATATTAGGGGCCTGACCCAAGTGTCGATGCAATACTCTCATCCCAGCATAGCCCTTTGGAGCTGGTGTAGAAGAAAACATTAGTTTTAATCTTGAATGATTACTACTTTTCCTTGTTGGTTGTTAACATTATAACACAGAACCTAGAACCATACGGCATAGGAACAGGTCCTTCAGACCACAATGTCTGTGCTGAACATAATGCCAAGACCATAATCCATATCCCTCCATTCCCTGCATATCCATATGCCTATCAAAAAGTATTTTAAACGCCACTAATGTATCTGGTTCAACCACCATCATCAGCAGCATGTTCCAGGCACTCACCACCCACTGTGTAAAAAACCTACCCCTCTGTCCATAATGCCACGCTCTCTAGTTCTTGATCTTTCCATCCTGGGACACTATCTGCGCCTCTCCTAATTTTATATACTTCTATCAGGTCTCCTGGCATTTCAGAGAAATCAATCCAAGGCTATCCAATCTCTCCCTGTTGCTAACACCCATTATTCCAGTCATCATTCTGCTACATTTATTCTGCACCCTTTCCAAATCAACATCCTTCTTGTTTGCAATGGAGGGACCAGAACTGCACTCAATACTCCAAATGCCACCAAACCAAAGTCCTATAAAACTGCACGTGACTTCCTGACTCTTATATTCAATGCCCCAACCCATGAAAGCCCGCATAACAAATGCCTTATTTACCACTCTATCTACTTGTGTTGCCACTTTCAGGGATTATGGACTTGGACCCCAAGATCCTGTGTACAACAATACTGTTAAGGGCCACTCCATTAACTGTATATTTTCTCCTTACATTTGTCCTCACAAAGTGCAGTGCCTCACACTTCTTTGGATTAAACTCTATCTGCCATTTCTCTGCCCATTTCTGTAGCTGTCGAAATCTTGCTGTATACTTTGCCAGCCTTCCTCACAATTTGTGATCCCAGCAATCTTGGTGTCATCTGCTAATAGATATCAAACCAAACCCTTTCTCGATGACAAAAGAGAGAGAGATTTATAACTTGTACCTAACAAGAGGCCACCTGCACAGCGGATCCCCAGGAAGCGGAACATTATTGCTTTCGTCATAATCAAATGAGATGTAAGTGTTGCAGATCTCTGATCACTATAGCACACGCAGGGGGTTAAAATCTTAATGGTGCCACGTTTCACACACTTCCTCTCTGACTTGATGCAGGATTTATTACAATTGCAACAAGGGTCCCAATCCAAAACATTACATATTCATGTGTCCCAGAGATGCTGCCTCACCTGCTGAGTTACTCAACAACTGTGTTTTTTTTTGTTGCAGATCAGCAACTGCAGTTCCTTGTGTCTACTGAATTTAATTGCCTGACTAGCTTGGTAAACAATGCTGGATTAGCTTGGTAAACAATTATTTTTGAACAAGTGACCTGGGCATTGGAGACATGACACATCAAGATACGAGTTAATTGTAATGCTATGTTTAATGCTGGAGAGGTGGCACTAGAATTTAGTTTGAAATACACAGCAGGTCAGACAAAATCCATGGAGAGTCAAGCAGTGCTGATATTTCACGTCAAAGACACCATTCATCTGAAACATCAACACTGTTTCTCCCTCCCAGACCTGCTGCACAATCCTGGCACTTTAAACCCTCTACCCTCCACCCTCTACTCTGTCCAAAGACCCAGACAGTCTTTTCAGGTGAGGCAGACATTCAACTGTACCTCATCCAACCTCATCTACTGTATGCGCTGTCCCAGGTGTGAACGCCTATATATCGGCAAGACAAAACACAGGCTTGGCGATCGTTTCGCTGAACACCTCCGCTCAGTCCACCTAAGCCGGCCTGATCTCCCAGTTGCTAAACACTTTAACACCCCCTCCCATTCCCATACCGACCTTTCTGTCCTGGGCCTCCTCCATTGTCAGTGTGAGGCAATTTTGTGTCACTCCTCAGTTTCAACCAGCATATGCAGTTCCTTCCTGCACATTTTAAACTCAGTCAGATTGCCGGCTTTTTGAAGACAAAACTGTTTGACTGGCAACATTTAAGAGTGTTGTGCTTCCGCTTATAAAGAATATGGCTCAAGATTCTGTTGCAGAATATACTCAAATATCCGCAAAAGTATTTGCACATAATTCAGTTGGCAGTTCCGCTTTCATGGGCACACAAATAACCAGTGATGCGCCACAAATCTCACCAACTTTTAACCACTGAAGGGATTTTCAAATAAATAGTAAATACTTTGTGGCAATTTTCTCATTCCAATTGTTCTGCAATATAACTACAAGGAAACAACACAAATCTCGCAAGAGCTGCCAAACAATTTCCAAGCTGACTTGTTCCAAAATGAGGACTCACATCAGTAAATATTTTATTGTATGCTATTTCAAAAACTCTTTTTAAATGTGGACAAGAATGCGCAAATACCAGCAACTAACAAGAAGTTCTGTGGTACCTTGGCAGACAGATGAAGATTAACATTATTTTTACTCATTCAGAAACTTAGGTTTATATTTTGGCAATCCAGCTTTTGAATTTTTTACCAAAATCCATTACCATCTTTCTTCCACATGCTATTTTGCAGATACAGGTGGGCATCCTTCAAACTCAACGTGGCCTCTCTGAATTATATAATCAAAGGAAGGGAAAGAAAGAGGAATAGGAGTCCCAAAAATGAAACATGTACATGTCATGTGGATTGCAGAGATATCACCAAATCATTATAATTACTCAGTTGCACAGCGGTAGAGTTGCTGCCTTACAGTGCCAAAGACACAGTTTCAATGCTGACTAAGGTGCTGTCTGTTTTACGTTCTCACTGTGACTGTGGGTTTTCTCCGGGTTCTCCGGTATCCCCCCACATTCCAAATACATGCAGGTTTGCAGGTCAATTGGCTTCTGTAAATTGTCCCTAGTGTGTAGGATCGAACTAGTGTACAGGTGATCATTGGGCGGCATGGATTTGGTGGGCTGAAGGGCCAGTTTCCTCGCTGTATCTCTAAGCTAAATTAAATTGCCAGAAGTGCTATGTTGTAATCATCAAGTAAGCCACAGACCACATAAATCTCTCTACATACTTTCTTACTGGCCTGATTAATATGTTTATGTTATATCCCTGACAATATTTTAATGCACTGTTTAAAAAAGGAGGTTCATGACTGGGTTAAAATAGCACAGACATGAATGCATCAACTGATGTACTAAATTTGGCACAGAGGAAATTATATCCAATGGAGACATGATAGGTATTTTTAAGAATGACAAACAGGTTCTATTTTTAAACCCAAGTGCCACCTCTTCAGAGTGACACTTGGCAGAATCCATTTTCTCACATCTTGTCATGTCCCTTCTTAATTTATCGGCTCACTTGTTCAAATTATACTGTTTACCAAACTAGGAAGATAATCAAGCAAATTAATTGCCTCTAGAGGCATGAGTCACAATGTTTTGTGGATTGATATACATGTTAATCCTGGCCAGATTGGAGAGGCTAGGACTTTAAAATGGGGTAAACGCTTCAGGGCTGCTGGGAGATTTGATCAATTTGGAATTGCTCTCTGCAGAATTGGGACAAGGTGCGAAGCGGTGCCAGTGTGTCCATAGCCCAGATACAAGCCGCAGGAAAGAATAAGAACATCTGCAGACCCTGTCAATTAGGTGCAAAATGCATAGAATGGATTGGATGACTGCAAACCAGACATACACCTTGTAAATAATTGTGCAGGATGCGGTACAGCCAGAGCTCGCACTCGGCTCCGCCATTGCAGTCGCCAGCGCAGGCCTCCTTCAGATTCAGATTCACATTTATTGTCACATGCACCAATGCATCATGCACACATGCACAGTGATATTTGAGTTACCATGCAGCCATATAATGTGCATATTCTTCAGACTGATGTCAGTGGAGTGGGCGGGACAGAGATAGAATGTAGTCAGAGACAGGAAGACTGGTGGGAGAACTTGGAAGGGGGAGGGGGTGGATAGATTCAGATTCAGAATCAGATTCACATTTATTGTCACATGCACCAATTAAGGTACAGTGATATTTGAGTTACCATGCAGCCATACAATTAAAAGAACACAACACAATTAAAAAGAACGATGGAACTTAACATAAACATCCACCACAGTGATCATTGTGATGGAAGGCAATAAAGTTCAGTCAGTCTTCCTCCTTTTGTTCACCCATGTTTGGGGTCTTGACCCTCCGCAGTCGCTGCTATGGATGGCCCGATGTGCAAGCCCTCTCGTCGGGATGATCGGAGCTCCAATGCTGGGATGGATGGAACACACTCCGCGGCTTGGAGTGCCCAAATGGGCCACTTTCTTACTGTAGACCATGGCTTCTCGATGTTCTAGGCCGCAAGCAGGCCAGCAGTTGGAACTCTTCTCCGGCGATCCCCAGCAAGGGATCCCTGGCTCCGGGATAGTAAAATCCACTCCACGCCTGCTGCTAGAAGCCCCACAGACCGCGGCTTCACAATGTTAAAGTCAGCAGGTCGGAACCTTTCTTCTGGCTCCGCGGTGTTAAAGTCCACGCCGCGCCTGCTGCTGAAGCTTTGGCCCGTCTCCAGAAAAGGCCGCTCCAATCCAAGTTGTTGGGCCGTGAGGGAGGGCAAAAATGCGACTCGGAAAAAAGTCGCATCTCTCCCGAGGTAAGTAGCTGGAAATGGTTTCCCCCTGCTCCATCCCACCACCCCCCCTCCACCATAAAAAAATACCGAGAAACGTTAACACATACATTTAGACAAACTAAAACAACAAAAAATGTCAAAATGACAGACCCCTTGCATCCTTGCATCACCGCGCCTGGACACCGCGGCCTTGGGCCCGGGAGGTACCGGAGATGATGGAAATCTGCAGACTGGATGATTACGGGAGAACAAATACGCCTGCGGGCCGGATGATTTCAGGTTATGGGCCGCATTTCGGCCCGAGGGCCGTAGGTTGCCGACCCCTGCTTTGGACTTTAGAGCTACAGCGTGGAAACAGGCCCTTCGACCCACCGAGTTTGTGCTAAACAGCAATCACCCCCTCATAATAGCACTATCCTGCACACTGGGAATAATTTACAATGCACATGGGGCCAATTAACCTACAAACCTGTATGTCTTTGGATTATGGGAGGGAACCGGAGCACGCAGCAAAAACACACGTGGTCACGGGGAGAACGTACAAACTCCGTACAGATATCACCCGTAGTCAGTATCGAACTTGGGTGTCTGGTGCTGTAAGGCAGCAACTCTACCACTTCACCACCGTACAGCCCTGGAAGCACACTCATTTCTTTTGCATCGGCAAGTCTCTCGTGGCATTGTTCCGCTATGCTGAAAGGTTATGAAGGCAAATTTGAAGATGAATATTGGAGAATTGTGCTGCTCAATGTACTTTGCACATAAAAGCCTGGAAAATGTGAGAAAGAAAGAGTTGTAGAACAGGGTTAATATGTGCAACCTTAAATAATGTTAACTTCCAATGCAGTTTTACATTGATTAATTCACCATGAGAAAAATGCATGTTTTATTCAAGATTACATTGCAAGAACTGATTTCACCGTTATTAACGATCTAAGAAGGTATGTTAATTATTAAGGAAATGGCGGTACCATCAGTCGGCATGTAAGTGAAATGAATCTTTGTCGATCACTGAGGCTATGTTGGTAAAAGATGGTCAGTTCATGAAGATGTGAATGCCTGCAACATGCTAATTCAGCATTAAATCCCTGAACAAATGGCAGAGCAAATTCAAAATTCTTCTCTCACTTTGCAGAGCATGAAATTCCATTATGTCTCTGACTGTGATGCAAATGGATTTTGAGAGAAACACAATACTAATGAAAGGTTACCCTTATCTATTTTCAGAACACGATAATGTGCATATTTTCAGATAACTGTTCTATTGGCACGGCAGTACCGAAGAGGACAGTTAACAATACATAAATTTTAGAACTGTTTTTCAGATCAAGGATGTTCTGTGTCTGATCCATCCACACACATCGCATGGGAACGCACTGCACAATGAACCAATAATGGACTATACCAATTATTCATAACAGCCTGTGAAAAATCCACACACGCATTTATGTTTCACAGAATGGCTACAATGGCTCAATGAAGCCATGTCTGCTTTTGTCAGAGAAATCCAGTTAGACGGATTCCTTTTTACGGCCTGAAGCCTGGAAATTTTTGAAGACCATGACTGAACCCATCAGCCAGTGAAAGATAACTTGCTTTTTCTTTCTGCTTGTATCAGGACTGACCATTTGTGCCTGCTCCTCTTTTGTTTTTTTCCCCCATTTGTAAATTCTGATCTGTTCAGCACATTCCAATAAGCCAGGTTATAAAACATCACCTGGTCTTCACATTAGCAATACATTGCACAGACAAATGTATGTGTAATGATCTTTAGTGCATGGGTATGGAAACACGGTAAGGTTACCAGACAGGCAGCTACAGTTCTGGACCATTGATACAGAGACAAGAGTTCAAAACCTATGATGGCAGCTTGGGAATTTTACAATTAATCTGGAATTTAAAAGTGTACATTACTAAGTGTGAATTTTGAGTTGCACAGTGGTGCAGCTGGTAGAGCTGCAGTCTCACAGTGCCAGAGACCCAGGTTCAGTGCGTTCAGTGCGCACATGGTCTCCCTGTAACTGAGTAGGTTTGTAGGTGAAATGGTTTATGTAAATTGCCTGGTGTGGAGGGAGTGGATGAGAAAGTGGGATAACATAGAGCTGGTGTGAATTGGAGATCGATGGTCGGTGTGGACTCGGTGGGCCGAAGGATCTGTTTCCATGCTGAATCTCTAAACTAAACTAAACAAAGGAGCTCAACTGCCTATTCAATGGTGAACATAATTTCACCCTATTGCAGACTTCACTTTTGTTCTGCCCATGGCCACTCCCTACCTTTTTTGCTACTTTGCCCAACTTGATTTCTCCTTTTTTCAGTTCTGATTAAAGGTCTACGACCTACAACGCAAGTGATTTCCTTCCCAAAGATGCTGTTTGATTGGCTGAATTCTTCCAGCATTTCTGTGCTTCCATCCGCTAATGAATGCTTGATCTAACTATCCAATTTTGTTCATGCTTTGGTGTGCATCTTCAACCCTATTTTAACTTTTTCCTTATATGTAAACATTAAATTAAAAATATTGTGCAAAGATGGCAGTAAGTACATCCAGCTAAATAGTTGGGTGAAGTGAGTGCAATATTTAACCCGAAACAAATGATCACAGGATAGTTTTACTCATCAGCTGCATTCACTTGGGGTGCGATATAGTTACATTTACACGTTGCACTCTGCTACTGAGGTGCAAATCCCCTGAAGTCCATGGAAGCAAAATATAATCTGTGCAATATCACATGTTCAATGACAGGACAAAAGACAAAACTCCACATGCACATACAGTGGCTTGCAAAAGTTTTCATACCCCTTGAACTTTTTCACATTTTGTCACGTTACAACCACAAACGTAAATGTATTTTATTGGGATTTTATGTGATAGGCCAACACAAAGTGGAACATAATTGTGAAGTGGAAGGAAAATTTTTTTACAAATAAAAAACTGAAAAGTGTGGCGTGCAAAAGTATTCAGACCCCTTTACTCTGATACACCTAAATAAAATCCAGTGCAACCAATTGCCTTCAGAAGTCACCTAATTAGTAAATAGAGTCCATTTATGTGTAATCTAATCTCAGTATAAATAGAACTGTTCTGTGAAGGCCTCAGAGGTTGGTTAGAGAACATTAGTGAACAAACAGCATCATGAAGTCCAAGAAACACACCAGACAGGTCAGGGATAAAGTTGTGGAGAAGTTTAAAGCAGGGTTAGGTTATTAAAAAAAATCCCAAGCTTTGAACACTGTTCAATCCATCATCCGAAAATGGAAAGAGTATGGCACAACTGCAAACCTACCAAGACATGGCCGTCCACCTAAACTGACAGGCCGGGCAAGGAGAGCATTGATCAGAGAAGCAGCCAAGAGGCCCATGGTAACTCTGGAGGAGCTGCAGAGATCCACAGCTCAAGTGGGAGAATCTGTCCACAGAACAACTATTAGTCATGCACTCCACAAATCGGGCCTTTATGGAAGTGTGGCAAAAAGAAAGCCATTGTTGAAACAAAGCCATAAGAAGTCCCGTTTGCAGTTTGCCACAAGCCATGTGGGGGACACAGTAAACATGTGGAGGAAGGTGCTCTGGTCTGATGAGACCAAAATTGAAGTTTTTAGCCAAAATGCAAAATGCTATGTGTGGCGGAAAACTAACACTGCACATCACCCTGAACACACCATCCCCACTGTGAAACATGGTGGTGGCAGCATCATGCTGTGGGGATGCTTTTCTTCAGCAGGGCCAGAGAAGCTGGTCAGAGTTGATGGGAAGATGGATGGAGCCAAATACAGGGCAATCTTGGAAGAAAACCTGTTAGAGTCTGCAAAAGACTTGAGACTGGGGCAGAGGTTCACCTTCCAGCAGGACAACAACCCTAAACATACAGCCAGAGCTACAATGGAATGGTTTAGATCAAACCATATTCATGAGTTAGAATGGCCCAGTCAAAGTCCAGACCTAAATCCAATTGAGAATATTTGGCAAGACTTGAAAATTACTGTTCACAGATGCTCTCCATCCAATCTGAATGAGCTTGAGCTATTTTGCAAAGAAGAATGGGCAAACATTTCAGTCTCTAGATGTGCAAAGCTGTTAGAGACATACCCCAAAAGACCTGCAGCTGTAATTGCAGTGAAAGGTGGTTCTACAAAGTATTCACTCAGGGGGGCAGAATACTTTTGCACGCCACACTTTTCAGTTTTTTATTTGTAATACAATTTGGAAACCATGTGTCATTATCCTTCCACTTCACAATTCTGCACCACTTTGTGTTGGTCTATCACATAAAATCCCAATGAAATCCATTTACGTTTGTGGTTGTAACGTGACAAAATGTGGAAAAGTTCAAGGGGTATGAAAACTTTTGCAAGCCACTGTAGATGGGCCACATGTCTCATTGATGCACAGGCAACATTAGAGCTTGATGAGGAGCAATGAAGAAGAACAGCGTCCCATGTTACAGGATATTAACCCTGCCAAGCTCTGCGTACTCTATGTTTCCTGCCAGCTGGTTTAACAATATCAATACAGAACTGCAGTTTGGCAATTTATTGCAATGATTTACAATATAAGCTCAAAAGCAATTGGATTTCAGGCCTTGAAATTATTTTCTTTTTTCTTGTTGTTGATTTATTGAATGCACAAGGTGCCTGCAACTCTTGCAATAACTTATCTGAGTGACTGTTTGTCGTATGCAAGTGAGCAGTTGCAAATCATTGTCCTCAATGCTATTTTGATTTTTATAAATTTAGGTCGCAGCAGTAAGGGTCAGGCTTTTGACTGAGGGGAAAAGATTGAGGCTTATATTTAGATCTCACCTAGCAGAATGTCTGGCTGCCTTTCAGCCCATGAAATATTCTGAAAGTGAAGTCACTGTGGTAGTGCAAGCTTCCTCAGACAGCAGTGAATTACTGACCATAGAGCTGCTTTTACATATTGTTTGAGGTATGAGGTTGGATAAACTATGGAGCATAAACTGAGAGAAGCCTGACAGAAGTTATGAGAGGCATAGATAGGGTAGGTAGTCAGAGTCTTTTTCCTTGGTTGGAAATCCTAAATATTAGAAAGCATAGCTTTAAGGTGAAAGGGGGAAAGCTTAAAGGAGATGGGTAAGGCAATATTGTTTTCTATAGAGTGGTAGGCACCAGGGGAGATGTTGGAAACAGATATTAAAGTGACATTAAAAAGGTAAAAGAATAAGTACGTGAACATGAATTCATGTTATTGGAGAAGAATTAGGCCATTTGGTTCATCAAGTCTACTTCACCATTCAATCATAGCTATCTTTCCCTCTCAACCACATTTTCCTGCCGTCTCTCCATAACCCCTGGCACCCGTGCTAATCAAGAATCTGTCGATATCCGCTTTATAAGTATCCATTGATGGTCTCCACAGTCTTCTGTGGCAATGAATTCCACAGATTCACAACCCTCTGAATAAAGAAATTCCTCCGCATCTCCTCTCCAAAGGTACGTCCTTTTATTCTGAGGCTATGGCCTCAGGTACTAGACTCTCCCACTGGTGGTAACATCCTCTCCACATCCACTCTATTCAGGCCTCTCACTATTCTGTAAGATGCATACATGAAATGGAGGGATTTGTATCATGTACAGGCAGATATGGCATCATGGTCAGCGCAGGGTCGAAAGGGCTGTTCCTGCAATGTACTGTTCTACGTTCTATGTCTAAATATTAGGCACAAGACTAGTGAGAAAACACTTCTTCTCTGAAATGGAGCCTTCAGATATTAAGCTCTGTTGAGAGCAGATGAAGCCCAAGTTTAACACTTTATCCAAAAGATGTTACATTTATAACGCACGGCTCCCTGGGCCATTCCCGGGAGTATCAGGTTTAATTATATGCTCAAGTCGTTGGAGTGAGACTTAAGCCCACAACCTTCTGACTTAGAGTAGAAGTGCTACTAACTAAACACAGCTGATACAACTTTCGCCACATCATCACAAGCTTTAAATATATCCTCTTTCCGATGTCCACTTGCTTGGAGTTATAATGACGAGCAAATCGTACTCATAACCAAAAAGCCCAAGAAATCCAGGGTCACTTCCAGAACCATGACATCATGCAGCAGAGATCTGCCAAGTCAGTACAGGTCTGGAACCATCCCATGTACCGACCCAGCGAGCATGATCTCAGGAATTACCACTGAGCCAAACTTGTGTTCAGTTTGTCAACCCATTCAAAACACAGCATGTTGATAGAGTGGGCACAGTTAACAAGTACAGACACCTTGAGCAAAAATAATACCATACAAAGAAATAGAAGTAAAACAAAAGATCACTATAAATGCCATACTCTACACGATTGCACCAGAATTGATTATAAAAAAAACACCCAGACTTTCTATGTAATTGGTCTACTTGGAAAAACAAATAGGAAATTGATGCTCCAAGTACAATTGTTCTGAGGCTCCCATGTTTCAAGCTTTGCTTTGTTGTTCTTATACCTAACATTTACCCAGTCAAACAATACTGCAGCTATGGCTTCAGTGTACTTCTGTTTCAAGCCCTCCTGTGGAACAAATTTGTTGCAAACAAATTATTTATTTTTCAACACTCAATAACATGCAAGAGAAAATAAGAAAAATATTGGGTATCTTCCTGGGAAGATACAAGAAAGCATAACCATTTTTTGAAGTTGTTCCTAATCATGGTCTTTTAAAAGACATGCACGTATTTCAAGGATGTACAAATGTATACATTCAGAACTGCCATCGGTACTGCTTTGGTAGTGAGTGCAGTTAATAAAGGATATGAGAGAACTAATGTCTGCTGGTATCTTTTTGCAGCAGGAATACACGACCCAATGGAATGATGAACCAGATAACACTAGTCTATTTATGAAGTCAAAGATAAAGTTAAATGTTTATGGTGAACAATTAGAAAGAGATTATAAGAGTGAGAGGAGGTTTATAAAGGCCCTGTCTCACGGTGCGAGTCCACCCAAGAGTGACCCGAAGTGAAAAAAAAAAAACGGACTCGTGGTTATGCACGAGATTCAAAGTTTATGGTCAAGTGTTTAACCGAGTTCCCACGGGCATGTTATTTATGCGATGTTCCAAGGTGCTCTCCCGAGTTACCAAGTTCCTCTCCCGTTACACTTGAGCCAACCGTGAATGAAGGTATCTTTTAATGAAGCAACAATGTTAAAGAAAACATCTCCATCCTGCGGCTTTGAGTTAAAGATAGAAATCAGCGCGGCCGCATCTATTTATATAACCTATAAAAGGGAAAATGCGCACCCTCCAGTGCCAGAGCAGTTGTACTTATGATTTGTTTGAAACACACATCACGTAGTTAGAAGACCAGCGGGCGAAGGTTTGTTATATTTGGAGGGGCAAGTGAAATATAATGATGATAGGTCTGAGGTGTTGCACTTTAGGAGCGCTGAAAAATTAGGACATGTGCAATGAGTGGTAGCAACATTGGGAATATCGTATCAACAAGGAACGTTGTTGTACAAGTGAAAACAAATTACTTGAAGGCAACATCACAACTGGATAAAAGATAGACACAACGTGCCGGAGTAACTCCGTGGGTCAGGCGGCATTTGTGGAGAAAAAGGGTGGGTGTCGTTTCGTTAGACGGGTCCGGATCCAAAACATTTCTCCAGAAATACTGCCTGATCCATGGAGTTACTCGGGCACTTTGTGTCTATCTTTGGTATAAACCAGCATCTGCAGTTATTTGTTTCTACTTAGCACAGCTAGATGTGGTGGTTAGGAAGTGCGGGAACCAAATCAAGGAGGGAGTGCGGGAATCAGAAGCAGGTGAGTTTGACGGGAGCGTGGGAGCCGCACACAGCGAGTGGAATAGTGTTCGGGAAGCCGAACCCAGCGTGAGAGAACGAGCACGGGTATTGGGTCCCAACAGGAATAGGTTAAAGGCTTGAAGAGAAGATGGAGACAGAGACACTCACATTCAACAAGGACAGTAATTCTGCTGTAACACGATCGTTGCTTTGCGAAGTAACGTAGTTTTTTTAATAGAAAATCATAGCAATGGGGAAAAGGTATTTCACCCTTGCAGTAATCAAGTTATTTTCCTGTGGTCTTTTGAATAACTAAGTTTATTTATGTTACTGCAAGCTAAAATACTAAAGGTTGTGTGTTACATTGTTTAATAGAGTTTCGTTGTTCAAATATCAAAGGAAGCGATTGTTTGTCAATTTCTATGGTCGTTAAACCCATAGTTGGGCTCCGGTGATTGGGTTGATCATGAGATCATGGTGCCTCGTCACTGCTGGAAGGCTACATGGAAGCATTTTTGTCTGCTTGCTAATTTCCAAACTAACTGTAGTTCCCAACCTGAAGGGCCCGTTTCTGTGCAGTATGAAGCAATAATGAAAACAAAACAGTGCAGAAGAGCCAGGGTGTGTAGGAAGCACAGGCAGAACAGGGGCAGAGGGACAGGAGCAGAGGCTGTATGTGTGGGGAACTAGTGGTACTTCCCCAACTCTACCCCCACTCTACATCTCTTCGTCTCACCACACAGAGCAAACTCGCCACCATTGACTACAAGTGCATTTCATGCTGCTTCGGGAAAGCAGCCAACTGAACTAAAGACCTTTCCTACCAGGGCCATTCCTTCCTCTCCCCGCTCCCATCGGAAGAAGAAACAGAAGCTTAAAAGTGCGCATCAGTAGAATCAGGAATGCATTCTTTCCTCTGTTATCAGGCTTTTGAATGATCCTTCCATAAATTGGGTGACCGTCCGATTCTCCTCAACCTCATTGTGGCCATTGGTCTTTGTCTCTGGAATTCAGCGCTAAAATATTGAGAACGACAAGATCTGCTTTTTGTTTCTGTCCCAATCTATGTACTTGAATTTAGTTTACTTTTATTTATGTATAGTGTTATCTGATTTGACTGGATAGCATGCAAAACATAACTTTACACACGAAAGTAATAAATCTAAACCTAATGTTGTTTGTATCGGGTAGTTGTGCATTGTCGTGGTGAGTTTGTCGGTAGCAAGCATCTTTCTGAAAGCAATGAATGCTGAGGGCAAACATTAACAACCTGAATACGGACTTCCAGAAGGGTCTTGACAAAGTCGCAATACGTGGTGTAAAGTGAATATTGAAAGCATGTACATGAGGTCAACAAAATATTAAACAATCTTGGTAAATGCTTGTGGGAAAGTGAATAGTGTGTCCCCCCCCTCCCGGATCACAGTCACAGTCATCGGTAGCCACAGGCACCCGTAAATAAACCCACTACATCCAATATGTGACTTTTTATGATCATGGATGACAATCATTAACCTCAGTGTAAATTCAAATGAAGGTTCCTGCTCCCGCCTTCTGCTGTCACTTTCAATGCTGCTACTATTGGAGTCTGGCCTCTGGTAACTCCATTCCCACCTGGGGAATGAAAAGTTTCCATTGACGGTGCCACGGTAGACTCACGAATCAATAAGGTAAACGCACGGGCCACTACGTTATGACAACGAGTTTAAATGTTTCAATTTTTAACTTGAACATTACATTTGACTCGTGGAAAATATCAAACATGTTTGATTTTTTTCACGAGTTCACAAGTTTCACGGGTACCTACCGTTAGCACCACGAGTCGCTAAGTTGCTCGCGCGAATTCCAACGTTTCCGCTACGTTGATTGTACGGGATTACTGCGAGTGAAAACTCGGGGTACCTCGTGGGACAACTCGCACCGTGAGACAGGGGTTTAAGGAGTAAGAATCCTAGAATTAATCAGCATCCAATTTATACTTACTATTTAACTGAATGAACAAAGCAATAGAAAATGTCTGAAGAATGGTCCCGACCCAAGACATCGCCTATCCATGTTCTCCAAAGATACTGTCTGACCTTCTGAGTTACAATATCACTTTGTGTCTTCTTTTGTAAACCAGCAATCGGTGTTCCTTGTTTCTCCAGCAACTCCACACTGCTGATAATACAGCATCCATGACCTTCACACCGAGACCATAGCTTTGCATACACTCTATAAAGAATGAGCTTGAAAGGACCAAGGTACAGTTCGCAGATGAGTAACAATAATGGATAGAGGTGTCCAGAGTCCCAGAATGATGAGGACCCTCACCGCAATATTAAGAAATTCACCCTTCATTACAACTGAAAGGAAACTTTCTAAATTTGTCATTTAATGTTGTGTGAAGCACTAGTAAGATCTGACAAAGGATGTGGAAGAGTCCAGCAGATCCTCAGTGTTTTGGATGAATGGTGCTTGAACTGCAGTCTCACACAGCAACTCAAATAGCACCTGCCATAGAGTTTGAGACAACACAGAACTCAAGTAGTATGCACGAGTGAAATAAACTGGAAAGTAAAACAAACTGTGGTGTACAGTTTCTGTGGAAAGTCAGAAGACATGGCCATGAGAGAGCAAGCAAGGCTGATAGACGGTGCAGCACTAGTCTCACAGCAAAAAAAAGCTGTGTGGGGTCATTAGCATGACCTTTCTTTGACTGTGAAGTGCCTTCATGTTTGTGCCATGCACTGCAGAATTCAGCATTCTTCTTCACCATTCCTGGTATTTTTCAATAGTCATTGCAATTTTGCAAATAGGATCACACATGAGATGCTGTGTGATTAAAAAATGTTTCATTAAATTCACTCATTAGTCAAACCATAGACAAGCTTATCACGCAGCACATACTCTTAAGAAATTACAGCACCAGGATGCAATTCAGGCCAGACAAGGGGTTGCCGACATGAAACATTGACTGTTACTCTTTCCACAGATGCTGCCCGACTTGTTGAGATTTTCCAGAGTTTTCTGTTTATGTTTCAGATTTCCTTCATTTGCAGTTTCATTTATATTTTCATTTACAGAGCTGGACAACATTTTTGTTTCCAAAGAGGAGTGACCAATCTTTGTGAGAAGGATGTTGATAACACCTGAGAACTCATTGATTGTCACATGAAATGGGCTGAGATGAAGCATGTTGGGCTTCAGCAAGACTAAAGGGTTTCTTATTATTGGTATTGGTTTATTATTGTCCCGCATACAGAGACAGTGTGAAAAATGTTTGTTTGTGTGCTATCCAATTAAAGCATATAATGCTATACATGAAGACAATCAAATCATACACAAGTATAACAGGCAGAACAAAGAGAAAAAATACTGCAGTGCAGAATATAGTCCTCAGCATTGTAGCTGCAAGTTCCAGAGAAAACGTCCAATGTCCGCAATGAGATAGATTGGAAGATCGGGACTACACCCCAGCCTTTGGAATGAACATTTGGAAGTGTGATTACAGAGTGAATGAAGCTGTTCCTGTGTCTGGTGGTACTTGCTTTCCAGCTTTGGTATCTACTGCTTGACAGGAGTGGAGACAATATGGAACAACTGGGCTAAAAAAGGTTCTTGATCATGTTGGCTGCTTTCCCAAGGCAGCATACAATGTAAATAGGGGTAATGGCGGAGAGTCTGGACAGTGTGATGGACTGGGCTACATCCACAACCCAGGAATTTCTTTTGATCTTGGGTTGAGCTGTTCCCAAAACAAGCTGTGATGCAACCTGGCAGTATATTTTCCCCAGTGTTTCTATCAAAGTTATGAGTTGTCGGAGACATACTGAACTATTAATGAATTGAGATCCATCATTTCACCTTACGGCTCATCAGAAGAGTTTGTGCCAGTTAATGAACCTCGGTGTTGTTCATTTCTATTTGAAATGCTTGATGAAGAAAGGTGGTATTCAGCAGATATCTATTTTGTCACATCATCCAGCATCAAATGGGGCAGTGAAAGGATCGGTGAGAGTTGGCGGAATCATATAAATATTCAGCACAGAATGGGGTCCTTACAACCCACCTCTTCCATACCAATTGTGGTGCTGAGCTACACTAGTCCCCTTTGGCCATTTTATTTATTGTTAACAATTGTTTAAGAAGCAGTGAAGGAACATATCTTAATTGACTTGAACAATGAGGCAACAATTAGCAAACTTTTTATGAACTGCTGAACAAAATATCATTTCCAGAACAAATTATACCCCTGCTGAGATAGTCATGTGAAGAAGGTTCAGAATATAAATGAGATTAGTTCACCCAAATATTAAGGTGAGACCAAAATAGGCAGTTGAAAGAATAAACAACATTAGAATGTAAGCCATGTTGAGAAACATTATAAATATAGTTTTGATTGTATGTTAACACCATCCAACAAATCTGACATTCAGAACAGTTATGTTGAAATAATAGAAGGTGCATGCAGCATAAAGAAATACCTTATGAAAATAGGATGCAGGATTAGAAGTGTATGCAAAATCATTTAATTCTTGCAAGGGATTGATCAGGAAAAATCAAAGGAATTAGCAATCATAATTCTATTATAGATTTTGATCCAGAGACTGTGAGACTGGGTGGTTTAAAAAAAAAACCAACACAAGTTTCTGCTGATCACAAAGTTGATGCAAGTTTCTTGAAAAACAAATTGAAGAGATTCCAAAAGCATCTCCTGAGGTTAAATCTGTAAATTGGGTGCATTGTTCTTTATTTTCAAAAAAGGAAAAGCAGAGTAGTGTATATAAACACATGATTGATGCATGACAAATGCATACATCTACAGTGCAGTTAGAGAGAGTGGAATGCATATTAGCAGTTCTCCTTGTCTCTGCAGGATTCATTTTATTGATAGCATTATACATCACACCTCAAATTTGATGTCATTAATGGTGGAAGTGTCATGTAGATTGGTTATTGAGCGCACAATGAATGAAAGTAGATAAGAATAAATTGCTCCGTTCCCTGCATTCAAAATGAAATTTACTTTGGTTCAATTTTCCCCATGATAATACAGAACTGCAATGATGAACTGCAAAGATTCCTTCAGTCCGTTTGCATTGCCAGGCCACCATTTGTGCCTATTGTGTGGGCTCTGCGCTTATTCCAAAATACTTCATTTCATGGCATATCTGCTGACAAACAGAAGCTCCAGCAACACAAAAATCTCAAATTGGCAAAGCACAATCCACCTTTTGACTTTTGTTTTGCTTAGTCCCAATCTTTACTGCTTCACAATCATATCAAATGGAAACACAGGTACAGTTCCCAACTCCAGAACAGCCACCATTCTGCAAAAGGACAATTTGCAAAGTTCCAGTGTCATCATGCCAAGACATCTCCCATCTGTGAATATCTTTGCAACTGACTGTAAAATACATTCAGCAAGAAAACCTACCACAACGATCTCCCATGGACTGTTGAACTCAGTCTGTGCTCTGCAATGCTTGGTGTAATGTACATCTGAACCAGGGTTTGTGCCAATAAACTGCTTTCCATTTCATCTGCAGACCTACAAAGTACTTTGTGATTCAAACTGCTCAAATATAGCTTTACATTATTCTACTTAAGATTGCTCATCAGTACTGACCTGGTATCATCAAGTTTATTCCAATAAAGTCCAGGTACTCAAATCTAGCAGAAGATCAGAGGAGTGATTAAAGAGAATGATGATTTGGCAAACTGTCCTCAAGGGGCACACAAAGAAGAACTGAGCCACAAGGTGATCAGGCAGCAAGTGACTGGTTGCTTAACGGCCTATTTTGGCAACTCAAATGCCCAGGAATGAAGAAGATTGCAAAATCTGTTGAACACTGCCAATTCCATCATGTATACTGACCTCCTCATTACCAAAGAGAGCTACAGGAATCACTGCCTCCAAAAGGCAGCCAGCATCGCTACCCCTGGCCATGCTCTCATTTCACTCCTGCCATTGGGAAGAGTATTCTGTTTAGAGATACAGCGTGGAAACAGGTTATTTGTCCCACTGAGTCCATGCTGACCTATGATCACTCATATACTATCCTACACACTAAGGACAATTTACAGACGCCAATTAACCTACAAACTTGCATGTCTTTGGAATGTGAGAGGAAACTGGAGCATCCAGTGAAAACCCACATGGTCATAGGGAGAACATACAAACTCCACACAGGCAATAGTCAGGATCGAAATTGGGTCTCTGGTGCTGTGAGGCATCGACTCCACTGCTGCGCCACTGTAACGTTCAGGAGTAGCCTCTTCTCATTAAACACTAATGGGCCTGCACCGGCGACAACCTACGTCATCCCGGCGACAGCACCTACATCAGGCTACGATCTTGGCGTCAAGCCCACGGGCGCCGACTGTCGCCGAAAGGTTTTGAACATTTCAAAATCCAGTGGTGACCAGAAAAAAGGTACGACTCCTTGGGCGACTGAGGAGACCATACAGGTAATACGGGCATCCATGTGGCAACAGCGTAGTCTCCTGTAGTCGCCTAAAAATTCTTCTAAGTGGGACAGGGGCATAACTTCAAACTATATTGACCTGGGAGCATTGTTTTTGTCTGTGCACTATGAATGTATTTTTATATATACTGAACTTATTTGTCCTTTATTATGGTGGTTATAGAGTACTATGTTGTTATGCTGCTGCAAGTAAGAATTAATTGTTCTGTTTCAGGACATATGACAATAAAACTTTCTTGACTTGAAGATCATTCTTAATATCCATCATTTACGTCTCCTGATGATCATTAGTGTCAAAATTCATCTGCTCACATTCATGCAATGTGTTTTGGGTCATTTTGTATATTAACAAGTATTTTATAAATGCAAGCATTTGCTCAAAGCAATCAGTTGAAGTCTGGATCTTAATAGTGTTCACCCTCATTATGAATGTGCTCACACGAGGAATTAAGCCAAATCTGCATAATCTTCCCTGTCAATAGCAAATTTACATTGAATCTTAATTGTCTGTGATTTAACTGCTAATGCTTTTTGTGTTCCATGTTGTCGTTGAAATGTATGGAAGTTGAGTTTTAACAGGGTTGAGCTTCAAGGGCCATTGCTGTTGAACGAAAAATTCTCCAATTGAGAAGATAACATGTTGGAAGTTAAGCTGCATGGCTGGAAGACAGATGATGGATCAAACACGTGCATGTGGAATGCAGGATCCTTCCATCATCTTGAGTACGAGACGCAGGATGGGGGGGGGGGGGGGTAAAACATGGCCATAAGATGATAGCATAGTGTTCCTGAAGTTAACATTTGTAAGTTGAAGATATAGATAGATTTCTTCTGTTGGTTTCTCACTCATAAAGCAATAATCCTGCTTCTTTTTTCCTGCTATTCTCCTCTTCTCTTAAACCATATCTTTTATGAAAATTCACAGACTCAGACAAAAATTATGTCTTTTACCTAAAAAGTGGGCAAGAATATTTACAAAGATGTTACAGGCTCAGGAAGGAGTGGAGGAAGCGGAGGGATTACATTGTAGTGGTTTATAAAATCATGAGGAGCACAGGTCAGGTGAGGGCTTTATTCCTCAGAGTGCAGGAGGATGAGGGGTGAGGGGACAAAACCTTGAGAGGAATAGATTGGGTAAATGCACAAAGTCTCTTGCCCAGAGTAGGGGAATCGAGAACCATAGGAAACAGGTTTAAGGAGAGGGGGGGAAGATTTAATGGGAATCCAAGGGGGCAACTATTTCACACAAAAGATGGTGGGTGTATGGAACAAGGTTCTGGAGGCAGGTTGAGGCAGTTGAGGCAGGTACTATTGTAACGTTTAAGAAACATTTAGACAGGTACATAGATTTGGTAGGTTTAGAGGGATATGGGCCAAAAGCAGGCAGGTGGGATTCGTGTAGATGGGGCATATTGGTTAGCTTAGGCAAGTTGGGCTGAAGTGCCTGTTTCCATGCTGTATAACTCTATGAGTATGACTGTAGATAAGATGAATAACCACAGTCTACTTCTCCAGCCTAGGGGAGTCTAAAACTGGAAGGCATAAGTTTAAGGTAAGATGGAATATATTTAAAAAAATAGATTCAAAAAATAATTTATAAAAGGGATCTGGGAAGCAACTTGGAGGGTGTTGCTAAAGGTAATAACTTGCCAGAAGAAGTGAGAGAGGCAGATACAATTACAACATTGAAAATACACTTGGACAGATACGTGGATTGGAAAGGTTTGGAGGGAGATACAAGGAACTGCAAATGCTGGAATCTTGAGTAAATCACACAGTGCTGGAGTAACTCAGCATCTGTGGATCGAATGCACAGGCAATGTTTTGGGTCAGGATACGGGCCAGGCACAAATGGGGCTTGATTGGTTAGGCAGCTTAGTTGGCATTGACAAGTTGATCCAAAGTGCATGTTTCTGTGATGTATTCTCCCAGAGATGTGTTTTTTTACACAAGTTCAGGATCTTCCTGCAAACCATAAGATGTGAAAATCAAGGAACTTAGCATGATAGAAACATTGGACAAGTGATGAAGTGGACAGATCCCACAGGTTCAGCACTGGAAATGCAGCATTTCCCATTGATGACCTTCCAAAGAGCTTATTCTTTCTAAAAATGGCTGAAAACTACCCTAACCACTTTACCGCATAACAATTCATGTCATGTGAAAAATTCTTTAACGATGACATCAAAATAATTTGATTCTGGAAGCAATTTCAGTTGTTGAATTAAGTGAACGCTGCAGGAAGCCAGCAATTTTACAAATGATGTTTGATCTCATGCACTGCAATCTATGTAATTTTTTTCCGTGATTCAATTTTTGCCTAAATAGCCGAGTAAATTAAAAAAAATCTTGGATGACACATCATTAAAGAGCACAAAATTCATTATTTTTGGTGATTGTTCTTAAGCTGTTCTGGTTTTAAGCAGGAGCAATCCAAGTTGTCCCATGGCCCTGCAGACAGTGCAGGTTCGATAGGAATAGTGATCTTTCACTGGCGAGGAACAATGAAGAAGCTGTAATGAAGTTAATCTTATATACAAGATGAGTATCAAGAGTGTTAATTGTCATATGCACCCAGATTGGAACAATTAAATTCTTATTTGTTGCAGCATTATTGATTGATTGATTGAAAGATACAGCATGGAAACAGGCTCTTTGGCTCACTGAGACAACACCGACCATCAATCACCCATTCACTGTTGTTCTATATTATCCCACTTTCAAAAACGGGTGATTGATGGTCGGTGTAGTCTCGGTGGGCCGAAGAGCCTTTGATGTCCACTCTCGACACACTTGGCGCATTCCCCTCTCATTATTTTCCAGTACAATGCAGTTTAATCTCTTTCATACATACTTATGGACTCCTCTTTGAATCTATTGGCATCAACTTC
Source organism: Raja brachyura (assembly GCA_963514005.1). The sequence goes on from OY740783.1 coordinate 91,144,819, forward strand.
ATTTGTGGTAGCAATTAATCTGCCAGCATATTGCTGGGAGGAGAGCAGAGAATACACACGCTGTGGCTTCCTTTGTTCCTCCCCCCAGCAGCAGTGTCCTCACTTCCACGTGTCCGCCCTCGTCCGTCAGTCGGCGCCATCCTCAACCGCCGCATCGACCTCTCCACTATCGCTGCTGGGTCCTTTGGGCACCTCCATGGCGCCGACCCATGTGCCAACCGCGGGCTCCTTCGAATCTATCAGCTACGGGCTCGGACCCGCGAGGTTCCAGTCTCAGTTTTTCCGCAGCCTGCCACCACAGCCTGCCCAGGGCCTCAGAGTTGTGAGGCAGCTGTACTAACAGCAGCTCCACTGTTTGGTTTGCTTTCAATATCCTTGAAAATTATCATTATAGGAGCGGGAGAGTACCAGGGGCACTGCACGATTGGCAGCCTCGCCAACAGTCTGTTTAAAATATATATATATTATTTATTTTTAGTGTGTTTCAAAAGTATGTTTTAATGTTCTCAGGTTTGTTTTATGTGGGGGTTGGGGGAAATGTTCTTTCAATCTCTTACCCTGCCAGAGATGCGATTGTTTTCGGATCGTATCTCCGGTCGCTCTACAGCCTAACATCATGGAGCTGGAGGCCTCACTCAGGACTGACTTTAAGCCCCACTGCGGGGCGTGGATTTACCATCGGAGCCGATCGCTTGCCTGGGATCGCTCCAACCGCGGCCTGCGGACTTTACCATCGAAAGCTCACAGACTCGGGTAGAGCGTAGATGTCGGGAGCTCCAACGACGCAGAAGGTTCGACAAGCCCTGACCCCGGGGTCAGATCGCTGGCATGGGGAGCTGAGATTCCCCCTGATGCAGGAGCTGATCGCCCCGACACGGAGGGCCCGACCGTCGGCTACGGGAGTAAGACCATCCTGTCAATGGAAGGCTCGAGGCCCCTGACCGCAGGAGAACAAAGAAGGGAAAAGATTTAACTTTTTTTTCGCCTTCCATCACAGTGAGGAATTTGGAGGAATCACTGTGGTGGATGTTTATATTAAAATGTAATTTTTTGGGTGTTCTGTTGCTTTTTATTTGTATAACTGACTTGGCAAATGAAATTCCTCATATGTTGCAAAACATACTTGGCTAATAAAGTATTATTGTATTGTATTATTGTATTATATTGTATTGATGAAGAAACTATTATAACTTGCTTGGAATCCATTTTAGTAAAAGCTTTGCTTGTTCTGTTGTTAAAATAAAATTGTAATCTTCTGTCAAATACAATACAATTACAAAGCAGTTTATCAGTCTGAAGAAGGTTCAGATCCAAAACTCTCTGTCTGCCCATTAGCCTCCACTAATGCTGCCTGACCTGCTGAGTTCATCCAGCCGTTTGTTTTTTATTCAACATTTCAACATCTGCAACCTCTCGTGTCAACAAATTACATAACGCTGGCCACAACACCATTAGTCTGGCCTTTCAGGAACTGCTCTGGATTATTCCAGGTACTCTGGAATTATATTGTGACACGCAATATGTCACTGAAGTGGTTAAATACTACTCCGGAACTGGTTTACCCAAGGATAATAAGCGTGCATATCTTTGGTTTCAGCCACATATGAAATTAAGGCTCTGTCAACTTCAGCAGCAGAATATGTTCTCATTAAGAGTAATTTATATGCTGGGAAAATTTCAACCTTGGAGTAAGGTGCATTTTCAAAGATGCCTTATCCAAAGGGAGCAAGATGTGATGAGCTAACAGTGTTCAAAACAGTATTTATTTAATGTTGGTGATAACTAGATTCCGGTATCAATATATATTTTTAAATTACAGTCTTGGTGGCTTTAATCCTGGAAGGGCTGTGAAATCAATTCACTTTCACTGAAACGTGCCACTTTGATCATGCATTTATAGTGTCATTAAGCAGGGAAACAGGCCCTTCAGCTCATTTAGTCATGCTGGCCATCAACCATTCCTTTTATGCTAATCCTACAATAATCCCATTTATTCTCCCCACATTCTCAATTGAGCTGAGAACATTCCACTGCCCCATTGTGAATGGCTCAAAAATGTGTTTTTTTGCCAGTTGAAACAGTTAATAGTTTTACTTTACACGAGGTTTCACTGACAAAGGGACTCAGCAACTTCTTCTCATATCACTTGTAAATGGTGAATTACACAATCTGTGTGAATAGACACTGAGATTGATAGGAGTACTGATAATGGCACCCACTTTTTAAAGTAAACAAACACCATTTTTATAGCCTACTTCTCAGTCATTAAAAGCGGCTCACACAGCACCAATCCCTCTCAGAAATTATAATTATGAATGAAATAAATGTAAGCAACAAGAGGGGGTTAAAGAAGGTAATAAAGACACGAAAACTCAGAACTCGTAGTGTTATAAATGGGTTGTAGGCCAAAATCCAGCAGTTGTGATCCAGAGGTTGTCTTATAAATGAGACATGAATGATGAAGTATGCTGAGTAAGAAATAAATAATTTCTTACATGTCAAAAACACATCACCCTACACAGGTTTTTACACTGTTTTTCATTCCTTGACCAATTGCACATTATTTCCATGCTGAAAGCTTCATTTTCACACAAGGCGAAAGATAACCTGGATTTGTACATCACTTAACCTCTTCCCTATCATGTTCATCAGTGAATTGCATTTGCAGGACAATTGCTTCAGATGCAATTAAGAACAATTAAGCAAATGCAGCAGGTGCCATGAACAGCAAAAGATACCCAAATGACCAGATAATGCAGGCTTGTTGTGCAGTCGGGATGATGTAATAAAGACTATTGTCTGCAACATTGGTAAAAGTCCTGCTGTGTTTCAAACGGTGCCAAGTAATCTTCAATAGCTGTGCGTGGTCATGGTGATGGTTTAGTGGATGCGAGCAGCTCCTTGGTAGTTCAGGCAACTGGTCATCGGGGTCAATTTGGTGAAACCACTCCATATACAAATGACCTCGATGTAAATGAGGTTTACCAGAATCCTGTCTGGATTAGAGGGTTTCAGCCACAGGTAGACGTTGGATAGACTATTTTTTTTTTCTCTCTAGAAAGTTTGAGGTTGATGGTAGACTTGGTAGAAATATATAAACTTATGAGAGGCATAGATAGGGCAGACATTCAGAACCTTTTTCCTCCAGGGTAAAAATCTCCAACATTATGGAGATGTGCGGGGCAAGTTATTTTACACAAAAGAGGAGTGGGGTCTGTTACTTATCCCACAGGTAATGGACACAGTTACAAATGGATGCCAAACAATACAAGAAATTCCCAAGTTAGGACAGAATATAGTATGTGAGAAATCTGAACTGTTGGAAATGTACAAAGACAGCGCATGGAGAGGACCCCAGAAGCAGCAGTGGTTCGAACAGGAGTGGGAAGAGCAGCTGCCAGCCGGCCACACGGGCTCTGTCTGCTCTGTCGCTCCCAACCCTGCTCGGCTCCACACAGCCCTGGATGTTGCAGCTCGGGGAGGTGGGTGGGGAAAGATGGCACATAGGCATGCTTGTCCCTTTCCCACCCAGGAGAATATGCCTGCCGCCCCAGAACTGCTGGCAAATCCCTCCCCATCCATCCCACCGGTCTCTCATACGTTGTCCATAAGTCAGGCATCCTTAACCCAGAGAGGACCTGTGCCGGTAACTAGGAGCATTGGAAAGGTCACATAGAAGATAATACTGGAATAATTAATTGTTTCAAACAATACCTGCAGAGGCAAAAAGATGTATGTCAATGTTTCAGGTGTAGAATCACTCCCTTTGCATCCTCATATGTTGCTTGACCTGCTAAGTTTTCCCAGTGATCTGTTTTATGTTTCAGATACCTGCATCTGCAGTCACTTTTGTCTTCATTAAACCATAGGGGTTTTCCCCCGCTTTCCCACAAAGCATACTGCTATTTTGCAGAGCAGCTTGCATTGTTGAAGTCACACACTAACTGATGGATGAGCTTGGACTGGGAGTGCCAGGGGCTGGAGCTTTGTGCCTGAACTTTACCCATTATTGGCCACAAAGGGAGATCGTGGCTGATTTAATTTTCATGACCATGCCAAGGATACAGATTAATTACAGTGTAGTTATTGTTAGTCAAGGCAAAATTAGTCAGGAGAACCCCAAGATCATCATAGCCAATGAAATATTTGGTGTACAGCACCAGTGTTGGATAAGACAACACTTTTGTGGTGTTAATCCTGGCTAGATTGGAGAGGCTAGGACTTTAAAATGGGGTAAAAGCTTCAAGGCTGCTGGGAGATTTGGTCAATTTGGAATTGCTCTCTGCAAAGCTGGGACAAGCTGCGCAGCGGTGTGCCAGTGTGTCTAGAGCCTAGATACAATTTGCAAGAAAAGAAGAAAATCTGCAGACCCTGTCAATTAGGTGCAAAATGCATAGAATGGATTGGATGACTGCATACCAGACATACACCATGTAAATAATTGTAAATAATGTTGCAGAGTTCGTCTTTGCAGCCGAGTGTTGATTGGATGAGGTATTGAGCCTTGTCTGAGTTTCTTGCAGATCAGGGTAAATGTTACTAAATTGGCTTCCTTGCGAAGCCTGGTTTTAATACAATGAAGCTGCTGTATTATTGGGTTAGGGAAATGTCTGTTATGTATGGGGTTAATTATATTTGCAATTGGATTATTATGAGACCACCCCCATGTGGTTCGGCCCCTTGAGGTCCCGGCCCCTTGAGGTCCCGGGACATATCCCGGGAGGTCCTAGGTCTACTACCACGAGGTCCAGGGTCGATCTTCTGGGAGAGCCTTTGGGACTGCGTGACTTTCTGGAGTGTCTCGGTTTGAGCGAGGCCCAGAGGGCTTGATCAGGCCGATACGAGGTTCGAACCCGTGGCTGGATAGGTATAGTAGTTGAACTGTAATGCGCTTTTGTTAAAATAAAGATTAGTTGTTTCAAGTGCTTGATTCAGTGTTTTTACTGAAACTAGACTGGGGGGAAGCTTAGAAACGAGCAATTTACAGTGCGTTAATTGAGGGGCAGGTGTTACTTAACATGTGAGGAGATGTCCACTGCTAGCATTGGAAATAGTGCAAGAGTGTCTTTAACCTGATGAAACAGACTTAGCTCAAGGTCGTATCTCCAGTAGTGAAACATTCCTGAGTGTCACACGGCAGACAAAATCTGACTTAAGTGCTCCAAACATTGAATGGGTCTTGAACTCATGACCTTCTGATTCAGAGACAAATAAGTCACAGCTGACATGATAATAACAGGAGAGGGTATGGAGATGTTTCGAGACTGAAAATCATAGCATCAAATTTGCTAGCACAGTTTATTCTGAGGTCATAGGTAAGATATTCTGCAATTGAAGTGAAAAAAAAATCCCACGAAACACTGGAATTGCATTTCAGCTTGTGCAATGATGTAGAACTGGAGTTGTGCCAACAGCTCTGAGATTCTATTCTGGAGAGTTTATACTCAAGGGAATGGTGAGCAATTAAATTAAAATTAGCGGGTTACTATAATGGAAAAGAAATCCACAATGCAGATACACATTGCTTTCCAGATTGAACATTTCATTAGAAAAAAACCAAGGTAATATCTTTACCAAGTGTATAACATTAGAACAAGAAAATTGAGGAAATGTTGCTGGCATATGCCCTGGCTTTCACATTATTTTATTCTTTCAATATAACCCCCCTTGTCTTAATGTGTTGTAATGCCACAAAAAAAAAGTGAAACAGCTTGCAAGCTGCGTTTCAACATTAGCTCTGGGACAATCTATTATTTCTAGTCCCTCCCACACCCTCCCTCCCCAAATCCTTCTTCCGATTCCGGAGCTACTAAAACGCTTGCTCATCGTGTAGTTTTCTTTTCTGCTGAAGATTTAACTAAAAAGGGTTTTTTTCCCTTCTGTCAATCTTATCCAACCTCCTGCATATTTCTCTTTTCTACTTGAGCACTAAATTCCCAATTGTCAAATAAGAATTATTGACAATTAGCTAACTGGTAATGAGGTGCAGCACAGAGGGACTGTATACCTGCAGGAGCTATCCCATTAAAAACACTGCAAAGTGACTGTGCAGACAATTATATTTCAGATAATCAAAACTGATGTTAACATGCAAAAAATGTATCAATATCTCTTGCCAGTTAAAACTAAACAATTCATTATAAGTCATTCCCTCCCTGGAGAAATGGATTGCTTCCACAATCATTAACTTAGCAACATATGTGCTAATGCATTATTAACTTTACAAATTGAAATGTATAGACATAAATATCACTGGCGATGATAGCACACTGGTATAAAGGATTTTGCCATTACGAAGTTATAAAAGCATAAGCTTTTCTGATTTATTGCATACAGAACTGCAAGTTCTTCATGGTTAAAGAAAACACTAATTTTCAGCTTCACTTTGTACTGAAGTGAGTACTCAGACATGGATTTGCTCACAGTTCCCTTGGGTGTTTACTCTGAAGAACAGAATATCAAAGAACTGTTGGCACTAGGCAACACTGATATGCTCTTTATAAATATTAACAAATGCAATTTGCAATGATAGCTTTTGCTTTTCCTATTTCACTCAAAACACAGATTAAACTGTGAGATAAATATTTATACTCAATATCCCTGTTCCATTGTTACCAGTAGCATCGTGCAAGAACAAAACTTCCAAGCAACTGCTTGTTATTCTCTGTGGTTATTCCGACTTACATGGCTCACAACCATAACACTTAGATGTTCGTGTCAACAACTCAATAATCACCAGTAATAATACTCTACGGTTGCAAATGCTACATTACCCTCTCGTTCTCTGATTTCAAGAAGAAAATTCACCTTCTAAATTCATGATAAAACAATGCAATGACAGGGGGAAGTAATATTCTGTGCTACATCATATATTCTGAGCTATCATCTGGTCCTTGACACACCCCTTGTAAATTATAACCTCTTGAAACGCTGTCACATCTTAGAATACAAAACTTGAACTTTAAAATAATAAGCCAGAAGCTTAAAAGGATGGAGGAATTCATTAAGTAAATGTTTCCCTCTATGAATTTGACAGAATGATTTTTTTTATAATAATTTTTTTTTAATTGAAATTACTAAATACAATTTCCAAAGACAATGTAATTTGCCTGGCAACAGAGCCACCAAGAAATGATCACAATGGGACTTGCATTGATTGAACTGATCACTTACAATAATTAACACATCTACAAATATTAAAATTTAATATGTGTTCCAGGATAATTTTATCTGCTGTGTAAACTATAACTTCTCCATCCTACTTTGCCTCCCTGACCTTTTGAGATCCCAACTTGTAGTGAGGTGCACAGCCCCATGCATCTTACACCCGCCACTGTTCTTAATCTTTGAGAAGGAGTAAATTCCCATAATGAATTTGATGCTGAAAGCCAAAGGTCTAAGCGCAGTAAGGCTCGACATTTTGTGCTTGTGCACTTTGCTGCTAGAAATCATAAATCAGCGAGGGTACCCAGGTTAACTGGGAAACCCAGGCAACTGTGGCAGTGTCGCTGCTCTCTCTCAGCTAAGGTCAGTTTGTTCAGTATGGATTGGCAGCGTCAACTTGATCAATGTGCTTCTCTTTAAAACACCCCACGGTTTTTCTACTTGCTGAGCGTTTGCATTTCATCTCAAGCACTTTATTAAATGCCACATATTTCGTACAATCTATTAAATGCCAGCCATTGTTCCCTGTAAATGAAAGTTACACATTTTGGTTCTACTTAATAAATGAGGAAAGCCTGAGCTTTTGCCATATGTTTCGTACCTGGAATGCAAGTGGTACTCCACTTCTAGTTGTATTGGCTATCAAAAAAAGATAGCAGATTTTCAACAGGAAAATCTCGAGTTCCTGTATCACTTTGACTTTACTGTTCGATCTGGAGATGGATTTGATCCAGGACTTGTCAGGGAGATCAGTTCTCTTCCTCATCAGTCACTTTGTCTGATCTAGACCGTACTTGGTTACTTTGAAAAATATATTCAAGTGCTATCAATAAAAGTTTTAATTAATTATGTAAATGGTTCCTGGCAATGGTTTTCATAGATAACATTGGGCCTAAATCAGTTATTTACACCAAAACACCAATGTTACCGAGTCATACCAGCACAGCAACAAACTCGTCATCCCATTCAGTCAACATTCAATGCACAGCATGATATTGGATTGTTTCTTCAGAAGTATTATTAGCATTTTTCTCTACATTACACCAGAAAAGTACACAATTACATTCTCTGATTTAGAGGTTCAACAGGGGAATCTGGGAACATCTTAGCCCAGACATGGTCTCAGAACCAAAAGTATCACTACAGGTCTGACTGAAGTTTGGCACAACTGTGGCACATATTCTACCCTAACCATCCTATATGCCTTGAGATGAATATTCTGAGAGGACAAAGGTGCAGAGAAAAAGGTGTGTTCCATTAAGGATTATCAAAGGACAAGTCGTGTTTTGACATGGAGATAAATATATATGCAAACTGCACAGATGCATTAAAGTGCACCTATTATTTTCCTGTCAAACTCCCACATTCCTTATTTTTTCCTTTGGGGTATTGAAACGTCATTGGTATTCACCATGAGTTATCAGAAATGCGCAAGGCTGACGCTTTTCTCTCCGCCCTGAGTTTACAGAGCGCTGACAGGTATGACATTTAAAATTATAGCAGAGGATAGGACAGTGAAGCAAATGGCTGCAGCTGCTTTCTTGGTCAAAAAAAAAGCAGCAAGATGAAGTATATAAGGAGAATAAATATTAGAATGGACTGATCTGGGGTTAATAAACTGTTTCTAAGCTCTACATTTGAAAGGTCTTGTTTTTGATGTTTTATTCTGACTTAGTACAATTTTGAAGTCTTGGTTTTGGGTCCGATGTATTTACATTGCACATACTTCACTCTATGCTGTCTTCAGATCAGTTGAGCCAGTCTGTCTATTGTTTGTGCAGAATGATGTGACTAACACGGATGAACAGACACTCAAATAGCTGTTACTTTCCAAACACTGCTTCCACTGAAAAGTTTTAAAAGAGTGAAAATCGCAGCAAATCAATCAGTGCCTGAGTAAGAAACACTCATTCGCGTTTTGGATTAAGCTCCTGATCAGCTTCATGGTGAATTTGTTAGGTTGCTGGTTGTGTTTTCCAGTTTTGTCAGATTTTATTTTCAAATGTAACTCGATGACAAATTGAAATAGAGCGCCAGAAACAATTGTGCCCTTCATTTTACAACTTATGGGCCATCACCCGAAACAAAAGTGCACATCTCAAATTTCAGACAACATCCTTGTACCTGGAATGATCCTCATTCTCCTTAGCCCACACACAAAACTGCAGCTGTGTACATTTTGTAAGCTGCATCGATGAAGCAGAGCAAAGACTCGCGCAATAGCAATTTGCCACTGCAGTTGCAAAATTTGTAGAGAAAGTCAAATTTGTTCTGCATTGACTATGTTTACATATTGTCCTGCACCAATACAGATTGACCCTGATTATTTACAGAGCTGATTACTGTAAACATTCTCTCAAGCTACAGGGCCAGGGAAAAATTAATTCAATTTTCACAATGTCTCAGTGGCATTTTGATATAACTTTGCCATTTAAATTGGTCTTATGCATTCAAGAAACTTGGACCATACCCTTGAAGTTCAGTAATTTTTGCCCAAAACCTAATATAAGTTTACAGGTATGTAAGCTGGTGACATGCTGCCTCCTTGAATCACTGCAGTTCTTGTGGTGAAGCTACTCGTACAGCTGTTAAGTAAGATACTGATGCTGATTTGCACCGGAGATAGACACAAAATGCTAGAGTGACACAGTATCTCGGATAGAAGGAATGGGAGACGTTTCGGGTTGAGACCCTTCTTCAGACTGAAGAAGATTCCTGTGGTATTATATCAAGACAAATGTTCACAGCTTCTATCCTGCACAGCTATGTCTGTGAACATTAAAAAACCTTGCAGATTCTGGAAAGCTAAAATAAGTCCAGAAAGTGCTGCATACATCCAGCAGGTCAGACCCCATCTGGAGGAAGGGAAACAGAGTTAATGTTTCAGGTTGAGGAGCTTTCATCAGAATAGAGGCATTCATGTGAGAACTCTCTCTGTCTGTAAAACATCTAAGTCACTTGCCTATTTTAAACTAGCTGAAGTGTCCCACTAGCCCTAAAACTTTTCAATGTGTAGACATCGTATTAATTAAACATTGTTTACATTTCAAGGGCTCTGTGAAGACCAATTACTCCACAAAAAAGTCAATGGTTCATAAACAATTAAGAGTTATTTACATGTTGGAAGAAATTGCCTGCACTGTTGCGTATAAATGATTAAAACAACATGGGCACAAGAAATAAATTAAGAGAATGCCATCTCAAGTACTGGGGCCAGAAGTGGGTAATGCTGAAGTTCACAATGTATTGTTCTGCATAGTTGATGGGAATTTGTATCATGAGTTCAGTTGTCAAATCTATCACTTGCAACTAGTTTTACTTCATTAAACAATTTGTCATTGTTTAATCAAGGGAACATTTAAACAGCAGCCTGGTACCTTCAGTTTGCTTTTTACCTTTCCAGATCTGTTCTCACATTAGTGTGGCTGGCAATGTAACTGCATTACACAGGAAACATAGAAAATAGGTGCAGCAGTAGGCCATTCGGCCCTTCGAGCCTGCACCGCCATTCAATATGATCATGGCTGATCATCCAACTCAGTATCCTGTACCTGCCTTCTCTCCATACCCCCTGATCTCTTTCCACAAGGGCCACATCTAACTCCCTCTTAAATATAGCCAATGAACTGGCCTCAACTACCTTCTGTGGCAGAGAATTCCACAGATAAATAGAAGAAATAGTACCTACTGGTTACAAAGGTCCACCTTGCCAATTAAACAGTTTAACAAAGAGCTGAGAGGAATGGGAAGATTAAACTTAGATTCAACTTCGAAAAACATACAGCGGGCAATGCCTGACTTGCTAAATGTCCGAGTATATTGAAAGCTTGAATTGATATAGCTTTGCTCCAAAGTTGCATATCACAATCTTATAATTCTATACACAGCAAAGCCCTGATAATCCCCTATCCAATTGTCCAGAAATCTATAGCAAAACATTAAGTGCTGGAGGAACTCAATAGGCCAGGAAGAATCTAGGGAAGTGCAGGACTGCACACAAAGTCCACCGGTGGGCCAACTGAGGAGTTTTGGCCCGGGCTCCGAGGGCCAATCGGCACCCCATCCAACTCATGAACCAATGATCGGCCATGAGAAGGAGGGGTGGTGGTGTTGGCGGTAAGCGAAGGTCCGAAGGTCGGACAGCTGGCCGGGCTGCCGACCGACGGGGCCAGGGGCGAGGTGCTGCTGCTGCACTCCATGAGCTGCACTACGTCAGGTGAGGCGGGGCCGGACATGGCGCTCTGACCCGACAGTCCCCTCGACCCGTGTAGTAGCAGTCAAATACGGGACAAGGACGGTCCCATATCGGACAAACCAATTTAGCCCAATATACGGGATGTCCCGGCTAATACGGGACAGTTGGCAATCCTACTCACAGGGGCGAGGTTTCTGCATCTTTTTTTAATTCACCAGGGCCCTGATTCACATGGTCTTTTCAACTCACTAGTGTCCCAAATCCCAGTGCTCCCTTTAAAGTGATTGGATATTCTACAACATGCTTTAAAAAGAGAATTAAAAAAACACTGTAAATATTAATTGGAATATCGTCCGATAGCTCAGAATAGCTGCTAGTCTTGCACAAACAAAGTCCGGAGTCCGCTGGATTCACATAATTTTACTGTGCTTGGAAACTCCTATATTTACCTGACCCTTGGGGTTATGTTCTCCAACCCCACAAATGCCAATCTCTGAATTCTATTGACACTGCACCTTAAACAATCTGAGCAAACGGGCAGAGTTCACAGCAATGTTTATTTGGAACAACAACTCACAGGACTCTCAAACATTGTGAAAAACTCTTGAGACTGCCTGGCTGAGGCACTTCTGACTGAAGTTACTGATCTCTGCAGTCACTCATGATAAACCCTGCTGTGCATTGGAAATTTTACAGTCAAGAGACAGCAGAGGAGTTCATCATTGATTATGAGCGAGAGAGAAAACAGGGAATTATAGACCAGTTAGCCTGACTTCGGTAGTGGGGAAGATGCTGGAGTTAATTATTAAAGAGGTAATAACGGCGTATTTGGATAGCAGTAAAAGGATTGGTCCAAGTCAGCATGGATTTATGAAGGGGAAATCCTGCTTGGCTAATCTTATGAAATTTGTTGAGGATGTGATAAGTAAAATGGATGAAGGAGAGCCAATGGATGTAGTTTATCTGGGCTTTTAGAAAGCCTTTGATAAGGTACCACACAGGAGATAAGTGGGCAAAATTAGAGCACATAGTATTGGGGGTAGGGTATTGACATGGATAGAGAATTGGTTGGCAGACAGAAAACAAATAGGAATAAACGGGTCTCTGTCAGAATGGCAGACAGTGGCGAGTGGAGCGCTGCAAAGCTCGGTGCTGGGGCCGCAAATATTTACAATATGTATTAATGGTTTAGATGATGGGATTAAAAGTAACACTTGCAAATTTGCAGATGGCACAAAGCTGGGAGGCAGTGTGAACTGTGAAGAAAATGCTAGGAAGATTTAGGGTGACTTGGGCAGGTTGAGCAAGTGGGCAGATGCATGGCAGATGCAGTATAATATAGATAAATGTGAGGTTATCCACTTTGGCAGCAGGACTAAGGAGGCAGATTATTATCTCAATGGTGTCAGATTAGGAAAAGGGAAGTGCAACGAGACCTTGTACACCAGTCACTGATATAAACATGCAGGTACAGCAGGGAATGAAGAAAGCAAAGAGTATGTTGCCCTTCATAGCAAGAGGAGTTGAGTATAGGAGTAAAGAGGTTCTTCTGCTGTTGTACAGGGCCCTGGTGAGACCACATCTGGATTGTTGTGTGTAGTTTTGGTCTCCTAATTTGAGGAAGGGCATCCTTGTTATGGAGGCAGTGCAGCGTAGGTTCACGAGGTTAAACCCCAGGATGGCGGGACTGTCATATGAGGAAAGATTGGAAAGACTGGGCTTGTATTCACTGGAATTTAGAAGGATGAGAGGGATCTTGTAGAAACATATAAAATTATAAAAGGACTGGACAAACTAAATGCAGGAAAAATGTTCCCAGTGTTGGGAGAGTCCAGAACCATGGCCACAGTCTAGGAATAAAGGGGAGGCCATTTAAAACAGATGAGAAAAACGTTTTCACCCACAGAGTTGTGAATTTGTGGAATTCTCTGCCACAGAAGGCAGTAGAGGCCAATTCACTGGACGAATTTAAAAGCGAGTTTGATAGAGCTCCAGGATCTAGCGGAATCAAGGGATATGGGGAAAAGGCAGGCACAGGTTACTGATTATGGATGATCAGCCATGATCACAATGAATGGCGATGTTGGCTCAAAGGGGCAAATGGCCTCTTCCTGCACCTATTTTCTATGTTTCTATTATTGGCACTAAATGTAGAAAGAGTAGTATTCAGTTCAAAATTTTTGCATTCATTTATGCCAATGTATTTCCCATTTTAGGTATTTTTTCAATATGCCAATGTACTTTCTATTTTAAGCATGCTTAAAAATGTCAAGCCTTTTATTCTCAGACAATATAATTATTATATTTTAAGTATAATTATGGCTTTAACAGTACAGCCTAAGTATAAGTGAGGCTCAAGGGAAATCCATGAACTATTAAACAAAAACATTTAAACACGATGCAATCTGTACTTCCAAGTTTTGCAGGAGGGCAATCTCCTCCCTTCCTCTTTCCCACACATTTGGGGTCTCACTGAGAGCTGGAATGTGCCATCTGTACAACAACAGATACCATTACGTTCTTCTAACTACGATTTAAAAAGATGTAGGAAAAGGAAAGACATGCCCTGGCCTGAACTCAAAATTTATTCTCAAGTTATGGAGTCATATAAATTGTTGGAATTGTTAGAGATCTGAGTGAAATGCCGTTCAGTAATGATCCAGTTAAGTGTCTCAGAACGTTTTACGACCTGTTATTTGGATTCTTTTGAATTTGCTATCGTTGAGTGCAAACTAAAAGAGTATACTGACAGAGATATAGTGTTCCTATCCATATTTTCATGTGTTTGGGCAGGAGAGGCATGTTTTGTGCCTGCTTGGTAACACTGTCATGAAGTCTGTAGCAGGAGCTTGAAGACTTAACATGTGAGTGACCCAACGTTGGGGACAGAGTGGTGAACCTAGTAGAGTTGCTGCCTCAAAGTGGCAGATACCCAGGTTCAGTCCTGACCTCAGCTGTTGTACGTGTGAAATGGAATGTCCTTTGTATGACCGCGCGGATTTCCTCTGTGCTCCAGTTTGCTCCCACAACCCAAAGACTTGCGGGTTGGTTTGTTAACTGCGATTTGCTGTAAATGTGAAGGTGAGTTGTAGAATCTGGGGGATGTTATGAGATGGTGTGGCAAATTTAAATAATGGGATTAGTATAGGATGAGTGTGGTTGATAGTTGCCCTGGACTGGAAGACAATAGGCAATAGACAATAGGTGCAGGAGTTGGCCATTCGGCCCTTCGAGCCAGCACCGCCATTCGCTGTGATCATGGCTGATCATCCACAATCAGTACCCCGTACCTGCCTTCTCCCCATATCCCTTGACTCCGCTATCTTTAAGAGCTCTATTTAACTCTCTCTTGAAAGGATCCAGATAATTGGCCTCCACTGCCTTCTGAGGCAGATAATTCCACAGATTCACAACTCTCTGGGTGAAAACGTTTTTATAAAGGATCTATATCATTCTATGGCTCAATTTCCATGTCTTAAGGATTCTGGCCTTGCAAATAAACTGCTATGTCATCGAGTGATACAGCATGGAAACAGGTCCTTCAGCCCAACCCGTTCATGCTGACCAAGTTTTACAGCTGAGCTCAGCACGTGTTTGGCCCATATCCCTCTGAAATGCTTTCCTATCCATATCCCTATCAAAATGCTTTTTAAAATGTTGTCATTGTACCTGCCACCACAACTCCCTCTGGCAACTGATTCTGAATAGGTCCAAGCCCCTGTATGAAGAAATTGCCTCTTAGGTCTCTTTTAAATCTTTCCCCTCTCACCTCCACCTACACCCTCTAGTTCTGGACCCCTCTATGCTGGGTAGAAGACTGAGAATTCATCTTATCTACACCTCTCATGATTTTGCATACCTCTGTAAATTAATCTCTCAATCCTCTGTGGACAACGGGAATGTACATGATGGTTGCCAAAGTTATAAGCCTCTCCTTATAACTCAAGCTCTCAACTACTGGTAACATGCCGGCGGATCTTTTCGACACCTTTTCGAGTTCAATGACATCCTTCCTATGCAAAACACAAACTGCTGGAGGAACTCAATGGGCCAGGCAGTATCTGTGGAGGGAATGGACAAGTGACATTTCAGGTTGTGACCTTACTTCAGACTCCAGGAAGGATGTCCTGCTTCATCCTTCCTACAGCAGGGTAACCGGACCTGCACACAAAACTCCAAATGCAGTCTCACCATTGTCTTGCACAGCTGTAGCTTGACCTCCTTCGATCTTAGTCAGAACCCTTACCAATGAAGGCAAACATACCAAATGTCTTCTTCACCGCCCGTGCTTTGATATGTAGATACACTCCTTTATGCAGTAGTGCAGGCATTTCAAGAATCTTGCTCTGCACTCTTCCAGCAGAAGAGGCCAGTGCTCGTTTTTGAATGCACTTATGACTTAGCATAAGAGGAAGAACTTGAAAATACATGTTCCATATTACCATTGTGATATATTGTTTGTTCAGCAGCAACTTTAGTTATCTGTCAGTGTATAAATATGTACACATGAGAGGCAGTGGGGTCAGCAAGGCTATTAAATTAACATCTATGATGAATTCTCACAGACACAAATAAAGTAATTGCATCAGTGCAATGCAGGAACCAGCAGCTGTAACATTAACTTTCATCACATTCCTGCACCAGTGGACTGAGACATCATCTGAGAACATTTTCACATTATTCATGTTCTAACTGAATTATTCTGTTGATCATCTGTTCCTAGATATATTGCGCGGAGAATAAATTGTGCGAATGGACAACAGGAATGTATAAGATGGTTGCCAGGGTGATACGAGGTAGTTCATGGATATCTCGGGGACAGAAGACACACTGGCACCAACCATTTGGTCAAGAGCAGTGACTGGCAATAAAATCCGCAGCCCTGCTCTTTTCCTGTTTGCGTTTCTCTGTCTAGACATGAACTCTCCACAACTCCCTCTCTTGATTAGCTGTCACAGCAACAAATAACATGGTGCCGAGCAAATTACTGGCTCTCCAACCCTCTGCAGGAGCGAAGGTCCCAAAAAATCTCACAGTCGAGAAGCAAAATGGATACTGGAAATGGGTGTGTTCCATGACATGCAGGGAACTGCACAGGTTGCCTGCTTATCTGACATAATATATCTTGCTAAAGCGACAACCCAACAAACGAATGAATGAATTTTCCATTCAACAGATGTTGCAAGGCAGAAATAATTATTTTGGGGTAAAATGGGTCGCTAAAAATCTTCCCCAACATTCTTGTTGTTTACATTGCTGAGATGAATGAAACTATATACTATTTGTAACTTTATCTTCATCTATTTTTTCATTAAAATATGTTAAAAAAAATTAAACGCAGCTCTACACGTTTTGGATGGTGGAAAATACAACTATGTCATGCTTAATAATAAAATGAAAGTCGTGTGAACTCTGGAATTAATTAAGGAAGAATGGAGAATCTAACACGGCATCTAACCAGGACCAGAATTTAATGCTGGAGAATCGAAGGGTCTCGACCCGAAACGTCGCCTATCTCCTTCGCTCCTTAGATGCTGCTGCACCCGCTGAGTTTCTCCAGCTTTTTGTGTAACCCAGAATTTAATGCCCCCAGTTTCAAGACACTCTTTCATAAAATCCTTTGATATTAAAAGGACAGGCCTCCATCAAGTTATCAATGACAACTCATGAATGTGAAGATGATACAAAAATGTGAGGGGTAAATGATTGTCCACATCAGTCAGAAATCAAACTCTGTTTTTATAAAAACAATTATTAAGTGATACATTTCTGAAAAGAGCTGGAAAGTGACTGCCTGCAGATCTGTAGATAACTTCAGTTGTGGTCAGTCGAGACAGTGGAGAGCGCACAGAAGTGTCAAGTCTGCGACTCTTAGCATGAATCAAAAATCCTGCTCTCACAAGATTTTAACACCAACTCCATTTTAAAGGTGAACCTGTTAAAAAAAACACACAAATTTGGAAACCACAGGAACGGGGAATGAAACATTGTTGACTGTCTTAGCTGGAAGAGTAAAATGGAATTTCCAATGGTTTCGTTTATACCATGCCACAATTTGTTATAAATATTTCATTCTGTACAAGGATCCCAGTTTGTCTCGGAGTTGCTGATACCAGCTACCATTACGGAAATCTAAAGTGCCACTGTGGTAGAAGTTCAATCATAATGGAGATCATAAGTTTGGAGGGATATGGATGACGCAGACAGGTGGGACTAATGTAGCTGGAACATGTTGGCCTGTGTGGACAAGTTGGGCTGAAGAGCATGTTTCCACACTGTTTCACTATGACTCTATAATCCATTAAATAGTGGTGCAGGCACAAGTGGCTTAATGACCGTATGTAACTGCCAGTGCTATTGGAATAAGGGCAGCCTCTGTGCCATGGTGTCTACCAGACTAAGAAATGATCCTGTTCATTTTCATTGCTGTGAATTTTAAGGTTAGAAATGGCTGATAAGCCGCCGAGGATTTGAAAGGATTTACAGCCCATACAGGCTATTTAGCACCACTACTATAAGTCAGCATTTACATTTCATTTAAGCCTTTACTCAACCAAATCAACCCTGCATTCCCTTCTCCCTCAGATACTAGTCTTGTCTCCCCTGTAATGCATCTCTACTATTAATTTTCAGCCATTTGTTTTTGTAGTAAGTTTCACATTCTTCATTTATTCTGTAAAGACATGTCCTCCAAATACCTTGTGTAGGAAGGAAGTGCAGATGCTGGTTTACACCACATATAGACGCAAAATACTGGGGGAAAAGAATGGGTGTCATTTCAGGCCAAGACCCTTCTTCAGACTCCATCAGAAATAGACACAGGTTAGCAGCATCTCTGAAGAGAAGAAATGGGCTCCTTCAGTTCAATCAGTTTGAAGAAGTCTCGACCTGAAACGTTATCCATTCTTTTTATCCAGAGATACTGCCTGCCCCGCTGAGTTACTCCAGCATTTTGTATCTATCTTCCTCCAAATGCCTTATTGGATTTCAATATTATTTCCCTTTCGTGAAAATATCTTAATATTTATCCTGTGAAACCTTGTTAAGACCTTATAAGTTTGAATAAAGGCACTCCTCATTCTTCTAAACTCCATAGAATACAGACACAACGTGCTAAAGGAACTCAATGAGTCAGGCAGCATCTCTGGAGAAAAAGATTGGATGACATTTCGGGTTGGTACCCTTCTTCAGACTGATCCACCCTTTTTCTCCAGAGATGTTCCCTGACCCTCCTGAGTTACTCCAGTACTTTGTGTAAATCTTCAATATAAACCAGGATCTGCAGTTCATTTCTACACATTCCATAGAATACAGACCCAACTTGTCTAGTCTCTTTTGATAGGGCACTTCTTTCCTTTGGACTTCCCTCAATGCTACTATATCCTTTCACAGGTAAAGGAACCACAATTGTGCATTCCAGATGCTTATTTGAGCCTTTACTCAACCAAATCAACACGGATAACCTGTATTTCCTTCTTATGCTTGTCGTGTCTCCCCTCAAATGCATCTATACAATTCAATTCACCAATTTGCTGTATAATTGCAACAAAACCTCTCTATTTTTAAAACAGAAATCTCCTCCAGTATTATCTGACTATCCCTTAGTAACTCTATGCACATGACCAACTTCCATATTTTAGGCTTATATCCCTCTGCTTCTTCATTCAGAATAGGCTAGGTCATTTGGATAGAAAATCCTTGTAGTTGAGAATAATGAGTGGTGACCTTACTCACAGACATAAGGACCAAATGGGACTTGACAGGGTTGATGTTAAGATGTTTTAGCAAGTAGGAGAGTCACCAAAAAGGAGACAAAGCTACACAATAAGGAGCCATTGTTTATAACTGTGATGTGTAGAAATGTCTTCTCCAGGTGGGTCATAAGAGTTGGAAAGACAAACAGCCTGGAAACAGGCCCTTCAGCCCAACGTCCCCATGTCAACCAAGATGCCCCATCTACACTAGCCCCAGCTGCCCACATTGGCCCCACATGCCTATAAATCGAGGGTAGTGAATTTCTGGGATTCTTTAGGCCTGAGGATGGTGGAAGCCGAATTGTTAGATATACTTAATATGGAGATGGATAACTATTTAAAAGATTGAAGAACTAAACTCTCTGGGGAACTGGCACAGAAGAGGAGTTGAGGCGAGCATAGATCAGCCACGATCATACTGAATGGTGGGACAGCCTTGAAGGGGCCTGGTAGCTTACTCCTGGTCATATTTTGGTATGCTCTTGCTCTTGAATACGGCCACTATGTTAGCCATTTACCATTCCTTTGGCACTATCCATTGTGTATTAACAAAGTTCTCAGTCATTTCCACCTAAGAAAGGAGGTGGATTAATTTTAAACTGGATTCTAAGTTGGACCCAAGGTCCTTTTTTAATCTATTGGACCACTTTTCCAATCCACTGGTCTCCACCACAAATACCTCTGCAATGATATGATGAAATTAACAAATGCAAACCCTCAGTTCAAGTTAAAATAAAATAGAGGCGAATAAATGAAGGATAAAAAGATAGCTCCTTCAATGACAATAAAATGCGAAGCAAATAACTAAACAAAATAATACTGGAGACCTTTTAGGGCAAACTAAATATAAGTAATTCAGTGATTTGAATTAACTCGGTATGACGTGGTTTAATAACTTTCTGCCTCTTGCAGGCTAAAAATACAAGAAGCAATTTGAGTCTCAAGCTGCAGATAATGAAGATTCTGCCACTAAAGAACTGAACCGAAAGGATCCTACAACAATTTTATTTTGTTATTGTCACATTCATTAAATTGGCCTTCGTGAAAAATGATGTTTCAATATGATCTCTTGTCAGTTAAAGTTGGAAATTATAAATAACAAATTTGTAATCATCTTACAAATTTCTAATTGCAATAATGAAATTCAAATGAATTCAGAGCAGTTCAATACATTACGTTATGGAAAATAACTGCAATCTTCTGCCCCCCAGGCCTGATCTTAAATAATTACAAATTACATCAGCAAGTTATTAAAACGAAAGAAGTACAAATTATTTTGATGTTAAATACATAACTTTTGTTCTCTTGAATAGAGGACTGCCTTCTTCCATTGACACATTTTATTTTAACAGGAGGGTTGATTCTACTTATGTCAGACAGAGGAATCCCTATGGAACTCTTAGATAAGCTGCCATTTATTTCCACAGTCTGTACAAACCCTGTGGAGTTATTTTAAAAGCAACAAGGGACCCAATTAATCTGCAATTGTATGCATTTAGTCGAGCTGCACATAACTACGCAAGTTTACTTTGTGGGGCTCTCCCAGCAGACATCAATAAAACGTGCCTCAAAGTTGGTCGTATTACCCAATTGAGGCACTGTTGCCATACAAATTGTCACTGGTACCTAAGGATCATGCTATGGCAGTGAACACCGTACATGGTACTTGTCCTGTTTCCAGCAACATCACCAAATGCACGTGCTGGAGAAGTCTGAAGAAGGGCCTCGACCCAAAACGTCACCAATTCTTTCTCTCCAGAGATGCTGCCTGTCCCGCTGAGTTACTCCAGCATTTTGCGCCTATCTTCGGCAATTCCTTCATACACAAATGCAAGTTACACGTCTATTATGAGGTGTACAGCTACAGAATGATCGACAATGGCGTTATTTTGTTTGTTATCCCCAGTGAAATGATGAATTAAAAAATGAACAATATGCAGATTCAATGAAAAGCAACATACATGCCCGGCATTCACAGAGCACGGTTGTTGAGTGTATCCCGATTACCTCCCCAGCTGTATGTGAGAGTTCTGTTTAAGCTTGCAAGCAGAAATTTCATAGCCACTTTTCATTTTAGACTGAAGCAGCCCATTGTGTCCAGTAATAAATGTGTCAAATTCTAGAGGACAAAGCTTTGAGATGAAAGTGGCAAAGTTTAAAGGTGCACGTTTTTTTTTTACACAGAGGGTGGTGAGTGCCTAGAATGTGTTGCCAGGGGTGGTGGCAAATACAGATGCGTTAGTAGCATTTAAGAGACTTTAGAACAGACATATGAATATGTAGGGATTGGTGGAATATGAGCTACGTGAAGGTAGATTGATGATGGACTTGACATCATATTCAGCATAGACAATGCGGGCCGAAGGGCGTGAACGTGTTGTATGTTCTATGTTCAAATCTGTGATTATGGAACAAAACATCTGTCTGATATTCTTTGGGTTCTCAATCCATTGTATAATTACCGTTTTTTGGACTAAATAAGCGGGTTCGGTATTCCCGAAAAACGCAAGGAATCATGGGATTTGTCAAAGGTCTTTCGTGATAAAGAAAAAGCGAACGAAGCGCTGGCTGTATAAACTGTGTATAAATTGTTAAGTATTCTACCAATGAATTAATCTAGAATTCTGTCAACTCAATATCGGACAGGCGTCGCTCTTTCATGGACATTAATTCGATCTTATTTCTATCTCACTTCACAAACCCACCCTCTGGAATTCCGCAGAACCTTTCCCGGCAGAATTGGAGGACATTCTCTCCCTGCTCTCTCCGAGGGGTTGTAACAACAGCCATTGGATAAGGCGAGAGGTGCAGCTGACAGCACCCGGCCCGTCGGGGAATGGGTTCCTCGGGAGTTGGAACAGAGTTGGGCTGAAGATAGCGCTTCTTCTCTGCACTGGCTGTAAGTCTGGGGCCGCCACTGCTCTGGGCTGGCAGTTGAAATACCGAACTCGCTTACTCAACTTCCAAGTTTTACGTTAGGTCCAGGAAACAGTGAGTCTTGTTTTTAGTTAAGTTTTTAAGGAATTGTGTCAAAAGATAAAAATTAAAACAGATTTGGGACAATGAATTTCAATCCATAAGTAACCATATAACTGTTTATATGGAATAGCCAGTCAATGGAGTGAGACTCACGTTCCTCGCTATGAACTCAAGGCAATTATCCAGCCTTACATCCACAGCAGACAGAATCAATTTTCAAAACCGCTTATGTATAATTCAGCAAAAACTGTTGTGTAACTGGAAATAAGTAACTGTCTTCACAACTGCCTGCAAGTTTGTATGACAAAAATTCCCCGTCATAGGTCGAAGAAGCCTTAACAAAGCTAAGTACAATTCTGAGATGAGCAGATAATGTAAGTAATAATCTATATGTAATTAGAAGCAAAGGGAATGTGAAGCAGTTATCGTCAGACAGTGAGAATTGGCAACATTTCCCAGAAAGGGTGTATGCAACAATGGCTAGGTCCAAAAACAATCAATAGCAATATTGCTCTCATTCAAAAATAGCAACACAATAATTCCATAATCAAATGTTTGATTAATTGTAATGATTCTTTTTTTCATTAAACTACCCCATTGTCAGCAGTGTAATTTTTGCATGTAAATGTCACTCTGTTTCCACAAGTGATGTGATTGAACTTCAGCACGACAATCAGAACAAGTAATAAAAAGCAACAGCAGATGCTGGTTTAAACCAAAGATAGATACAAAAATCTGGAGTAATTCAGTGGGCCAGGCAGCTTCTCTGGAGAAGGTTTTGCGGCAGGACCCTTCATACTGATTGCAACAGGGAGAGTGGGGAAATCTATCCCTTCTGCATATTTCGAAATTGAAGATGAAAGTAGCCTGTTAATGGAAACACAAGAAGGGCCTCGACCCAAAACGTCACCCATTCCAGCGATGCTGCCTTTTCCGCTGAGTTACTCCAATCTTTTGTGTCTATCTTTGGTTTAAACCAGAATCTGCAGTTCCTTCCTATACAATTTAATAAATTGTTTTAAGTTTCATCTTGCTAGTGGCTAACAGAGTAGAATGAAACTCAAAGACTTTGTTGCAACCCTTTGAAAGCAATTTTTTTTTCATTTTTCCCACTCTCTCTTCTACAATCAGTCTGAAGACGGGTCCTGACACAAAGCGTCACCTGTTTATTTTCTCCAGAGATGCTGCCTGATCCCCTGATTTACTCCAGCATTTTGTGTCTACAATCAAAACATGACTTATTAGAGGATGACAGAGCACATTTTCCTACTCACTCATGAGCAGGTTGATTTGTCTATAAACATTCCTGGATACCGCAGTAATTATTTCTGAAGATCATTAGAAAATGATTTGATTTTAATAACTCTGACTGAATTAATATGGAACAGAACACTTGGTTTCAAAGGACTGCAGCAGTCCAAGAGTTCCATTCTAATCTGAAACTTATAAAGAATTTAATAAAATCTCTTTGTCTTGTGTTTCCATTAACAGACTACTTTCATCTTAAATTTGGAATTATGTAAAGAAGGAGTTGATAGTGGTAGACAGAACGGAATTTTACTTCGGAGTCACGTGAGTGATTCTGTGAAGAAGCCCGCCAGCCCGCATGCGCATCAATTACATCTAACGCATTACGCAACAACTGGCTGGCAGGCGCGTCGCTCCTCCAGCGGTAGGTTTTAAAAATCCTCAGGTAAGTTTTTGAAACTGATTCTGAGGTAGTTTCTTTTGGTTCGATAATTATTGGTTACAGAACAAGTATGAGCTGCTATGGAGAAAATGTCCAAGGTGAAGTCCAGACGGGCCGCGGGGAAAGCAGCTACGGAAGACCGCAGGAGTGCGGGTAGCCGTCTATTTTGCCTTCCGAGTCACTGGCGGTGCGGTCAGCGGCTTCAGACTTGGTGCCGGTCGAGAACACCTTGGCAACTCCGCTGGGACGGAAAGCCACAAAAATGCATGTGAGGCCCGTTGACTCGAACAAGACGGGCCAGGAGGGTTCCCCTCCTACAATGGATAGCGTCTTCGGACGTTTATCCTGGATGGAGCTCATGAAGGAGAGGGTGCTCCATCATGATATGCTCCAACAAATGGAGTCATATCAGCGAGGGTCTCCTTGGGGGCCCGCGGCAGCGGCACCTGTCTCAGGGCTGCACAATGTCTCTCTCTCTGAGGAGGGGAGCATTCGGGGTCAGTTTTGGTCTGACTCGGAGCTCGGAACTATAGCCGGGGAGCATACCACGAGGCACGAAGTGCATGAAGCAGATGTGCCTGCTATGGCATCAAAATTTGCAATTCCATCACAAACAGGTGAACCGCTGGATGATGACTTGGCAAGGAGCATCAATTACCTGGCCTCACACCAGCTCCAAGAACAAGCAATGGAAGAAAATTCACAAAGTATCACACACCCGCTAACTGTGTTTCATTAAACGTGCCGGCTGTTAACCACTCCATCTGGGATTATATTGGAGGGAGCATCAGAGCCCAGGAGGTGAAGCTCCAGAAAATACTAAAGTTGCTCACCTCAGGCATCACGGCTTTTGCCAGGTCGGTGGACGGGGGGGTCCCCTGTCTGATGTGCAGCAGGATGCCCTGGCATTAATGTGCAACGCACATTTTGAAATAAACTGCTTATGCAAAAATGCCATCCATCCTACCCTGAACCCCAAATTTGCGGCACTGTGCAAGGCCAGCAACGTAAAACCACCGAATTTCTTGTTCGGTGAAGATCTGTCGAAGCAGGTCAGGGAGCTGGGCGACGAAGCAAAAATGGTCGAGCTAATGAAAGTCCCGTCAACTAGCAAAACTTCATTACTCCGGTGGCAGCACCTCTATGCTCCCTTCAACAACAAATGGTTCGCTGAAACTGGTGGGAAGGCTGAACACTCTGGGCAGAGGTCTTTTTTAGGTCAAGGCCCAAGCCGTCCCACGTCAAAAATACGCAGTTGGTGCACTCCATCAGTCCTACCCCCCAAACCTCGTGGGCAGAAATAAACACCATTCATCCACCGGCAACCATGGAGGTAGGTGGGTCTGGTTCTTTCCGGAACATATTGTGTATGGTTCAGTTACAAGTTGGTGGGAGATTGCACTTGTTTTTGAATGAATGCTGTTGGATAACATCAGATCCGTTTATACTGCACAGTATACAAGGGTTCCAAATTGAATTCCTTCTCAATTCATTTCCAGCCACACAGCATACACCAAACCGGACATTTATTCTTTCACAACCGGAATGTTTGGATGTACTAGCTGAAAGTGAAGTATTATACAAAAAGGGGTGTCATGAACCTCACCAATTTGTGTCTAATATATTTACAAGGCAAAAGAACGATGGAGGATGCCGACTCATCCTTGATTTGACTCGGCTTAACTCCTTTGTGCAGTATAAACATTTCACAGAAACATAGAAAATAGGTGCAGGAGGAGGCCATTCGGCCCTTTGAGCCAGCACCGCCATTCATTGTGATCATGGCTGATCGTCCGCTATCAATAACCCGTGCCTGCCTTCTCCCCATATCCCTTGACTCCACTAGCCCCTAGAGCTCTATCCAACTCTCTCTCAAATCCATCCAGTGATTTGGCCTCCACTGCCCTCTGTGGCAGGGAATTCCATAAATTCACAACTCTCTGGGTAAAAAAGCTTTTTCTCAGCTCAGTCTTAAATGACCTCCCCTTTTTTCTAAGACTGTGGCCCCTGGTTCTGGACTCACCCAACACTGGGAACATTTTTCCTGCATCTAGCTTGTCCAGTCCTTTTAAAATTTTATATGTTTCTATAAGATCCCCTCATCCTTCTAAACTCCAGTGAATACAAGCCTAGTCTTTTCAATCTTTCCTCATATGACAGTCCCGCCATCCCTGGGATCAATCTCGTGAACCTACGCTGCACTACCTCAATCACAAGGATGTCCTTCCTCAAATTAGGAGACCAAAACTGTACACAATACTCCAGATGTGGTCTCACCAGAGCCCTATACAACTGCAGAAGAGCCTCTTTACTCCTGTACTGAAATGGAAAACTTTGTTACTGCCAAACAACTGGTTTCCAAAGGATGTTATATGGCATGCATCGATCTTAAAATGCATACTATTCAGTACCCATTCATTGGGATCACCGTACATATTTGAAGTTTAGCTGGATGGGGCAACTGTGGCAGATTAAAGCATTGCCTAATGGGTTAACTTCAGCCCCCAGATTATTTACAAAATTATTAAAACCGGTGCTGGGGCTACTCCGGTCTCAGAATCATATTGTAATGGCATACTTGGATGATATCCTAATCATAGGGGAAACTCTGAAATTAGCTGAATTATCTGTTTCAGCTACTAAACTAAAGTTTGAGAGATTGGGGTTTCTCATCCATCCAAGTTGATACCATCTAGAGTTATTGATTATTTGGGATTTACCATTAACTCAATTCACATGTCTGTGACTCTGCTAGCCGCCACCTCAGCGCCTTCGGCCGGCACACCTGCCAGCCAGCCAAGGTGTCCTTCAGCACAGGTGCAACCGGTGGAGGTGGTGGTTGAAGGGTAGCTACTGGGCGGAAGGCTGGCCGCTCCATCCCGGGTTCTCTCTTGCTCTCTCTTTCTATCTTTCTCTACTAGTCCCGTGGCAGGTGACCTGGGAACTGAAGCCAGTCCCGGGGACGTAAGGGATCTGGGAACTGCAGCCAGTCCCGGGGCACGTAGGCGATGCTGCCAACCCCTGCGCTAAACAAAACGCTTGATCCTGTCCTGCCATCCTTTTTTCAAAATTTAGCAACTTAAATTGGTGGTGCGTCTTTGACCCAGGTGCCTCTCATTGCCGGGAAATACGGTAATAATAAAATGAGTCCTTTTCTGATCATCAGGAATCATTTGGTCCTTCATTCAGTTTCTAGAGAATATATGAATCATTATGACAACTTGTTCCTTAGTTTATAGACAAAAATAATTTTCCACCTGATTGTAGACCTTGACTCTGCAAAAATATCAAGAGGTTTCAGAAAACTCGAACTGAAAATGTTATCATATTGTATCTATATTTGTCGTTGAATCACAACAACTGGATTTCTTCAGTAATAGGTTGCACATAAACATTGGCAAATCATTTTTATTATCCATACATTGTTATCTTCAATTCATTTGAACCGTGTGAAATTTCTCCATATTCTTGATCCTGATGGAACTATCATGAGAAAATATGGCCACAAGGACTGCATTTTCTACAATGAGGTGATTCTGATCTGGACAACTCTGTCACATGTGTCACAAGTGCACTTTAAATATCCCCAAATTCAATGAGGAAGGTTCCAACAGACGGGGCCAAAAGCTGCACAACTTAAGTTTGGGATGGAGAGGATGGCGAGGGAGAAGTTTCCTTATTAAAAGGTGATTAAGTTTTGCTGATTCTCTTTATTAACCTATCAATGATATTTTTGAAAGGCAGATCAGAAAAGTTATTTTTTCCTCCAGCTGAATTGGCTGATCTCAGTGGTGGTGACAATTAGAATGATCCAACTCATTTGTGGGAGACAGGGGAGAAAAATAAAATATCAACATCTAGTACAGTAAGCTACAAGGCTATGTCAATGAAACCAAGAGTATATAACTGCAGAAAATGTTGTTAAAACACAGATGGAAAGAGAGGCAATTAACGTTTAGGGTGCAACAAGATTCAGACGAAGGGTCTCAGACTTCGATAAGCTGACCGTTTATTTTTTGACAGAAGCTGCATGACATTTTCCAGCAATTTTTTATATTTCAGATTTCATTTTTGTGATTTTGAAAAAAAACAGTCTACCAGAGTCAATAAAGGATATAGTGATAGACTGACTGCTAATGTTCCTCTTTCCTGATCTCGCTGATTTATCTGCTGCTTTCCTGTAAAATGTACAAGTCCCTGAAAAATGTAAAATGTACAAGTCCCTGATATACACATTAAACTTCAGGCGTGGCAAATAGTTCTTACAATAGGTTCTCCAAAAATATGCAAGAGCTTTGTAAATAAAAGACCTCTTACAAAGCGGAGGAAGGAACTGCAGATGCTGATTTATATCGAAGATGGACACAAAATGCTGGAGTAACTCAGCGGATCAGGCAGCACCTCTGGAGAAAAGCAATAGGTGGCATTTCAGGTCAGAACCCTTCTGACTCCTTTGCAGTCTGAAGAAGGGTTCCGACCCAAAACGCCACCTATTCCTTTTCTCCAGAGATTATGCCTTGACCTGTTGTGTTGCTCCAGCATTTTGTGTCTATGTTTCTTACAATACGTTACAATCCAAATTCATGGTACATTTTACTTCCAGTATTTTAAATTGATCTTTAGCTTTTATGCACAAAGCAGCATGCTTTATTTGCCTTTTTAAAATAAGCATGAGATAAACCCTTTCCTACTGCAGGAGATAATGCAGAGAGATCCATCTGTTTCCCCATAGTACTTTCCTGCATGTGTTACACACCTTATCCATTAACATTTTGTTGATTCTTCCTGTATTGATGGCTCACATTTCCGCTTCTGTGGTACTTATAAACCTATCAGTTCCTTTACTGACCTGCTCGAGCAATATCAATCTCTAAGTCAGGTGACATCCACTACAGCTGGGTCAGTTTCAGCAACCAACCTGAAAAGTAAACCTCCGAAAACGGAGCAAATAATTTTATTTGTGCATGCATTCATAAAACGTACTTATAATGTTATGCTGCTGGATAGATTTTAGGATTGCATAAAATTCTTTTTTTTTTGTGTTAGTTCATTAGAAACTTTTGCCTTCTTTCTATTGACATCTTGAGTACAATTAATCTTTCTTTGTGTTTAAGTTTTCTTTATTATTTATCCAGCAGTGAGAAAGCTGACTGAAATAAAAATTAATCAAAGCAGAGCCTTCAATTCATTTCTTTCCTTAAGCCAACACATAAAACTGGGAATTCTTTGCAATTTTGTCTTTCAATATATTTGTTTCCAAATGCTTACAATTATGATTAAATTGGACTTTTATTAGTTCAAGATGGGACATACTTACTGAAATGTTGGACTCAAGAACAAGGGCCATTTGGTGGTATGTGCAGAGTTATTTTTGTTTACATTAAAGAAGTGACTTTATTGACATGTTAAGTGATCCTCCATTGGAGAGCTGTATACTCTTGCAAGCTAATGCCACTCATGGTGCTTTTAAAATCCAACCTCTTCTGTTGGGAAAAAATAACCTCATCTCCTCCGGTCCAAGTGGGGTTTCACTCCACATCAATCACACTGATCATTTCAGTCCTACAAAATTTGTTGAGGTCAACAATTCAGATCAAAAACCTTTTTTTTAAAATCTACTTCAGTGTGGGAGACGTGTTGTGATCATGGTACTTGTGTTCTGAGTTAATTAAAAGCTGTCAACAAATGTGCCATGTCCTTGGGTGGATGGATTCTAACAAGTCCTTCCTCAATTTTATTTTCTCACAGAGTTGTCAGATCAACTTAATGGATTTTAAATGCCTCAGACATCAAAGGCATTGAAAAAACTTGGAGTAAACAATCATACAACATTTTTACACCCATTGAAGTATTTTCAAAAGCAAAAGATCAAGATGACTGATCAATTAAAAACATTATACTAATGTGAGGGTGGCACAGTGGTGCAGTGGTAGAGATGCTGCCATAAGGGGCTGTCCCACTTGGGCAACCTAACCTGCGAGTTTAGAAGAGTGTCTTCGACCTTCAAACTCGCAGCATGGTCGACACGTGGACCTAGGAGGTCCTATGAGGTCACTGGAACTCTTCTTCATGCTCGAGGGAAGTTCCCGAATACTCATGACATCAGCTGGGTGGCGGAAAATTTTCCGCATGTTGAAATATGCGGAAATATCCCCGCCTCCTTTTAAGGATAAGGGGGAAGTCTTTTAGGACCGAGATGAGAAGATCTTTTTTCACACAGAGAGTGGTGAGTCTGTGGAATTCTCTGCCACAGAAGGTAGTTGAGGTCAGATCATTGGCTATATTTAAGAGGGAGTTAGATGTGGCCCTTGTGGCTAAAGGGATCAGGGGATATGGAGAGAAGGCAGGTACAGGATACAGAGTTGGATGATCAGCCATGATCATATTGAATGGCGGTGCAGGCTCGAAGGGCCGAATGGCCTACTCCTGCACTATTTTCTATGTTTCTATGATTCTATCCCTCCGCACTCTCTAAAGGACTTACTGTTACTGTGCAGCCATTTACCTTCTTCTTCATCGTGGGTGTGAATTTCAGACAGCGCTCCCCCGCTTTCCCTGGCCCCCACCTTCGCGATGTGTTTGTGTGTGTGTGTGTGTGCATGTGCGGTCGATCCAGCTCGCGGTTTCATCACTAACGGACGATCCAGCTCGAGGCTTTCCAGGCGAGTGCCCTCGAGCTTGAAGGTTGAAGACACTCTTCAGGACTCGCCCAAGTGGGACAGCCGTATTTGATCCTGACTCCAGGTGCTGTCTGAACGGAGTTTGTATGTTCTCCCTGTGGCCATATGGGATTTATCCAGGTACTCCAGTTTTCTCCCACTCTCCAAAGATGTACAGGTTTGCAGGTGAATTGGCTTCAGTAAGTTATAAAATTGTCCCCAGAATGTAGGCTGGTGAAAGTGAATGAGGTGACCGCTGGTCGGCGCGGACTCAGTGAGCTGAAGGGCCTGTTTATGTGCTGTATCTCTAACGTCCAAAGAGTAAAAAAAAATGGAAAAAATATTTTTGTTTGCTTTCTGGTCATAGCCCTACAATTTTCATTGCAATCAACATGTTCTTGGAACCTATGATGGGACTAATCTGGTGCAAAATACTGGACTGTTCTGCTTTCCCATAGCCACAGAGCAAATGATTAATCCTGCATGGAGACACTTTATCCATTTAACCATTGGCAGTCACCAGCACGGTCTGGGCCGATAAAATGTTTACTCCATTCAGTCAGTATTTCTCCAAATTAGGTAAAACAAAGTGGGGTTTGGCACTTTGTAACAGAGCAACATTTTGGATTGGCTGACTAATGGGAGGGCATGTTTCATTTTATTATTGTAATTAACTTGAGCAATTAAATTAATTATTTGATTGGGACTGCTGCTGATGTGGGGTTTAAATGTGCAGCAAGTGCATCTTTTTTGTATTGCTTTACGTCGTACACACACTACGAAGCCCGAAATAACACCCAAACTTATTTTGCATGAAGAGATGATTACTTAGATTAAATAGCGCTCCCTTTTCAATGAGAGTTGCTCATGGAATACACTAAAACAAAAGCGCTTTGAGGCAATTTAATTATAGGTATACATTGAAGCAGCTCAGTGCACTTAAGTATGTAAGGTAGCACTTCGAGTCAGTACAGCTCTGTTACTGTAGTTCGGGACTGGGATGAAAAAAAAGTTGCAAAATACAATTCAGTTTGTTTTTAATCCATCTTGGAAAGGCATTAACTATGGCTGATCTTTGTTGTAGATTATCTGAAGCCAGACACCAGAGAGAGGAGGAATTTATGCAGTAGTAAAATATGTAGGGTCTTACTGCATTAGAAAGCTGTGTGTCGTCTGCTGTCTTTTCCTCCAGCACATTCCTCGCTGAACAATGAGCTATCTTTCAGTCACGAAGTTCGAACAAGACTTAAAGCACAACTGAATTGATTTTGTATTCCAAAACCAACTTCAATAAGTGCCCGGTGGGATTGTCAATTTCCTCCAATTCTTGGGAATACTTTCTGAAGCTTCTCGTGCTTTTCTATCCGATATTGTACGAATGGTTTTGAATTCACAGAGAAGTCGTACAAAAGGTCATTCAAAGAACTTGCGTGAAATAGGAAACATGGTTAAACGATAGCAAGCAGGAGCAAAAATAATACAGCCTGATTCGCAAGGAGTTAGAGCTTTAATGATTAAGTTATTTAAGGGATGTCTGGAAATACTTCACGGATCAGGAAATGGCAATGCCAGAAGATACAGCTAAATTGGCAGAACAACAAAACCCAATGACGAAAAATAATGCTGGCAGCTATACAAATGTTCAGATGAAGGAAAACATGATATTAAAGGAAAGGATAATGACTGTTCAGCACATCGATGTTGCATATAATCGAAATGTATGCCACACTGATGAATATAGACAGCATTATCTAAAAAAGTCTCTTCACCTTGCTTTTCTTAAATAGTTGACAATAAATCTAATAAAAAAACATCTGTTTACATTTTACTTTTCAACTCAGAATAAAAGACATTATGGTTTCAGAGAGGCTTCCAATGAAGTTAAGCTTGCTACTTTTTAAATACTGGTGTTACCGAGAATTAACAAGAGAAAAAATATCCATATGCATTGACTGGGCTGATTATTTTCTGCTAATGAGCATGAAGATGCTTGTTGAGGGAGTAATGCATGGCAGGGATTCACTTCATCATCATTAGCTTCCTCAGCAGGACATTGCCACCCAGTCGTGCAATCCCAGGTAAATGAGCTACCCTGTGAAGCTGAATCTGGTGACCAGGCCTATGTACTTCAAACTGACTTTGAACCGAGGCCCTTGAAAGTCAAGCTGGAGCATGAAATTGATGAAGTTTACAGTTGTCGAAGTGCTTGGTCTTGCCCCCCACAGTGGTTAAACAGCTTTGAATCAAATATAATGCTAAATAGGCTCCACTTCCAGAGCTATTAATTACCATCTTGTGTTTCAGATGATTTCATGAGTTCTCATCTACATTGACTCCTTTTGCAACAACATGAACCTAAGAAAACAAGAGACTAGACACAAAATGCTGGAGTTAAGCCCCTGTCCCACTTAGGAAACCTGAACGGAAACCTCTAGAGACCTTGCGCCCCACCCAAGGTTTCCGTGAGGTTCCCAGAGGTTCCGGTCACTCTCCATGTCACCAGAGGTTTTGGCCACTTCCCTGGAAAGCCTTGACCGAAGCATGAGCTGCATCTACTGATCAAAGATCCCATAGGATCTTTGCTACCGACCGCACACACACAAACCCATCGTGAAGGTGGGGGCCAGGGACAGTGGAGGAGCGCTGTCTGCGCGATGAAGAGGAAGGTAAACGGCTGCCACAGAGCACAGTAAGTCCTTTAGAGAGCACGGAAGGGAGGGAGAGAAGGGGAATGAAGGGGAGAGAAGGACAGAGAAAGGGAGAGAGAAGGGGAAGAGAAGGGGAAGAGAAGGGGAGAGAAGGGGAAGAGAAGGGGAGAGAAGGGGAGAGAAGGGGAGAGAAGGGGGAGAATGACAGAGAACCGGGGGGGGGAGAAGGAGTGGAGACAGTTTTAAGAAGTTTAATAAAGTTAGCGGGCATTTTACCTTCCGGCGGATCTTCTAGGTCCTGAAAACCAAAGATCCGATAGGATCTTTGCTGAAAACTCCAATGAGCAAATCAAAATAGCCGGTCAGCGAAGCAGATTGCGCTCGACTGCCTGTAAGTAAATAGCAACCCCACTCCACTGGCTTCGACTAAACGGCAGCCTATTTTTAGTTGAGGCAGGTTTTGTTTTTTTGAAATAATCGCAGGAACATAGAAGAAGCCTCGACTACGTGGAAACCACTTTCCACCATTAGGGAGAGTGACCGGAACCTCCGGGAACCTCACGGAAACCTTGGGTGGAGCGCAAGGTCTCCAGAGGTTTCCGTTCAGGTTTCCTAAGTGGAACAGGGGCATAACACAGAGGGACAGGCAGCATCTCTGGAGAGAAGGAATGGGTGACATTTCGGGTCGAAACTCTTCTTCAGACTGATGAAACAAGACAAGATTCCAAAACAAGAGACCATACCCTGCAAAAATACTGTTACAGCAATATCCATACAGCATTTAAAATGGAAAAGCGATTCGCTGACTGACGTCTAATGCATTTGATGAGTTTTAGCATTGTGTGCACTGGCCTCCTCAAAAGAAATTCTCAGCATAAATTCTAAAATGTCAAAGACTTGTAATTCTTGAATTTTAACAAACATCATATTTTCTAAATACCTAAGAACATGCGTTAAAATAATTGCAGTTTAAATGCAACCAATAGAATGGCTGGAATTTAATATTGGCTGGAACTCTCTGCCAAAAAGTGAAAAATTGAAAACAAATCCTTTCAGTATCAGTGCAAACATGGACAGAAATGTCATTCAGCACTTTGCAGTTCATCCATCTTAAAAGATCACAACTGTAGTATCTAAATTCTCTCCAAAGAGAAATGGGCTTTTTGTTTATTTTTACTCTGGAAAGACTATTCTACCTGACCTAGTGTAAAACTAACTGCCGGAGGAAGCCAGTGGGCAATTTTGTTTTATATTCAAGATTGCAGCATCTGCAGTCTTTCATAAAACCACCCGACTGTCACCCGGACAGGGAAATGCCGAAATCAATCTTCAAAACAAGAGATTGAAATTACGTCAACCCAATTTGTTATTCTCCTTTTCTGCAATTCAAGTACAGGAGCTGAACATTACTGCCTGTCCCTGATTGCCCTGAAAGAAAAGTGGTAATCCAATACCTTCGATCAATTGCACAGAAAATATTCCAACAACATAATGAAGCGGTGATTTCAGTATTTAGATTCAGTGAATGAACTATGATATATTTCCAGGTCAGGGTGGTTATACTCTTGCCAATTGTCACATTTTCCTTTCTCCACTTACAAATAGGAGTTGGGAATTGCTGTACAAATGAATTGCATTTTACAGATGGCATGCACTGTAGCCACAGTATTCTAGTGGTGGAAGTAATTAAGATTCAGTGCTGGATTTGGTGACAGAAGGAAACAGACTGCTTTGTTCTAGATGGTGTCAACTTCATTGAATGTTGGAGCTGCATTCATCTAAGCAGGTGGAGAGCATTTCACTGACTTGTACCTCGGAGATGGTGCTAAGCCTTTGGGAAATCAGGAGATGAGTTATTTGCCACAGCATTGTCATTATTTGTCTGGTCCCCGAAAATAGTAAAAGAGAGAGAGTGCTGCCTTATGTTGATAGCCAACATTTCCATTATTCAGTTAGTCCGGTTGAGCATCTGGTCAATGCTGATGTTTGTAGAGGAAGGTTGGCAATGAATGTAAAGAATTGGTGGTTAGACGTTAGATGGTGGAGACTGGTCATGACTGGCATTTTTGTGCCAGGTATGTTATTTTGCTGGTAGACACAAAATGCTGGAGTAACTCAGTGGGTGAGGTAGCAACTATGGAGAGAAGGAATGGGTGGCGTTTCGGGTCGAGACCCTTCTTAAGACTGATGTCGGGAGAGGGGGCGGGACAAAGATAGAAAGTTGGCCTAGATGGGGAACTGGGAAGTGGGAGGGGAGGGAAAGACAAACCAAGGGCTATCTGAAATTAGAGAAGTCAACGTTCATACCGCTGGGGTGTAAACTACCCAAGCGAAATATGAGGCGCTGTTCCTCCAATTTGCGCTGGGCCTCACTCTGACAATGGATAATTTCATTTTCTAATTTCAAATAGCCCTTGGATTCTAGGCCAGAGATAAAAGCAGAGGTGTGAGACAGGATTGAATAATTGCTAAATGTGAAGACAAAGGGAGAAAAGTAGCAGGGGGAGGGGAGAAATAGGTGAGAGTCCAGGTGAGGCACAGGGGATGGGATGGGGGAGAGAGATGGTGGTGGTGGGGCTGGGGGGTGTAGGTGAGTTCAAAATTACCTAAAATCGGAAAATTCAACTTTCATGCCGTTGGACGGATATGCTACCCAAGCAGAATAGCCAAGCTGTTCCTTGTAATTACAAGATAAATCTATGGAGACGGAGGATACGTGCAGTGCAAGAATGAAAGGGGAGATTTTATTAGAGTATTCAAGTTTCCAAGAGGCACAGAATGATAAAAAGCACATTTGACATTTCATAAAGTTGACCAAAGAAATCTCCAAAGCAATATTTAAGAGGAAAAGTTCAGTGATATGTTTACTTTAATAAGGAGGGCTAGGAAAATACTTCCTATAAAAAAATGCAATGACAAAGCCTAAGAGAATTCAAGTGTGAACTGACATGAACTGAAGAAAGGCTAGAAGGGATTGTGGAGTTCATGTTTATTTTTAAGTTTCAAATGAACATCTATACCATAAAGTTATTCAGCAGCCCTGGGCAGTGGTAATTCCCTCTGAATGGATACATTCCAATTTCCTCTGGAATAAATCTCACTCAGCTTCAACAACAATGACAGTATTCATTGATATAAACAGCCTAAGTTATTATCAGGGTATTTCAGGAAATGTAAGATGCATTGCCTACATTTATTTTCTATCCAAACACATTGATGGCAAGCAATGTCCCTCATTACTGGCTCATATTCAGAATATTTAGGACATCACTCATCTTCTAAAAGCCTATTCCAAGACATATCCAAAGTACATAACTTCTTATATCTATGTCATGCACCAGGTTGCGCCGAGGCAACGATAATCAAACATTAACTCTGCTTGAATGGACACTCTCAATGGATGCTTGACTCTTGAATCCCCAGGCATATTTTATTCCCCGGCTCAGTCATATCCTGAGATCCCACAGGCATCAAAGTCACACTTCAGGCATATATCAGGGAAGCACACATTGACATCATGAGCTGGGAAGAGCTGGCTACCATGTGAAAGCCTGCCTTGAAGATAAAACATCGAGCCTGAAACCAAAAAGCAAGACGGGAAGGAAACCCCAGACAGTGGCCCGTTCACCTACATGGAAAAGTTTGCAGCTTCCGTGAATAAAACGGTGGGTATTAGCTCGGACTACTGCATCTCCCTCAGCATTCACTAATGAACCACTGAATCCAGGTGTCACTGGCCATGACAAAATATGGTTAAATAAAAGCAAAGCATCTAGATCAAGAACAAATCAACTAGATGAGTTGTGAGGTAGACACTAAAGGCTGGAGTAACTCAACAGGACAGACAGCATCTCTGGAGAGAAGGAATGGGTGATGTTTCGGGTCGAGACCCTTCTTCAGACTGATGTCAGGGGAGTGGGCTGGACAAAGATAAAATGTAGTCGGAGACAGTAAGACTGGTGGGAGAACTTGGAAGGGGAGGGAATGGAGAGAGAGGGAAAGCAAGGGTTATTTGAAGTTAGAGAACTCAATGTTCATACCGCTGAGGTGTAAGCTACCCAAGCAAAATATGTGCTGTTCCTCCAATTAGTGCTGGGCCTCACTCTGACAATGGAGGAGGCCCAGGACAAAAACGTCAGTGTGGGAATGGGAGGGGCAGTTAAAGTGCTGAGCAACCGGGAGATCAGGTAGGTTAAGGCGGACTGAGCGGAGGTGTTCAGCGAACTGTTCAGCATTTGAGTGATGGACCCTTTTCCAAAGCAACATCAGCCGAGGGCAATATTGCATGGAATGGCTCTTGGGAGATTCATGCATGGTTGAAATTTGCAAATATATTGATTTTCACCCAAACCAGACTCAATGAAAGGACTGTTATTTCATTTAAGGTTATCATTGGCATGCAACACATTTTCTGATGTTGAAAATAATCTTTGTAATGGAAAGAACTGTTCTTCAGGGCAAGGGTTAGACTAGCAGAGCACACTACCCAAGAGTTTAGTCAACTGTAGCCAGAAACCTCCTGCTTAACATAGTTGGGGTGAAGTTGTGCATACGGTTTTAACTTGGACTCAATGCAAAGCAGACCCCTATTAATACCAGAGCTGCTCAACAGATGATTGAAGTTAGGGGTACACAAAAGGCTGGAGAAACGCAGCGGGTGCAGCAGCATCTAAGGAGCGAAGGAGATAGGCGACGTTTCGGGCCGAAACCCTTCTTCAGACTGGCTAGGGATCAGGGAAACGAGAGATATAGACGGTGATGTGGAGAGATAAAGAACAATGAATGAAAGATATGCAAAAAAGTATCGATGATAAGGGAAATAGGCCATTGTAAGCTGTTTGTAGTGTGAAAATGAGAAGCTAGTGCGACTTGGTTGGGGGAAGGATAGAGAGAGAGGGAATGCCAGGGCCTGAGGGCTGAGGGAGAGGTGGGAAGGGGAGGAGGCGGCAAGGGTTAACAGAATTGAGAAAATTCAATGTTTAAGCCCAGAGGATGCAGACTCCCCAAGCGGAATATGAGGTGCTGTTCCTCCAACTTGCGGTGTTGCTCACTCTGGCCGTGGAGGAGGTCCAGGACCGAGAGGTCGGATACGGAATGTGAGGGGGAGTTGAAGTGCTGAGTCACCGGGAGTTCGGGTTGGTTATTGCGGACCGAGCGGAGGTGTTCGGCGAAACGATCGCCAAGCCTCCGCTTGGTCTCACCGATATAATAAAGACCCTTTGAAGTGCTAGAGAAACTCAGCGGGTCAGGCATCATCTGCCGAGGACATGGATAGGTGATGTTTCAGGTTGGGCCCCTGATACTGGTACAGTGTGTTTGCTAATGGAAATGTCGAAGAGGCTATGTCCTCCTCAAGAACGTCACAGAAGTGTCTCTGGACTATTTTTTTGAAGTTAGTCCAGAGACACTTCTGTGATGTTCTTGAGGAGGACATAGCCTCTTTGACATTTCCATTAGCAAACACACTGTACCAGTATCAGGGGCCCAACCTGAAACATCACCTATCCATGTCCTCGGCAGATGATGCCTGACCCGCTGAGTTTCTCCAGCACTTCAAAGGGTCTTTATTGTCACAGGTACCAAGGTAAAGTGAAATATCTACTTTTTTGCATACAGTTCAGTAAAGTGTTACAGTTCAGTAAAGTATCACTTTGATTCTGTGCCAATGCTTAAGTAGATGCAAGGCACTCAGATGCTGGAATATTGCGCCAAACAAAGCTAGCGAGTGATAGGTGAATACAAATTAGGGGCCAGTGCGTTTGATTGGCAGATGGGTGAGGAAATGACATGCAAAAAAGTGAAAAGGGGTTACAAAAGGGTACTAAAGAATACAAAACACAGACAAACGATGTGTTGATAGGAGAGAAGAGGAATGAAATATAAAGACAGAGGGAGGATATGGTTGCAAACAAAAGGAATGGGGTGTTACATCAAATTGGAGAATTCAATGTTCATCAACTGATGATGGGCAGGCTGGGCAACACCACCGACTGCAGGTTCCCCTCCAAATCACACACTATACTGATTTGGAAATGCGTCTTTGTTGGTAGACACAAAATGCTGGAGTAACTCAGTGGGGCAGGCAGTTTCCATGGAGAGATGGGATGGGTGACGTTTCGGGTCAAAACCCTTCTTCGGACTGATGTTGAGGAGGGGGCGGGACAGAGATATAATGTAGTCGGAGACAGTAAGACTGGTGGGAGAACTGAGAAAGGGAGAGGATGGAGAGAGAGAGGGAAAGCAAGGGCTATTTGAAGTTAATGTTCATACTGCTGGGGTGTAAGCTACCCAAGTGAAATATGAGGTGCTGTTCCTCCAATTTGCGCTGGGCTTTTGGGGCATTGGGCCTTTGTTTGGTCAGAATCCTGGAACACAACAGCACTGTGGGAGAACATGCACCAGCAAGCAACAAAGACCAGAATTGACAGAACCAAATGAAAAAAGAATCTAAAAGAAAATAATTCAAAAATACTTCATTGAGTCTAAAGTATCATTGACTTTGAAATATTGTTGACTTGGAAAGATGCTCTATAATTTTGCTCTTTCTTTCGCACTCCTAATGGATGAAACAGATACTGATGACAATCAGGAGTACTAGCAGGAGATGAAGATCACATTTGATGGATTGCGTAGAAGACAACTGTAATCATTTATTTCTGCTTTTGCTCCCATGCAGTACATCATGAGAGAACAGACCTCTGTGTACTATCAAATATCCTGTCCAATTCCAGTCACAGCAAGACGCAGACAGCAAAGATATATTTAACTTGAATTGTCAATTGTCAGTAACTGTTTCTCTTGCCAGAGATGCGCCCTTACCTGCTGACTATTTCCAGTATTTTCTATCAATGTCAGATTGATATGAAATCAAATATTTAAATAAGATATATCAAAGCATTTAATAGTCTGCTGCATTCTCCAAGTTGCCGAAACAATTACTGAAACTCTCAAGTTGTGCTACAGCAAAATAGACTGCAACATATGGGGAATTCACAGTAAGGGATGGTGAGGTTCAACTGACACCTTGCAATGTATTGTTGGCCTGGCACCAAAATCAGCACTGAACCATGATAGTCATTGGAGCATCTTGCCAGTGCCAACTGTGAGTTCATTAACTGGATGCTTCAGTTAGGGAACATTAACATGATCCAGTTAAAGCTGTCTTCATATGAATGAAGGGGGGGGGGGGGTGTTACACAAAAAGCTGGAGAAACTCAGCGGGTGCAGCAGCATCTAAGGAGCGAAGGAGATAGGCGACGTTTCGGGTCAAGACCCTTCTTCTTTAACACTTCATATGAATGAAGTTGCCCGGGGAAACCAAGTTTGGAGCAGCACCACAGACTCGAGTCCTGGCCATGTTGGAAAGCTGTAAGCACCTGTACATGGTCTAAGAGATCCATGAGAAACTATGTTTCGAAGCCATGAGAAGCAAATATTCACAGCGGCCATTTGCCAAGGGAATTTGCTACCATGCCAGCTTAAATTCATCCACCTTAAGTATGTTGTCAAGGTTAGAGCACAAAGTGCTTCTTCAGACTGAGACTGGACTCTGACCCAAAATGTCGCTTATCCGTGTGCTCTAGAGATGCTAACTGACCCGCTGAGTTACTCTAGCAATTGTGCTCTGCAAAAGATTCTAGCATCTGCAGTCCTTGTGCAAGTTGTGAAGGTTGGTGGATCTATGTTCCAATCCGTCATTTCTAAATCAGGCACTAATTAATTCTCTGCAACTACAGCTCTCGAACACTAATAATCTCCATCGATCAATACTCATTCCTTGCATTCATGAGTCCCACCACGGCCTCAGTCGATTAATGCTGCCACAAGTCTCACATCCATGTCCCATGGCCATCCCATACTGGCAGCCCTTGCCCAATCTGTAGGCAATCTGCCCATTTGCTAACTAATGATCCCACTTTCTTGAAGTTTGCAACACTTCATGTCTCTCTCTTCATAGATGCTGTCGGACCCAATGGGTATTTCCTGTTTTCCTGCCAGCATGTCAATGTTCTTGATATTTTCTTCCTGTGCACAATAATTGTTTTCTTTAAAATCTCTTAAAACTTTAAACCTGTATTCACATTGTGATGCATTATTTTGAAACTTTTACAAATGCTAGGGTTTTAGCAACATTCAGACAGACAGAGGATAGGTATTCCTGCACTGTGCTAAACTGCAAAAGACTCCAGATTTGCAAAGTACATTAGATGTTCATATTTTGTGTAACGCAAACTCAGACATCGTCCAAGCCTCATCCCAGAGCCCAGCATCACCCTGTCCTTCAGGAGTTTGCCCTCTATGGTGCATGACCACAATGTAAAATAATAACAGAATTCAAGAAAGCCATCTCAAGAATGCAACGCCTAAAACAATTTTCTAAATGCACGGAATCAACAAGCCTATCTGATTTTAATGCGTGTGTCATCAATTTAAAACCCAATTAGTTTGCTGATTACTGCACTAAATTCTATGTTTATGAATCAATAATGCACTTGCAATGAAATTATTGGTCAACCAACTTGTTAATGCGTACTTGTGATTTTTTTTTCAAATTCACCTTCAAATTCATATTTTAATGACAGCTTAACAATTTGTTTGATATAATGCAGAGAGATTTTAGTAAACAATAATAATATTTTTTAAATGTAAGTTAGATAAAGATTCACTGGGCAGGCACAGGATATTGTTGAAATGGTGCAGCTGAAGACGCGGCTTCAAGACCTACAGAACGCCGTGAGTTACTGATTTCTGCAAGCTAACAGTACCACGTTCCTATAAATCACTCTTTTCAAAGCCATGCTTTCCTCGATTTTAATCACAGGTCATTAATTATGGAGGAAAACTGGCAGCCTCGTGGTGTTTTTCTTGCCAGGAGAGGGATTTCAGGTTCCAATCGTGAGGTCCCAGCTTTAGAACTACACCAATTTTTATTTTAATTGCAGGTCATTAATCTTTATTCACCATTTCAAATGTACTGTTTTATTTTCACACCATTTCTTTTCACTTATACTTAAACAATTATTGTTATTTAACCAGGACAAGTAATTTATGTCATCCTGTATATTAAAAAAACACATTTGCTTCTGGTTAAGAAAAGCTTTGATTTTATAATTCCTATTCTTTTCATATCTCCCCTCACAAACTCCGTCATTTTCTCCCAACCTGCAAAGGACTCACACTCCTCTAATTCAGGTCATTGAAAACGATCAAACTTAATCGCTTCACAAGTGGTGACCTTTCCATCAGATACTAAACTCTGGAATCTCCCCATTAATCCCTTCTACCACTCCTTTGACTTGCTCCCCAACCCTTACCTGTTTAATCAAGCTGCCCTTATATTTCCTTATTGCCCTGTGTCAAATTGTGCATGATAACACATCTCCAGAAGTGCCTTTGGAATGTGTTACAATACTGAAGGCACGACATAAATGCCAGTGGATGTTTTGTAAAGACTTCTGTTTTGTATTGTAACAATGCGCCATTGTAAATGTGACTCTCTAAAAGGCCAATACCACTAAATTAAATCATTCAATAACATTGATGCACTGCCACAGAACAGTCAACAAAGCAGGCAATCGACGGAAAAAATGGGAAAACAAATGGTTTTTTGAAAAGCCTTATTTTAAACAGATGCATAATTGTGGCCTCATTTTTAGTTCTTACAAAAGGCGAATGTATAATTGAGCTGCAGCAAACTGTAATCCAATCCATTGCAAATTTTAATGCAAAACTGCTGCAATCCATGCAGTACTTTGGGAGAAAAATTGCATTAACTTTACTGATTTGGGCTGCTCAACGATTTTGTTCTCCGACTAAGGCTAGCCTCATTTTTTAACCCATAACTAAAACCCTGCTTGGTATGAGCTTGGCATATAGGGATACATTTGCTTTCAATGAATGGATACATGACGGATATATACATAATCTGCAACCCATTATACGCATTCCCAATTGACTTCCATTGTTCAACTACAACCACAGCAGATTTTAAGTAAGGATATAATCTTACTATCAGCTGGACAAAGTATTAGAGACAACAGTGCCTATCTGTGTGTGGAGCAAAAATATATAGGTGAGATCCTGCATGAACATGGTATTGCTAGTCATAAATCATGAAAAGAGGCCCTTCAGCCCAACTTGCCCATGCTGACCAAGATGCCCCATCTGCATTGGTCCCAACTGCCCTAATTCGGCCCATAAACCTCTAAACGTTTCTGATCCACAAACCTGTCCAAATGTCTATAAATGTTGTTATAGTACCTGCCTCAGCTACTTCCTTTGGCACCTCGTTTCATATACCCAGCAACCTCTGGGTGAAAAAGTCTCCCCTCAGCTTCCAATATTTCCCCTCTCACCTAACTTATGTCCTCAAATTCTTGATTCCCCTACCCTGGGTAAAATACTCTGCGCATTCACCCTATCTGCCCACCTAATGATTTTCTACATCTCCATGAGGTCAATCTACAGCCTCCTGTGCTCCAAATAATAAAATCCTAGCTTGCCCAACC
Organism: Raja brachyura; assembly: GCA_963514005.1. The sequence continues at coordinate 91,188,416 of OY740783.1, forward strand.
TCTCCTTATAGCTCAGGCCCTCAAGTCTTGGCAAGATCGTCATAAATCTTCAGCCCTTATTGACAAAGGAAATAGACTTTATAATTGGAGGCAAGGGAATAAATTGCTGGGGTTCTGGCTGAACATGTGTCATGGGGCATAGAACTGTACATCACAGGCTAGGCCCTTTGGCCCTCAATGTCTGTGTTAAACTAGTCTCCTCTGTTTGTGATCCATAAAACCTCCATTCCCTGAAGAAGGGTCTCGAGCCAAAACGTCACCCATTTCTTCTGTCCAGAGATGCTGCCTGTCATGCTGAGTCACTCCAGTATTTTGTATCTACCTCCATTCCCTGCATATCCACATGCCTATCTAAAAGCCTCTTAACCTTTACTGTCATATCTGTTTCCTTCACCGCCCATTGTACATGCTCCAGGCATCCACTACTCTGTAAAAAATGAAGATTTTTAAAGCTTCTTTGGGTACAAGTGAGATATCAGATTATGAAGGGCAGCAAATGGTCCCCTTTTTCAAGAAAGGCAGCAAGGAAAAACGTAGTTGCCATAAACCTGTGAACCTAATGTCAGTACATGGGAAGATGCTAGGAAAATTCTCAATGAGAGAATTAATAGCACTTCGAAAGGCAGGGACCAAGTAAACAGCCAACACGGCTTGTCAGGGGTAGATCCTGTCTGATTAATTTGAGTGAGTTCTTTGAAGAGTTAACAACATGTGTCAATAAGGGTAGGGCAGTCTGATGATGCAATTTGCATGGACATTAATAAGGCCTTTGGCAAGGTCCATGATTGGATTTAATTTTGGGTCCAGAGTAAGTTGGCAAACAAGATCCAAAATTAGCTTGGCAAAAGGGGATAGTGTGGCAAGTTCTATTTTTGACAATTGGATTTAATTGACTATTGGTATCCCACATGGATTGATGCTGAGAACCTTGCAGTTTGTCAAATACGTGAATGACTTTGGATGTGGATGTTACAGCACAGGATTCACCAGGATTCACCAGGAGAATTCAACCGGGTCGCTGACAGCATTGAAGAAATGTCATTTGTGCACTTGCATAGCCCCAATATCGAGGGCTCTGGACCAGGTTTTGGGCAATGGGTTTAATACTGAAGGGTGCCCGCTGCTCGGCATTAGACAAGTTGGGCCGAACGGCCTGTTTCCACGTTGTCAGATTCTGTGGCTCAAACCTTAATTCAGCAGTTTCATATCAACACATTAATCCTCAGTTTATTTCTGCAGTTGCAGATTTATTTCCTGTTGACTATTTTTACCAGCACAGGTTAAACATTTTTATTTGGAATTAAATCATGGAGCGGCAACTTAGGAAACATGGTTATTAAAACTTTCTATTAGTGCTGATTTATTACAAGGAGAACAGCACATTCGGCTGAAAATCTGTGGCAGTGGGACCATGGCCGAACCAACTAGTGAATGGCACTCAAACAAGCACAGAATGATTGCACTGTGTCACCCTGCAGAGAAAGCTTCTGTTTGTCAACCATTTCTGAATAAAAGCAAATACATGTCCATTCGATGTTACATTGGATTTGATAGTGGGCTTGGTTTTGCAGCTTTCAAATGTAACTCATTTTATAAAGGACAGAGGTAAAACAGCACCACGATAGTGAGAAGCTGCTTTAGATTCAACAACTAACATCAGTACCAGCATGCAACGCAGCCACATTATTAATTATTTGTTTCTCAGATTAATCGCACTGTCAGCAGGAGGGAGTGGTGGGAGAGATTTGAAAAAAGGAATCCTGTTAACAAGTGTTTTAATTGTAGCAAAGTAACTCTGCTACTCTTGCTCTGATCTGCAGTCTTTTAAGGTGAAATTTAATGCTGTTAGAAGTAGAGGTAAAACCACAACAAAATCTCAGTGGGGCTGAGGTACCAAACCACAATGTGGAACATGGTGACAAATCATCTGATGTGATTTCCAAACTGGGACATCCTAAAAGACATCCCCACACAAGAGAAAACATTTGAGAAAGAATATATACATAATGTTAATTTCTCCTGCAGACTTCCAAACAACGAGATCCATGGAGTTTAGTTTAGTTTAGCTTAGAGATGTGGCATGGAAATAGGCCCTTTGGCCCATCGTCCACACTGATCATCAATCACCCAATCACATTAGTCCTATGTTACACCACTTTCTTATCCACTCCCTACACATTAGGAGCAATATTTATTTCACAGAGGCCAATGTATCTACAGCTCTACATCTATGGGATGTGGGAGGAAATCGAAGCACTTGGAGGAATCCCCCGTGGTCACAGGGAGAATGTGTTGTCTGTTTCCAGCGCCATCTTTTATTTTAAAAGATGGGGTACAGTCAGAGCTGGGGTATCTGAAGTCTGTTGGGCTCAGGGCCAAAAGGATGTTCATGGAGCTAACCCAGCAGTGAGCCTTGGGGAAGGTTGAGGCGGCCAGGGTGAATCTGGTCCCATAGGCGGAGGTGCCAAAGGTTCGGTACGCAAGTAAGCAGTGCCAGCCCAGCACTGGGCAATGAAAGCTTGGTCTCTGCTGGAGATCCAAAGTTCACACGGGTTGATCTTACTGAGAGCATCCTGTAAAATTATCTATTGGGATCTGGGTCCATGACCTTGGATACTGTGTGTGGGGCTACACTGTCCCCCTGCAACCAAGTGCCTTTCCACCAGATGTTCTGGTTTCCTCTCACATCCTGAAGATATAAAGTGGTGCAGCTGTATAGGTGCTGCCTTACAGCACCAGAGACTAGGGTTGAAACTTGATTACAAGTGCTGACCGTATGGAGTTTGTATATTCTCCATTGACAACGTGGGTTTTCTCCGGCTGATCCGGATTCCTCCCACATTCCAAAGATGTGTAGGTTTGTAGGTTAATTGGCTTTGTAAATTGTGCCTGGTCTGCAGGATAGAACTAATGTACAGCTGATCATTAGCCAGCGCGGACTCAGTGGGCCGAAGGTCCTGTATCCATGCAGAATTTCTAAACTAAACTAATTAATTGGACTATAAATAATCATTAGTTCCGGTAAGAGACAGAGGAATGAATGAGATGTTGGTAGGGGTGTGTGTGAGTGAGAAGTAATCACATGGCCAAAGGGAGGATAACGAGACAGGAATGGGAATGGGACTGATGGGAATGGGAACTCTCTTGGGAGCCCACAGAGACCGTGGGCTGAATGGCCGTCTGCTGTAAATATATGAAATGGTAAAGCTGTGCAAGGAACAATGTCAGTCAGTGCTCACCTGACGTGAAAATTGTGTGGTCACGGAGGGGCAACTGGTGGTTCGGGATTGAAACGAGCAAGAAATAATTAATGGAGACTGGCTCCTCGTACGGCTTGGGGTAGGGGGAAGGTTGATGAGAGTACGAACGCCTCTTACCTTTATCCCCTATCACTTGCCAGGCTTTGTCCCACCCCCATCTCTTTATTAGCATTCTCCCCCCCTACTGCATTCTGAAGAACGGTCCCGACCCAAAACATCGCCTAACCATGTCATCCAGAGATGTTGCCTGAACTGTTTGAGATCGAGTATCTCAACACTCTACGTTTTACTCAAGAAACACTTTGCGATTTACTCAAGAAATAGTCGTTATCGCATATCACACTGGGAAAAGCCCACTTCCAATCAAGAATCACTGAAATAAATAGCACTACACAGTGAGTTCTCTTCATCGTTCCATCAGAGCGGTGGGTGATGTGCTCTATTTGCAAAAACAGGAACCAAAAGTCAGGTGTGAACCTGCACCCTTTTTCAACTTTTAGATTTCCTGGGTTGAAGGGGGGGGGGGGGCGAGTGCAGAACCTACAACTTCGCACCTTCTCAGAGTGGAAACTGAAAACAGACAAGGCTGTGATGAGAAACAACAAAAATGTCCACAGCAGTTGGATCTGTGATGCTGGTCCCACTTCCAACTGAGCAAAGGTACATAAAATGACAGAGAGAGATCAAACGATTGGTTTTGCATGTCCCCACACACATTCAGTTATAACCTTTGGATATGTTTAATATGAGAATGTGCAGGAGGACCGGAGCAGCAGAAGGACGTAAATTTAATGACAATCCAGTACTTACCTTCAGCATCAGCATGGAGTAAGAAGCAAAGGAACACAACCAGTGTCCTGATTTTATGCATTATCCGACAGCTTGGCACCAGCAGCCTTTGCCAGCCTCGTTCTCACTGTCTTACAAGCTGCTGCAAGTAAGTGCAGTCTGAAACTATTGATGCGTGTTCAGAACCTGCAAAACACAAAAAATAAAGAGAAACAAAAATTAGACACTTTTTCTTTGCTAAATCCTGCGCCATCTTTCAGGCAGTAAAATCTGGTCATTCATCTGAACACAACAGCTAGCTATGCCCAAAATGCCCAGAGAACAAATTTTAAAAAGGACATTGTACCAGGTAAAGCATCATTCCACTGCAGGAATCCTTGTAGCTTATAGGCAGGCATTGTGTAAAATTAAGACGAAACAATAAGAAGCCAATATCCTGAACAGGTCTATGAATTCCATTTCCTCAGCCGGACTCCATTTTCATCTCGATGTACATCCTCCAAAGCGAACAGATGAATTACGATTACGTAAGTACCCAGCACACAAGGAGTGGGCATGGGTATTCTTCACCCTCCCCCGCCATCACACCATAATAGTAAGTGACAGGTGAAGTCCTGTTCTGTTGCTCTCAATCCACATCTTAAACAGCAAACCCCAATAGCACGATGCCTCTTAACGTTCTCAGTCCTGTTGCATTTTATCCAGGTGACATGGAAAGCGCATGCAAGAAGGAGGAGACTATGGAGGGCAGTGTGCATCATCCACAGATGGGGGGTCCTGAATTGGTGCCAGCTTCCCACACAGAGCAAGCAGAGAGTTGCTCCTGTTATTGACGTACCAATATCATGTCCCAGAATCAACGCTGAGTGCGTTTTACGACAACCTGTCATCTCCAATACACAAATACATTTTTCACGCTCAATTTTCAAGATTGTATTGCAAAGATTCAGCAGCGTGATGGCGTTTTGCTTAAATAACAGGATAAAATGTGAGGCAGTAATCGTGGCAGACGTTGCGCTAACAACAGAGGTACTATATCACAGCAAACGTGCCAGCCTGTTATCATTGACCTGTCACCTATCTAATGTAGAATGGTAATAAAATGTTTGCAAGTGAATTATTATATAATTATCTCCGATCAGATCACTGTTACACTGACAGCAATTTTTTTTTACACATTGTAGGTGCAAGAGGAACCTTCCAAGCATGTTTCCGAGCTGGGTACATGTACTCCAACAATCAGATTTTAAAAAATGCTACAGCTTTCTCACTGGAGCAAATAAATGGCCACGTTTGAACAGGAGCATATTCCAAACAAATGGCCATGACCCCATAGTACAGTACGTACTTCTACACTAATGGACGGTTGTTTCCATTTCAAAAGTTCATAAGTCCTAGGTGCAGAATTAGGCCATTTGGTCCATCGAGTCGACTCTGCAATTTAATCGTGGCTGATATATCTTTCCTTCTCAACCCCATTCTCCTACCTTCTCCTTGTAACCTTTGACACCCTTACTAATCAAGACCCTGTCAATCTCCGCTTTGAAAATACCCGATTTCTTGGCCTCCACAGCCTTCGGTGGCAATGAATTCCACTGATTCACCACCCTCTGGCTGAAGGAATTCCTCCTGCTCTCCTTTCTAAATGTTTGCCCTTTTATTCGAAGGTTGTGCCCTCTGAATCTAGACTCTCTCACAAATTAAAACATTCTCTCCACATCCACTCTATCTAGGCCTTTCAATATTCAGTAAGTATCAATGAGATCCCTCCTCATTTTTCTAAGCTCCAGGTAGTAGAGGACCAGAGCCGTCAAATGCTCATCAGATGTTAATGTAATGGTTGGTTGGTTGGAGAGTGAGATATTGAGTGAGAATATGGCAGAATGGCAGAAATTGAGTTCAGAATAAAGAGGAATGAGAAATTAAAAAGTGAAAATAAATTATTTCAAACATACAGCACAGAAAAGGGCCCATTTGACCCAATTCTAATCTCCTTTGCCTGCGTTTAATTTAGATACAGCTTGCAAACAGGCCTTTCAGCCCACCATCCACTTCGACCATCGATCAGCCCATGCCCATTTTAACCTTTCCCATCCGTAAACCAATCTAAATGATGTTTAATCATTGTCATTGCACCCATTTCTGCAGCTTCCTCTGGCAACACTTTCCCTATTGGCTACACCCTCTGCCCCTCAGACCTCCTGTAACTTTTTCCGCTCTCACCCTAAACCTGTGCCCTCTAGTTCTGGCCTCTCTTGCCCTGGGATAAAGATTTGACTTTCGATCCTATCTATGCTCCTCATAATTCTGTAAACATGTATCAGGTTTCCTCCTACATTCCAGTGAGAATAAACCCAGTCTACCTGTTTTTTCATTATAACTACAGCCCTATATATAACTATAACCAAGCAACATCCTGGTGTGTATGAAGGAACTGCAGATGCTGGTTTATGCTGGAGATGGACACAAAATGCTGGAGTATCTCAACGGGTCAGGCAGCACCTCTGGAGAAAAAGAATAGGTGACGTTTCGGATCACAACGTTTCTTCAGACACCGTCTATCTCTGCCTATCCCTGTCTATCTCTGTCTATCCAAGATCCTGGTGAATCTGTACACAACCAAGAAAAAAAGTAGGTGATATTTCATGTCAGGATCTTTATTTAATATTTGAGTTGGAAGTTCCCATTGTGATGTTGCAGCTGAATCATGATCAATGAAGAGAGCTTTCACCGCATCTGCTGAGTTCCGTTGCGAAAACACTTAACAATTCGGATCAGGCACTGCAGATGATTACTAGCAATACTGGTCGCCTGCTCCTCCAAGCTGACCCCAGCTTATATGGACACTTGAACTGTGGACCCCTCAGGTTAAAACAGCATGAGGCTCAGCAAGGCAGTAAGCAAACAAAAGAACTATTAGCGGAGTTGTGCAGAGACATGGTCCCGCTACCCCTACTCACAGCGCTGACTGAAACATCACTTAAGCGACAAAGCAGTCTACAACAGCTTCATGCACAATGACAAGAAAATGTAAGTTCTCCAAGATACAGACATTGAAATTTATACCATGTGAACCAGAGCAAGCTGCATGATTAATTTGATTTTCAAGTACAACGACATTGAAAAGATGTTCAGTAGTTTATATTTGAATGTCGGGTCAGGGTGGAGATGGCAAGTTCCTCGGGGGATTACACATTGACAACATTGTCAACAGAATTTCACTCCATAATTTTTGAATACAAAGTTAGAAAAAAATAAGTTCAACTGAAAGGTTGGGTGGCACAGTGGAATTGCGCCCGGCTTTGATCCTGACTACGGGTGCTGTCTGTATGGATTTTGTGCATTCTCCCTGCAACCGTGTGGGTTTTCTCTGGCTGCTCCGGCTTCCTCCCACATGCCAAATACAAGTGGGTTTGTAGATTAATTGACTTCTGTAAATTGACCCTAGTGTCTAGAATAGAACGAGTGTATGGGATGATCGCTGGTTGGCTGGGACCTAGTGGGCCGGAGGGCCTGTTTCCACGCTGTATCTCTTAAGTTTAATGTGGTTACCTTCTTATTTTCAGAAAACAGAAGGTACAGTCCTGAGTTGGGACTGCCAAAGAACAATGGCCAGAGGTAATATTCCCAAAATCGCAGAATCTAATGCCCGAGCTAAATTTCACATGTTTAAAACCTGAGCTAAAGTTTGGCATGCCTCAAAAATATTTCCCATGGAGTTCAAACTTAAAATACAGTGATTTTATATCTCTATCATTTTGGGTTTATACTTAGTTTTATTACTTACATAACATCTAACTTTGATTTAAATTTACCCAGTTTCACTCAATCAGTCAGAATCCCTTCACAATGGGGACTGATGTGAAATTTCTCCCATTTCTGATGGTAAAACAATTCATCTTTCCTTCCACCTAAAAAAGTGATGTAGCTCTTTTGAGCACATCCCTTGATGCTCCTGCTCCATCGCTGCCCAACAATCAAGAGGGCAGGGTGCAAATCTACTGCAGATTTTGATCAGCTTTACTCTCGGTTCAACCAGGTACCCAGCGCAGTAGCGCTGCAGATTACAGATGAGTCTGCACCAGAGTGCAATGAAATTCCTTGTTCATGTGAAAATTACAGAGCAAACTGTATCGATACAGTGATGATAAATACAACAATGAATGCAACACTCTGCAAAACAGCAGAATGGTGCAAGATTATTGTCCTAAAACCACGGTGCAAAAGAATGGTAAAGTACTGTAACAAAATAACTAAATGAGGTAGAGTTCAGGAATGTGGTTTGTAGGAAATGATCAGTTCAGGAGTTGGATTTCAGAGGGGACGAAGATGTTCTCAAGTCTGGAAGAGTGTGCTCTCAAGCTCTTGTATTGTCTCCAAGAAGATAGAAAATAATACAGGGTAGACACAAAATGCTGGAGTAACTCAGTGGGACAGATAGCATCTGTGGAGAGAAGGAATGGATGATGTTTTGGGTCGAGGCCGTTCTTCAAAATAAAGTAAAGAATAAATGGTGGAAGGCAACCTTAACGATACTTACAGCCTTACTGATGCAACACACATAATGATGGACTGGATGGAAGGAAGTGACAACCCTGCTTTGGATGGGGCTGTGTTCACCACTCTCTACATTCAGGCAGCCAAGAGCTGCAGCAGTTGCCAAACCAAGTTGAGATTCATCCCATTTGGAAAACCTTCTGTCACACTTTCAAGAGAAAGCTCTTGGAAATGCTGAGTCTTCTCTGACACTTAAGAAAATAAGTACACTGATGGGCTTTATGGAGGAACCAGGATGGGTGCCTGATTATATGGATGTCAAGCGACTTGAAAATGTCGACCATCTCCACAGCAGCTCCGTTGATTAGCACAATGTGTTAACCTCTTTCTTTTGTCTTCTTATTTCTTATCCCTGACTTTGCAAAATAACAAGAAACCACACCCACTTGAAGGCTCTCCATGACAATTTTGAAGAAAACTACCAGGAAGAAGCTTACACATAATATTCTTCCTTGTTACTAACAGCACTGAACTCCCACTTTGGATAACTGGAGTTGTTTGTAACAAATCAAATTCAGCTTTGTACGAACAGAAATGACAGAGACACACAAGATCGCCTGGGAGGGGCTTGACAGTACGAGAAACGATTTGCAAATTACTCATTCCGACACAAAATGATGGAGTATCCCAAACCTCACCTATCCGTGTTCTCCACTGATTCTGCCTGACCCGTTGAGTTACTTCAAAATTTTGTGTCTTTCCTTGGTAAAGCAGCACCTGCAGTTCCTTGTTCTGCAAAATACTTGACATATTTTGTCAGGTTGCGCAAAATATATTTAAAATTGAAATTTAAAGTTTTTCTATGAAAACATAGTTGATGCTAAATATATTGGAACTACCTCTGCAAAATATGCTTTTACTTCCAAGTGTGATTGGTGCTCATCAAAGTTGGAGATATTGTTGCTGAAGGACAGAACGTGGCCCTTTCAAGTACGTAGATCAAACTTGGATCGCTGGATGTAGTGTAAGGCTCTGACTGAGCCTGAACCATCAGCCCTCTATCTCATGGTGATAACATTGTCCCTTTCCCAGATTAGCCTGTTATAAACTCACCTCAAGCAAAAAACCTTACTCACTACAAACAGAAACACTTCTGTTTGCCACGGATAGATTTGGACCCAGATAAGAAACGGCAGTGGAGAATACATTTTCTCCCAAAGCTTAGTTATTAATGTGCTACCTACCTGCAGAAGATGAATATTTCATGTGATACTGTGTGAAAGAAAATCGGAGAAAGTTTGTGAGAGATGCTATGCATAAAAGCTGCTGCTAGATGAATGTTGAAAAATGGATTGAATTAGTCCTTCTTGTAAAGCACATTCCTTTGAAAGAACCATGAAGCAGTGATTACTCGCACTGGCTGTCAGTTCTTTTCCCATCCATTCCTTAACTGAATTTGAAAAATTCTAATAAATCTGATAGAATCCTAAGAAATGGTTGAGGAGGAGGGATCAGTCACAGTCACAGCTGACCGATCAGATAAAACTTCTTAAGTTCAAACCAAAAGACTGTGGATGCTGGATACCTGAAAAGAAACGTTGGAAGAATACGCAACAGCCAACATCTCCCGAGAAAGAGATGGTGTTGAGGATTCAGCTTGGCTACCTTTGAAAAGATGCAACAGGCCCAAAGCAAAGGGAAGAGAAGTCGGGAAGAGAAGCATTCACAAAATGGAAGTTTGTGATAGAATGATAGCAGGTGATAAACAGGCAGAGGAGGATGCTAATGGGACGGTGAAGATATAAATAATGGATCTACAGAATTTGTAATTGTTCAAGAAAATGGGAGCTGTGGTTTTCATTGCTGAGCTTAATTTTAACTACAAATCTTCCAGCTGTTCATCAAGGTTGCACTAAACTTCAATAGAACAGTGCAGAAAGCAAGGGCAGAGGTCAGAATGAGACTGGGGCACAACATTGAAATTTGTCGGGTGAATGAACTTATGGGGACATGTCTATGCGTGATGGCTCTCCAGAAGAGGGGACCATCTTTGAGAGGCAAGTACCACTTTCCCAATTGAAAGCAGAATAAGTAAATCACAGTCTCTTCTGGTGGATTGTGTAGGGGCTAGGAAGATGGGAAAGGCAGAAGTGAAAGGGTAGGTGTTATTATATAGTAATAGTGCACAGAAATAGCCCTTCATCCACCGTCCCCATGCTGACCATATTTATCTATACAAATCCCATTTCCCTGCAATTGGTCCATAGTCTTCTATGTGTTCACAGTTCAAGTCTTTGTTTAGTTATTTCTTCAATACTGTGAGAGGATCTACCCCCACCAATCCCCAATATATCTCCTTAACTTGCAAGAAGGAATCTGGGATGGACAGTCAGTGTTGAAAGTTGATTGAACATTGAGCCAGAATGCCACATTGGTCTATTTTGTGATGCTGAAAGAGGCGGGGGTGGAGATATGTTTGGTGATATTCCACGGGAATTATCTGAAGTGGCAGAGGAAGAGCTGTCAAAAGTGGTAGCAGGTGGGATTGACAAAGTGAGCCCACAGTGTTACTGGAAGAGTGTAGAAAGCAGGAGAAAGCATAGAAAGTGGTATGTGCAGAAATGGGGGCTCCGTCAATCAAAAAGGAGAGGAATCTTTAGTGGAGGGAGAAAGACTCATTTCAGAAACACAAGCATGTAGGGACAAAGATCAAGAAACTGATAGAATGGAATAGATTTCCATGTCCTCATCCATTCACTAAGCCTATCGACATCCTCTTGCAGCTTTTCTTCATTCCCTGTCTCACATTGCTATGGAAACTGCATTATTCCATAGTCAATAGTTTAGTTTAGTGTAAGTTAAATCAGTTTTGTTTATTGTCACGTGTACCGATGTACAGTAAAAAGCTTTTTGTTGCTTGCTAACCAGTCAGTGGAATGACTATACATGATTACAATCAAGCCATCCATAGTGTACAGGCACATGATAAAGGAAATAACATTGAGTGCAGGATAAAATCCAGTAAAGTCCGATTAAAGATAGTCTGAGGGTCTCCAGTGAGGTAGATAGTAGCACTATAGCACATCTTGAGATTGGCTATAAGAAGCATAGACCATCGTTCAAATTGCATGGATCACATTTCAAAAGATTGCCGCAATCATTGAGCCATTTAATAACTAAGAATAGCTCAGAATTGGTTACTTTCTTATTACAATGGTGCATCTGCAGCACAATATGCCTGAAAGATCTTAACATCTTGATACCTTCTAGAACTGGAAAACTGGGACATATAAAAGAGCAAACAAATTCCAAAAGCACTGACAAGAGCAGTTGGAATTTCTATACCTCTAGATTTCTTTCTTTCTTCTGCTCAAGCAATCAATTCAAACCAAGCCAAATAAATGTAACCTTCAAATCAACATTAGACAGAAGACCACTTCATTTAATAAAGTGCAGTGATCCCACTATGACATTTACTGGATCTAAAACTAGGCTAAAAAGATGGAAGTCGAGCTGAAGAATAATAAACATTTATTTACTTCAATTGAGTGAATGATGACATGGTATGTGGAGAATCAATACTTGGCAAAATAAATCACTGGCACCTTGCAAATGGTACAGCTTTTTTGATAACTTACAAGGTTGCACTCAGACACCTACATGGCATGGAGACATTCATTGCAACATTCATTTCCACAAACTGTCTTTCCTTCTTTCCAATATTCTTTGCCTTTTATTTCTCGTTCCTTTAGGATGGCCAACATCCCTCGCTGCAATTACCCCAGCAACAAAGGTTGCTCCTCATTCGGGGATTTCAATGCCAAACAAGTCTGTGCCATGGTGTGAGTTCTAGAGGAATAGTCACGGGAAGTCATTAGACATCGACATTCAAGGGAGGCAACTCTAGCCACACGACTTCATCCTTCTGAAGAAAACCCTCTCACCTCTTGCTTCACCATTCAATTGTTCACTACATGATTTGAAAATTTCAATGGACTTCCTCCAAGCTGAATAACCATTTATTCGACTTGAATAAATAACTCGATACTGCTGCAAAAGTGCCTTTCGCCAGTTTAACTTGGCCTCAGCTTGATGCGTTAATCTGAACTTTCCCATTCCATTTGCTGCTTCTTGTGTTTTGATGAGGCCCTCTTTGTGCTAAGTTACTTCAATAACGAAAAGGGCACACTTCACGTCTTTTCATGCAGCTCGATGTCAGGGAATAGTTTCAATGTGACGAAAAAGGGGAATGCACATGCCAGAATTTAGAACAAAAGACAGAATGCTGGAAGAACTCAACGGGCCAAGTAGCACGTGTGGAGGCAAAGGGCGACATTTCGGGGCGTCTCCTTGCATCAGTCGTGAAGCAGGCTCTTGACAAGAAACATCGGCTTACACCCACAGCCTCAACCTTCCAACACTTCCAAAATTTGAATCCCTCTGTTGACCAAACAAGGACAGAGGGATTAAGCCCTAAATACCACATGATTTCTTCTTGACGGCTTTGACTATCGGGTTTGTCATTCAATCAACGTTGCTGATTGATGACTGGGCATGAGGATACCATGAGTAGCACACAAGACCTCCTTAAACTTCTTTCTTTTTTTTGTGTTCAGCATGGTGTAGGTAAGTTGTCCACCATTTACTGCAGTTCTTTGGAACTGCTCCGGGAATGAAATCAAAAATTCCAAGAGCAGAGGGGGGGGGGGGGGGAGGGGGGGGGGGTGGAAGGGCCATTTGGCTTGTTGTATTCACACTGGCTCTGTGAAAGAACGATCCAGTTTATCTTCCATCCTAGTTTAATGAGGTTCAATTGGCACTTATGCATTTTATCCAATTTATTTTAAAATGTTTGCACATTTGATTAGTTTGCACTGAGCTTCTGAATACATTGTTTTTATATTGCAGACAGCACAAGTGCAACTATTAGCCAATTCATTCAATTTTGTACCACATGTGAACATCACTCCGATAGCAAGCTGGTTTATTGCTCTTGACTATAAGCAGTACCACAGCCAAGACCAATTATGTATATGTCTTTATTCATGTCACCTTTTTTGGGCTGGATTTGGAGGACAGATATCTAGAGTGCAAACCTTGGACATTTTTTGTCATCCAAACAAAAAGTACTAAACCTGAATGTTCTGAGATTGGCCACTTCCCTACATATGGTCAGTTCATGAAGTGAACAGTGAATAGTAAAAGGCTTGGATGGAGTGTATGTGGAGAGGATGTTTCCACTGGGAGGAGTCTAGGACTAGAGGTCATAGCCTCAGAATTAAAGGACGTTCTTTTAGGAAGGAGATGGGGAGAAATGTCTTCAGACAGAGGGTGGTGAATCTGTGGAATTCTTTGCCACAGAAGGCTGTGGAGGCCAAGTCTGTGGAGATATTGAAGGCAGAGATAGATAGATTCTTGATTAGTACAAGGGTCAGAGGTTATAGGGAGAAGGCAGGAAAATTGGGTTAGGTGGGAGAGATAGATCTGCCATGATTGAATGGCGGAGTAGACTTGATTCTACTATTCCTTATGATCTTATGCAGCTGAGACAAACCTCAATTTTTGGGGGAATAGCAAGGAACTGCAGATGGACACAAAATGCTGGTGTAACTCAGCGGGTGAGGCAGCATCTCTGGAGAGAAGGAATAGGCGACGTTTCGGTTCGACACCCTTCTTCAGTATGAAGAAGGGTCTTGACTCGAAACGTTGTTCATTCCTTCCCTCCAGAGATGCTGCCTCACCCACTGAATTATTCCAACATTTTGTGTCTACCTTTGATTTAAACCAGCATCTGCAGTTCTTTCTTACACAAGGAACTGCAGATGCTGGTTTATATCAAAGATAGACACAAAATGTTGGAGTAACTCAGCTGGCCAGACAGCATCCCTGGAGAGCATGGATAAAAAACGTTCTGTCAGAATTTTGAGTCTGAAGAAGGGTTCCAACTCAAAACATTGCCTATCCATGTTCTCCAAAGATGCTGCCTGATCCACTGAGTAACTCCAGCATTTTGTGTCCATCTTGAGTTTTTTGCTATGTGTTTGAAAAGGCAAACATTCATTGAAGGATGAGGTATTATCTAAAAAGCAGTTATATTTGCTTTCATTTTCCAAGCCTCTGATTGTGGTAGGTGGGGTTATGGAGGAGGGGGTGAAAGTTGGAGAAATGGATGCACATCCACATGGGAAACATTGAATTTTCCAATCTTAGGTCACTAACCAACAAACAACCCCCTGCCCCCTTTTTACCCTTCTCTTCCCTGTGCCTCACCTCATCCACAAACCCTGTCCCTTCCACCTATATCTCTTTATCTGGCTTCACATTTCTCATCTCCCCTTATCTCACTTTTATCTGTTCATCTCTTGCCTTTGTCCAACCATCTGGCAATCAAACCCACTCCCCCTCACCAGTATCTACCTATCGCTTGCCTGGCTTGGACCTCCCCCGCAGATTCCATCTTTCAACACAGCCTCTGAATAACTTTAGAATGAAGAAGGGAGGGCGGTGAATCTGTGGCCTAGTCATTGGGTATTTAAAAAACTGAGATTAATTGCTTCTTGATTAGTATGGATGTCAAAGGATATGGGGAGAAAGCAGGAGAAGGAGGTTGAGAGGGAAAAATAGATCAGCCACGATTGCATGGTAGGATCTATGGGCTGAATGGCCTAATTCTGTTCCTACATCGTATGGTCCCATTACAATCAGTCTGAAGATAGGTCTTGACCTGAAATGTCACCTATCCATGTCTTCCAGAGATGCTGCCTGACCTGCTGAGTTACTCCAGCACTTTTCTATTAATGTTTCTTTATAATCAGACATTAGGAGCTATATTAAAACAATTCCGGAGACGTACACTTCCTTCGCTGGAGCTCTCTGACTATCCCAAGGGAAGATTGAGCAGTGGATACATTTGCGTTTCCTCTAAAGAAGATTGAAATTCAGCCACTGAGAATCACAATAGATTATCGTCTCAATCCAATCTCAGTGTAAATAATTCACCAACTAATGTACCAATTTATAACTGTCACTCCATTGCTAACAATGATTTGTTTTACATCCGTGTGGCTCAACTTGTAAAACAATGAAAAATCTCTGAAAAATACATATTTATAGACATTGTCGTTATCTTTGGTGGTGTTTGATAACACTGATAATAGTCAGTTTCTATGTAAACATATTTGCATTAAAAAGGATTTTTACGTGTTTTGATCATACTTAAAATTATGTCAGCTTCAACAACATTAATATTGAGGTAGGGGATTAAAGTCTCACTAGTCCCAAAATCATTTTGCATTTTATCAAAAAATCCTAATTAGAGGAAAAAGGGAGGGTTGTGTTTCGTTTCTGAGCTATAAGATTCTATTCTCTGTTACAGCTATCAGCCAAAAACAGAATTTCCGATGAATCCTAGAAATGTCCATATGTTATTCACAGCCTAATTACAAATAAACACAACAACTTTGATTATTAATCATGTTCTGAAAAGTTTTCAGTTGAAAATTAAATACTGGTGGTGGGCAGGATTTTTAACATATTAACTTTCTGCTCAGAATTTCGGCCCCTGAATTTCATACCAAAGTTGACAACATATTATTATTATTATTATTTGTTTTTAACATTTGAGAACAGTAAAACAGATACTGACTGATACTCCCAGCAAAACTATTCTCATTGTTTTTTTAACTTGTTGAATTTGCCTAATGTCTAATTTTGACAGGCAAATATGATCTCTTCCAGCATGTCATACCAGTTAGTCATTTTCGATGCGACTGCTGCTTGGACAGGTTAGTCTATTTCACTGCAATATGTTGATGTACTTTAGCAAAAATAGTCTATTTATTCCCTGACTTTTACAATCGATCTTCTGACAACAGCAAAAAGTGAACGTGACTTCTAATCGACAACTGGGCGATAGTTTAAACTAATTAAAAGTTTGAGCTGAACACATAGCTCAAAGGCAAACGAACATCCATTGCCATATTTTAATCGTTGCAGGTTAGAGCATGTTGCTGCCATCTTGTTCTTGCAGGCTCTCATTCTCATTCACTGTCACAGAGACACTGAGCACAGAAATACTTAAGTATGTTCTGACAATCAAACCCTCCTCTACATTCATCCTAATGTAGTCCCTTCATTCTCCTCCATAACCTATGTAAATAAGCAATTTACAAACTCTAAAAGTGTTCAACACATTTTAATGATAGCACAAGGTATTACATACATCCTCAAATACTGGCTACATTCTTCTAGTGAACCGTATCCAGGAAGGGGAAGGCGTTATGATTGATGTTAACTAGGCGGGGTTAATGGTACTGAGGTAACTATGTTATTGGTTGCATGCAAAACCATCTACAACCTACAAACTCACTCACTTATGAATTGAATTGAATTGTATGTTTTATTGTCACACGTGACCTGTCACAGTGAAATTCGCCACTTATAGGGCGCTTACAAAGTTACAAATTGTACAAATTTTGCACAATTTATAATGGTCAATCAATCTACCAATCTGCCCGTCTTTGGGATGTAGGAGAAAACTGGAGTACCCTGGAAAACCCATGTGGTCACACGGAAAGCGTGCAAACTCCACATGGACAGCACCCGATGGTCAAGAGTAAACGTGAATCGCTGGGAGCTGCGAGGCAGCAGCTCCAAAGCTACGCCACTGTGCTCCCACACTGTCAATGCAGAGGAATCACCAAAAGCAACCAACAATTCAGGAAAATAATATGCTTGAATGCTCAGAGAGAACAAAATATAATTGTTTTTGCCTTTTCTGCTGAATCAGTAAGTGGCACAAAATGATTATGCTATTGAAGCCAACAGTTAAAACTGGTTCTAATGGTCACTAAAAGTGACCAAATGCACACAAAACAGTAAAGTATTTCAGAGCTACTGAGAATAACACTTGATTTTGATCAACACTCAGCTTCCATAACAATAAAAGCTCTAAATCTGGCTGAAAACACAAATGATGAAGTAATTAACTTATGAATGACACTTCAACTGCAACTATACCAAACCCTTGCTGCAGTGAGCTTAAAAACACTTGTAAACCATTATAAATCTGCTCCACAACCGTCATGCTGAGAGTCATTGAATAGAAGCAGAAATTAAATCGAAGAAAAAAAAAGCAAGGTGCCACGATATATTTATCCAAAAGAGAAAGTCGGTAATTGTAATTGAGGCAGAAACATTAGTTCTTGACCACAGGCATTCACCACTTATTTTCACTACAGAATTGTCTGTCACCTTCCAGGCACCACAATCATCACATTTCTTAAAACTTTGTCCCAAGAACTAAAGATGGAATATGTTGTTTGGGATCGTTTTTTGTCAGTTTATAAAAAGAACAAAATCACGATGAAATACAACTATGCTGCTGAAACACAACTCAATCTAACTGCAGAAAATAGAATACTTCATGCCCTGAATTTATTCCAAATGAACATTATTTAGTTGGGTGGCTTTCGACTGCCATTTTTATAACATACACTGTTCTGAAACAGATTTCCTGTGCGCTTGATGGAGAAATGACTGGAAACTAAAACAACCCATCATATAGTCCTGGAGTTATACAGCACGGAGACAGGCCCTTCAGCCCAATATGTCCATGCCGACCAAGATGCCCCATCTAAACTGGTCGCATTTGCCCACATTTGGCACATATCCTTCCAAACCTTTCCAATCCACATATCATAAGGTCATAAGTGATTGCCGTACAATTAGGGCATTCGGCCTGTCAGGTCTACTCTGCCATTCAATCATGGCTGATCTATCACTCCCTCCTAACACCATTCTAATGCCTTCTCCCCTGACATATGTACCAATCAATAATCTATCAATCTCTGCCTTAAAAATATCCACAGCCTTCTGTGGCAAATAATTCCACAGATTTACCAACCTCTGATTAAATACATTTCTCCTCATCGTCTTCCTAAAAGAACATCCTTTAATTCTGAGGCTATGACCTCTGGTCCTGGATACTCCCACTAGTGGAAACATCCTCTCCACATCCATATCTGTCCAAGTGGCTTTTAAATGCTTTTATCGGGCCTCTGGCAGTTCATTCCATATACCCACCATCATCCGAGTGAAAAAGTTGCCCCTCGGGTACATATTAAATCTTGTCCCTCTCCCCTTAAACTTCTGCCCTCTGGTTCTTGATTCCCCTACCCAAGGTAAAAGGCTCGGTGCATTCACCTTATCTATTCCCCTCCTTAATTTGTGCACCTCTATAAGAACCCATCAGCCTCCTGCAAGGTATTGTATGGTTTACTGTGTAGTTGATAGAAAAATGATCAGCGTCTAAAATAACTGGTCCATTCCCTCCAGAGATGCTGCCAGACCAGCTGAGTTCCTCCAGCACTTTATCATTTGCTCAAGATTCCAGCATCTGCAATTCCTTGTATCTTTATTTGATATATCTCTAACACAGTATTACATCCCAGAATACATCTCAACAACTTTATCAAAGTAAACTGCCACTAACCCACCTTAGACATACAGGCAGAGACAACTGCACTATGCTTCACAACACCAGAGACCCAGGTTCCATCCTGACCTCCACTGCTGTCTGTACAAATGCATATTGCCCATGTGGTATCATGTGTTTCCCCCCTTACCTTTCCCCCCTTACTTCTACTCTGCGGCTGTGTAAAGCATCTTGTCCGGAAACATTACAATCTGGTTTGGGAATTGCTCTGCCCAGGACAAGAAGGCTCTGCAGAGAGTAGTGCGTTCGGCCAAACACACTATGGGAACTTCTCTCGCCCCTCTGCAGGAACTATACATCAGGAGGTGCAACTCCAGAGCCAATAAGATAATGGGAGACCCCTTCCACCCCTGCAACGGACTGTTCCAGCTTTTACGGTCAGGCAAACGCCTCCGTTGCCATGCTGTGAGAACGGAGAGGATTAGAGAAGGAGTTTCTTCCCAGAGGTCATTCGGACTGTAAACAGTTGCACAAAGTCCACAGGCACTGCCACGTTTCATTTCACTGCACATCCAGTATGTATATGTGACAAATAAACTTGACTTGACTTGACCTCCCACACCTTGAAGATGTGTGGGTTGGTAGGTTACTTGTCCCTAGTTTATGGGTGGGCTGCAGAATCAGGCTGGAGTTGATTTGAATGTGGGGATAATAAAAATGGGCCTGGTGTAGTTGGATGTGTGAGGGTTAATGTCGATTCAGTGAGCTGATAGGGATGTTACTGGGAGGTGCAACTGCATGACCAGAAGCTTGGTCAAAGCATTAAGGTTGTAAAGATAATCTTCCAAGAGGAAAGATTATTTGAGATATGGGAAATTCCAGCAGAGAGTTGGTAAGTCACATTATCTTACAATGCTGATGTTTTATTCAACTAATGAACGTGAAATAATACATAAAAATGACTTAATTTAATGAACTTTAAATGAACAAATTGTGAATATTAATTATCCTGCCCGATTACCTGCCAGACAAATAAGTGACATGTCACATTGATGAGGCTCATATGTCATCTGAATTATTGGGCTTACTGATGCAAGGTACTGTTTGTTGGAATAAATAACAATACCATAATCACATTTTTTTAATGTGCAATAAAAACTGATTGATTATAACATTTGTGTTATCCAGCAAATTCTCAACCTGCACTGCTGCTTGTAAATTTCTGCTCATTAACCAACTCTTTTCTTGGATTCAGAATTGGATTTACCATCAAACGACAGGATGATCATTGAACTGTATACACCGATCTCCTCCCTGGAATTAGCTGGTTCATTGCAGAGCTCTCTATTATCCAGTCTGAGCACTCACATGTATGTACATCCTCTTGGTCTGAGGAATCTGATGTGAATCCCTATTGCTGTTGGTGCAGCCAAGAGTTGTCTGGGATTCGTGGTGTGAAGAGGACTGGGTGTGGGTGCTGGCAGTTTAGAGACAGGTGGCTTGTCGAGGCTTTGCGTTGCACCTTGGCTGGATCGGTGACTGCTGTCACTGGTGAAGGCTAGCGGTCCCTGCTCTGTGTGGCGGGAGACTGCCCGCGTCCTTAGCTTAGTTTACGAAATGGTGCAAAAAGGACGGCAGATGCTGGTTTACACCAAAGATAGACACAAAATGGTGGAGTAACTCAGCAGGTCAGGCAGCATCTATGAGGAAAAGCAAGAGGTAACATTTCAGGTCGAGACCATTCTTCAGACCAATATCTCTTTTCTCACTTCCGGCGGTCTGCCCTCCACAGCCTCCAATATTATCGTCCCCCAACCCGCACGGTCCGGTTTTACATTCTTCTCCAAAATACGTTAACAGAACTGCCCTGGCAGATCCATTGTTTCTGCCTCCTCCTGTCCCACTGAAATAATTTCCAAGGACCTCGACTACATCCTATCCCCCCTGGCCCAATCCCTCCCGACCTATGTCCAAGACTCAGAACATGCCCTTCGTCTATTTAATGACATCCATTTTCCAAGTCCCCATTCCCTCATCTGTATTTCAATGTAGGATGTCCAATTCAAGGGCTTTGTCAACTCTTAAGTCCCTTTGTAAGTCCACTACTTATGAATACTAATTATTTCTAGTGTCATATTCTCATTAGAATTAACTTTGAATCCACACCCTCCTTTCTGTGATGATCAGTAAACCCCTATACCAATGCCCTATAAAAATGTGTTCCAAGCTGAACTATAAATAATGCATTCATCACTACTAAAGGCTGTTACTTTGTACTGTGCAGATTCAGAAGATTTATCCATGTGCCATTACACAGAATATAATGAGCATCTATTTGGAATATTCTCATGGTACTTCTGTGATCTGGGAACAAAACAATATGATGAGGTGCTCCATATTCATCACACATGAATCAAAGGCTTTGCAGAGGTTGGGAAAAGGTATTTTGAATATGATAATACAGCAAAACAATAAGGGAGAGATTGAGAATGGCACGATTGGGTGCAGTGAATGAGGGAGGGAAAGCAAGGAATGAGAGAATGGGAGTGGGAAACATGAGGGGGAAGGGGGCAGTGATTGATGGAGGAAGGATGAGAATGGGGAATGAGGGAGAGCAAGACTGGGAAATCTGGGAGGGCAAAGAATGCATGAGGACAGGAGCGTTTAATGAGGGAGGATGGGAGTTAGAAAAGTGGGTGCACGTGTTGGGAATGAGGGAGAACAGAGTGATGAATTAAGGAAACAAAGTGGGGAATGAGGAGGGAAGGACGGAAGTTGGATATGAAGAGTGATGGGCTTGTGTAGCGTGGGAAGGCAGGAGTGGGGGATGAAGGAGAACAAAGAGTTGAGTGATGGCAGAGAACATGCAATAGGGAATGAGGGACAATTGGTTGAGCTTCTGCTGAATTACACCAGGTTACTTGAGGCCCTGAATAAATATTCTACAGTCTGCAGTAGTGCTACCACACACATCATTCTTAAGGATGTCCTTCCAGCAAGACAAGCACGGTAGCTGCAATCGGGATAAAAATAAAAGGTGAGCCATTGCCAGCTGCCTCCTACCTCTGCCCCAATCACCTTTACACAGGATTTCATGAGGCATTCTGTGATTAAAACTCATTCAAGAACAAAAACTTTGATTGGAGCACCAAACCTGGCCTCCGAATATGTGCAAACTGCAAATGTTCACAACTTCAGTTAAGTAGATCTGTCGACATCCAATTACTTTATTATGTTATGCTTTTGCACAGAGATAAATATTTTGTATTTGCATCTTAATGCTATCCAGTTATCATAGAACAACAATCAATAAATCGGGCACCCATGCAATGCTCACACCTGGAATTATTATCTGAAAATAAATCATATTTCCCTCTGCAACAATTGAAAACCCAAGTACTATTCCCCACACGAAAGGAAGGGCAAGATTATATACTTTAATTCCAAACTTCCTTCAGCACAACTATTCACTTGGTTTTAACAAACATTTAAAATGTTGGTTCAGAGTGGAAAAATAATCAATTATTGATGTGACAAACACATTGAAAATATCCATATCACTGAATTCTTGAATGAGAAAATGAGGGATGAAGATAAAAAATTACGTATTAAAGTATGCCAAATATGTAACGTGTTAAATCCACATCAATCATTGATAATAAACATAAGAGATTAGCATTCAAACTTAAAGCACACGGTATTGGGGGTTCAGTGTTGATGTGGATAGAGAACTGGCTGGCTGTCAGGAAGCAAAGAGTAGGAGTAAATGGGTCATTTTCAGAATGGCAGGCAGTGACTAGTGGGGTACCGCAAGGCTCAGTGCTGGGACCCCAGCTATTTACAATATATATTAATGATATGGGTGAGGGAATTGAATGCAACATCTCCAAGTTTATGATGACACGAAGCTGGCGGGCAGTGTTAGCTGTGAGGAGGATGCTAGGAGGCTGCAAGGTGACTTGGATAGGTTGGGGGAGTGGGCAAATGCATGGCAGATGCAGTATATGTGAGGTTATCTACTTTGGCGGCAAAAACAGGAGGGTAGACTATTATCTGAACGGTGGCCGATTAGGAAAGGGGGAGATGGAACGAGACCTGGGTGTCATGGTACCCCAGTCATTGAAAGTAGGCATGCAGGTGCAGCAGGCTGTGAAGAAAGCGAATGGTATTTTGGCATTCATAGCAAAAGGATTTGCGTACAAGAGCAGGGAGGTTCTACTGCAGTTGTACAGGGTCTTGGTGAGGCCACACCTGGAGTATTGCATACAGTTTTGGTCTCCTAATCTGAGGAAAGACATTCTTGCCATAGAGGGAGTACAGAGAAGGTTCACCAGACTGATTCCTGGGATGGCAGGACTTCCATATGAAGAAAGGCTGGATAGACTCGGCTTGTAATCACTGGAATTTAGGAGATTGAGGGTGGATCTTATAGAGAGTTACAAAATTCTTAAGGGGTTGGACAGGCTAGATGCAGAACGATTGTTCCCGATGTTGGGGAACTCCAGAACAAGGGGTCACAAGGGGTCACCGAGATGAGAAGATCATTTTTCACACAGAGAGTGGTGAGTCTGTCGAATTCTCTGCCACAGAAGGTAGTTGAGGCCAGTTCATTGGCTATATCTAAGAGGGAGTTAGATGTGGCCCTTGTGGCTAAAGGGATCAGGAGTTCTGGAGAGAAGGCAGGTACAGGATACTGAGTTGGATGATCAGCCATGATCATATTGAATGGTGGTGCAGGCTCGAAGGGCCGAATGGCCTACTCCTGCACCTATTTTTCTATGATTCTATGATTCTATAACAAAGAATGTGTGATTTTTGTTTCTCATAAGTCAAAGATTACATTTGAACACAATCACAAGAAGTCCCTTGCATAAAAATAAGTAAGAGTTGAGCCTGCCACCATTCAATAGATAGACACAAAAAGCTGGAGCAACTCAGCAGGACAGGCAGCATCTCTGGAGAGAAGGAATGGGTGATGCTTTGGGTCAAGATCATGGCTGAACTGCCCCATGCCTAATCTCCTCTTCTGCTTTGTACACATTTATCAACCTCGGATAACCAGAGCATCCGATATGTTCGAAGATTCAGATTCAATTTTAATTGTCATTGTCAGTGTACAGTAGAGAGACAACGAAATGCATTGGAAGAAGCTGCTTCTTTCCAAGCTGTTTCACAGGCCACTTTGAACAGAAACTCATCTGTTTTGCATAATGTTAATGAAAATTGTCACACTTTGGAGTCATGCCAACATTTTGATTCTCTGCCATTTACTTTGCCGTCTGTTTAAAATCGATAACATTTTTCAACTTGTGTATCTTTCTGATTACAGTTCATCAGACAATCCATCAAATGAACAACTGGCATTGTTGAAATATATGGCACAGGAGGGAGAGGTTCAGCTTCTGCCTGATATATAGTAGATCTGGAATTAATGAATATATCTCAAAAACTAAAACTGAATGGCTGTGTATCTAAGAGCATGATATTAAAGAGAAACAAATCTTGGACATCCTGGGCATTATATGCTGTATTATATGCAACTGGGTCATAAGAAAACAGAGTTGTACGTTCTCCCTGTGACCATGTGGGTTTTCCTCTACCATGATCCTCCTCCTCTTCATTCAAGCAGAACTACTCCAGGTTGATGGCCTGAAGAACCCAGTTGTCCTCTAGATCTCACCCTACATCTACTCCTCTGGAAACCATGTCACCGTTTTGAATTGTACTTGTCCAGTGATCAGGGATTAGAAGCCCCAAGCAGGTTTCCTCTGCCTAATCAAGGCTGATGCTTGCATTGATTCTCTGGTTAGTAGGGAATGAAAGGGGTGTTTCTGTGTTGTATTACTTAATTGCTCATTGAATAAAATCACAGAACAAACCTCGGAGCCCTCCTCTGCCCTCCTCTCCATGGAAACAATTCAGCAATTGTTAAATTGAGAGAGATAGGGCCACGTTAATGTTCAATAGCATCTAGATACCCTTGAACCCAAGACCCTAGTGACCCTACATGCAAATTAAAAAAAATGAATTGGTAGCAAAGAATGGTAATGGTAAGTTTTTTAGCCATTATTAAAGAAGGATGTAAACACAGGACTGATGAAGTATTATTATTGTATTGAACCGCAATGAGACCACAGCTGGAGAATTCTGCAGAGCTTACTGAATAAAGGGTAGACTTGCCACGAAGGAAGTGTAGCAAAAGTGTAGCACATTCCATTGGCTGACACACAAAAGACAGCAGGGGAAGTGTGTCTCAACCCAAAAGGTCAACAGTCCATTTCCCTTCGCAGATGTTGCTTTGCTCCTGATTCTACTACATGGCAGCTTTGCCATACGAGAAGGGATTGAACAGACTGGGACAATGTTTCCAACAGTGGGTATGAATGAAGGCACTCACATAAGGACACAAGGAAGGGCTGGATGGGTGAGATGCATCAAGATGCTTCACCTGACTGTGGAGTCGAGAACCAAGAGATAGAGCTTCAAAATAAGGGTAGGTCCTTTCGGATGAGGAGAAATCACTCAGATGGTCGTGAACCTTTGGAATTCTTTGCCTTGAAGCCTCAGGTGATTTATTCAATCTATGAAGATATTGATACATTTCTGGGCAAAGGGCAAGTTGCTGTGCTGGAAGATGTCACCGAGATAGATGACCAGCCATGATATTGATGAGTGTTGCGGTAGATGCAATGAGCTGGATGGGCTACACCTGTTTGTTTTGTTTGCATGTTGTTGCAAGGGGAGACACGGAAAGAGGATGAACAGACGGTCCACCTTTGGTCTTCGACAGGAGGGATCTTTAAATTATGTTTTTTTTTAAATATTCTTGGGAGTCACATCTCTGTTGGAATGACTAGTGGGGTGCCGCAAGGCTCAGTGCTGGGACCCCAGCTATTTACAATATATATTAATGATTTGGACGAGGGAATTCAATGCAACATCTCCAAATTTGCAGATGATACCAAGCTGGGGGGTATAGTTAGGTGTGAGGAGGATGCTTGGAGGCTGCAGGGTGATTTGGATAGGCTGAGTGAATGGGCAGATGCATGGCAGATGCAGTACAATGTGGATAAATGTGAGGTTATCCACTTTGGTGGCAAAAACATGAGGGTAGACTATTATCTGAATGGTGGCAGATTAGGTAAGGGGGAGATGCAACAAGACCTGGGTGTCATGGTACACCAGTCATTGAAAGTAGGCATGCAGGTGCAGCAGGCAGTGAAGAAAGCAAATGGTATGTTAGCATTCATAGCGAAAGGATTTGAGTATAGGAGCAGGGAGGTTCTACTGCAGTTGTACAGGGTTTTGGTGAGGCCACACCTGGAGTACTGCGTACAGTTTTGGTCTCCAAATCTGAGGAAAGACATCCTTGCCATAGAGGGGGTACAGAGAAGATTCACCAGACTGATTCCTGGGATGTCAGGACTTTCATATGAGGAAAGATTGGATAGACTCGGTTTGTACTCGATGGAATTTAGAAGATTGAGGGGGGATCTTATAGAAACCTACAAAATTCTTAAGGGGTTGGACAAGCTAGATGCTGGAAGATTGTTCCCGATGTTGGGGGAGTCCAGAACAAGGGGTCACGGTCTAAGGATAAGGGGGAATTCCTTTAGGACCGAAATGAGGAAAACATTCTTTACACAGAGAGTGGTGAGTCTCTGGAATTCTCTGCCACAGAAGGTAGTTGAGGCCAGTTCATTGGCTATATTTAAGAGGGCGTTAGATGTGGCACTTGTGGCTAAAGGGATCAGGGGGTATGGAGAGAAGGCAGGTGCGGGATACTGAGTTGGATGATCAGCCATGATCACATTGAATGGCGGTGCAGGCTCGAAGGGCCGAATGGCCTACTCCTGCACCTATTTTCTATGTTTCTATGTTTCTATGATGAACAGCAGACTCCAATTGTTATCAGCTGCGGAGCAGGGGAATTACGTGGTTTACTTTTCTTGATCTTCTCCTGCCCCACACGCTGTTTTACATGGATGTGAGTGAGCTCAGGAGCAGGCACTCGGTGAAGCTTCATGTAAAAGTACATATTGAGAACCCATTAGACCAGCTTAACATTTGCTTCTTGAATGTCGGTGGCTTTGAAAACAGACGAGTAAAGAGCGAGGGAAAAAAGCCAGTGATTTTAATGGAGCAGGTACATCACTCTTCCTCAGTCAGCTAAGGGACACCTCCTTCTTATATTAACACTCCAGTGCACAAGGTCACATTCGCAATGAACAGTTATTCATATCCTGTGGGACAATTCTATGGAATTGAAAATTCCAATGTGTTATTAATTTTAATGGCCAGCCAAAGTATATTCTAGAAATTGCTCTATAAATTTTCAGATCAGTGAGAAAACAGGTCAGTGAGTTTAAAGCAGGTGGCAAATTTTGAAGCAATGTATTATTCGTGGACTGACTGAGCAGTATTCCCAAGTTGGTCTCAGAGTCTTCTTCCTGGATTCCTCCTTTGACATAATCGATGGTTTTCAATCTGTTTAAGCAGATGTTCCATGCTTTGTTCCCACTTGCTCCATTAGCCTTGCGCAGGTACAATGTGGCTCTGCCCAATTTCTCTCTCATGGTGGCGCCAGCAATGGCTTCCTCGCCAACAGTCTGTCTGTTTTTAGTGTATGTTTTTAGCGTTCTTTAGCTTGCTTTATGTAGGGGGTGGGGAGTAAACATTTTTTTAATCGACAGAGATGCGTTTTTTTTTCCATATCTTATCTCCGCCCGCACTGCAGCCTAACATCGAGGAGCTGGAGGCCTTTGCTGGAGTCTGACATCGGAAGCTCCAACTGCAGGAGCCTGCAGGACATTAACATCGTGGAGCTGGCGGTCCCTGTCGGGGATTGACCTCGGAGTTTCAACCGCGGGAGCCTGCAGGACATTAACATCGTGCAGCTCGTGATCCCTTTACCAGGGATCTTCCTCGGATCTCCAGCCACGGGAGCCTGTGGACTTTAACATCATGGAGCTCACTGTCCCTGGTTAGGGACTGACTTCGGCAGCTCCAAGCCGCAGGAGCTTCGAATGCCCAGACACGGGGCTTCGACCACTGCGGGGTCTTCGATCGCCCCGCTGGATGGTCCTGACTGTGGGAGAAAAATGAAGGAAGAAGATTAAACTTTATTCCTTTCTTTCACAGTGAGGAATGTGGGGAATACGCTGTGGTGGATGTTTATGATAACTTTTGTGTAGTTGTGTGCCTTGTTGCTTTTTGTTAATAATGCTGTATGCTTAATCTTCTTCTTGTGTTTGAGGCAGTAGAGGTTATGTAACGCCCTCCAGACGCTGTAGCCAGTTCAATGTGCTGTTGTCGAGGGCCGTGAGGTCTACCCCTCCACCTGCGGGGCGGAGGACAGCGCAGTAAAAAATGACGTGCTGCGCTCTTTGCTGGTCTGCTCCATACATGCAGGCTGCTGATGACCGCAGCCCCCAGCGATGCATGTTGGCATTGAACCGGCCGACCCCTGTACGGAGCCTGTTCAGGGCGACCCACTCTTTGTGGGGTAGGTCCGAGCTGGGTGGAGCTGTGGTGTTCGGTGCTACAGTGAATTGCAGAGGTCGCAAAGTCTGTTCCCAGCTGGTTCTCCCTGCTCCTAGTGTGTTGAAACCAGAGCCACAGAGGGTCGGGAGAAGGGGCGACGAGATGACAGGCGTTGAGGTCCTAGTTGCTGTGAGTCCTGGATGAGGTGGTTCAAAGGATGTTTGTCCTCCGATGGGGCCTTGCACACCAGCCTGTGAGTGAATACGAATATGAATATCACTGTACCTTAAATGGTACATGTGACAATAAAAGCTCTTTGAAACCTTTGGTGTGTTACTACTCCAGAGAAATTATTTTCCATTAGTTTCCAAAATCTTTTGTTACGGCACATCTTTGAAAACACAACTGCTCCCGAGGCAATCCCCAAGATCAAGTGCCATTCAATTAGCTCTGAAAAATCAATTTGAGCTGCAATTTCAGCACAAAGATATAAAATAAAGATATCAAATGCAGATGGGATGCAGTTATTATTAATTATCACGAAAATAATTTAATGTGAGCATGAGAGCAAAACTCCAATAATACAGGACCTTTGGAGCTTTGGTTGTGGAAGATTGTCAGAGTTTTTTGATTTTTGAATGTGATTCCTATTAATACCCACATACTTTAATTTCACTGTTGTTGCATCTTGTCCAATAGTGCAATACATCTTCTGTGAAGCCAGGGAATTTGGAGAGTGGGAAATTTACAAGCACACTTGCAGCAGGTGTTCGTGCATTCCTGACCTGTGGTGATCTAAACCACATCCGTGCCACCAGCTCCGAAGCCAGACCCAGGCAGAAACCATCCCTGGTCATGCTCTGCTTCGGCCCCACCTCACATTCCCAACTCATGTTTTGTTCAGAGATACAGTGCGGAAACAGACCCTTTGGCCCACCCAGTCCACCTGTGCATGTCGACCTGGCTGCAACCAAATTGCCTCTTCTTTCTTACAGTTGGATATGAGAGTTGAACTCTCATTTAATCCTGGGTTTAAGCGAGGCATAAATGTTATCTTACATGGATCATAGAATACAGCACAGAAGCAAGCCCTGCAGACTACAATGTCCACGCCGAACACGATGCAAGGTTGAACTAATCTCCTCTGCCTGCACGAGATCCACACCCTCCATTCCCAGTATATCTACGTCTCTCCCCAAAAGCCTCTTAAATACCATGATTGTACCTGGCTCCACCACCGCCCCTGACAGCGTGTTCCAACATCACGTTGAAGATCTGCTGCCTGGTTGCCACGCCAACTCTTTGTGGATTGTAAGATATTTTCCTTTGAAT
Organism: Raja brachyura; assembly: GCA_963514005.1. Next base: position 91,218,212 of record OY740783.1, read on the forward strand.
GGTATTCGTTGAAGTCAAACAGACTTCTGTAGTCCTCCTCTTCGTGTTCATTATATTTGGAGGTTGTCCTTCATCATTGAAGTCATGTCGCTAGCTTGTTCCTCATGGAGTATTTAGCTGCAAGCAGCATGTGTCAATTGCATTAACCAGGGAGGATCAGCAGAAATGATTAATTTTGATTCCCTTTTCATTTGATTCCCTGTTCAAATATTTGCTCTAAGACTGTAAAAAAAATAATTTGAATTGGAAGAGGCAAGGAACTGCAGATGCTGGATTACAAAAAAAGACACAACTTGATGGAGTAACGGGTCAGGCGGCATCATTTGAGAACATGGATAGGGTCTGAAGAAGGGTCCCGACCCAAAATGTCACCTGTTCATAACCTCCAGGGATGCTGCCTGACCTGTTGAGTTACTCCTGCACTTCGTGTCTTAATTTGAATTGGAACCTAATCATCACTTGCTTTAACGCTGCTGTCTATCTCTCCAGTCCAAACCGGGCACTGCCAACGTTTGTTCAATTCAAGGCATTAGATCTTGGTTAACACCCCATCCAACAGTATGGACTAGTCTGCGACTAACATTGTCACTTTATTTTATTAAGGAATTGTTCAATGATCCAACAACGACTGTGTTGTGGCGCCAGCCTATACACGGGCCACTTATGCTCGAACCCTCGTCAGGAGATACGAGGGCGGCCACGGGACGTCATGGGCTAGATAGAGTGTCCTGGTACTTAAGGTCTCTCATCTCGAGACCTTAAGGAGTCAACAGGTAGCTAAGCTCGAGAGAACAACCTCGTTCAGCTACAGCAACATTGTAATATGGTTAGCGTACCAACCTAACGTGTCACCACTGAATAAACAACACTTTGAACCGGCCTGACGTCTCACCTTTATTCACCACGTTTGGTGCCGCTCCATTAGTGACCCCCGACTGTCCAAATTGAAATTTGGACTCACCTGAAGCACGCAGCCTTGGGAAACCTGATGTCTGCAGCCGGCTGCCCAGCCCTGCAGAACTACGCTGCCGCCAACCCGGCCCTGCAGTGAGGTATGCCGCCTCTTTCCCACCAGCTGCTGCTAACCGGAGCTGAGAAGCCGCGGCTGCTGTCGCTCTACCGCACGCACAACAGGGCAGGCCACCTTGTGTGACAGCCGCCGAGCTCCCCCGCATGACCTGCCCGGAGCCGACCACTGGAGCGGAGAGGTTGTACCAACCGCTGCTGCCCCACCAGCTGCGAGCATAGCAGCCTCCTGCCTCCTGCCCCAAGCATCATCGACGCACGCCCGACGGCCCTGGGAGCAAAGAAAGAGTACCTGCCACTCTGCCGCTCCCGACAACGGACCCGAGCCCGGCCTCACACTGCGAACACGGCTCCAGGCCCTGCACTTCACCGGGCCCCACCGCTCCAGGCCCGGCACCGGCCTCACCTCACCTGCACCGCACCTCACCGCTTCAGACCCGGCACCGCAACAGGCCTTGCCACGGCTCCTCTGATTTCTATCTTTTTACCCATGAATGATTGCTCTGGGCATTTTAATTTTTATAAACCTCCATTGACCATGCACTGTGTTGTTCAATGCTCCCCGGATTTTCAATTGTTTCCTCTGAATATGCATTGCACATGTACAGTGCCATCCATAACGTTAGGGACAAAGACCCTTTATTTAATTATTTGCCTCTGTACTCCACAATTTGAGATTTTGAATAGAACAAAATCACATGTGGTTAAAGTGCACATTGTCAGATTTTAATAAAGGTGATTTTTATACATTTTGGTTTCACCATGTAGAAATTGCAGCAATGTTTATACATAGTTCCCCCATTTCAGTGCACAATAATGTTTGGGACACAGCAATGTGATGTAAATGAAAGTAGTTATGTTTAGTATTTTGTTGCATATCCTTTGCATGCAATGACTGCTTGAAGTCTGCCATTAATAGACATCACCAGTTGCTGGGTGGCTTCTCTAGTGATGCTCTACCAGGCCTGCATTGCAGCCATCTTTAGCTTATGCTTGTTTTGGGGCCCTTCAGTTTTCTCTTCAGCACATAAAAGGCATGCTCAATTGGGATCAGATTGGGTGATTGACTTGGCCACAACAATTGCCCATTTTTTAGCTTTGAAAAACTCCTTTGTTGCTTTAGCAGTATGTTTGGGATCATTGTCTTGCTGTAGAATGAACTGACGGCCAATGAGTTTTGAGGCATTTGTTTTAACTTGAGCAGATAGATTATGGTACTACCATCAGCAGTTGTATCATCAATGAAGATAAGTGAGCCAGTACCGTCAGCAGCCATACATACCCAGGCCATAACACCCCCACCACCGTGTTTCACAGATGAGGTGGTATGCTTTGGATCTTGGGCAGATCCTTCTCTCCTCCATACTTTGCTCTTGCCATCACTTGCCATGATATATGTTAATCTTCATCTCATCTGTCCACAAGACCATTTTCCAGAACTATGGTTGCTCTTTTAAGTACTTCTTGGCAAACTGCCAGGAAGTTCATTGGGGATTTTTCTTTATTATAGAAAGAATTCTTCTGTCATCAGCTGTGGAGGTCTTCCTTGGACTGCCAGTCCCTTTACGATTAGTAAGCTCACCAGTGCTCTCTTTCTTCTTAATGATGTTCCAAGCAGTTGATTTTGGTAAGCCTAAGGTTTGATTGATGTTTGACAATGAACAGTTTTATTCTTGTTTCTCAGTCTCATAATGGCTTCTTTGACTTTCATTGGCACAATTTTGGGCTTCAGGTTGATAAACAGCAATAAAAGTCTCCAAAGGTGATGGAAAGACTGGTGGAAAGACTAGGCGCTGAGAGCTCTCTTATACCTGCATTAAGGAGGCATTTAAACACACCTGAGTAATTACAAACACCTGTGAAGCCATGTGTCCCAAACATTATGGTGCCATGAAATGTGGGGACTATGTATAAACACAGATGTAATTTCTATATGGTGAAACCAAAATGTATAAAAATTGCCTTTATTAAAATCTGACACTGTGCACTTTAACCACATGTGATATTTTCTATTACAAATCTCATATTGTGGAGTTCAGATGCAAATAAATAAATGATGGGTCTTTGTCCCTAACATTATGGAGGGCACTGTAAGTGATAGGAGTAGAATTTAGCCATTCGGCCCATCGTCTACTCCGCCATTCAATCATGACTGATCTATTTCTCCCTCCCAACCTCATTCTCCTGCCTTCTCCCCATAGCCTCTGACACCTGAACTAATCAAGAATCTCAAGAGAGGCCCGGGGAGCCGTTGGAGACAGAGGGTGGAGCTACCTGCACTGTGAGTATAAATCTAGCGCAGGGCTTGCTTTTCACAGAGGCCCGGGGAGCCGTTGGAGAGAGAGGGTGGAGCTACCTGCACTGTGAGTATAAATCTAGCGCGGGGCTTGCTTTTCACAGAGGCCCGGGGAGCCGTTGGAGACAGAGGGTGGAGCTACCTGCACTGTGAGTATAAATCTAGCGCGGGGCTTGCTTTTCACAGAGGCCCGGGGAGCCGTTGGAGACAGAGGGTGGAGCTACCTGCGCTGTGAGTATAAATCTAGCGCGGGGCTTGCTTTTCACAGAGGCCCGCGGAGCCGTTGGAGGCAGAGGGTGGAGCTACCTGCGCTGTGAGTATAAATCTAGCGCGGGGCTTGCTTTTCACAGAGGCCCGCAGAGCCGTTGGAGACAGAGGGTGGAGCTACCTGCGCTGTGAGTATAAATCTAGCGCGGGGCTTGCTTTTCACAGAGGCCCGCGGAGCCGTTGGAGGCAGAGGGTGGAGCTACCTGCGCTGTGAGTATAAATCTAGCGCGGGGCTTGCTTTTCACAGAGGCCCGGGGAGCCGTTGGAGACAGAGGGTGGAGTTACCTGCACTGTGAGTATAAATCTAGCGCGGGGCTTGCTTTTCACAGAGGCCCGGGGAGCCGTTGGAGACAGAGGGTGGAGCTACCTGCGCTGTGAGTATGAACCTAGCGCGGGGCTTGCTTTTCACAGAGGCCCGGGGAGCCGTTGGAGACAGAGGGTGGAGTTACCTGCACTGTGAGTATAAATCTAGCGCGGGGCTTGCTTTTCACAGAGGCCCGGGGAGCCGTTGGAGACAGAGGGTGGAGCTACCTGCGCTGTGAGTATAAATCTAGCGCGGGGCTTGCTTTTCACAGAGGCCCGCAGAGCCGTTGGAGGCAGAGGGTGGAGCTACCTGCGCTGTGAGTATAAATCTAGCGCGGGGCTTGCTTTTCACAGAGGCCCGGGGAGCCGTTGGAGACAGAGGGTGGAGCTACCTGCGCTGTGAGTAGACCAGCAGCTGCAACGTTCCATCTTCCAGTGAGGGAATCTGTTGGGGAATCTGGTGGAAGGTTCTGATTGGTTGAAGAGGACCAGAGGAAGCAGCTGATTGGCTGCAACCCGGGGTTTACATTTCTACATTTCTGCCTACGGTTTAAGGATTCTGGGTGCTAAGGATTCTGGGTGTTAGGGATTCAGTATTTATTAGTAAAGTTTAAAGAATAAAGTTTTTGTGTTTAATAAAAATAAATATATATATATATATATATATATATTTAATAGAGTAATTTGGGAGTAAGTGGAGATTGTCAGTGGAGATTGGCCCCATGGTTTGCTCAGCCTGCAACATGTGGGAGATCAGGGATATTGTCGGTGTCCCTGGTGACTAAATTTGCAGGAAGTGTGTCCAGCTGCAGCTCCTGGCAGACCGCATTGAACGATTGGAGCTGCGGCTGGATTCATACTGGAGCATCCACGATGCAGAAAAAGTCGTGGATAGCACGTACAGCGAGTTGGTCACGCCACAGGTAAAAGGTAAGAGGACAGAAAGGGAGCGGGTGGCCAATAGCCAGCAAAGCAGTAGGCAGATAGTGCAGGAGTCCCCTGCGGTCATCTCCTTACTAAACAGGTTTACCATTTTGGATACTGTTGAGGGAGATGGCTCATCAGGGGAATGCAGCAGCAGCCAAGTTCATGGCACCATGGGTGGCTCTGCAGCACATGATGGGGGTAAAAAGAGGGGAAGGGCTATTGTAATAGGGGATTCAATTGTCAGGGGAATAGATAGGCGTTTCTGCGGCCGCAAAAGAGACTCCAGGATGGTATGTTGCCTCCCTGGTGCAAAGGTCAGGGATGTCACTGAATGGCTGCAGAACATTCTGGAGGGGGAGGGTGAACAGCCAGTTGTCGTGGTGCATATTGGCACCAACGATATAGGTAAAAAAAGGGATGAGGTCCTACAAGGTGAATTTAGGGAGCTAGGAGATAAACTTAAAAGTAGGACCTCAAAGGTAATAATCTCTGGATTATTACCAGTACCACGGGCCAGTCAGAATAGAAATAGGAGGATATTGCAGATGAATACGTGGCTTGAAAAATGGTGCAAGGGGGAGGGATTCAAATTTTTAGGGCACTGGAACCATTTTTGGGGGAGGTGGGACCAGTACAAACAGGACGGTCTGCACCTGGGCTGGAATGGAACCAATGTCCTTGGGGGAGTGTTTGCTAGTGCTGTCGGGGAGGATTTAAACTAATGTGGCAGGGGGATGGGTACAAGAGCAGAGAGGCAGGTGGGTGTAAAACGAGGGTGGAAGCAATAGGGAGCAAGGTGAAAAGTAAAAGTGGCAGGCAGACAAAACCAGGGCAAAAATCAAAAAGGGTCACTTCTCAACAAAATTGTATAAGGGGTAAGAGCGTTGTAAAAACAAGCCTGAAGGCTTTGTGTCTCAATGCAAGAAGTATTCGTAATAAGGTGGATGAGTTGAACGTGCAGATAGCTATTAATGAGTATGATATAGTTGGGATCACGGAGACATGGCTCCAGGGTGACCAAGGCTGGGAGCTGAACATCCAGGGATATTCAATATTCAGGAGGGATAGAGAGAAAGGAAAAGGAGGTGGGGTAGCGTTGCTGGTTAGAGAGGAGATTAATGCAATGGAAAGGAAGGACATTAGTTTGGAGCATGTGGAATCGGTATGGGTAGAGCTGCGAAACACTAAGGGGCAGAAAACGCTAGTGGGAGTTGTGTACTGGCCACCTAACAGTGGTAGTGAAGTTGGGGATGGTATCAAACAGGAAATTAAAAATGCGTGCGACAAAGGCAAAACAGTTATAATGGGTGACTTCAATCTACATATAGATTGGGTGAATCAAATTGGCAGGGGCGCTAAGGAAAAAGATTTTTTGGAAAGTATGCGGGACAGTTATCTAAATCAACATGTAGAGGAACCAACGAGAGAGCAGGCTATTTTAGACTGGGTATTAAGTAATGAGGAAGGGTTAGTTAGCAGTCTTATTGTCAGATTCAATTCAGATTCAGATTCAGATTCAATTTTAATGCAATTTTATTGTGCGTTCCCCCTTGGGCAAGAGTGACCATAATATGGTCGAGTTCCTCATTAGGATGGAGAGTGACATTGTTAATTCAGAACCAAGGGTTCTGAACTTAAAGAAAGGTAACTTTGAGGGTATGAGACGTGAATTGGCCAAGATTGACTGGCAATCAATTCTAAAAGGGTTGACAGTGGATACGCAATGGAAGACATTTAAAGACTGCATGGATGAACTACAAAAATTGTTCATCCCAGTTTGGCAAAAGAATAGATCAGGGAAGGTAGTGCATCCGTGGATAACAAGGGAAATCAGGGATAGTATCAAAGCAAAGGATGATACGTACAAAGTAGCCAAAAAAAGCAGCATACCAGAGGACTGGGAGAAATTCAGAGACGAGCAGAGAAGGACAAAGGGCTTGATTAGGAAAGGAAAAATAGATTATGAAAGAAAACTGGCAGGGAACATAAAAACTGACTGCAAATGTTTTTATAGATATGTGAAGAGAAAGAGATTAGTTAAAACAAATGTAGGTCCCTTGCAGTCAGAAACAGGTGAGTTGATCATGGGGAACAAGGATATGGCGGACCAATTGAATAACTACTTTGGTTCCGTCTTCACTAAGGAAGACATAAATAATCTGCCGGAAATAGCAGGGGACCGTGGGTCAAAGGAGTGCTTGAGTGAAATCCAGGTTAGTCGGGAAGTGTTGTTGGGTAAATTGAATGGATTAAAGGCCGATAAATCCCCAGGGCCAGATAGGCTGCATCCCAGAGTACTTAAGGAAGTAGCTCCGGAAATAGTGGATGCATTAGTGATAATCTTTCAAAACTCTTTAGATTCTGGAGTAGTTCCTGAGGATTGGCGGGTAGCAAACGTAACCCCTCTTTTTAAGAAGGGGGAGAAGAGAGAAAACGGGGAATTACAGACCAGTTAGTCTAACATCGGTAGTGGGGAAACTGCTAGAGTCAGTTATTAAAGATGGGATAGCAGCACATTTGGAAAGTGGTGAAATCATTGGACAAAGTCAGCATGGATTTACGAAAGGTAAATCATGTCTGACGAATCTTGTGGAATTTTTCGAGGATGTAACTAGTAGCGTGGATAGGGGAGAACCAGTGGATGTGGTGTATCTGGACTTCCAGAAGGCTTTCAACAAGGTCCCACATAAGAGATTAGTATATAAACTTGAAGCATATGGCATTGGGGGTTCAGTATTGATGTGGATAGAGAACTGGCTGGCAAACAGGAAGCAAAGAGTAGGAGTAAACGGGTCGTTTTCACAATGGCAGGCAGTGACTAGTGGGGTACCGCAAGGCTCAGTGCTGGGACCCCAGCTATTTACAATATACATAAATGATCTGGATGAGCGAATACAAGGCAATATCTCCAAGTTTGCGGATGACACTAAACTGGGGGGCAGTGTTAGCTGTGCGGAGGATGCTAGGAGAATGCAAGGTGACTTGGATAGGCTGGGTGAGTGGGCAAATGTTTGGCAGATGCAGTATAATGTGGATAAATGTGAGGTTATCCACTTTGGTGGCAAAAATAGGAAAACAGACTTATCTAAATGGAGGCTGATTAGGAAAAGGGGAGATGCAGCGCGACCTGGATGTCATGGTACACCAGTCATTGAAAGTAGGCATGCAGGTACAGCAGGCAGTGAAGAAAGCGAATGGTATGTTAGCTTTCATAGCAAAAGGATTTGAGTATAGGAACAGGGAGGTTCTGCTTCAGTTGCATAGGGTCTTGGTGAGGCCACACCTGGACTATTGCGTGCAGTTCTGGTCTCCAAATCTGAGGAAGGACTTTATTGCCATAGAGGGAGTGCAGAGAAGGTTCACCAGACTGATTCCTGGGATGTCAGGACTGTCTTATGAACAAAGACTGCATAGACTTGGTTTATACTCTCCAAAATTTAGGAGATTGAGAGGGGATCTTATAGAAACGTACAAAATTCTTAAGGGGTTGGACAGGCTAGATGCAGTAAGATTGTTCCCGATGTTGGGGAGGTCCAGGACAAGGGGTCACAGCTTAAGGATAAGGGGGAACTCCTTTGGGACCGAGATGAGAAGGAATTTTTTCACACAGAGTGGTGGGTCTCTGGAACTCTCTGCCACAGAGGGTAGTTGAGGCCAGTTCATTGGCTATATTTAAGAGGGAGTTAGATGTGGCCCTTGTGACTAAGGGGATCAGAGGGTATGGAGAGAAGGCAGGTACGGGATACTGAGTTGGATGATCAGCCATGATCATATTGAATGGCGGTGCAGGCTTGAAGGGCCGAATGGCCTACTCCTGCACCTAATTTCTATGTTTCTATGTCTATGTTTCTATCTATCTCTGCCTTAAATAAATCCACTGACTTTGCCTCCACAGTCTTCTGCTGCTATGAATTCCGCAGATTCACCACCCTCTGCGAAATAAATTCCTCCTCATCTCCTTCCTAAAAGAACATCCTTTAAATCTGAGGCTATGACCTCTAGCCCTAGACTCTCCCACTTGTAGAAACAGATGATGGTTAATACATTGAAGAAGGTTCACGACCGAAAACATCACCAATCCATGTTCTCCAGAGATGCTGCCTGACCTGCTGAATTACTCCAGCACTTTGTGTCCTTTTTAGCATCCACAATACTCTGCGTTCAATCATGCACTTATCTGTCAACTCCTTCAATGCATCAAGAGATAAAATGGCAAAATAACCTCTCTGGCATGGATTTTTTTTGTTTGTTTAGAATATAATCCTCTTTGAGTTAGTTGATTGTCACGTGTACCGAGGTACAGTGAAAAGTTTTTGTTGCGCGCTAACCAGTCAGCAGAAAAACAACACATGTTGCAGATTTCAAAAACAGACTTTCCATAATATTTGTTTTCTGTACACATAACGAATGCTGCCATGCTATACTTTCTGATTTTAAATTGAGCTTCAGTGACAAATTTTCACTCAGTAGTTGATTCTCTCAATGGAATTTGGCCTGCTCTTGTGTGCCATGAGTACACTGTATAAATCAAAAACACGGAACGAGATGTTGGGCCAGAGTATGTCTCTGAAATCCCAAATAACTGCCTCAGGGCGATGAGCTACAAGCACCATTCGTTTTCACCGGTTCACAAAATCCATACCATTGTCCAAATCTACACAATCAATGCAATAGCCAGTCAAAAATAGTTTGAGGTAATGGATGAGGGGATAGGGGAGATCAGAGAAGGGGGGTGGGTGAGAGTGCAGAGGAGATGGTTGGGAGCAGCAGGATATAAAATTCGCAAAATAAAATGGACAGGGGTGAGGGGAGTGTGCAGAGGAAGGACAGTGAACAATTTTGGCAGACTCTGAATGGACAGTAGGATGAAAAGGAATAAAGAGGACTGGCAAATGCAGGAAGGAGTAAGTTGGGTGGAATAGCAAAGGAGGAAGATGAGGACAATGGATAAAAGTGAGATTGCAATAAAAGGATATGAGCAGGAGTCATACAGCATGGAAACCAGCCCACCATATCTGTGTCTGCCATCAAGGACTCACTACTCTTGACACTAATCCTGCTTTACTAACCCCTCTTTCCCATCAACTCCTCCCAAATTCTAACATCCACCTACACCAGAGGCAATTTTCACCATCTGAGAACAATATTACAGTGGTATGGGCGGGGTGGGGATGTAGTATGCTCAGGAGAAACTGAAGAAGATTTTCCTGCTTGGAGTGGGATGAGGGCATTTGTTTGGCTGGGGTTTCTCTCTCTTCCCTGTGACAAGGGCAAGACAAGGAGTGCCCAGCAATAATTATCCCATCGCATGAGGTTGAAATCACGTCAGTGCCTTGCTCAGTAAGTTGGAGCTTGGGCTGGAATGCTGCTCATGGTGGAGGAGCTACCTGACGGGCAGGTGGAGCTAACAGTTGGGGCAGAAAAAGGAAAAATTGTTGATGGACATTGTCCAATCCAATTAATTATTAAGAAGGCGCAGGAGACTGGACGGTCCTGGGATGCTGCGGGGGGGGGGGGGGGTAAATTGAGGAGAGACTTGCAGAGGACAATGGGGCCTTATCAAGTAGAGGTGAGTTGATCGTCAGAAAGATACTGCTTTGATCTTTTCTTAATAGGTCTTGAAATGTGAGAGGGGGAAAGGGGGGGGAAAGAGAGAGAAAGAGAAATAGAGAGAGAGCGACCATGATACAGAAATTTAAAAACCAGGGGACATGACGGAAGAAGTAAAATACTGAAAAACATCTGAATTTAATTCACAGTTGTCGTTGCTACAATAATTGTTGGTTGAGAGGAACTGTGAATGCTCCACAGTGACACTCCATGAGCAGAACTTGCAATTGCTAGTCATCCAACCCGTTTGACATTCTTGCTGAAGTGAGCTGTCGGTTTCATCATTTGCAGCATTTAACACGAGAAACCTAAATCAATGTGCCAATCACAGGCATAATAGGTTCAGGAGATAAACACTAAAAATGGTATTATGGGCTTTACCAATGATTCCCCCATGTATTCTGAAATGGAATGATGTTACCATCAGTAATGTTACAATCAGAATAGATGCATTATCTATTTGCTAAAGTCAGCAAAGAAAATTGAAAGCACTTTCTTCAGTTCAATCAGGCTAAATCTGTTTTGTGGAAGTGTTTCACCTTTTAGGCCAATCTATAAATTTAATGGTTCTGTTCCAGTCAGACCTGTTCAACTCTGGGACAACCCTTAAATGTGTGTAGGTTGTCCTCAGCTAGTGTGAGATTACAAGTGATTCCAATGGCCCAGAGTTCTTCTTGGGCAGGGGATTTAAACACTCAAGACAAGGCTCTGACAATCTGTCACTGTTCAGTGCTCTAAAAATTCATCGAGTAGCCTGAATGAGTTATTTTAGAACTCTGGCAGCATTACTTTTGTGTTATTTATTCTTGTTTTCCTCCCCCCCCCCTCCCCCCCCACCCCCCCCCTCAAACTTTGAGTTTAAAATTTTCCAATTCAATGTCATTTCCCTAATTATTAAGAAAGACTGCTGATGTTGATGCAGCATGGTGGCGCAGCAGTAGAGTTACTACCTTGCAGCACCAGACACCCAGGTTCGATCGCGACCATGGATGCTGTCTGTACAGAGTTTGTACGTTCTCCTCGTGAACTGCGTGGGTTTTCTCCGGGAGCTCCGGTTTCCTCCCACACTCCAAAGATGTACAGGTTTGTATGTTAATTGAATTGGTAAAATTGTAAGTTGTTCCTTGTGTGTGTAGGATAGTGTTATTGTGCGGGGATCGTTGGTTGGTGCAGACGCGGAGGGCCGAAGGATATGTTTCCGTGCTGTATCTCTAAAATGAACTAAGCTTCAAAGGTTCCCCAGGTGACAACCTGTCCCTCTCATTTCACAGCTTGCACATGAGCAACACATGGAATCACTCTGCATGCCCACAAGCTTGGCTGAGAGGAGAAACCCAAAGCTTTAACCCAATTCTTTTAAATGTAGCACTCCATTTTAATCATTCATCAAAGGGGATATGCTGAATTCATCAGTGTTTGACTCCTGACAGATTATTTCTCTGTGCTGGCAACACAGGCTTCCAGGCAATCCACCAATGACAAATGAAAGAGGCAACATGTTTCATTTGACTGGAGAAATTAAGCATTACATAAAACTACACAGTGGAGGAAAATGCAGGTTATAAGAATAATCTGCAATGACAGATTAAACATGGCATTCCATAACAAACCACCCAGTTCAACATCAAAATGTACTAATATTGCAAACACAACTGGTGGCATGATAGAGAACTCATGATAAAGGATCTGCTTACGAACGTAATGCTTTTGATCTGAAATAATACAACAGATGATATTATAAGAGCATTGAAATAATCTGCAGAGGATGGATTCAAATGACAAAAATACGAATTGAAATCTAAGGCTCCTTTATCAAACAACAGACTAAAAGAAAATGACCTTTTTATTTGGCTCGAGTGATCATGCTGAGTTTCAGCAAATTTGTGCTTGCCTAGGTCTGTTTTGTGCAATGTCCACCTTTGGATACATGCGCCATTTTATCTCATTGTCCCGAGGTATGAGAAATAGAGTGCACAGTTTACATTACACTTGTGTCAGGACACCTCGTGTGGACATGTATTCAACACAAATCATTGTCCATCTGCCAAAGCCACCAACTGCTTGACATTCACAAATTCTGAACAAAGCAAAGCTCTGTATGATGTTCTGTTTAATCAAAAACAAAGAAAAAGATTTAAGCAAATTAAACAATTCATTTTTTTACAAGAAAGCACTTATCCACAGTGCCCCAAAGTGGTCTACAAATATGTAGCTATTTTGCTTCAATGAAGTAATGACAAAATAATAAGACACACAAAAAAAGCCAGACCAGCTGAAATGTTGAAATGAAATCCAAATCATGTTAACGCAAGTGAATCAATAACTCAAAATGTCAATGCAAAACTAACAATTGAGCAGCATAATCCAAAGTGCATCTAAGGCCACTTGGTTAAGTTAACCTACACAAATGCATGAATATCCAATTTGACAAGAATATATGCAAATGCTGAATGTATTCAGGGATGTAGTTATTAAATCTGTCTTGTAAAATATTAAAGAAAAGTACTCCCACATCTGGGCCAGTTTACTAGATCCACAGACCAATTTGGTTTATGAACATTCTCTCCTCAGAACTAAACTGGTTGACCTTAGCCAGTAATGGCATAAGTGAACAAATGGCCTCAGTAATAAGAGTGAGTGGTGAGGGTTGGGAGGAACAGAAAGGCTTTCGCTGTTGCAGACGTTACACGTTTGAGATCGATGTGCGAGACATGATCCGACCTTTGGAATGATCACAAAGTGAACCAGGAGAGAATGATGAGAAGTGATTACCTCAATAGCTCAACAACCTTTCCGCCAATAAACAGGCCACGAAGTTATTTGCTTTTTGAAGAAAACTGTGTAAAATTGAATAGATAATACAATGGTGAAGCATTATGAACTGCATTCCAGGGTGCATGAGAACATGGGACCCAGTTCCCACTTCTGAGCACATGCCTGTGTCTCAATTTTCAGTTGTGCAAGTCTACGTTAATGTTTCAGAGCCAGACCGACAACCACTGTAGTTGAATATTGTGCTGGACTGTTGGTCAGGCCTCAGATATGGATGGTAGACAAAATTGCTGGAGAAACTCAGGAGGTGCGGCAGCATCTATGGAGCGAAGGAAATGGGCAACGTTTCAGGCCAAAACCCTTCATAATGGTTCCAGGAGTAAGGTATTAGCTACACTTGTTTTACAAGGTTCTCCTTTCTTGTAAGATGTGACTGGCCTCATTAAAGGGGGTAATTGAAAACTGATAGTGCATAAAAAACACTGAGCAAAGCAACAGAGACATCTTGTTGAAACAGGCCAAATACAAGATGTAACCTTTTGGCATATTGAGTACCACCTCGAGTACAAGAGCAACAGTTCTTTGGCAACATTTCATCTTTTCCTTGTTTAAAAAGATCTTACATTTTATTTGGCACTTTCCAAGTCCTTAAGATGTCCCAAAGCAATTAAGTGATTATTTACTTTCCCACAGACACTGTTGTTATTTTGGCAAACACAGTAGTCAACGTGCACACTAACAGCAAATTAAATAAATGAATTTATTTTACTGACAATGCTGGTAAAAGGAGGAAACAGAATGGTAGAGCAGTGGATCTTCGTATCACATTGAGTCATCTTCCAATGAAGATCACTGCCTACTTAAATGCTGTCTCTGCAATGAACTTGCTTGACTGGTGCCATTGTCAGCGGAGGCATAAACAATAAAAATTGCAGAAAGGAGGAAAAATCTATTTTCATCTTTTGATCAAATGCCATATGGGGGGATGCCAATCTAAGTTTTATCTCATCAACAATTAGAACATACTCCATGACTTTCCCAAACACCTCTACCTTTCCCATCACAATTAGGGTGACTTCAGCATTACTCTACAGTTCAGGGACGATGTTGTGGACAGCAACAATAGGGAAAATACGAGCTCAAACTCGTTGTTAAAAAAAATCACTTAACAAAAAAAAACGGTTGACTGTAATAGTTTAATTGGAGTATTTTTGTTTATTTTAAAATCCAATTCAACAGACTCAATTTTTTTCATTGCTGAGAATTTGAATAGTAAGTTATCATTTATGTACACATTCACCCATGTGAACCATGGAGAACTCCGTATTAAAGCTGCCATTTTGTAAGCTGCGTAGTGCAAATGGTGCTCCAAAATGGATGCTTCTTAAAATTTAATGTAAATATCTTCTTCATTGCAAATAAGAAAGATGAAGCTGTAACATTATCACATTGTTGCACCTAAAGCTGCAACTAATTTTATTGGAATTTTATTGCTCTTTAAACTATCCAGTGGCGCTGTTGCAAGTTGCCTCTGCCCACAGTCTGGCTGTCTTTTTTAATTTTGTTATGTTTAGAGTGTGTTTTTTTAGTTTTTTATTTTATTCCTCCCCCCCCCCCCGGTATTTTATGTGGGGGGAAATGGGTAGGGTAAGGGGGAAACCGTCCTTCAGTCGCTTCCAGCTATTATCCGAGTCGTGTCCTCGCGCGCACCCCCCCCCCCCCCCCCCCTACGGCCTTTCCTGCCTACTGTTCCAACATCGTGGAGCTCCCAACGCGGGTGGCGCTGACTTTAACATCGGGGAGTCCTGGGATCCTTTGCCGGGGGTCGCCAGCGCGGATCTCCGCCCAGCGCGGCCTGTGGACATCAGGAGTCGCGGACTCCGGTGGAAGGTGGCCAATGAGAAGTTCCTGGTGAGAGGGCCTGAACATTGGGTCGCCCATAGCAGCAACTACGGGGTGCACGGAACATTGGGGAACATCGGCGAGGCGGTTGACTGTACTTTGGTTCCTTCCCTCACAGCGGGGAACTTTGGTGTTGATGTGGGGATGTTTGTGTTGTGGACTACCGTGTTCTGTGGTTTGTGTTTTTTTTATTTTTTTTGTTGTATGACTGTAAGGGGAAAATAATTTTGTTGCCTCTTCATCGAAGACAATGACAATAAATTCAATCAAATCAAATCAAATCAAACTAATGCCAGTTCCATCAGCTGGAGTTGTCAGCTCGCTGTGGAAATGATCCCAAGTGCCAATGAACAGGTGATCCTCACCTTTGTTTATTAATATGTGCACAGCCTCTCACTGCACCTGCAGTTACTGGTGTGGGTATAGGATGGCACTGGAATGGCAGCAGGTAAAATGTGGATTAAAATAATCTCCCCCTTGCTATCGTACATGTTTGTAACCAAACCACCTTGCCTCCTTTTATTTCATGGAATTAAATGCAAAGGTGTGGATGCATTTTCTGATGAAAGTTAAGTCAATGTGAGGTGGAAAATAATTTTGTTGTCTCTTCATTGAAGGCAATGACAATAAATTAAATCAAATCAAAGGCACAGGGTACCCAGTAAGAAAGCAGCCAAAGTATCCAGTACAAATGGGTACAATAATGGGGCGCCATGGTGGCGAAGTGGTAGAGTTGTCACCTTACAGCATCAGAGACCCAGGTGTGATCCTGACTACGGGTGGTTTTTACATTCTCCCCTTGACAGAATGGGTTTTCTCCGGGAGCTCCGGTTTCCTCCCACATTCCAAAGATAATTGGCTTCGACAAGAATTGTAAATTGTTTCTTGGGTTTCGGATAGTGCTTGTGTACCGGGATCGTTGGTTGGCGTTGACTCAGTTGGCCGAAGGGCCTGTTTCGCTGCTAAACTAAACTAATGAAGAAAATCTGTTAAGAAGTTTGTAATATTTTCACCCTAGTCTGTTACATTTTAGTGCGCAGCACATACAAGATCTGAGAGAAAGGTAGATATAAATACAAAACAAGCAATCTAATCAGCTGGCATAACTTAGATGTGGATATTGGGAAGAAAGAAAATCTCTGTTTACAGTAAACTAGAGTAACTCTGTAAAAATCTTCTAAGTAACTTCAGCTAATGACTTTTTACCTCGATTTCTGACACTTATTCCTAGAGTGGCAGACAGCTAATATTCTCAGAATGTTCCACATTATGTTTTGACAGGGGTCATGTTACGTTCTGTGAAGCATTTAATAACTTTGCAGACAGATTGTTACTGTTTCATGTCCACATTCTTATGAACCAGCTGGTTATACAGACAGTATTACCCTGACCTTTCACCCTGGACAAAAGAAGGCTTTGGCAATTTGACAAAGCACACAAGAGCAAAGTAAGATTCTAACACTGCAGTCATAGTGTACAATTAAATCCTCTTTCAAAAGTGCACGGCTGGCATCAAAGCACTTGTTAGGTTGCACCTCAGTTTCCCCAATGCAAGCTTTTCATTTGAGGCTCAGCTAAGGACGGAGGTCTTCGGTGCGCAGAGGCAGCCAGGCTCGACTTGCTTTGTGCTCCCTCTGTGCCACTGATTTATTGGCAACATCTGCATCTGACCTCTTCAGCTGTTGTGCAGTGGTACCCCTAAGGCCACGGCCACTGACCCCTCCACAATTCACCCAGACACACAAATCAGTTCCACTGCACAGGCGATGACCAGTGGATAGCTCGCTCGGGCCTCGTGAACCACAAGAGGCCCCATTTCAGTCTAAAGTCCTCCTCCACTGCAAAAGCCCCTGCTGCTCTTTCAAGTATCCTGCCTTCACCACAGGCTCTGCAGAGAGCATTCTCCGGATCAAACTTTCACCTCTATATTTATCCTTAAAAAGGGCAAGAAGAAAGAGCCACTGTTCATCCAATTAATGAATCCAATTGCCTGAAGAATATTTATTTTACCATAAAAGTACCTCACCAGAACTGATTATGCTGCACTAAATCACCTTCTGTGGCTGTGCCTCAAATACAGAGATGACCCTCTGAGCTCATTAAGAACCACTTTTCCTTTACGTTGCCCGACTTTATAGATTATTCAGAAAGCCTTCAGTTCAAATGGCTCCTTCCAAGCCTATCAAACAACGTGTACAGAACAACCCCATTCTGTGCCTCTTCAGCCCTTAAATGTCAATCCTTCTCTCCTTACAACATTTATTGAATTTCTCAGCAAAGCTCTGTTCCGCTACAAAAACTCTCACAGCTCATCCTCCATTGTAGTGTTGATGAGAATAAAGTTCCTCTTGATGATATTGGGAACCCGACTGTGCATCCTTGATGTTTATACTGAAATAAAGAGCACTTGCATCATAATCTGAAAGTCCATACTAATTTTAATTCCTCACACTATTCTGTGCCACCTCAAGTAAATAACCCCCTCCATCCCACTGCTCAATTCCCCACCAAGTGTGCCCCTGTGGTTACACTGCTGCAGCTCCCAAACGCCAAAGCTAAATTTGCAGTATTACGTACACTTCTGGTCGTTCCCATTACAGGAGAGATGTGGAGGCTTTGGAGAGGGTGCAGAGGAGGTTTACCAAAATGCTGCCTGGATTAGAGAGTTTTTAGCTACTGGGAGAGGTTGGGTAGTCTTGGATTGTCTTCTCTGGAATGTTGGTGGTGAAGCAGAGACATGATAGATGAGAGGTATAGAAGGGTATTCAGCCAGAACCTTTGTGCCAAGGTGGGCCGAAGGGCCTGTTTTCATGTGGGATGAATCTATGACTAGAGGGCATAGCTATGAAATGAAAGGGGCTAAGTTTAATGGAGATGGGCGGGGAACGTTTTTTTGCACACAGAGAGTGGGGGCCTGGAACGCACTGCCAAGGGTGGTGGTGGAGGTTGATCTAATAGTGGTGTTTAAGAAGCTTTTACATAGGCACATGGAAGTACAGTGAATCGAGGGATACAGATCATGTACAGGCAGATGAGATCGGTTTAACAAGACATCATGTTTAGCATAAACATTGTGGCCGGAGGGCCCATTTCTGTGCTATGGTGTATGTGCGCTATTCTATGGTGTATGTGCACTGTTCTATGTTGTTTGTGCACTGTTCTATGTTTTGTTTCTCCTTACCTCCTCCACCAATGCTCCCACCTCCCACAATCTCACTGCCCCCAAACAAATATGTGCCCCCTCCCCAAGAGGGCATTGCCAGTGATCAATAAAAGGTGACCTTTTCTGGAATTTGTAGTTTACCTGCATATTTAGCTTTCAGACGATGTTTCACTGCTCCTATATACACTGGAAAGCTCCTACAAAGCTCAAATCACTGGGGCTCTTGACAGCTTATTTCAAAGTCTATCAGAGGGACTGAGGATAGACATAAAAAGCTGGAGTAACTCAGCAGGTCAGACAGCATCTCTGGAGAAAAGGAATAGTTGATGTTTTGGGTGAAGACCTTTCTTCAGACTGAAGAAGGGTCTTGACCCAAAACATCACCTATCCCTTTTCTCCAAAGATCCCAGAGAACCAGCATCTGTAGTTCAATAGACAATAGACAATAGGTGCAGGAGTAGGCCATTCGGCCTTTTGAGCCAGCACCGCCATTCAATGTGATCATGGCTGATCATCCACAATCAATACCCCATTCCTGCCTTCTCCCCAGTTCCTTCCTTAACAGAGAGATTGAGGATCCAGGTAATTGCTATCAGTTAGTTATTTGCAGAATTGCTGAAATCTATTAGCACAGACCGTCTCATCAAAACAGAGGGACATGGTCAGGTTTTAATTAGATGTATTTTTGTAAGAACGGAATTAAGAATGTTGTTAATATTGTAAACATGTCGAAAAGCCTTTTTAAAATAACTTCCAAAAAATCCATTGACCTGAAGTGAATATATTTAGAAAGTGAGCCTTCTGAATGCCAAAGATTCACCACGTTCTTTAGTTTAGTTTTAGTTTAGTTTAGAGATACAGCGCGGAAACAGGCCCCTTGACCCACCGGGTCTGCGACAACCAGCGTTCCCCGCACATTAGCACTTTGCTACACCCACTAGGGACAATTTTTACATTTATACCAAGCCAATTAACCTACAAACCTGTACGTCTTTGGAGTGTGGGAGGAGACCTAAGAACTCGGAGCAAACCTACGCAGGTCACGGGGAGAATGTACAAACTCCAATCAGACAGCGGCCTTCGTCAGGATCGAAACCAGGTCTTCGACACTGCATCTGTTGTACGGCAGCAACTCTACCGCTGTGTCACCGTGACCATGACACGTGACTTGCTGGGTGCAGAGATTGCTTCATATTTCTAAAATGAAGCCTCAAGAAGTCTCAAGACATCTGAGGGGAAAAGTGTGGGATATAAACACTTCCTGTGCCAAGAGCGATTTGCAATACACAAAGTGTAGGGAGGAACTGCAGATGCTGGTTTAACACCGAAGATAGACACAAAATGCTGGAGAACACTAACTGTCTGAAGAAGGGTCTCGACCCAAAACGTCACCCATTCCTTCTCTCCAGACAAGCTGCCTGCCCCGCTGAATTACTCCAGCATTTTGTGTCTATCTTCAATGCAATACAGAAACTGCTGAATTAACTCAGCAGGACAGGCAACATCCCTTGAGAGAAGGAATCGGTGACCCTGTATGAGTCTGAAGAAGGGTCCCCACCCGAAACGTTATCTATCCATTCCCTCCACAGATGCTGCCAGACCTGCTGAGTTACTCCAGCACTTTGTGTTTTGCCCAGGATTGCAACATCTGCTGTTCTTTCCATCTCTGAAAGCTATGTTTCTATTTGAATGGACAAACTGTGGAAATATTCTTCTTTTAAAAGGCAGTCTGGGATCTGGTCTTCCATGGAACGGTAAGACTCTTGTTCAATTTTCTCCCAGCTCTTGTGAAGAATTGACTGGTGACAGCTTGGTATCCCTCCAGTGGGAATTCCCAATTGTACCTCTGGCAGCTCATGTAAAAATGCAGCAGGAATTCCACTCATTCCTATTGTACAGTGTCACTAGGCAACAGGGGACACACTGTGACGACACCATTAAATGAGCCATGTTATATTCTCTGACCGCCAGGAATTTTACTCAGTTAGCAATCCCTTTAGACTCATTTCAAACTTAAGTTAGCGTTTCCCTACCATAAATTACACACCTCAAATGGCAGGAGTGTATGGACGGACGATGCAAAGTCTTTTGCTGAGCTGTGTTCCATCAGAGGATTTTCGTGATAATCTTTGCGAATTTAGCAGCAGGGTTCAGGCTTGCATGCCAAAGTTCAAAGGGATTGGGATCAATTGATTTTGTATCTTTTCAGAGTGAAGACTAATAGGATTGCCCAGCTGTTGTTATTAAAGCTGTGCAGAACACAATAAAGCCTGGCAATGAAGTCGTGGAAAACACTCAAAAGATAAACCAGCCTCCCTTCAAACATCACAACAGGTCGCATTTCGCTGCAAGGATCACAGGCTGGTGATAAAATGGTTAACGTTTTTTTTTGGAACAACAAAAATGCTCAGTTAATGTTGCTTCTCACCTAGACAGTGTACAAACCAGCTTTTCATTTGTACGGCTGCGAAGTGTAAAGCAAATAGTGATGTTAAGGGAGGCAGTGAACGTCGAAACAAAAGAGATAAATTTGCCTATTACACAGCAAATGCAAGTGACTGCATCTTCACAACTGTCAATGTCAAAGTGAAGCTGCTCGTCAATTGACACCAGGGAACAAAAAAAAATGAACGGGAAGTCAGGAATTCCAGAGATTCTGACATTTCTGGAAATATTTAGCAGACCAACCAGCTTTTAAACCAACATGCAGTAAAAATGATATTTACACCTTAATCGGTGCTGGACCGTATCAATATTATCTACTTTTATTTCACACGAACCACCAACAGGCCTCAAATCTTTAGACTAGAGATACAGTGCGGAAACAAGTCCTTCGGCTTCAGCCATCACCCCGGAAACTAACATACGCACACTAGAGACAATTTTGCAACTTACCAAAGCCAATTAACCGACAAACATGTACGTCTTTGGAGTGTGGGAGGAAACCGGAACACCTGGAGAAAACCCATGTGGTTACAGGGAGAATATATAAACTCCATACAGACAGCACCCATAGTCAAGATCGATCGTGGGTCTCTGGTGCTGTAAGGCAGCAACTCTACCGCTGCGTCAGCTGAGCTGGCTGTTAGTATCCACAGCAGAACAAGTCCCACAAGTGCAATGCTTCGTTTGAACATATTTGCTCTAAATTCAACCATTCCACCATTTCCTCAGCTTTCATCAACATAACTGGGAGCTGAATTAAGAAGATACCCGAATCTGGACCAAATTTGTTACTGTGGTGTGAAGTGGGCACCAGTGTGTCCTCCCCAAAATCGTTTGAATTCCTGCTGTTGAAATCTTTAGAATTGGTTTGTATTAGATCTGTAGTAAAATAAATGTTTTCACAGCTGTTCAATGTTTGTTCCAAACCATTCACATTCAATGGAAATTGCCAGCTTCAGTCCATAAAGGGCCAGCTTCATAAAAGCACTGTAACTTGTAAATTACATTGTTCGACAAAAGCCCACTGCCTGGTGTTACTGGCACCACTTTCAAAGGAAGTAAATATTCCTTTAATTAGCACTTACTTATTTTGTCCTTAATTGAGATAGTAATAACAGTTTGCTGTTACAGTGCATTCTTCATCCTTCATTAAGGGACACATTTTCTCAAAGTGTGCCAATAGCAACGAGTTCTCTATGCTTCCCAATGTGTAGATAGTGTAAGAGAATAAGCAAAAACATTTAGGACTGGTGAGATTTTTAAAACTTCAGATTTCAATGGGTCTTCATGGCTTAAGGTTAGTTCGAATGCAAGAGCATGTTAGACTTGGCAAACATGGATTGTGCACATTGAACAGTAAACAAAGAGTAAAGGGGCTGTCCCACTGCGGTGACCTAATTTGCGAGTTTAGAAGAGTTTTCCCTCAACTCAAACTCGCAGCATGGTCGCCACATGCTCCTAAGAGGTCCTATGATGTCACCGGAACTCTCCTTCACGCTCGATTGAAGTTCCCGCATACTCGCGGCCCCAGTTTGGTCGAGGAAAATTTTTCTTCATGTTGAAAAAATTTCCGCAAGTAAAAATTTGTCGGCAAGGTTCTTTTGAACTTGTAGTGCAGTGAAGTGGGGTCGCTATGCCAGTTATAGGCAGCCGAGGACAGACGTAGGCAAACTCCTTCACTGACCGGGCATTTTAATTGGCTCATTGGAGTTTTCAGGACCAAGGAAAACTGAACAGTAATGTTAAATGCTAAACTTTATTATAAGTTGTCTGGCTTCTTGAAAGTGTCTCCACTCCTTCTCCCCCCCTTCTCTCCTTAACCCCCCTCCGCGCTCTCTAAAGGACTACCATACGTAGTGCAGCCGTCTTTTACCTTCCTGTTCATCGCGGGTGTGAATTTCAAACAGCGCTCCCCCACTTTCCCTGGCCCCCGCCTTTGCGATGTGTTTGTGTGTGTGTGTGTGTGCGTGCGGTCGGTCAATCCAGCTCGCGGTTTCATCGCTGATGGTCGATCCAGCTCGAGTTCTTTCAGGCGAGTGCCCTCGAGCTTGAAGGTCAAAGACAGTCGCTGAAAAGTCGCATCAGTGGGACAGGCCCTTAAAATTATTTTGTAACTTCAAAACAAGAATCTTTTGAACACAGACTTTGATATGACATATGATAGGACATATGACATTATGATAATTTTCAGAAATATATAAATCCTCATTACTGCACTTGACCTCAAAGAAATTGCAGACAGAGAAGTTGTTATAAAAAAATAGTGAATGTTGGTCACATAATTGTAACCTGTAACATCAGACAACGGAAATGCATGGATAAATTTCTCATGGGGGACCTTTGATCATATACCCCTGAAAACTCAGTATGTTTTTCTGGGGTATTTCAGGTAATGGATGGAAGTAACTGAACTGCAGGGATGATCTTCGGGCAACATTGCACTTGTAATGGCAAATTTCCGATGTTTCCAGTGTCCTTTTTTCCAGTTGCCATTACTACACAGGTAAGTAGGAGTCATCTTACCAGACCTAATAGAACAGATCTTCCAGTCATTATTTCCAGTTTAATTGGTTGTTTTTTGAAGTAGTTGTACAAAGAGATGAACGTACCAGGTTTTCCTTATTCTGCATGCAAGTTGTAGTTGGCTGTTCTGTCCGTGATCTGTTGAGAACTGTATGCTCTTCCTCTGTGCCTGTCACTTCCTGTCCCCTATACCCTTATATCTATGTCACTGTATGCATCAAAAGACCACCCCAAGTGTCCAAAATAATATTGCAAGATATATCTAGACAAATATAATAATATAATATGCCAACAGTAGCTAGCCTAAACATAAATGGCTCCAACAATACTTGACCCAAGGCGGATCATCAGATGTAAGCATTTTAACAAATATTAAAGGTAGATCAGTTCCATTTTTTGTTGTCCTAACCACTTAAATGTTCTCAGTTTTCTCAGCCAAAAGAGAACCTCAGTGCAATCTTTGCCAATAATGCCAAATTCAGCTAGAATTCAACGTAGAAACCATAGTTCCCCGAGTGGCTGAGTTGGATATTTTTCCTTCCACAGATGTGAAAGACTTAATTATTTCAAATTCAGTCCCATTTTAAGATTATGGCAATTTTTTCTTGATTCTTCTGCAAAGTACTGATACGGGAAAGCTACTTTTTTTTCATAATTTGTAATTCATTGATAAGACCACCCCTCAATCTTCCAATTAAAGGGAATGCAGCTTTATCAACATCTTCAAACCAAGTTCTCTAAACCTTGGAAAGTATATCTGCACAATTACCGTAGAAATGCAAGTGCACCTTTCATGAGGTTCAATGTCCAATGTTGAATGGATTGGCCAGTCATACATTTAACCAAAATCCACTTTTACACGTCCGTTCATCACATTTGTACCCTAATCTGCTGGTACTGTGAATCTTTTTTGATTATGTTTTATAAATGTGTATGTAGACATCCACTTTTATTCCCTGCAACTTCTAATATCTCAACACTAACATCTGAAAACTGATATTTCATAGTTTTTATTTCATAGTCCACATACTTTGTACTCCATCTTCCTTAGTTTTTTTTCCCTCTCCCAGTTATCAGTTAAAACGTCCTACACACAAATTACCACTTAGTCTTAGCCTTAGTCTTCCCATTATCCGGATCCCGACTACGGGTACTGTCTGTATGGAGTTTGTACATTCTCCCCTTGATCTACGTGGGTTTTCTCTGAGATCTTCGGTTTCCTCCCACACTCCAAAGACGTACAGGTTTGTAGGTTAATTGGCTTGATAAAAATGTAAAATTGTCCAAGTTGGCGATATGCAGAGTACTGCCCTGCCGACTACAAAATTCAGAAGGTTCAGAAAGTTATCTGTCGTTTGAGATATTATGCTACTCTTTTACTGAAGTCACTTAGGTGATAAAAAGCTGAGCTCCTTAAACAGATGCCACAGATGGGTACTTCTCCTAATCCTCAAACGAAAACTTCCGTCTGGCCAATTACCACCCAAACCCAGGGCAAGCTCCAATTAATTTCCATCCCATTTTTGGCAACAATAATCTTGAGTGGAATCTCACCAAATGCTTTCTGGAGGTCTGAATTAAGAAGATTCACAGATAACCCTTTATCTACCATACTGGTAAACTTTGCAAAGCTTTCATCTACAATGATCAAACATGAACTGCATTTCACAAATATACACTGACTCTCAACAATCCACGTTTGCATAAGTGCTCAGTCATTCTATCTCTGCTGATAGGTTTCAGCAACCTCTGCAAATAACTTTAACTGATAGCAGTTACCTGGAACCCCAATCCTTCCCTTCTCAAATATTGGAGAAACATTGCAATTTTCCGGTGTCGGGATGTAACACCTGCACTGAGAGAAAATTGTGACAATTGTCATTAACAGTTTTATTATCTATTTCTCCATTGTCTCAAATGAAATACTGAAGACTTGATCATCTCAAGTTCGATAATTTTCATTAAAAAAATTTATATATTTAAAATTAATTTTCTCTCCTTAACTTCAGGTACACTTCTACCATTGGTACTTTATTCTGCTGCTCAGAAAAATAAAGCCCGTCCCACTCATGTGTCCTTGGCACGCTAATTACGCGACCTCGTGGTCACGTTGAGGCGCGACTTCTTGCGTCCGCACAGCCATCTGGAGCGTGTGACGTCATTTGAAGATGGACACAAAATGCAGGAGTAACTCAGCGGGACCGGCAGCATCTCTGGAGAAATGGAATGGGTGATGTTTCGGGTCAAGACCCTTCTTCAGTCTGAAAGAAGGGTCTTGACCCAAATCGTCATCCATTCCTTCTCTCCAGAGATGCTGCCGGTCCCGCTGAGTTACTCCTGCATTTTGTGTCCATCTTCAATTTTCTTGGCTCCGCTCTGGGAGTAGAAGTGGGGGCGGATCCGGACCGCAATGGCCGTGATCCCTAGGCTGAGTTCGATGATCGTTTGCCTGCTTCTGCTGCTGTTGGAGGTGAGACATTGTGTCTCACCACGGTTATGGGCCTGTCCCACTTTGGCCGTCAGTTACGCGTCAAGCCGGTGGCATGCAAAGATTTCGTTCGCTACAAAATTTTGGAGCGCTGCGCAGTACCACGCAAAACTACATACCCCTCCGCGCTTCTCAGTGGGATCGGCCCCACGCGGCCACACGATGCCCTTGCGCCTCAACGCGACGACGAGGTCACGTAATTTGTGTGCCAAAGACGCGTAAGTGCGACAGGGCCTTAAGAAGCTAGTCATTTTTTCTATTGGTGTACTTTAAAAGAAACAATTGTTAGCTGTAAGCTCTGAAATATTTACTTTCTGCCTCCCTCAAGGCATCTCTAGTTTGCATTGTGCATTTTTATTCCTTTCCCCGTCAGCTAAGTTTATATTTCTACAAATTGTTTTTACTTCATATCATCTCTGGTTTGTTGTAAGTAGTTATTTAATCACACTAATGAAGCTTTTTGCCTTGTGGGCATACAGTGTACATTAAGGTTTTTATTGCAATTCAAGCTTTGTATGCTTCCCTCTGTGTGACTGTAGAATTATGCAGTAGTAGCTTAATATATACTTGTTCATTTATTTCTGGTTCCTTTTGCTGTTCTTAAATTTAAAACCTTAGTTTGTGACTCTGCTATCTTCCTCTCAATTATAAAGTGAGATTGAAACAGCAGTAGTCATCATTTGCAAATTGCTCAATCATAGTCACCTCTCCTTCCCATTTCTGGATGCATCAGTGAAGCAGCAGCACTGTCCACAACCACATGGAACTATTGCTTTAAAAGATCTTTTAAAAAGTGGGTGGCACAGCGTGTCAGTGGCAGAGTTGCAGCCTTTCAGCGCCCGAGACCCAGGTTCGATCCTGACTAATGGGCCTGTCCCACTTTTTCAGCGGACTGCTGGCGACTGTCAAGTTGCCGGCAGTCGCCTGAAAAACCGGGAACTGGAACGGCGACTGTCAGAGTGGAACACACACACAAACCCATCACTTGTTCACCAGCCCGCTATGCAGGCAGGGGGCAGCACAAACGGGGTACAGGGTAAACGGGTGGAGCGCTGTCTAAAAATTCACACGGTGCAAAGCCAAGGTGAAGGAGACACACATCGCGATGAACAGGAAGGTTGGCGCTGTAAAAAGACAGCTAAAGCACAGTGTACGGTAAGTCCTTTAAAAGAGAGGGGAAGAGCGGGGGTGAAGGGCGGAGAAGGAGTGGAGACAAAGTTTAAGAAGCCAGAGATACATGGCTGTGAAGCGCAGCGGACATTTAACATTACCGGTCGGTTATCCTTGGTTTTGAAAACTACTGCTTACTTTTTTTTCCCCAATGAGGCAATGAAATTCACCGGTCAGCACCGGCTATATCCTACGAGAACCTCCGAGAACCTTCGACCTCCTTGCAACCCATTAGGACCTCCTGGCGACCCACCTACAGCTCGTTAATTCTCGCTACTCACCATGGCGGCTTCAATCTAGTCGCCACTAATTTTTCAACACGTTAGGACCTCCTGGCGACCATAATGAGGTCGCGACTAGTTCCCAGAATGCGGGAACTCCTTGCGACCATGAAGATGACTCCCCGGCAACCATCCGCGAACATGTGGGGACCACATAGTTTCCTGTAGTCGCCTAAAAAGTCGCCTAAGTGGGACAGGCCCATTAGGGTGATGTCTGTCTGGAGTTTGTACTTTCTCGCTGTGATCGCGTGGGTCTTCACTGGGAACTCGGTTTCCTCCCACACTCCAAAGATGCACAGGTTTGTAGATTAATTGGCTTCAGTGAAAATTGTAAATTGTCCCTAGTGTGTAGGATAATGTACGGGGATCACTGGTTGGCGCAGACTCGGTAGGCCGAAGGGCCTGTGTCTGTGCTGCATCTTAAAAGTCTAAATCTTTACCTTTTAAATTATGCAACCAATACTTGGAAACAGTTTTCAGCACCACTAAAATGGAAGTCAGTATAGATATTTATATACAAAATTGGTGGCAAATTATTTTGATAATCTGGCATGGTTGTTCGGAAATTCTGATGGTCCATTTGCGTTCACTCATTATTTTACTTTAAAGATACAGCATGGAAACAGGCCCTATGGCCCACCGAGTCCAAGGCAACCATTGACCATCGGCTAACATAGGTTCTCTATTATCCCATTTTCTCATCCATTCTCTCCACAGGAGGGGCAATTTATAGAGGCCAATTGACCTACAAACCCATACGTCTTTGGGATGTGGGAGGAAATAGGAGTACCTGGAGGAAACCAGGCGAGAGAAAGTGCAAACTCCACACAGGCAGCATCTGAGGTCCGGATCGAACCTGGTTCTCTGGTGCTGTGTGGTGCCAGCTCTACCAGCCACGCTACTGTGCTGGCCTTTGGTCTAGAATTAGTTTGGAATATGAACAGGATGCAAGCAGTCTGTGCAGCCAGAACCCAGGGTTCTGGGGTGTGGCTGGGGCTGTGGGTGGGATCAGAATGTGTCAGGAATACAGGTCGACTTGCAACCCGGTCCGGAATGACTGTGTTTTTCCCTATCCCTTTAAACTCACTTGGTTCACTGGAAGATTTATTACATCACTGTGTATTATGTAAAACAAGGTGAAATATTGTGATTGAGTAAAATTATCATTAACATCCAATAGTCAAGAAAATCAACTAATCTGGCATCACCAAAATTACAAGAGTGCCAGATTGTTAGAGGTTTACTACACCTAGGTAAATCAGTGTCACTTGAATTAATTACTTGACAAGCCTGTAGGAACTTCATGAGATAAACACAATGATCCCAAGCAGTGGAAGCAAAGTATTTTAAACAAATGATAACTGCGTGGGTATTAATACCACTTATTCAATAAACACATTGCTTTCAAATGAGAAATATATTCCTTGAATGGTAAACCTGGAAAATACCATTAATTACATTCCACAACCTCAATGATTCTGCCAGCTGCAGACTGGAGGAACGGTACCTCATGTTCTGCTTGGGTACCTATCAGCCCAATGGTATGAACATGGAATTCTCCAATTTCAGGTAACCTCTAACACCTGCCCTCCACCACTGAAAATCACCTCCCCCCCTTTCTGCTCCACACACCCCCTTTCCTTCTCTCACTTCCCTCCCCTGTGCCCCACCTGGACTCCTACCTATTTCGCCCTTCCACCACCCTCCTCCTGCTACTCCCCTCTCTCTGCTTCACAATCGACCCGCATTTAGTGTCTATTCACAATTCTTCGAACCTGTTTCACATCTTCTGCTCTTATCTCTGGCCTGTTCCTACCATCTGCCTATTCCCCCCTCGTTTATGACCACCTATTACCTGCCACACTCTGTCCTGCCTCTCTTGTCCAGCTTTCTTCTCCCATTCTACAATCTGAAGAAGGATCTCAATCCAAAAAGTTATCTATACCTGTTCTCCAGAGGTGTTGCCTGACCGGCTGAATGACTCTAGCATTTTGTGTCATTGTATTAATGTATTAATCAGCATCTGCAGTTCTACATTATGCCAGCTGACGTTAGGGCTTAATCCAGTTAATTTGTTAATTTGTTAATATTCCAGCAGAGCATCTTTGAAATGACCAGGTTTTAATGATTCCTGGTACAATTTTTTTCAAAAGATTGTGTTTAGCGCTGCAAACCCAGGGAGATTGCTGGTACCATCAGTTTTAATCACCGTGTTACCTCCCTGATGCCTAGCACAGGGATACCCAATTTTAAAGAACATACTTCCATCATTCTCACCAGCCCTTTCCAAACAATAATCCATTCAGTTTTGGGTTCAAAGTGTCTTAATTTAAAAGGTCAAGAGCATGAAAGTAATCTCCAAGGCATATATCACATCTTCTCTATCTTCTTCCACCATCCTCTATACAAGAAAGCAACAGCCGTGACCACCTTACTGTATTTTCAATCTTTTCACTTTATTCAGCTCGCTGAATGGGGAATGGGAAATAGTGCATAAAAATGCCACAGCATAAAACATTCAAACTAATTTAAAGCTATGTGTTGGTATTTTAACAGACATTGGTTTCTTCTAAACTGTATAATTTCCAGATGAGGAATTCTCTCTCCTGCACCATTCTCACCCAGATAGGGCAGCAGAATGGAGCTAGGTTGGCAAATCAACTCACTCTCCGAAATATGACGCCCATTACTAGATTTATTAGTGTGGACTTGTCAAGATCATTTTTACTCTTTGACCAAAAGTAGCCCAAAAATTAGCTCTGACCATTCAACAAAATAATTTGCTTTTTTTTTTTTGTTGGAGCAGTAATATGCTTTTAAATGAAACTGGTGTATGATTACAAGATATCAGCATCATCTCCAGCGATTTCCATCACTGAATGTAATGACACAACAGGGCCAATTAAAATGCTTGTGTCTTGTCATTAACAGAGGTTTTGCACCATTTACTGAGGCAAAGAGTAATTTGCACACGCTAGGCATTTAACATTTCGGGGTTTTTTTCGCTGATGCTGCCATTTAATTTCACCATTTGTACTGCATCGGTAACAGCAGAAGGCACTCCGTTTTACATGCACAGGCATAACCTATCTCCCCTTCCAGGATATGGGCACTAAACAAATGGAAAGCTCTAGCCCAATCTAGGTTTGTGTTTTCAGACTGCTCCTGCCAAATTTTAGAGCAGATCTTTCTTAAGCTTGTTCCTGAGGAAAATACGTGGGTTAAGGGCCTGTCCAACCAGCATCCGACTCCATGCGATGAGCGCGATCAAACTAGAAGCGGGGGCCGCGCGGAGGTCGGGTGATCCCTGTACAGGGCCGTTCCCACCAGCATGCGCCTGTATGCGGCAAGCGCGACCAAACCAGCAACGAGGGCCGCGCGGGGGAAGGGTGAGTGGCGCAACGCAGCGCAAAGTGAGGCGAACTTGGAGCGAAGCCTGAAAGGTAAGTTCGCCAGGACAGAGAGGGGCACACAGAGGCACACACACAGAGGGCCTTGGAGCCACACACATAGAGGGTCACGGAGGCACCTACAGAGAGGGTCACGGAGGCACGACGTTGAGACGGTGTGTAATGCGTTGAGGCGACGGCGAGCCGACAAGCCGTTGCCGCGCGGAATTTTTGAACATAGTCAGTTTTTCGGAGCCCCGCACGATGTCGGGACGAACTCCGCACAATTCCGGCGATCGAAGTGGGACCGGCCCCGCGATGCCGGACGGCTCAAGTGACCACGTTAGGTCACGCTCATCGCATAGAGTTGCATGCTGGTGGGACAGGTCCTTTACAGATCTAAACTTCAGTGTGCCAGAAGGGGAAAGGAGGAAATGAGGGGGTCACAAAAGTGAGAAGGCAGGGGGCTGAGGAGGGTCAAGACATTGATTTGAGCAGAGGATCAAACATTCAAGGGGTCAGTTGGGGCATCAGGGAGGGGTTGGATCAGTTGCTGGGGTGGGTGGTTGGGTTTGTGATTAGTTACTGGGAGTAGACTTGGGAGCGGTCTGGTGCAGGACATGGGTCTACAAGTGGGCAGAGGTTGGGGTTCCTGAGGGTAAGCTGCCACAATGGCTGAGTTTTTTAGAGTTATGCAATTTGGAAACAGGCCATTTGGCCAGCCCATGCTGACCAGTGAGTACCCACTGTATTAATCCTGCCAGTTCTCGACCAATAATCTTCTACGCCAGGGTGATTCGTACTCATTTAGGCATTTCTTAAATGCTGTCAGTGACTCTGCTTCCACCATCCTCTCTGGCACTGCATTCCACTTACCCCTCTCTGAGTAAAAAAGGTCCCCCTCAGATCCCCTGTAAATCTCTTACGCCTTATCCTAAATAAATGTCCTCTGGTTTTACCTTCCACCGATGTGGGGAATAGGTTCTTGCAGTCCATCCAATCTAAATCCCTCAATTTTATGTACCTCAATTATGTCCCCCACTAACCTATTCCACTCCAGGGAAAACACTGCATTCTCTCCTCATAACTGAAATGCTCCATCCCAGGCAACAATCTGGTGAAGCTTCTCAAGTCAAGTTACGTTTATTGTCATATGCACAAACATGGTAAGGACACGTAGATGAAAACCTTTCTTTGTAGCAACATCAGAGGCTGAACCAGGCAGCCTGGGACTTTGGCCCCCGTCACCCACTCCAGTGCAATCACAGCTACAGCATAGTGGTGCAGCTGGTATAGTTGTGGCCTCACAGCTCCAGTGACTAGGGTTCGATCCTGACCTTGGGTGCTGTCTGCATGAAGTTTGCATGTCCTTTGTGATCGCGTGGCTTTCCCCAGGGTGCTCCAGATTTCCTCCCATATCCAAAAGACGTGCAGGTTTGTAGGTTAAGTGACCTCTGTAAAACAAAATGCCCCTGGTGTGTAGGAGGTGAATGTGTTATTGGGATAATGTAGATGTAAAACTAGTGTAAACAGGTAGTCGATGGTTGGTATGCACTCGGTGTGCCAAAAAGCCTGGATTCATGCTGTATTTCTCAACTAAATTAAACTAAAATTAAGTTTGGTGTGGTGACCTGAATTGCACTTGGTATTCTAGCTGAGATCAGTCCAAGGTTTTATAAAGTTGGGAGCTTTGAGATAAAATGGACCTAGCTGAAGCTGATGGCTGGTACTGGACTCAATGGCCTGGGATATGGTCAAAGAGGAACCCTTTAAATTACACATATCAATGACTCGCATATTTCTCAATGAGTGCTCCCCGCTGCCCATGGGCCACTCAAGTGTTAGTTATAACAATGGAAGGAGCATGGAGATGTGTGATGCATACCACTGGATGTCATTTTGCATGTTCATGCATTAGCGCATCAGTCACACCAAGAACCAAGATTGAAAACCACAAAGTTTACAATCCACGGCCAAGCACCCGATTAACAATAGCTTATTTCAAAGAAATTCAATTGCACGAGAATTTTTAAGTCAGATTACACCAGGACATGCAAAATCTTTCATGGTGACAATGTTACTGTATGACAAATCTTGAAAGCTTAGCATTAACTCACTCATTTCCAGCAAATGTGTGGTGCCATTATCAGAATTCCAGTTACATGCGGAGAGATAATCAACCAAGATCAAGGCACGGCTGTAAATGAGAGGAACCCCATCAGTAAAATAACTACATGGCTGAGTTACTCTATGACCAATGACTGAACAGAGATGAGTGGACCAGGGATTCATGGAGAGCGGGATCACTGCAGAGAGAAGAAAGGGAGGCAGATATGAAGATGTGAATAGAGTTGCAGAAATAGCAAAGGATGATATGTTGGTTGTAGAGACTGGGTGGGTAAAAGGTGAGGACCAAGGGAACTGTTCTGTCTGGGCAGAGGGCATGGGTGATGAGAGCATATGTCTGTTAGTTGGTCCCAGCGTCTGCAGTCTCTTTTGTCCCAGTTGTGCTAGTTAAAGACCGCAAAGGCCAATCTTTCTTCATACTTCTCAAGGTTGCTGTATTTCTGGGCTTCAAAAACTATATATGTATATCAAGGTCATCAGGCATGCCAGAGCGGAGAGATATGATCACACTTGTCAAGTGAGATAAAGCAGAATGCCAAGACACATTCCTGTGGCTATTGGTTGCAATCAAGTGTGCGACGACTGCAGTGCAAGTAACGCATTGCAACTGCCTTACCTGAATAGCACACTCCAGGTGTACGCCTGCTAACCAGTCATTTTGCCACTCAATGTATGATTCTGCAGCCCGATAATTAGGGAATCCATTCTACTCAGTCTCTGGCAAGCGAGCTGTTCACAAACAATACTAATTAACTGCAATCTCCTTTCTCGTGAGATCTAAAATAAAGGTTGGAAGGTATAATCTTTTTTTTTGTGAATGCCAAACTGAAGCAGAATTATGCAAATAAAATTCACAAGCTATCATGTCTTTATACAACTGCAGACCAAGAATTATGGCCAAAAGGATGCAATTAGTAAAAATCTGCGTGGATAATTATTTCATTCAGTTTCTGAAATTATAGTCATAGAGAGTTGCAGCCTTTCAGTTCATGAGCCTGCGCTGATCATCATTGACTCACATTCACTAATCCTACATGAATCCCATTTTCTTTTTTACCCACATTCTCCACCAGCTCCTCCCAGATTCTACCAGTCACCTTCACGGCAAGGGCAATTTACAGTGTCCAATTAATCTGCCAATCAGCATACCTTTGCGATGTGGGTGAAACCTGGAACCCACGTGGACATGCAAACTGCACCCAGACAGCACAAGGTCAGGTTTGAATCCAGGTCTCCAGCACCGCAAGGCAGTGGCTCCGCTAACTGCACCATTGTGCCGACCAAATTTGTTGGTAGTTACAGATGATATCTTGAATGATATTGTAATGTTTCACACACTCCATATCGCTGTGTTCATTTTAACACATCAAATCAGTGTTAATGCAATCTCAGATGAATGTTACAATTTTTTTTGCAATTTTCATGTTCATAAAACATAGGAGCAGAATTTTAGGCCATCGAATCTGCCATTCAATCATGACTGATCTATTTTTCCCTGAAACTCATTCTCCTGCCTTTTCCCTGTAACCTTTGACACCCATCCTAATCAAGAATCTATCTCCTTTAAAAAAAAACAAATTACTTGGCCTCCACAGCAGTCTGAGGCAATGAATTCCACAGATTCACCACCCTCTGGCTAAAAAAAATCCTCCTCATCTCCATTCTAAAGGTACACCCTTTCATTCAGTGGCTGTGCCCTCAGGTCTTAGGCTCTCCCAATACTGGAAACATCCTGTCCACATCCACTTTATCTGTTTTTGAATATAATTTTGAAGTGCCTTTTCACATTTAGTGATTTGGCTGAACCCGAGTACTTTTTTCATGGGTTGTGCACGTGTAATGTGCAGGGAGGTGGAGAGTAAATTTATCGATTTGGGTGTGGGTGTGAATTTATGGATGCCTGCAGCCCTCCAGGAGCTCACCCCAATCAGCGCCTGCGTTCTATGTACCAGCAAGGTATTTGCCTGTGAGAGTTCTGCCAGACAAGCCCAATCTTGCCTTGCTGTTACATCGCCATGGACAGATTACACACCTGTCACTGAATGCAAGAAAGTTGCCCTAACTGTTTTTTAGGTTGGGACAGAGCATGTAATTTTCTTTTTGTTTTAACCTCCATCTTTCATTTCATTCAATAATTGTGGAAAGGGAGATGAGATAGATTCAGAGGAATAGCAGTGGTCTCAACAGCTTGATTCTTGGCCAACAGAGAGGCAATGGGTTGAGACAAAAGAGTTTGCAGCCACTGGATCTTGTGCAAAAAACAAAGAGCAAGAGGAACTCAGCAAATCAGGCAGCCTCTGTGAAGTGAAATGGACAGACAACATTTTGGGTAGGGAGTCCATTTGTGTCCATTTGGACACAACAATCTCTGTCCATTTCCCTCCACAGATACTGTCTAACAATGGTTAACAATTGAACAGTACAGCACAGGAAATAGGTCCTTCAGCCCACAATATCTAACTGAGCATGATGGCAGGTTAAAATAACCACCTCTGCCTGCATGTTTATTTTAGTTTAGTTTACAGGTACTGCGTGGAAACAGGCCCTTCGACCCACCGAGTCTGCACCGATCAGCGATCCCCGCACATTAACACTACCCTACACACACTATGGACAATTTACAATTCTACCAAGCTAATTAACCTACAAACCTGTACGTCTGTGGAGTGTGGGAGGAAACCAAAGATCTCAGAGACCCACGTGCACGGGGAGAATGTACAAGCTCCATCCAGACAGCATCCGTTGTCAGGATCGAACCCGGATCTCCAGTGCTGCAAGTGCTGTAAGGGAGCAATTCAACTGCTGTGTCACCGTGCCGCCCACACAAGTCTGCAATCCATATATCTCGATCTGCTGCATATCCATGTGTCTATCTTAAAGCCTCTTGTCATATTCATGTCTACCACCACCCTTGGCTGCACTTTGCAGATACCCACTGCTCTTTGCGTAAAAAACCTGCCCGCACATCTTCTTTAAATTTTGCTTGTCTCACCTTAAAGCTACGTCTTCTAGTTATTGACATTATCACTGTGGGAAATACATTCTGACTATCTACCCTATCTATGCCTCTCACAATGAGTCTCCCACTAACCTACTAGTCGCCAATTACATACCAACTCAAATTTTTTGGAAGTAAACTGGAACAGCTGCAATCACAAAGTGAATGAGCAAACCCCGAGTCAGGATTAAACCTAGGTCACTGGAGCTGTGAGGCAGCGGCTCTGCCAGCTACACCATTGTGCCTCCGATGCGCATCTCTTGCCTTCTTCACTTTGCCATTAGTTCTCTTTATGTTCCTCTGTGCAATACAAGGAGAGGGAGTCATGGTTCTATTGCCACAATGCTTCACCATGTTGCATGGCACATGGATGTAGAAACTCATGTTCTGGCAAGGAAACAGCAGTAATGCCTTGAAGAAAGTCACTTGTCCAACGTTGACCCATGCTGCTTGCCCCATTACAGGAAAGATGTGGAATCTTTGGAGAGGGTGCAAAAGAAGTTCATCAGAATGCTCCCTGCATTATGGGGTATTACCTATTGGACAAATTTGGATTGTTTACACTAGCAAGCCAGAGGCGGAGGGGAGCTTATGCACAGAGGAACATAAAGAGAACTAATGGCAAAGTAAAGATGTCAACAGATGCGCATTGAGTGGCACAATAGTGCACCTAGTGCACCACTGCCTCACAGCTCCTGTGGCCCAGATTCACTCCTGATCCGGGTTTGCACATTCACTTTTGCAAATGTGGGTGCATGTTTCACTTTCCACCCAAAAATGAGCGAGTTGGTAGGTTAACTGACCACTTTAATTGCCCCCTAGTACATCAATAGGTGTAGAATCTGTGGGGAGTTGATGGGGATGTGGGGAGAATGGGTCACAGGGAAAGCAAGTCAGTGAATGGTGTTGTGAGAGGCGTTGATAGCGTACTTATAGCACGTTGCTCCATCATGATGGAGGCAATACATGCACAACAGACTCAAAAACTTCTACTTGAGGAAAGAGCAGAAAATGTTTTTGACCTGCTGGGCCTTAGTGATAAATCTGGAGCTATTGGGGGGGGGGGGGGGGGGGGGGTGGTCTATAGATTGGATACCCGAGGACACTGACAGTATAAGTCACAATGAGGCACTTACCTAGAGCGCGTAAAAATATGTGGAGAGGAATATGAAACAAGAAGGACAACAGTCCAGTGAGACTGAAGCAGCAACAGCTCCTGAGCTCAGAATTATTACCCGTTGAAAATTTATATTTAAATTGAACCTTTGAAAAAATTGATGAGGAAAATATGAAGGAACAAATACTTTCTGTTTCACCTCAATTCTGTGCCCCATTTACACGTTAAAAAACCCCACTGTAAATAGCTGATTGTAAACATGTTTTGTATTTCTGCTAACTGGTTAGCACACAACTAAAGCTTTTCAATGTATCTCAGTACACGTGAGAATAAACTGAACTCAACATTATTTTGTTCATGGTTATTTCACTTCATGTATCCTTACAATCACACTCCCTCCATATTAGACACGTTTAGGAGATGAACACAACGAGATACAGGGAAAACAAAGCCTGCAAATCATGACATGGTTTATACCATCTCAGTCAACACACCGCAATCGCACAGTTCCAGTCTCCAACAACTTCAGAATAATCCTGCAACCTTAGTAACATGATACTCAATAAGGCAGCCTACATTGCAATTTACATGAATATAATTAAATAGTAAATTAAAGAAAAACCCTGTAATATTTGTTCAGGTATTATGATGGTCCAACTCAGCAAATGGTATTTGGAATGATTTTATTTGCTTCTTCTTACTTGCTGCTCAACACACCCAGATTTGTAAACAGAGCAGAAATTGAAGTTAACATTAGATTGTGATTTCCTAAACTCGGGATCACATCTTCAGAATGGTGGAAATGAGACAAAAATCATGAACACTATACTTAAACATCAAAATAGACTTGGTAACCATTAGGCCTTCCTTACCAGCATGGTAATCAGTTGTACTCACCAGAATTGCAAACACACCTTGTAAAAATAGATTAAGTTCCACTACACACAAGCTTTCAATTGATTGCGATGAAGTGTGCAAGTTTTAAAATGCCTCTATATTAAAGCCAGATCTGTTAAAGGGCGTGTCCCACTGTACGAGGTAAATCAATAGTTCTCCCGAGGTTTCCCCGATTCAAAATCGGAGAATGTCCGTAGCGGGTCCGTAGGAGTTCGTGAATGTCCCGTAGCGGCTCGTACGAGTAACGCGGTAGGCACTCGGGAAATCCGGTAAACTCATTACGTTTTTTCAACTGAGAAAAATGTCCACGAGTAAAAAAATACTTGTGATAAAAAAATTGTTACTTTTACTCGTATGAGCCGCTACGAGACATCCACAAACTCCTACAGACCCGCTACGGACATTCTCCGAGTTCGAATCAGGGGAAAACTCGGGAGAACTCTTGAATTACCACGTACAGTGGGACAGGCCCTTAAGTCTACAGTTAAACAATTTCATTGGTGACAGTGCTCAGGGAAAACTCAAGCATAACTCACGAACATTAAAATATAAACCAAAGGTCAGATCCTACCTCAGAGATCACTTTTCCAATAACACCTCTACATTTGGTCCATATATTTAATGCCCTGATTGAATTATATGCCCTTGTCCAGAATCTCAAAGGTAATGATTTAATCTCAAGAGGATCACATCATTGAAATCACAGATGGTTCTTTTAATGTGTAAAAGCTGCAGACATCAATAGGCAATCATCTAGTTAACAGGCCACAAAGACAAATAAAGTATGATGTCTTCTAATTCTGCCCTCGGTCCTCTAATTCTAATTGCTGCCACAGCACAAAACAGATCCTGTTTTGTTTTGATAGATTTCATCTGCGTGGTACAACACAGCATGGCCACTGTGTTGATTGTGCCGTGAAGGACAATGGCTGCTTGATAAAAGTACAATGGCGTCTATGTTTTCCACAGGTTGCGAGAATGCAGGAATGAAATGCAGCAATGAACTTACTCAATCTCAACTAACAGAGAGTCCTACCTTCCACCACAAAAGCTTTCATTAAAGAATTTACAATTCATCTACACCAACTGATGACATAATCGGAAGGTCAAAAATAACTATTTCTCATTTTATTAA
The DNA here is from genome assembly GCA_963514005.1 of Raja brachyura. The sequence goes on from OY740783.1 coordinate 91,257,048, forward strand.
TATTTTAAGAAAGCGAAAAGGACTGCTTCATGTTGGAGGATAAAATTAAGATAAACACCATTGTAATTACACTGCTTCAAGAGTCCTTTCTCTTTGTGTGTGCGTCATGTTTTCGTAACAACGTTTCTTTTCCTTAATCCATTAACAGTGGTGCAGCGGTAGACCTGCTGCCTCGCAGTGCCAGCGACCCACATTTGATCATGACTACAGGTGCTGTCTGTGTGGAGTTTTACGTTGTCCCTATGTCCGTGTGGGTTTTCTCCGGGTGCTCCAGTTTTTTGTGCAGATGTGTAGGTTAGTTAGCTTCTGTAAATTGCTCCTAGTGCATAGGATGCAAAAGTGGGATAACATGGGACTAGTGAGCAGGTGATCAATGGTCGGCCTGTTTCCACACTGCACCTCTAAACTAAACTAAACTTAACCACTTGCAAGCATTTTGAGGATCTCTAACCGTGATGCTTAAAAGGCCATTTTGATTAATTTCAACATAGGAGGTCCTTCTGTTATTGTTATACATGTGCAATGCATATTCAGAGGAAACTTAATTGAAAGTCGGATGATCCGGGGAGCGTTGAACAACACAGTGCTTGGTCAATGGGACTTTATAAAAATTAAAATGCCCAGAGCAATCATTCATGTGTAAAGAGATAGTAATTGCTGCACAGTCATTGGCCGATCATTGAACAATTCTTTAATGAAATAAGGTGAGAATGTTAGTTGCAAACTAGTCCATACTGTTGGATTGGGTGTTAACCAAATTCTAATGCCTTGAATTGGACAAATGTTGGCAGTTCCCAATTTGGACTGGAGACAGCAGCATTAAAGCAAGTGATCATAAGGTTCCAATTCAAATTAAGACACAAAGTGCGGGAGTACCTCATCAGGTCAGGCAGCATCCCTGGAGGTTATGAGCAGGTGACATTGTGGGTCGGGACCCTTCTTTAGACCCTATCCATGTTCTCAAGTGAAGCTGCCTGACCCGTTACTCCATCAAGTTATGACTTCTAATTCAAATTATTTTTTTTAACATTCTTAGAGCAAATCTCTGAACAGGGAAGAGTTGTGACATCTTTTTGAATCAAAATGAATCCTTTCTGCTGATCCTCCCTGGTTAAATAAATTGACACATGCTGCTTGCAGCTGAATACTTCACGAGGAACAAGCTGGCAACATGACTTCAATGATCAAGGACAACCTCCAAATATAATGAACAAGAAGAGGAGGACTCAGCATTAGAGAAGTCTATTTGACTGCGACAAACACCATTCAAAGGAAAATATCCCACGATCCACAAAGAGGTTGGCGTGGCAACCACGCAGCAGATCTTCAACGTGATGTTGGAACACGCTGTCAGGGGCGGTGGTGGAGCCAGGTACAATCATGGTATTTAAGAGGCTTTTGGGGAGAGACGTAGATATACTGGGAATGGAGGGTGTGGATCTCGTGCAGGCAGAGGAGATTAGTTCAACCTTGCATCGTGTTCGGCGTGGACATTGTAGTCTGCAGGGCTTGCTTCTGTGCTGTATTATTCTATGATCCATGTAAGATAACATTTATGCCTGGCTTAAACCTAGGATTAAATGAGAGTTCAACTCTCATATCCAGCTGTAAGAAAGAAGAGGCAATTTGGCTGCAACCAGGTTGACATGCACAGGTGGACGAAAGGGTCTGTTTCCGCACTGTATCTCTGAACAAAACATGAGTTTGAAACGTGAGGTGGGTCCAGTGTGGCCGAAGCATGATCATGGATGGTTTCTCCCTGGGTCTGGCTATGGAGCTGGTGGCACGGAAGTGGTCTAGAACACCACAGGTCAGGAATGCACGAACACTTACTGCAAGAGTGCTTGTAAATTTCCCACTCTCTAAATTCCCTGGCTTCACAGAAGATGTATTGCACTATTGTACAAGATGCAACAATAGTGAAATTAAAGTATTTGGGTATTAATAGGAATCACATTCAAAAATCAAAAAAATCTGCTAATCTACCACAACCAAAGCTCCAAATGTCCTGGATTATTGGAGTTTAATTTTCATGCTCACATGAAATTATTTTGCTTGCTTATCATTATATACTTATCAGACTACATTGTGTTTTTTCCACAGCAGGATGCATGTAACTAGTTAAGAGAGAAAAGAATTCTGTAATCTCCAGCTTTAGTCATGTCCCCAATCCATTTGTGTAAACCCTTTGCTAAAGTCCCCAAGGACTTTACAAGAATGTTATCAAACAAAATGTGTCATCAGGCCAGATGGGAAAATCAGTCATTCACCATCAGGCTGAAGAAGGGTACTGACCCGAAACATCACCTGTCCATGTTCTCCAGAGATACTGCCTGACCCGGTGAGTTCTCCGGCACTTTGTGGCTTTTCCTGGAAAAATTACAAGTCAGGCAACCAAATTCTTTGGTAAAAGGGATAGTTTAAAGGAGAGGGGACAATGGAGTTTGAGTGGTTTAGTAGGTTGTGGGCCGAGGAGCTTTTTCATTTTGTTTCGTGACCCAACTCACAGAACTACCTGAATTTTTAACATATTGTGTAAAAATATTATATAAATCATACCTGAAACTCGTCAAGAACAAAACCTGCACATTTTTAAGAAATATGAGAAAAACCTCATATTTTCTGAGTAGTAATTGCCCAATCAATGCACGTTTGACATTGAGGTCGGACGCAAATTGGCCAACCCTGTGCTTGGTTTTATGGTCGTTAGGCAGCGAGGACGCTGGAATCATGCCTGCCTCCTCATTACATCAATAGCAATAGCAAGGTTTTCAAGGAATAAAGGTAAGGCCAACCTTGTTGATAAGTTTGTTTTTCATTTGATTTATCTTTATAATGTTATGTTGTGTACTGGTAAATAAAAATGATAAATAACAAATGTAGAGCTAGGGTTAAGATTAGGGTCAGTCTGTTGTCAGTCAGTCTGTCTGTCAATCTATCGGTCGGGCTGTCGGTGGTGAGTGTTGGGCCGGGCATCCGCCGGGAGGTGCACGTTGGGCCGGGCCTCCTCCGAGATGTGAGCGTTGGGCCGCCGGGGGGTGAGCGTTGGGCTGGGCCTCCGGTGAGTGCTGCGAGGAGTCGGTTGGGCTGTCAGCTGGCCGGCCAGTGTTGCAGCAAGCGAGCGGGCGGTCTGATGGAGCCAGCGCTATCTGGGTGCTGAAGACGACGTGCAAGGCAGTGCTGCCCCCCTCCATCGCCACCACCAGAAGGGCATGCTGGCTGAGATGGACGCGCTGCGGGGCCACAGTATGGAACCCGCTGCCGGTCCCAAAGCGGCTCCAGCTCCAGCCTTGGGCAGCTCTGGGAGGGGGGCGAGTTAGGGTTAAGCATTTTCCTGCTTTAGCCTTCCCCCAGCCTGGCACTGCCCCAGTCCCACTATGGCTGGGACCCCCACTCTGCACACTGGCAGTCAGTGGGGTTCAGTAAACGGGGGAACCCAGAAGAACTGCCCTCACCTATTAATTAGGCTGGTTCAAGAGGACCTCTGTGGCAGTGTCATTCAAAAAAGAACTCACCGTTATATTCATTATATTATTTTTATAGAATACAATTACACATAATTATATATGATTACAGTCATATTCACAAGTCATATATAAATATATATATATATAGATGGTATAATAATATATAATTTAAATAGACTGCAAAATGGAAATAGGCTCCCATGGTGTAATATGGCCATTGGACACTAGATGGTGCTTACTTTTCCAATCTCATTTTCTAATTATTTTAATTAATTAATGTGCAATGTTTGGCACTGACGTCTTATGACTTCTTTCTCAATTATATTTCATCTACATTTGTGCAAAATGTCATGTAGTTCCGAGACATGGGTCACGAAAATTGATTTCTAGACAGATTTTTGATGCTCGGCCCACAACCTACAGAAATAAAACAATTCAAGAATTCGATGGTGCAGTCATCACTGTGTGAGAGTTCAGAATGAAAGGTGGAACGAAAGGTAACTTTGCAAGGCTGTGGGCTGGGAAAAGTGTACAACCATTCATAATCCTAGCTTCAAAATCCGGCAGATGTTAAATGTGTATTAGCACCACCTCTACTAAATGTGTTTAGTACAAACTTAAACACAGAAAACATTTGTTCCTTTCTGGATCCTATTGTACAGACCAAAGTGGTTTAGCCCAATTCAACACTACCAATATAAGAATATATTCACTGAGAATGGTTTGTCATGATTCTAAATAGGCTGACATGTTTTGTAATTTCATGGACCACATGCATTACATTTCTTCTTTAATCATGCTTAAGGGGAACATTTATGTGTGTATATATATATAAATCCATGGAAATGGACACTCTGATCTGTTCTGTATTTATTTATGCCTACAATATTCTGTTGTGCTAATTTCATTGTCTGGGACTCATGACGATCAACTCTCTTGAACTTGAAAAGGAAACGTCCAAAGAAATTGCTCTGTACAGACACCCCTCAATTTACACAATAGGCGACTTGCATAAACTCGCACATATACGTAAATATTCTGTACTCAGTCCTAAGTGCAATCAAGGCCGCTTGTAATTTCCATAACTACGATCACTTACGTTTACAAGTCTTAAGAAACAAGATAACAATGGTGGTGCTGCTTACCCAGAAGACTGTGAGCCACAGAAAGTGCCCCGACGGTCAAATGGAACTCACGCCGGGAACAGCAGTGGTACAGAAAGTGCCCCGAAGTAGCGCGATGGCGCTGAGATGGTTAATAATCTCAGTGAGTTGTTTTGGGCAAGAATAGGGACAGTGATTCCAACTTGCATAAAATCTGACTAACATAAAGGTTCATGGAATATGACTCTTATGAAATTCAGGGAGTGCCTGTATTTTACTTTACTGCAAGTCCTCAAGACTATTAGGATGATTGATTACCATTCCACATCTGCCATCATACTGAGCACTGACCCAGGAATCCCAGCTTCATCAAAACCTCGTGTAGGTATACTGTTTGTGGAACCTCCGAGGCTTTCTGTCCAATGTGAACCTCACTCTTGTTGCATCTCTACTCCAAAGCAATGGTCTTTGGCACTTCTGTTGTGATGGACAGTCTTTAGGTGTTCTGCCATCTCTAGGATCATTTCAATATTATGCCATTATCAGGTTCACCTCCTGGAATGCACTACTGTAAAGCTACAACAACCTTGAGGTCTTCACATCCTCAATGAACTTAACATCTTTCTTGATCATTTGGTTTGCCAGCTTTAGAAATAATCTCTCAATTCGATTCAATTACATATTGTTGTACTGTATGTTAGTAACAAGTCAAGAAGCATCTGTGGAAACAAATACAGTGAAAATTTTTGGTCAGTGACCCTTCCTCAGACATGGATTCTAATGAGCTTTGATCAGTTCTAAGGAAGGGTCAGGCACCAAATGTTGACCATTTCATTTTGACCGGCTAAATTTCCTGCATTTTCTGGTTTCATTTCTGATTTCCTGCATCTCGGGTTTTTATTTGATTTGCACTTTACATATTGATTTTAACTGTACAATCTCAAGATAGATGACTTGTTTTGGGAATACATTACAAGTTACTCCTAAACCAATTTGAAATTGATTGGTTACTATAACACTAACATCTGGACCGTGCTGCATCCTTTAGAAACATAGAAACATAGAAAACTAGGTGCAGGAGTAGACCAATCAGCCCTTTGAGCCAACACCGCCATTCAATATTATCATGGCTGATCATCTGAAACCAGTACCCCGTTCCTGCCTTTTCCCCATGTACCTTGATTCCTTTAGCCCTAAGAGATAAATCTAACTTTCTCTAGAAAACATGCAGTGAATTAAGCCTGCCTTCTGTGGCAGAGAATTCCACAGATTCACAACTCTCTGGGTGAAGAAGTTTTTCCTTATCTCAGCCCTAAATGGCCTACCCCTATTCTTAAACTGTGCTCCTGGTTCTGGACCCTCCCAACATCAGGAACATTTTCCCTGCATCTACCCTGTCCAATCCTTCAAGAATTATATATGTTTTGATAAGATTCCCTCTCATCCTTCTAAATTCCAGTGAATACAAGCCCAGTTGACCCATTCTTTCATCATATGTCAGTCCCACCATCCCGGGAATTAACCTGGTGAACCCTACGCTGCACTCCCTCAATAGCAATAATGTCCTTCTTCAAATTAGGAGACCAAAATTGCACACAACACTCCAAGTAGCCGTCTCACCAGGGCCAAGTACAACTGCAGTAGGACTTCCTTGCTCCTAAACTCAAATCCTCTCACAATGAAGACCAACATACCATTAGCTTTCTTCACTGCCTGCTGTACCTGCATGCTCACTTTCAGTGACTGATGTACAAGCACACCCATCATTGCACCTCCCCCTTTCCTAATATGACACCATTCAGATAATAATCTGCATTTCTGTTCTTGCCATCAAAGTGGATAACGCCATATTTATCCACATTATACTGCATCTGCTCACTCACCCAACCTATCCAAGTCACCATGCAGCCTCATCGAAGCTCACACTGCCACCCAGCTTTGTGTCCTCTGCAAACATGGAGATGTCACATTTAATTCCCTCATCTAAATCGTTAATATATATTGTAAATAACTGGGGTCCCAGCACCGAGTCTTGCTGCACCCCACTAGTCACTGCTTGCTATTTTGAAAAGGACCCGTTAATTCCTACTCTTTGCTTCCTGTCCGCCAGCCAGTTCTCTATCCATGTCAATACCTACCCCCAATACCATGTGTTCTCATTTTGCACACTAATATCTTGTGTGGGACCTTGTCAAAGACTTTTTGAAAGTCCAGATTCACCACATCCACTGGATCTCCCTTATCCATTCTACTTGTTACATCCTCAAATAATTCCAGAAGATTAGTCAAGTATGATTTCCCCTTCATAAATCCATGCTGACTTTGACCAAGCCTATCACTGCTGTCCAAATGCGCTGCTATAACATCTTTAATAATAAACTCCAGCATCTTCTCCACTACCAATGCAAAGCTAACTAGTCTACAATTCCCCGTTTTCTCTCCCCCCTTTCTTAAAAAGTGGAGTTACATTGGCTACCCTCCAGTCCACAGGAACTGATCCAGAGTTGAGAGAACATTGGAAAATGATCACCAATGCATCCAGGATTTCTCTGGCCACCTCCTTGAGTACTTTGGGATGCAGACTATCAGGCTCTGGAGAGTTATCTGCCTTCAGTCCCAACATGTTACCTAACACCATTTCCTGACTAATGTGGATTCCCTTCAGTTCCTCCCTCCCACGAGATCCTCGATCCCCTAGTATTTCTGGGAGATTGTTTGTGTCTTCCTTAGTGCAGACAGAACCAAAGTACTTGTTTAACTGTTCTGCCATTTCCTTGTTTCCCATTATAAATTCACCTGTCTCTGATTGTAAGGGACCTACATTTGTCTTCATGAATGTTTTCCTTTTTACATATCTAATATTTTTAGTCAGTTTTTATATTCCCTGCAAGCTTTCTTTTATGCTCTTTTTTTTGCCTCTTAATAAACCCCTTTGTCCTCTGTTGAGTTCTAAATTTCTCTCAATCCTCTGGTTTGCTTCTTCCTCTGGCCAATTTATATTCATCTTCCTTGGATCTAACACTATCCTTGATTCCCCTCGTTAGCCACAGGTGAGCCGCCTTCCCCATTTTATTTTTTTTAGTCAGACAGGGATGAACAATTTTTGGAGTTCATCCATGTAGTCTTTAAATCTTTGCCATTGCACCCTAAGGGGTTCTGCACAACAAGATCGCTAACTAATTCCTCATTACACAATACCCAGTCTCGGATGGCCTGCCCTCGGTACTTCTACATATTGATTTAAAAAACTATCCCCTATACATTCCAGGAAATCCTCCTCCTCAGCGATGCTAGCAATTTGGTTGGCCCAATCTATTGGTAGATTAAAGTCACCCATGATAACTGCTGTACCTTTGCCAGATGCATCCCTAATTTCCTGCTTGATGCTGTCCCCAACCTCCCTACTGCTGTTTGGTGGTCTGTATACAACTCCAACAAGTGTTTTCTGCTCTTGGCTATTTCGCAGTTCTACCCATACCGATTATACAGCATCCAAGCTAATGTCTCTCCTTGCTATTACATGAATCGCCTCTTTAACCAGCAATATCACCCCACCTCCTCTCCCTTTCTGTCTATCCTTCTGGAATATTGAATACCCCTGCATGTTTAGCTCCCAGCCTTGGTCACCCTGGAGCCATGTCTCCGTAATTCCAACTATATCACATTCCCTAACTACTAACTGCACATTCAATTCATCCACCTTATTACGTATACTCCTCGCATTAAGGCACAAAGCTTTCAGATTTGTTTTTCTTATCACCCTTCTACATTTTGTTTCAGTCCTTTTATGGCCCTCTGCCTCCTACTTTGCAGTTAGACATCTTGCAGCTGTCACGTGGTCATGTACTTTTCTCGAGTTTACGTGATCTCACTTCGTGGCTGTTCCCTGAAGCTAGACTCTCGGATTTCTCAAATAATCTAATCTCTGATAAATTAGTCCTTAAAATGTGTGAAACTGTGATTATCTGCCTACTGACAGTTCTACTGAGAAAGTACCAAGGGATTTTCCTGCATCAGGGTGCAAGTAAATAACTGGTAAGAGTAGACGGTTTAATTTCCAGATGGATTGAAATGTTATTTTCCGAAGTGTTATTTGAGGGCTTTATGACATGGATATAATTGGAATTATAATTCGTAATGGAATATGATGAAAATAAGACGGTATCTATACCTTTGCCTGCTCTAGAGTATCTTTCATAGTATGCTCAATACACTGTGTAAAGGTTTCTCTCAATGGCCGTCCTTTTCGATATATTACTTGCCTAGCATTCCAGAGACTCTGTGTCTTTGTTTGTTCCATAGTGTCATCGGAATCACTGTTTCTCTGCACACATCTGTGTGTTATCTTAACCGGAAAGGTTCCTGCATTCAGTATCTGGATATAGGCACATCATCAAGATTTCATAGTCTCATCAACAGACACTTATTATACCAAGTATCATTCCCTATGATGCTGGGAGATAGCTTGTATATTAAACTCAAAAAAGCTTCAATAAACAAAAGATTTTGAAAACAAGGACATTTTCTTATGTGTATCTGTTTTCATGCAGACCAAAACACGAACGTTGAGAAGCTGGTCATTCTCTCTTTGAGAACCTGCTGACATTCTTCCAAAAGTGGTGTACATTTAATATTATATTGTCCACCTATACCACAGACAGTATCATTATATTTATTACGAAGCGGACGAGCTTAATGAAGACGTGCATTCCAAGTTGACCAGAAAATCACCAATTGTCCATGCTCTCAAGGGAGTAAAGCCTTCTCTGCACACTCCTTATGGAGTACCTGAGTACAATCTTATCTTTCCTTCAAGGAGACAAATATAAAGATCTAACTCTGACAAAAATGTTTCAATGGGATAATTCAGTGTACATACCCCCATCAGCATTCTGGTTATAATTGTCTTAAATGTGTAGTGGGTGTAATATGAGAGTATAAAATCAAAATCACATCATCTCACACCCTTATTTTCCAGAGCTTCCAGCTGGCTAATTTGACCATCAAAGTATAACTACCAAAATAAAATCTAATCTTCAACCCACCTTTTAATCTCTTGCTCAACAATATCATAAATAATGCTGGGACAGATAAAGCAGAAAGATCAAACTGATCTAATCTCAAGGTCTGTTGACACGAATGAGCTGCTGAAATTTCATTCTTGGATATTGGATAGCATCAGAAATTCTTGGGACACACCACAGCCTCCAGGTATCCATTCTTCAACATATGTCAGTTGTATACATTTCTTCTGCATCACCCAGCATGCTAGAACCTGTAGCAGACAGAACATCAAAAGCATAGAAAGAGTTTTTCTTTTCTCTTCTGATCTTCAATTAGACCACGGGGATCAGACAGAGAGATATTTTAGGCTTGAAGACAGGAAATAATCAGTGTGAGGATGCAGGAATGAGATACATTTGAAATTGAAGATTAAACCCCATTTTTGCAAGGAGCACGTATATGTGCACAAAATCAAGTCTGCTTTTTCTTGCTTAAAATGTTGCTAGGTTTTGTACTCAATACACTCACATTCCTGTGCTGGATGGTAAGACGCTTTCTAATATTTAACAACTACGTGCAATGAGATTAGGTAGAAATCCCTTCTATCCCGCATCAATCAATTCCAGAACGAGTTCCCTGCAATATTACTGTGATATGTTCTGTGCAAAGCAGCTACTCCAACAGTTTCCTTAAGCAAAACTGCCCATTTAGCATAATACAGTGCCAAATTAAGGACGACTACAATGTCAACATTTTGATTGAAATCTGTGATATTCATTTAAGTTCTACTGAATAATCCAGCCCCAGGGCCACATGTACATTCTTCAGACTCCATGAGCCCAACCCAGGCAGGTCAATTCTCCACAAGCTTTCTTTGCTTTTGCTATCGTGCAGGAGACTATTAGTCCCATTGATAAGCAATCCTGTTGTCCCACACTCTTTGGTCTGTTCCCATACCCTGGACTATTTCTCCTCTACTCATTATTGAAGACCCTGTTAAAATCTTCTTTTATATCCACAATTGGTTAATTCATTCATAATATCAAAGATATGTTGCAAAAAACGCCTTGCCTCACATCAATTCTGTTTCCTTTGCCTATTACTTTAAATCTGTGCCCTAAGGTTAACACTTCAGCTTTCTTTAAGCCACCTGTAAATAAAGTTGTCTTCATTTAATTGACCTAATCATGAATTGCACTCTGTTAGCATTCAAAAAAGAGTTAGATAAAGTTCCTAGGGCTAGCGGAATCAAGGGGCATGGGAAGAAGGCAGGAACGGGGTACTGATTATAAATTTTGTTTGAACCTCAATGAGGTTCAAATGACAATAAATGTATTGTATTGTATTGTATTATGAATGATCAGCCATGATCACATTGAATGGCGGTGCTGGCTCGAAGGGCCGAATGGCCCACTCCTGCACCTATTGTCTATGTATCTATGTGTCTATGAATGATAATCAACACAGCAGGCAAATCTCCTCTGAGCCAGTATCTCAAGGTGACAAACTCAGCTTTTCCAATTGATCAACATATTTTCAAGCCCTCAACCCAAGTACCATTCCAGTAAATAATTTCTCAACCCATATCAAAGCCATCACATCTTTCCTACAAAATATCGCTCAGAATTAGATGCAAGGAGGTGAAGAAATACCATATGTATTCAATAGAACATTCCGGCTTTTCTACTCCATAATCTATTAATAAAGCTCAGGATCCCCGAAACATAATTAATAGTAACATTAAATGAGAACTTACCAGTTTGAAGTTTGATCTTTATTTTATGAGGCGTTACGATGAGGGATTACATGAAGAAGACCCGCCAGAGCGCCTGCGCGTCAAACTTCAAAGCAGCGGTGTGAAGTCACAGTAATTCCAGTCGAAGTGATATAGTAAGATTCAGAAGACTAGCACTACCAGATGATCTTTGCGATTATGAGGGTCTGGAGCGGAGGGCACGTAATCCCTCATCGTAACTCCTCATGAAATAAAGATCAAACTTCAAACTGGTAAGTTCTCGTTTAATCTTACTATTTTACTTCGGAGTCACGTGAGTGACTCCGTGAAGATTTCAAAGCTCTGTGATTTCATGCCATGGATACAGTTCCATACGACACACTGCCTTGGTTGACACAGGATAAATAAATAATGTATTGAACATTGTTTAAATTATACAATGAACATTTTAAACAATAAAGTAACAGTAATAACCCCTCTTTCGCAGGGGAAATTACAAAGGAGAACTCAAACAGAACCCAAAACAGCATGCCCAAATCTTTGCATTGCGAGGACAAGTTCATCATAAATCGTGAAAAAGGTTCCTTCACTGGACTATCCTGCAATGAGGATTTGGTCTAATGGCACGTCCTGTGCCTTTGCTGCATACGTTGACACCGCCCTGGTGGTGTGATTTAAACACATCTGTATCTACTCCAGCATTATGCAAACCTGTTTCGCCCATCTATAAGTAGTTTGTACTGACGCCTTTGTATGAGGTTTTATGTGGCTGATGACCATCGCTGTTTCAGAGCCTCTGAGACTCTTGATGACCTTGATATATTGGCTCAGGTGCGTAACTACACGTAGTCTTAGGTCAATGGGTATATTTTAAGCTTATTTTGGTTCCAGCAATCCCTGGCCTGCTCTGTTTGATTAGATCATATAAATAAAACGTAATATTATTTACAGAAGAATGCATGCTGTCCAGTCGTAACTTTTGCAATATCTGGACCCATTGCGCTGCCACTAGCACCATGAACATGACCACTGTGAGCGTTAACTTCTGGAAAGGCAGAAATGTTATTGGAGCCCATTGCCAAAGCAGTGTGAGAAACATACCCACATCCCAGACTTCCGAATATCTAGATCTGGGAGAGTTTTGTTAAAATACCTCTTATGAACTGGGCCACCAATAGATTAGATCCGACAGAGTTTTGGCCGGATTCTTGCCCTAAATAGGAGGACAAAGCACTTCGAGCACTATAAATGGCACTATAGGTTAACTGCTTGTCAAAAAATGCAATGTAGCAAGGAACTCCAATACATCCGGTATGCCTGGAACTTATGATAAGATATATTTGTCTATAAACCGAACATCTCCCATTTCTTAATATAAGATACATATCGTTTTTTAGTACTATCTCTCCAGGCCATCGTAATCACATCAACGGTCCTACTAGATAGTCCGAGTCCCTGGAACAGTCTGGTCAGAAAACACAAATCAACAGATTAATACGATCATGTAAAGGGGAACTCTCCTCCTGTCCCAGTGTGAACCAACAAGTTGCTGTAATTGGGGATAATCATGAATGGCTGTGTCATCAGTCTCAGAACCAATGGGACCATGGCTGTGTGGGCCAGTTAGGAACTACCAAATGCCTAAGCATAGTCTTGCTCTATTTTGGTGAGACATTGATTAAATGAGGCAGAATGGGGAAAGAGTAAGAACGTACGTCCCCAACGTAGCGAGAATGTATCCTCCGCTACTGCCCCTAGATCTGGTTCCCATGCCGTATTTAGGTAACTGGTGATTTAACCCAGATGCAACAGATCTATGTCTGGCAATCCATACTGGCTAACAATCATTTTGAAACTTTTAGATTCATCATCCATTCTGTGTTTGTCATTGAATTTACGTGACCTGGTGTCTGCCACTTTCACATTATCTCTACCTGAAAGGTAGATATCTGAGACCCAGATGTTTCTCGTAATGCACCAGTGCCAGATCAGGTTAGGCAGATTGTCACAGAATAATGACCTAATTCCACCCATGTGATTGATATGCAACAGCTGTGGTATTATCAATCTGAAGCTGCACATGCAACTCATGCATTGTTGAGTAGAATGCTTTAGGCCTAGAACGCACCCAGCAATTCTACGTAGTTTACCCCATGCCTCTGCAGGATTAATGCCTCTTTCACATTCTATCTACTGCCACAGCCAGACTCGATATCAGTGGCTCCCCATCCCGAAGCGCTCACATCAGTTTGTAAACTAAAGGTTATTGAGTCAGAATGTCTCAAGTACATCGCAAGACATTAGTTACAGTTTTGGCCATAGGCAAAGTACTGACATGTTAATTAAATCAATGATGAACCCCAAATAGCCAATCATTCTAAATGGTACTAATCTGGATTTAATTAGATGGGTGAGGAACCTAACCTCTCACCATCGTTCTTTTGGCAGGGGAATATTGGACACAAATTGTTAAGGCTGATATGCTGTCCTTTCAATTATCCCTTTGTTCCCCCAATACCCGACTAGGTGTATTTTGTACGGGTGGATGTACTTCCGAGATACCTTATTCGAGATCCCCGGATACAGTCCAATGTTCAATTACCCCTTCGTGATCTGAAAGGGTATGGTTTTTGAGGTGGCATCCTGGTCTCAGTTTTTGTCTCATTGTCCAGGTCTTTCCCTGGATATTAGAGGATCTGCGCAAGGCTGTGAACCATGGTTTGAGCGTAGGCTGGATGGTTATTCGTGAATATTAAATTCTAAAAAATGGACATTACACAGCAGGGTCCATATCCTGCTGTGTTTAGATAGTGGTGCCCTTGTACCAAAACAGCTCCAACCAGTTTTTTAGGACTTCTCCAGCCTTAACTCGTGCACTCTCATGATGCCTCTTTTTTTACTACAATCCCACACTAAACTGCAATCACATCTTTATGAATTGCCAACGATCAGAACATAAATAGATTGACCATAGAAATTGAAGAGCAGAGCAGAGATAAATAACTAGCCTTCTGACCACTTAAAGGTGTTCCACTGTCTGAAAGGCACAAATTAGGTTTGTGAAGAACCCCTCACTCCCGATTGATATACGATACAATAGAACTTTATTTATCTCAGGAGGGAAATTGATCTGCGATTAATAAAGTTCTATCGTATCGTATATGAATCATAAATGTGTATTGCTATTGGCTTATTATTGTGATGTGTACTGAGAAACAGTGCTATCCTATAAAATTGCACTACGAGTTCCATCAAGCCATACATAAGTACAACAAGGAGTTCAAAAAGAGCAATGCCAGATTGCAGAATACTGTGTCGTAGCATTACAGCTATAAATAAAAGTGCAGCTAATGAAGTGCAAGAGCCACATTGGGGTAGATTGGGAGATCATGACTGCACCCTTAGCTTAAGAGAAGACTGTTTATTCGTCTAGTAACACAGGGAAGATTTTGTCCTGAATTTGATGAACTGGATTAAGGAAGTTTCAACAATATTCAAAAACTTAGATACCATTCGGAACAAAGGAGATCACTTGAATGGCATGTAATTAATTTACCTCAACATTCATTGCTTCATTATCATAGCAACAAGATCACAGAATGGACCATCCATCGGTGAGCATAGCAATTAGGTGACACGAACATTAATTCCCTGACTTGTGACCTTGTCCACCAAGGCAGACAAAGGCATCAGATGCATGGAAACACCTCCAAGTTATACATCGGCATGACTTGGGAGTACGTCACCCGTCCTTTTCTCATCACTGAATCTATATTCTGAAACTCTCAAACAGCATCGTAGGAATACTATCAACAGAAGAGTAGCAGTGCTGAAACAGGTCCTTCGGCCCACTGAGTCCACGCCGACCAGCAATTACCTGGTACACTATTTCTAACCTATAATCTTGGGTCAATTTACAATATTTACTGAAGCCAATAAACCTATAAACCTGTACGTCTT
The DNA here is from genome assembly GCA_963514005.1 of Raja brachyura. Next base: position 91,272,317 of record OY740783.1, read on the forward strand.
CGGAATGTGGGAGGAAACCAGAGCACCCGGAGAAAACCCACGCAATCACAGGGAGAACGGACAACAGACAGCATCCATGGTCAGGATCGATCTCGGGCGCTATAAGGCAGCAGCTCTACCACAGTGCCATCATGGTTCTTGCCTAAATGGATATGTGGCACAATCTATGGCAGGAATCGTAAAGCAGGGGAGAAATAACATCAAGGCTTTCTGCCCAAAATTAATCAAATCCATGCACGTTATTGGTGATCTACTGGTAACATCCTTTTCCAGGTGAACATCAAAGCTCTCATCATCCTGGACTGCAAGCACTGCATGCCAGCCACCTGAGTTTCAAACCGAGCGTTATACTCCAAGCACCAATACGTGATTGCAATTTTAATTGTGATGTAACTCCTTCACCCGCCCAGGTCTTCCATGGCCCATGATTGCTCAAAATGGAGAGGCAGTAGCCAGGAAACACTGAGCACAGTGATATTACGGGCACGCAATGGAGAGAGTGCAAAACCACCACTGGGTCTCACCATCAAGCACCACCTGTCTCGGAGCGTGCGGTTCCACCTTTGGATTATTGCCCACTTTCTTCCAAGCTGTTATCAGGTAACTGAATCATCCTACCAACAACTAAAGAGCAGTCCAGACCTACGATCTACCTCATTGGAGACCCTCTGACTACCTTTGATTTGACTTAACTGGACTTTATCTTGCACCAAATGTTATTCCCTTTATCATATATTTTCACACTGTGGATGGCTCGATTGTAACAATGTATTGTCTTTCCATTGACTGGTTAGCACGCAACAAAAGCTCTTCACTGTACCTTGGTGCACGTGACAATAAACTAGACTCAAATTCAAACTAAACCCAAACCACCTCATAAGCTCTTCATCAACTTATTGAATCAACTCATGCAACTGAAGAAATAACAGTCATTGTTTACTGTTTCAAAGTGCCTATTAAGAAAAGTAAGAATTCCTGTGCGCACCGCACCCCGATATCCTTCGCTCCCAACACAAAACAGGAACATCTACCACTTACATTCCATGGTTATCGTAATTACAATCGCAATGCAGCGGCCTCAAGAACAAACAACTCACTTCATTTGTGGAGAACTTTAAATAAGCTTTTGTTAAAATACACTGAGCCATTTGACCACTTCAACTGAGATAGAAGTCAAATAAGTTACATACTGAAAGTTAAAGATTAACAGTGTGATTGATGGAATTTTAAAAAACAGGAATGTCTTAACTATTCATGACTGAAAAAGGTAATACAAAGGACCTGAATTCTCCTCTCTGTTACTTTATGCTAACCTGGGAATTGTACAGTAATCTTGAGTTTTTATCAATGTTTCTGAAATTGATTCATGAGACAGAGTCATTGCTGGAATAGTCAGGCTTTGTGCCCATCTTCAACAATTGCACCAAGAAGGTCTTCTTGTGGCAACTGACTATTTTGTCAACAGAGTCAACCACATTAGCATGGTCAAACTCATTAAGGGTGGCTGGCTTCCTTTCCTGAAGGATGCCAGTAAACAGTTGGATTTTTCAAACTATTCAGACTTCATAGACACCTTTGCTGATCTCAGGTTCTCCTAACCACCCCAGACATGCTTCCAATTCAATGTTCTATCAATCACACATGCAGATCCTCTAAGATTAAGTGAAAAACGACACTGAAAATTGTTGAAACCACTTTAGCCTGAATAACAATGAGTAGCCACATATCGCTAATTGTGGAAAGCTAATTGTGGATATGGATTATTAACCAAAGAAAAATATGTAATAAATAGTGTCAAGAGGCAAATGACTTCAATATTCACATGGAGTGTGTGTGTGAATGTTTGAAATTTCCTGCATGTTGTTTTGCTTGAATGAAATGTTTTATGTATTTTACGCTTTTGGTGGTTGAATGTTCGCTGATGAAAAATATAATTTCCTGTACTGCAGGAGTATATTTGCGTGATTTATTATTATAATTAATTGCAAGCAGCTACAAAGTGCATGAAACATCCACTGGGCAAGACTGAACTGAAATATCTTCTACTCTCCTACCGAGCAATAAGCATTCACCCATTCTCATTGCTGGGTAATACCTGCCCATCAAATTGACATTTGCATTTGGTTTGCTCTTGATCAGGGGAGATGCAGAAACTATTCATTCCAGTAACGCCTGTCCTGATATTAATCTTTTACATTTCTCAATCCATTTTTTTACCACTTGAGTCATCAGTCCACACAAATCTTCACATTCAGATGGATATCCCAGAAATCAGAGCACAAAGGCAATGGCTCCTCGCAATGTTTAAAAATCTCTTGATCGTCAGAGCAGAATATCAATTCCCTTCTAGATAACATGCTTGAAACACAATGTAGCCTTGTTAAGACAGAGATTCGTACACTAACCAAATGAAGAACTAAGATCCTTGGTAATAAATGTAATTGAAAAGTATTATTTGCTGAAAAGTCCAAAGACCTTGAAGGCCATGAGGAAGAAAGGTTCTGACTGGGAAGACAACAGACCAAGAATGGAAGCAAGTTGAACATTACATCTTAATCAAGAACAACTTTCACATTTTTCATCTTAAAGTTTTTGCTAATATTATCATTGGAATTCTTACTCAAGTTTGAACTGGCATGCAGTTAGTTGCATAAAGATGTCTTAAAAGAAACTGAGCCGAGGGGTCTTACAACATTTGCATTGTCATACTCCAGCGGTGCAGAAAAGCTAATGGAACATTGCATGAGGCTGAATAGAATCTGGTAATAAAACACACGAATGTCATTCAAACAGAAAAAAAAGATGACACGCACAATAGTGTCCATGTAATCCTACTGGAGGCAGCATCACAATGCAGCCTTTAACACTTCTGAAGAACAGAAACTGGCCAATGTCACTGCAGGAATTCCAGCTCTGGAGTTAAACAGGATGTGTGGTTTTGTGCAAAAAAAAAATTAAATTATTCTGATTGGCTATGCAGCAAACATAAAATTTTAAGTTCTTCATTTACAGAGCACAAATATTACACTTTTATGTTCAAAAATTGGCAATTGACAAAACAAAGTTGCAGACTTAGAAGCTCTTTGCTTCTGATGTGCACCATAATTCAACAAGTCCCCAGTTAGACACAAAATGCTAGAGTAACTCAGCGGGACAGGCAGTATCTCTGGATAGAAGGAATGGGTGATGTTTCAGGTCGAGACACTTCTTCAGACTCCCCAGAGTTATCCTTCCTCGTGTTGGGATGAATGTAATGGCAGTTTTATGAGATCAGGACAGGGGTGGTAAGGTAGCAGTAATATCTGTACACGCCATAACCCATTGAGCACATGTTGTTAACGTCAGGAGGCCTCCTGACACACGCAAGACTGTCTTCCACTAGATGACCGTGCCTTGTTGCGCTGTGTAGCAAGCACAGGCGCAGTAGCAAACAACGAGGTTACTGACCTCTGTCTTCTTCTTCTTCTTGCGTATGGCGTACACAGCCTAAAGTTGTCAGACAACTTGTTCTATTTAATCCTATTTGATTGTGCACACCGAGTTGATTGCATTTGTCGACACAGGGCGGCCCATGTGAAGGTTGCAATCTCCCACCCCAACATCTGTCTCATACACAGTTTCACACACACACAAACAAAAAGTGTCTCCTGCCACTGATGAATGAATACTTTTCCCAGTCAGAGGCTACTCATGGTCTGAGGTGCATCAGTGGTCCCCAGTATTTTATGGAAGCAAGCATAGGTAAGGCATGGGACATAATACCAGCAATCCATGGAGGCATTTGAGTCAAGAGTGTCTTAATGTCATTTGTCCCAGATGGAACAATGATTACTTGCAGTAAATTCTTACTTGCAGTAATAGTAAGTGCACCATGAAATGATATTCTAGATATAATACTCATCTAAAAGGCGTCATAAAATTATCAACAAGATAATAATGTATGCATGATGCAACTGAAGAATTTACATACAAATTGAGCCAAATGACTTCAGAAAAAGAACGTAGAGCATTTGAAGACGGGCAGGACTCCCTGAAGTAGAGGAAACCATGATGATCTCTCATATAACCCTGTCAGTCTGTATTGCCAGTCTTCCTGTTGCTATTTCTCAGGCATATTCCCACTGTATCTGCCAACCTTATGGATGGTGAGATCATGCGGCACAGTCGCAATGTTGCCAACTCATACTTGGCAATATGCAGGTGTCATTAGTACTTTGTCAGCAAAAGTTTAATTATTTTAATATTGGTACTAAGCTCCTCCCCCTCCCACACACACACACACACATCCCAGGCCCCTTCTTAATGCCACCCATTAAGAGCTTGTTCAAAGAAGGGGCATATTTTAAAGGAGTGACAGAGATACTTGCAGGGGAATGTGTGAGCAGGTTATTATTTGTCTTTCGTTTTAGCTTGAACCAGGACATCTGAAGATTCAAAGTTTAATATAGTAATTATGCTGATGCTGACTCCAACCAACCACGTAATGAATATCTTCCATCCCGGAGGTTTTATTTTTCTGATGCCATTTAAACTTCACTTGGATTTCAATCAACCCAATGTAAAGGTAATTGGGAATGAGGAGCATTGGAACAAAATTTTGCCCTCTGTACATATTCATTGTAATATAATAATGTATGCATGTTGGTAGGTGCAATCAAAACAAAGATATTTTTATCATTGTTGTGTTATGAATACCACAGAAAATATTATGTACTCTCAAGATCACATTTAATAGAATAATATTGCATAAATATATATTGTATTGGACTTTGCATTTTGAAAAAGTCCCAGCTGAGAAGAAGACAGCAAAATACTGAAAATATTCGGGGTGAAAATGACTTCAGGACAGTTTGTTAGGAAAATGAAGGAAATGGTAACAGAATACTTATACAGCTGAGTGAGTATAATTTTATGGATGAGAAATTGTGTTCAACCAATTGATGATTTCTTTGACAAAGTAACTAGCATGTTAGATAACAACAAAGCCAATGGATGTGGCAAATTTTGTCCAGGGGTCAGATATGGGGCTTTATGTGTGGGCCTAATATATTGTCAGTGCAAAGGGGCTAGGAGCAAGGCCAAGTGTGCATCCAGAGTCAAGGTCTGGAATAGTACTAGGTGTGCAGTCAAAGCTGGGACAATGGGAGTGATCAGCACTGGGAACCTAAGCAGGTAAGCAGCTACGATCAAGGTAGAATAGGGGGCCAGGTGTATGGCTGGACTCAGAGTCAGGAATGAGAGAAGGTTTGCAACTGGAGTCAGTGTCAGGAGTAGTACGAGGTGTGCAGTGAGCCCCAGGTTGGTCAACATGGGCTAAGCACTTGATTATAATCCGATTTCCATACATGAATATACTAAGATCATTCATGTGCTGCACCTGTTGAACATAGCCTGGATCTACTGTGGAATGTAATTAGGAATGTAATTTAACCTAACCTTATTCATAGCTAATCCAATTTAAAGCATAAATATTGCATTCAAGTGTAAGTTAAAGGACTCATAGAAACATAGAAAATAGGTGCAGGAGTAGGCCATTCGGCCCTTCGAGCCTGCACCGCCATTCAATGTGATCATGGCTGATCATCCAACTCAGTATCCCGTACCTGCCTTCTCTCCATACCCCCTGATCCCTTTAGCCACAAGACTCGCTACAGTATACACCAGATTATACAATTTCAAGCTGAAAAGTGCAAAAGCTCCATACCATGTGAGGGGGGACACCCCCCTCTAACCCCCTCCTCCCCCCCCACCACCCTCTGTCTGCTTGGTCTCTCACAATTTCTCACTCACAACTCTCACCCAATGTTGGCAGCCTTGGTCATCAGTAACATAAACATTTTTCAACATGAATGAAAGACAATGGCATAATTGAAACATAATTATGAATTACATCAAAGACTACGTGTTACGGTGAAAAACTGCAACCCCATTTCTTTGTGTAGTTCATATTTTGCACTACATACATTCTGGTAAGCACAACGAACAAAGCGAAGTGAATGAGCAACCCGTCATGTAATTTCTGAAGACTGCTACGTGTATGTCTTATTTTGTTGAGTGCCAGCATTTTTTTCAATACAGAAGTACCTCATGCAATGAGTTTGAAATTCATGCTCCATGCATTTAAGTGGGGTGTGAATGTGGAGGCCCTTGACTAACTACAGGAGGCCTCATCTGCGTGTGGGTTTTGGTGGAAAATGATAGTGAGAAAATATTCACCTCCTTCGGATAGCACACTGCTTCACACTGTGGTCTGCTGCGACAGAGATACTTCTTTCTCTCCACGTTTCATAATCTTGTCAGAATAGATTTTCATTTACTTTAAGGTAATTTTAAAACAGTAAAGCAAATTTGACAGAATTCACAAAGCCAAAAAAACGTTGCTAGCAATTCCAAATAATAGATGCCACGTTGTTAATACTTGCCCTGGTATCTCAATTGTATTTTCAATGTTTAAAATTATTTTCATGACCTGCTTCAAAATGTTTTATAACTTGTAAATTATTAACAAAATAAGCTGATGTGACTGAAGGACTGACCTATCTAAGAGCGGGACAACAGCCATTGGCAAACAACTGTTTGAATTAACTAAATCTCTTTGCCAGATGTATGTACACAGCAGAGTATTGAAGATCTCTGCTCTGTTTGTTCAGGTCAAAACATGAACTAGAACTGGAGGAAAGATAAATCACAGCGGAATTACACAGAAGTGAACTGCTTGAAGGCATTTTGATAACAGTAAACTAACTATTAAATGCTTATTAATTTTTCATTAATGTTTCATAGATTCAATGCTTTAAACAGAAATAAGAGCACATCATCTTTATAAATCTGATCAACCCAAAGGCATTCCTTTCATTGTTCTAATTCTTGATTCAGATATCTCTTCTTTGAAGTAATCTTGGTATTTTATGTTCAAGTTATGGATTTTATTTTGTGAAATCTCATTTCACTATGTCCTCCATATTCATCTTCTGCTCGATCATAATACCCCCTTCTCTCCCCATGACTTTGATCTCCTCCAGTGTGCCCTCTCTCTCATTTCTCCGACTCCTTCCATCTCTCTCCCACTCATCATCCTGCTCTCTCACATTCCTCGTCTCTCACAGTGCCTCCACATTTTTTTTGCACTATCCTTTCTCATTTCTTCCTCCACCTTCCACCATCTACTCTCCAATGTCATACCCATGCTCTTCCCCCACTCTCTCCGCATCGTCCAATCATTGATGGCCCACTCTCTCCTGGCGTGAGGTTGCTCCCTGTCCATTGCTTTCCTCTTCTGGCCCTAAACTGGTCCCTCGTACCACACAATGCTTGGCTTGTGGCTCTTAATTGCCCTGCAAGCTATTCAGCAGAAAGATGGGCGGTACAGTACCACAGAAGTAGAGGTGCTTCTTTGCAGTGTCAAGGACCCAAGTTTAATCCTGACTATGGGTGCTGTTTGTATGTTCTTCCCCTGACCACGTGTGTTTTCTCCGGGAGCTCCGGTTTCCTCCCACACTCCAAAAATGTACAGGTTTGTTGATTAATTGGCTTCAGTAAAATTGTAATTTGTCCCTAGTGTGTCGGATAGTGCCAGTGTGTGCAAATATGAATGACATAGTGGAACAGCAGGCGATGAGGACCAGTGAGCAATAGTGTGGGGAGAAACACATCAAGCAGAGTGTTTGTAGAAACATTGGGAAATGGAACGGAGAATGAGGGAGACAGGACAACGAGGGGGAGCAGGCTTTGGGGGAGGGAAGTGCCAGAAGAAGATGAAGTCAAAAGAATGCAAGTATATTCTGCACGTGTAAATATACACGACCGTCCTGAAAGCACAGCTTTCTCTGAATAACAACTTATTTTCATATTTTCTTTGTGATATTGTGAAGTTCCTCAATCTTGCTTTTGACAGTCCAGAGTGTCTGCTGGCACATATTCAGTTGGAAGATTCACATCCAAAGCTCAACCTTCGATGTTAACTTAGTCATTGAAGCTCTGAGTCAGAAACACAAAAAAATCTAGGTCGTGAGCACTTTGGGGTAAACATTATTCATGGTAAAAGACACAAAGCACAGTGGTAACACAGTTCAGACAGCATCTCTGGAAGAAGTCTGAAGAAGGTTCCCAAAACAAAACGTCACCGATCCATGTTATCCAGATATGCTGCCTGACTCACTGAGTTAGAATAGAATAGTTTCTTTATTGTCATTGTAACATGAACCATGTACACCAACATTTAAAAATGTCAGCTAGTCAGTGCAACATTCAAACCATAAAAACTAATGATACATGCAAGGTAAAATATTAAAAAAGATGATAAACAACTAAAATAAATATGAAATATAAAAACAGCACGCATAGACACCCAACCCTACATCCTTCTGTCGATTTCACAGTGTACCAATCACAGCCCCTTAGTCCCCGCGTTCCTTGGCGGCTACATTTAGTGCCTTTATAGCAGTGGGGTAAAAACTGTTTTTAAGTCTGTTTGTCCTTGTCCTTGTAGATCTGTACCGTCTGCCTGACGGCAACAGTTCAAACAGGGAGTGTCCAGGGTGGGAAATGTCCTTTATAATATTCTGGGATTTTTTGATGCAGCGGGAACTGTGTAAGTCCTCCAAGGTAAGGAGAGGGCAGCCGACAATCCTCTGGGCATTGTCAATGGCCTTCTGGAGCGCATTCCTCTAAGCCGCTGTGCAGCTGGCGTACCACACGCATACACAGTATGTTAGGATGCTCTCAATGGAGCACCGATAAAAGGACAGCAGCAGTCTCTGTGTGATGTTATTCTTCCTGAGCACCCTCAGGAAGTGCAGTCTCTGCTGGACCTTTTTCAGCAGCGTAGAGGTGTTCACGCTCCATGTCAGGTCCTCCTCAATATGGATTCCCAGGAAGCGGAAATCCGCCACCCTCTCCACACAGTCCCCTCTGACGATTAGTGGTACCATTTCCGTTTTGTTCTTCCTGAAGTCTATTATTATCTCCTTGGTCTTTAAGGTGTTCAGGAGCAGGTTATTTTCTCCACACCACACTGTCAGCTGCTCCACCTCATCCCGATAGTTACTCCAGCATATTGTGTCTGTTTGTATAAACTAGCTTCTGCAGTTCCTTGCTTCTACAAATTATTGATGGTTCCATGTTTGGATTAGATGTGCAAACAAAGCCTGACTGCTTGCCAAAGCGGAGAGAAACAAACTCCAAGTAGCATTTTGAACAGCAGGAGACTTTTTCCGGTTGTCCACAAAAATGACCAAAAGATTCAATCACATCCTGTCAAAATGGCCAAATTGATGGAAAGAAATATAAAATTGTCATTCTTACATTTTACATAAAGTTTACACACAATAAAGTTCAACACCATTCTAATGTTTCAAGATAGAAACATAGAAAATAGGTGCAGGAGTAGGCCATTCAGCCCTTCGAGCCAGCACTGCCATTCAATATAATCATGGATGATACAATGCCCCGTTCCGTTTCCCGCCCCCCCCCCCCCCCCATATCCCTTGAATCCTTAGCCCGAAGAGCTAAATCTAACTCTCTATTGAAAACATCCAGTGAATTGGCCTCCACTGCCTGCTGTGGAAAATAATTCCATAAATTCACAATTCTCTCGGTGGAAATGTTTTTCCTCATCGCAGTCCTAAATAGCCTACCACTTATTCTTAATCTGTGACCCTTGGTTCTGGACTACCACAGCATCGGGAACAATTTTTCCTGCATCTAGCCTGCCCTATTCTCTAAGAATTTAATGATTCTATAAAACACATCCTTCTAAATTCCAATGAATACAAGCCCAGTAGACCCATTCTTTCATCATACGTCAGTCCCGCCATCTAGGGAATTAAACTGGTGAACCTACGCTGCACTCCCTCAATAGCAATAATGTCCTTCCTCAAATTAGGAGAAGAAAGTTGCACACAATGCTTCAGGTGCAGTCTTACCAGGGCCCTGCACAAATGCAGTAGGACCTCCTTGCTCCTAAACTCAAATCCTCTCGCAATGAAGGCCAACGTGCCACTGGCTTTATTCACTGCCTGCTGTACATGCATGCTTACTTTAAGTGACTGATGTAGAAGCACACCCAGGTCTCGTTGCACCCCCCCCCTTCTCCTAATCTGACACCATTCAGATAATAATCTATCTTTCTGTTCTTGCCACCAAAGTGGATAACCTCACTTTTATCATATGTCATATGAACTAACAATGTCGACCAGCGAGACTCGCCATAGCTTCAGAATGAAAGGATGTACCTTTCGAAAGGAGATGAGCAGGAATTTCTTTAATCAGACGACTGTGTAGGACGTCAATGGATATTCGTAAAGCTGAGATTGACAGATTCTTGATTAGTAAGGGTGTCAGGGTTATGGGGAGTGGGCAAAAGAATAGGGTCGAGAGGTAAAGATGGATCAGCCACGATTGAATGGAGTAGACCAGATGGGCCAAATGGCCTAATTCTGCTCCTATAATTTATCAATTTATCAAATTGGTGTAAGCAAGCATGTGGGCACCAGAATTATGAATGTTGGGTCGAAAAAAGGAAAGCCAGGAGAATAAAGAACTCCATATAGACAGCGCCCAAGGTCAGGATCAAACCCGGGTCTCTGGTGCTGTAAGGCAGCAACTCATCCACTGCGCCACTGTGCCACCTTGTAGAGGGAAATCATGATGTTTTGGATTTGGACTCTTCTTCATTCTGACTTGCCTGGACTGCTGAGTTCCTCCAGCACTTTGTTTTCTGCAAGCAAATATTATTCCAATGTTGGAAATACTCTGATTCAGCCTTGGACAGCCAGGAGGGTGGGTGTTGGAATTACGAAGAAGGGTCCCTACCCGAAACGCCAGCTATCCATATATTCTAGGATGTTGTGTGACCCGCTAAATTACTTTGTCTTTCCAGGGTGGATATTGGACTGGGCTTTGTGGCACGGCTGGCATTATTGACATCAAATTTCCCTACATTGACCCGAGGGAAGTTTCCTGCTCATCCATTGCAGATTATGCACAGTGCAGTAAGCCAAATTGCAGAAGCTGAGAGAGGCGATGGGGAACTGAAACAGGGTGAATTCACAGTACAATCAGAACATGCGACAGTGTTTTGGATAACACTACTAAAGAGTAACGTGCAGATGGAAAACTGCAGAATACAGCGGATGCTAAACAAAACTCCAGTAATTCATCTTTCGGATATCAATCTACTCAGCAACTTAAAGAATGCTTTGAAAATTCTGCTCTCAAACATAACATATATTTTATAACCAACAACAAAGTTTCAAAATGTTTTAAGCACAATAGGATGTCTGTGTTCCTTTTCGAGCACTATTTTAATCATATTTAATGTTAACATGCACCAATTTCAGAAGCCAAGCTGTGTGAAATTGTCAAAAAGACTTTTTGTGCTGAGCCAGGACCTTTCCAAAATGAGCTGAGAATTTTTGAGTTGATGGTAAGGTCCAGATTTGTAGGGGCCAGAGTTTGCAGCTGGCATTATGATGGTGTATCAGTAGGCCTGCTACTTTACAGCACCAGATTCGATCCTGACTACGAGTACTGTCTTTACGTAGTTTGTACGTTCTTCCTGTGGCCGTGTGGGATTACATTGGGTGCTCTGGTTTCCTTTCACACTCTAAAGACATGCAGGCTTGTAGTTTAAATAATTTAAATAAATTTGTAAATTTTCCCTACTGTGTAGGATAGCATTAGTATATGGGTGATTGCTGGACAGCATGGACACGATTGACCAAAGGGCATCCGTCACAGTGAACCTCCTCACAGTGAACTTCCTACTATCCCCCACCAGGCGATGGTAGATCCCGCAGCTGATTTTAAGTCTCGCTGGGCAATGAAAGGCCCCGTGAACGGGCTGATTCAAACCCCGCGATTCAGGACGGACGAAGCTACTGTTGCGGCAGCTCCTGAAAATCGGTCACTTGCGAGCTCCCGAAGATACCGTCCACAGGGCCCGCGGCTGAAGCCTCCGATGCTCCAGTTGGGTCGCAGCCATAGCGCCACCACAGCCTCCAACGTCAGCCAGGTCCACGATGGTAAGTCCACAGGCTCTGAGACCGGAACCCTCAAGGTCGATTCCAGTTGGAGGCCGCCAGCTCCACAATCAATCAATCAATCAGTTTTATTCGTCACTTGCACATAAAGTGCAAGTGAAATTAATTTGTCAGCAGCGGTACAATGAAAAAGAACACACAAAAACACAATAAAAATTTAACACAAACATCCACCACAGCATTCATCACTGTGGTGGAAGGCACAAAATTTGGCCAGTCCTCCTCCATTTTACCCCGTGGTCGGGACCTCAACCCTCCGCAGCCGCCGCTGTGGGCATCCAGATGAGTAGACAAGGTAAAAGTCCAGCTAAGTCCTGAAACGGTGCCTCCCCACCGGAGACCGTGGCTTCAGGTTGGTGTAGGCCACAGGCCGGCGGTCGAAGATTTAAAGTTCCCGCCACGCCGCAGCTGGAAGCACCGCAGGGCCGGCATTCTGAGCTCTCCTCCAGGAATCCCCGGCGAGGGACCCTGGTCCTGATGGCAAGTCCACGGAGCACCTGCGGTAAATGTTGGCCTCGGACCGGCGGTCGGAGCTCTTCCCCTCCCGGGTCCCCAACGAGGGATCCGAGGCTTGGGACGCCTCGCCAGCTGGAGCTCTGCAGACCCCGGCTTCAGGCCGCTGTGGGCCAGCGAATGGAGCGCTCCCCTCTGGCGAGCCCAAGCGAGGACCCGTCCCGCTCCGCGACGAGAGTCCACGCTGCGCCCGCAGCTGAAGCCCCGGGCACGTCTCCAGGAAAGGCACCAATCCTTGATGTTAGGCCAAGGGGGAGGCAACATAGAAAAAGTTACCGAAGCAGTTTCCCCCTAACCCCCCCACACCACTCTCCACACAAGACACACAGAGAAACATTAAAACCATACATTAAAACACACTAAAAAAACACATAAAGTAGAAAAAAGTAACACGCTGCTGGCAGGGCAGCCGGCTTGCAGCGCCCCCACTGACCTATTCCAATGTTAGGCCTCAGCGCGAACGGAGATACGACAAGGAAAAGGTTGCATCCCCATTGAAGGAAGATATTTAAAATAAATTCCCCCACCCTCATCCCCACCCCCCACAGAAACACAACTAAACATAGACTAAAACATACATCTAACAAGACAAAAAGAAGAAAGACAGACGGACTGCAGGCGAGCCGCAGCTGCTTGGGCAGCGCCACTACTTCCGGACGAAATTTCACCATTTCTCCAACCGCACTTCTCACTGAAGGCAGAGGAGGAATGCTGTATGGTTCTTGTCACCACAATACCTGAACATAAAACTTTAATTTATCAATTATTCATTCAGTGTCTATCAAATGGCACCAGCATGAATTATAATACCGTTATGGGCAGCAGAAACTCAATACGCCTCATTGCATTTTACAAACTCTTGCAGTGCTCCCAAGAGTTCATCCTGACAGAAGCACAAGGAATATGGATGAAGAATAAATGTTCCTAGATTTCTGCAATTTTTGTTCTACTTACAATGCAAACAGAGCACCAATATTTGAAAACTGCCTTTCATACACGAACAGCAAGTTTGCAACCAAGTGTGTTCCTCCACACATTATGTTTCAATAATTAAATAATAACAGTCAATAGAGGGAAAATGAAAGCTTATTTTCTTTGTACCTCTGCTCCTCTGGATACAGAGCAGGAAGAAATTAAAGTTAAGTGCTGTAAAGTTGAAATTCTGGGTTCCTTTACGTTAGATGCACGACTTTACAATCTTCTTATGCCAGTTAGTGTCTAACAATTCCCTCAGCACTGCGAACAAAAAAGTTATCATATACAAAGACATCAAAGTCTTCAAATTATGCAGTTACTTTAGAACAATGAGAAAGAGATTCAGCAGATATAAACTACACAAAACAGTTTTTATAATGTTTGATGGAAAAGTGGATGAAATAACCACACATCCAGGGCTTCCTAGTTTAATACTAGATATCCCAGTAAGCTTGCAGGATGGATGCTGAGCTTTAGCTAACCCCTCAATAAACATGGCTATACTGCCAGCCTTGGGGCCAATCTAAAGGAGAGGAACAAAGACTACATCTGCAGACAAAATAACGTAATATAGCTTCAATTTCAACCAGAGCCACCAATAAAATCGATTTGGCTTTAGTTAACTACCAGGGCATTATTTGTACCTACTAATGCTCCATGTTTTGGCACAGTCCACAGTAAGAAGAAAATTAATTATCCTTCTGAAGCTAGCGCCTTTATAACTGAGACCAGCACACGGTTTAAGCAGACAAATGACCAGAACTGGAAAGCAATTACTCGCCGAACTTGCTTCTTAATTATTTAATGTTTTCATAAAAAGCTGATTCCAATCAATAATTATTATTCAATGGTCAAATTAGGAAAGGGTCTGAAAGCAAAGCCAACATAGAACATGAATAGACACAAAATGCTGGAGTAACTCACAAGGCTCGAAATTAGCGGTTGCCCGGGTGCCAATGACCACCCAAAGTGCCGCCGGGCAACCTAAATGCCGAGTCATTTTGCACGGTTTGGCACTGCAGATGCCGGTTTATACCGAAGATAGACACAACAAAACTGGAGTAACTCAGTGGGTCAGGCAGCATCTCTGGAGAAAAGGAATGTGACTTATCTTGTCGGCGGCGGTAACAAGCTGTAGTGCGGGGCAAAAATACTAGGGGCAGGGTGACGGAGGGTCGGAGCGAATGGCGTGCCCCGCACAGTGGCAGCCGCAGTGGCTCCGCCCCGCACCCCGCCCGCCCTGATAGCGGCCGCTGCTTGCCACTCCGCCATATCTGCTTTCAAAACAAACCCTCCCGCACACCGAGGCTGGCAGGGCGGAAGGAAGGGGGAGGCCCCCTTTCGCCAGCTGAGGCACCTGCACCGCTCGGCCCCACACCTTCCCGTTGGCTGGCGGAGGAGGGGAGGCGGTGGCGAGGAGATCCCAACTGGCTCCCTCTTTGGCGGCGGCACTTGGCGGAGGACAGTGCCATCCGTGTCCGATGAGTGCTGCCCTTCCTTCCTCCTCACCACCCCTCTCTCTCTCTCTCTCTCTCTCTCTCTCTCTCTCTCTCTCTCTCGTACGCCCCCCTCCACCCCCCTTATCCTGAGACCCCTCCTCTCCATCCCACACTGATCCCCATTCCCACGTCTAGTCAGTGCTCACTGACATCCCCTGTGCTCCCCTCCCCATCTACCCTCCCCCCAATCTATTCATCCTGCACTGATCACCCTATCCACCTCGCATTGATTCTCCTGCCACTCCCCATCCACCTTACACTGGTCCCCCAATTCATCATGTACTGACCCCTTTCCCCATTCTTCCTGCGCTGATCCCCGCCCCATCCATCCTGTACTGATTCAAGAAGAATGGGTGGAACAGTGAAGAAGGGTCTCGACCCGAAAATTTGCCTATTTCCTTCGCTCCATAGATGCTGCCTCACCCGCTGAGTTTCTCCAGGATTTTGTCTACCTCCCATTCATCCTGTACTGATTCCCCCATTCATTCTGTACTGATCCCCCACATCCATCCTGTACTGATCCCCCCCCCCCCCCGGTCCATCCTGTACTGATCCCCCCCATTTAACACCTCTCAACCCCCCCCCCCCCCCTATTGTGCTGGAAATGTCTTCAGAGCGAACATTGACTATGTTTGATAATGGAATGCAATCAAATGTGTGTTTAATTCTCAATGTTATTATTTGTTTTAATCCATAAAGATGGATTAATTAAATTGTGAACTCATTAAACATTAAAACCGCAGTGTTCGATTTGTCACTTCTGCTGTTGACACGTTATTACACAATTCACTTTAACGGCAAATCAATGCTCTTAATATGGAGTATCAGTACTGTAGTTATTTAATGAGCAACATTCACAACTATACGTTGGATTTATCCAGGTTTTATTTCTACAGTCGGTCATATACATCACAAATTTGGTCAGGAGATATTTCAGTTGAAATTTTAACGTTAATTCTGAAGTGGGAATGATGGAAACAGCATTTATCAATAATTGTTTTTAAATCTGGTACGTACAAACTGGGTAACTTAATTGCTGTCACGGCACATACATCTAATCTGAATGTCCGGTAATGTGGCATTTTGACACCTTTAAATATATTACCAAAAGAACATGTGCTGCAGTTATGTCCTTTGACCATTTCTTGTCAGTTAGAATAATGTTTAACTTGTCAGATGGGTATAGTCGGTTTTAACAGCTATTATCATAAAATGCCTTTAGAAATTTCCTTGCAACCTGTATATTTTGTTGTGGATAAATTATGTGGGAAGCGAGAGTGTTTCTGTACCAATAGCAATAACAACCCATGCTATGGCCATGTCATGATAATTTCCAGTTCTTCATAGAAAACATGCTTGCGTCAATGTGTAGTGTGCATGGTTGAGAATATATGTTACCACGGTCCTAGTTTTATTGAAACAGGTTGATCATACGTTGAATAATGCACCCACATTTTTGTTTGGAAGTGGAAAGAAATACTAGAAATTGCATTATTTGCATTGTGTAAAAAGAGTTGAGATACTGTATTATCATTTTGCTGCATGTCATTGTAGTATATATCATGTCTTGATTGGTGAATGTTTATTTTGTCACTTTATTTCAAGCAGAAATAATATGTGAATGCTTAATTGAGCATAATTCCGACTGGTAACTACGCACTTCGTCCGAGCACATTATTGACCACCTAAACTGTCATTTGGCAAACTAAAAAGCTGCCTAGGTTGCCTGGATGGCAACAGGGAAAAAAAGTTAAGTGAGAGCCCTGGCTCAGCGGGTTACAGAGGCAGCATCTGTGGAGAGAAGGAATGGGTGACGTTTCGGGTCGAGACCCTTCTTCAGACTGATGTTGGGGGGAGTGGGAAAAAGATGGAAAGTGAGTGGAGACAGTAGGACTTGTCTGAGGACTGGGAAAGGGGGAGGGTGAGGAGGGAGAAAACAAGTGCTATCTGGAATTAGAGAAGTCAATGTTCATACCACTGGGGTGTAAACTACCTAAGCAAAATATGATGTGCTGGGTCTCACTCTGACAATGGAGGAGGCCCAGGACAGAAAGGCCAGATTGGGAATGAGAGGGGGAGTTGAGCTGCTGAGCAACCGGGAGATCAGGTTGGTTACGACGGACTGAGCGTTCATCGAAACGATCGCCAAGCCTGCACTTGGTCTCGCCAATGTAGAGACGTTGATACCTGGAACAGCAAATCCAGTAGATGAGGTTGGAGGAGGTGCAAGTGAACTTCTGCCTCACCTGGAAAGACTGATTGTTGGGTCCTTGGATGGAGTCGAAGGGGGTAGGTAAAGCCTCTCCTGCGGTTGCAAGGGAAAGTACCCGGGAAGGGAGTGGTTTGGGTGGGAAGGAACAAATTGACCTGGGAGTTACAGAGGGAACGGTCTCTGCGGAAAGCAGAAAGGGGTGGAGATGGGAAGATGTTGCCAGTTGTGGGATCCCGTTGGAGGTGGCAAAAATGTTGGAGGATTATATGTTGTATGCGACGGCTAAAGGGGTGGAAGGTGAGGACAAGGGAGACTCAGTCCTTGTTACGAATAGGGGGAGGGGGTGTAAGAGTGGAGCTGCGGGATATAGAGGAGATCCTAGTGAGAGCCTGATCTATAATGGAAGAGGGGAACCCCCGTTCCCTAAAGAATGAGGACATCTCCGATAGCCTAGTATGGAACAACACATCCTGGGCACAAATGCTGCGTAGACGGAGGAATTGGGAGTAGGGGATAGAGTCTTTACAGGAAGCAGGGTGGGAAAAAATGTGGTCAAGATAGCTATGGGAGTCAGTGGTTTTGTAGTAAATGTCAATCAGTAGTCCGTTACCTGCGATGGAGCCAATGAGATCTAGAAACGGCAGGGAGATGTCGGAAATGGTCCAGGTGAATTTGAGTTACGGATGGAAATAAGTGGATGAAGTCAATGAGTTCTGCATGGGGATAGCGCCAGTGTACTCCTGGAACAGGGATTGTCCGTCTTTTTTTTTCCCAATCCAAGGACCCAAACAGAATATCCTCCCAATATTCATTTCTTATGCATTATTAATTTTAGTTACAAAGAGAGATTGAATGGGAGGTAACTGCTTTCATTGGAGTGGTGACCTAAAAAGGTTGATAAGGTTATGAAAGGCATAGATAGTCACAATCTATTTCCAAGAGTAGGTAAATCTAGGGGGACATTTGTCATACTGGGAGAAGGTGGTGAATATATATAAGTTGCCAGAGGAAGTGATAGAGGCAGGTACAATCACAGGATTTAAAAAGCATTTGAATTGGTGTAATGATAGGAAAGAAAAGGAGAGATATGGGCTAAATGCACATGAAAATGGGATTTGTGTAGGCGTGCATCGTGGTCGGCATGGATGAATGGAGCCAAAAGGCCCGTTTCTGTGCTGTGTGGCTCTCTGGTTCTATCATCAGGTTGCCTCCCAGCAGGTAATCAGACTTTGTCTAATTTAAGTAATTGGAGAAATAACTGACATACGGCACCAGATATCAGAGATACTCCCAACTGGAAGAAGACTGGAACCTGCAATTTAGTCCTCGAATAATTAAATTGTCAGGAACCTCATCAGAGATTCAAGATGTCAAACGCAATGATATCATGACGTTGCAGACATTCTCCAGCGTACAGGTAGGCCGTAAGGAACTCAACTCTGAATCTTTTCGCTCATTTATGCCTGTAGAAACCTAGTAAGTTTCATGGTGATAATATTTCTGAAAGGTTCCAAAACTCTAATGGATAAAGTAAAATTTGGAGGGACTGAGAAAAGTGAGTGCGATTCTCCCTCTGAAGAGGAGAAGCCTCCACAAAATATTTATGTTCCTGTCCCTAATTTCATTTCGGAGTCACGTGAGTGACTTCGTGAAGAGCCCGCCGGCGCGCATGCTCGACATATCGTCGTATCGCGTTGCTGCGACGGCTGACGGAGGAGCGAGCTCCTCGCCAGCCCTTCATAAGGGAACCACGCAGGTAAGTATGCTACCTTAAGTTGGTGGTTCTTGTTGTGTTTGCTTCACAGCAAGAACATGGATGGGAGAGGCCGGAGTTCGAGGAGAAGTCGCCGGCCAGCAGTTCCGGAGCGAGAGTTGTCGGGGGTACCTGCAACGCAGACCGGAACGAGGGCGGAGATGTCGGTGAGCTCTGTATTTTCAGGTCCGGACCCGCCCGCACACCACAGCTCGGAGGAGTCCGACGAGGAGGAGTGTGGTGTGCCGCCAGAGCAGGACGACTCTGCCATGGCAGCCAGGTCGTCAGCAGGCTTGCTGACGGCTTCGAGCAGAAGGGTCCGTGCGGCTGCACGGCCCGTTTCACGCAGCCCTCTGAGAAGGGGAAGGGCAGGAGCCCAGCAGCCTAACCCTGTCGGGGCTAAGGCTCTGCCTGCCGCCAAGGAGCGGTCAGGTTCCAGGACGGGACCCGGGGCAGCTGTGAGGTCCAGCCGTCGCCCCCCAACTTTCGACGCCGGGACGAGTCAGTTGGGGGTCCCGTCACGGTCGCCGAGCCCCCCATGGATGGGTGGGCGAGACCATGCGTCGGCAAGGTCCACGATGTGGGCAGCTGGCAAGCCTGCACGGGCCCAAGGTATCCAGGCTTCGGCTGGTGCCGACACCATACCGCATCTGTCCATAGAGGCAACGGCTTCCGCTCCCGCTAAACGGAGGCGGTTGAACACGCCCGTGCAGGAATCGCGCAGTTTCGCCTCGGCGGCTGTCGACGACAACTACCGGCACCGGCAGGGCCTCGACGAGGTGCGGGCCGATGACAGGAGCCCCGGCCAATTTTCAGAGCCGGAGGACTCCGACCACCTGAGTGTTCAGGGTGAAGGGCGTATTGACCGGATGGAGCGGCTGCTGGAGCTTCTCCTACAAGGTCAACAACAACAGGCATCCAGCAGCGACAGGCACAGGGCTTCATCACCAGCTTCGTACACCAGCCTGGAGCAGCAGGACGAGGAGGCCGTGGTTGACCCCATCCCACCCCCGCCGGAATTACCGGCGGAGGACCTCCTCGATGTGGCTACCAAATTTGCAGCCCCTCATTCGTTGGGGCTTCCCATCAATACGAAGTTGGCAGCCACAGTGGACTTCCTAAATAATCACCAGCTTCAGGAGGAAGTCCTACTACAAGCCATGAGCCGCCACAAGGCTCCATCAAACTGCAATTCCCTCAACGTGCCTGTGGTCAATACGCCAATATGGGGCAACATCAGTGCGGCTATCCGTCAGCAGGAGCTGAAAATTCAGCGGATCCTGAAACTCCTCATGGCCGGGATTACTGCCTTTGTGCGGTCGGTCGACGGAGAGGAGCTTAATTTGGACCAGGAGGATGCTCTGGCGCTTCTGTGCGCTACTCAAAACGAAATAAACGGCTTTCGGAAAAACAGCATCCGCCCAGCGCTCAACCCTAAGTTTGCAGGGTTGTGCAAACCACCGCCGCCGCCGCCGCCCCGTCAGCTCTTTGGCGAAGACCTCTCCAAAAGGGTCAGAGAGCTGGATGAACAAGCCAAGACCGTGGGGCTCATGCGCTCTCACAGTGCCCCCACGCCATCAAGCTCGAAAGCCCCACTTGGCCGTTCACGAGGGTCTGTCAGCACTTCCACCAGGAATTACCCTCCAGCTCCAAACCGATATCAGCCACCCCAACCCCAGGGGTCTTTTTTAGGACAGGCTCGGCAGAAGCCGAGGTGGAAAATGAGGACGCCACGACCTCAAACCAACCCAGCACCTCCACGACCACCCACTCGTGTCAGGGACCGCCGGTAACCACAGAGGTGAGGCGATCTGGTTCTCTTTTTTCTCTTTGTTTAACTCCACATGTTGGTGGGCGTTTGCGGTTGTTTGCGGGTGCGTGGGGTGACATTACCAGCGATGAGTATGTGTTACGGAATATTCAGGGCCATAGTATTGAGTTTATTAATGGGGACATCCCTCCACCTCAGCATAGACCGGGTCGTACTTTCAAACTAACGGCTGCGGAACAGTCAGTAGGCTATAAGGAAATTTTAAGGTTGGAACAGAAAGGGGTCATAGAGAGAACGGTTCATGAGCCCGTTGAATTTGTTTCCAATATTTTTACTAGACCTAAGAAGGATGGAGGCTGTAGAGTCATTATTGATCTAACCACTCTGAATAACTTTGTAACATATACTCATTTTAAAATGGACACGTTTGAAACGGCCAAATCATTGATTTCACAAGGGTGCTTTATGGCATGCATTGATTTACAGGATGCGTACTATACCGTACCTATGAAAAAATATTACAGAAGGTTCTTAAAATTTATCTGGATGGATCAGCTGTGGCAATATAGGGCGTTGCCTAATGGGCTCACCACAGCCCCTCGCTTATTTACTAAATTGGTGAAGCCAATTATGGCTTATTTAAGACAAAGACATCATATTGTTATGGCCTATTTAGATGATATTTTAATTGTCGGCCACACCTTGGAATTAGCACAACAAGGGGTTGCAGCTGCGGTCAATTTGTTCCAACAGCTTGGGTTCATTGTTCATCCAGAAAAATCTAAGTTCTGCCCCACCCAGGTAATTAATTATCTGGGGTTCCAGGTGAATTCCATTAGCATGAGAGTCACCATACCAATTAACAAAATTGAGGAGGTAACACAGGTGTGTACAGACTTGATTAATACTCGTATACCATCGATTCGTCACACAGCTACTGTCATTGGCAAGATTGTGGCTTTGTTTCCGGCAGCCCGGTATGGACCTCTGCATTATCAAAACTTGCAGAGAGCCAAGATCGCTGCGTTGCGACGGCATGCTGGTCATTATGATCGGTCAATGCGGCTGCCGCCTGCAGCATTGGATGAATTACGATGGTGGGTTTGCCACATTAGTAAATCGTTCAAAACTATTATTGAGGCGAAACCGATGATATACTTACAAACTGATGCGAGCTCTGATGGCTGGGGAGCTACGAATCAATTCTCTAGTTGTGGGGGCCGATGGGATACCCTTGAGAATACGATGTTGGTATCACAAGGGATCAACTATTTGGAGCTGCTTGCAGCGTTTCACGGACTTCGTGCATATTGTTCCAAGATCATTGGAGCACATGTCCGGCTCCAAATAGACAATACCACAGCGGTGGCATATTTAAACCACATGGGCGGTACCAGGTCAGTTTCATGTGATAAATTGGCTAATTCAATTTGGCTCTGGTGTGTCAAGAGAGACATTTGGATTTCAGCTACCTATTTGCCAGGTGAGCTTAATATTGTGGCGGACGCCAGGTCACGCAAGTTCAATGATAATATTGAATGGATGTTACATCCTGAAATTTTTGCAAAAATCACAGCCAAATTTGGGAAACCGGACATTGACCTTTTTGCGTCCCGGTTGAACCATCAGGTACCAACCTACGTCGCGTGGGAACCAGATCCTGGGGCTATAGCGTTAGATGCATTCTCGCTAGACTGGGGGAATTGCTTTTTCTATGCATTCCCCCCGTTTTGCCTCATCAGTCGGGTATTACGTAAAATTCAGATGGACGGTGCCAAGGGCAACCTTATCATACCCGACTGGCCTACACAGCCGTGGTATCCGATGGTCTTTGACACGCTCAGTGAACCTTGGGTCCGTTTGCAGGGTAGCCCAGAATTAGTTACTCACCCTGTTTCAGGGGAGCCACATCCCTGCCATGGCTATTTAAATTTGTTGGCTTGCAGATTCTGAATCGGCCTTTAGAACAATACGGCCTTTCTACCCGGACCATGGATACCATTGCGGCGTCGTGCCGAGAGTCTACAAGGCGAAGATACCGCTCTCACATCAGGAAGTGGGAAGCCTTCTGCAGCCGCTCTCGCATCACGTACGATGCCGTGACTATAACCGACGTCCTGGAATTCCTCGCGGGGTTGCACCATGATGAACACTTAAGCTACAGTGCCATCAACAGCGCCAGGAGCGCTCTATCATTCTACCTCAATATTGAGGTGGGATCCAACAGGCTAGTGTCCAGGCTCATGCGGGGTATTTTCAATACGAATCCGCCTACACCACGTTACAATATCACCTGGGATGTCAGGGACGTTTTAACTCTGCTCAGGACGTGGTCCCCCATGGAAGGGCTCCAGCTGGACAAACTCACCATGAAGCTGGTGATGTTACTAGCGCTGACTTCAGCACAGAGGGTACAGACACTCCACAAACTACGTGTCGACAGAATGATGTCTACCCCCACAGAAGTAGTTTTCTTTGTTGACGAGCTACTAAAGCAACACAGACCTGGGTGCACAGGGCTGCAGCTGAAGTTCCCGGCATACCCCGCCGATGCTAGGCTATGCTTAGCCTCCCATATCCGTTACTACGTCAAGGTGACGGCAAGCATCAGAGGAATGGAGAGATACCTGCTTGTCACTCATAAGAGACCTCACCATCGAGTGACAACACAGACGATATCCAGGTGGCTTCGAGTCGTCTTGGGTAAGTCAGGTATCGACACTAATGTGTTCAAATCTCATTCCACCAGGGCTGCATCGACGTCGGCGGCGAGGGTCATGGAGGTGCCCATGGACCATATTCTCGCCACAGCAGGATGGGCTAATGAGACGGTGTTCCAGCGGTTCTACAACCGGCCCGTTGCTGCGCCTCTACAGTTCGCAGAAGCCGTGCTAGATGCGGGGCAAGAACGTGGAGATGTCCCCGAATGAGGGGTTTTGATTTGTTTGTTAATAAATATGCTTTGTTTTGCAGTATGGACTAGTCAGCAAGTTATTCCTCCCATCCATCCCTGGTAGTGGTGTGACAGCATGGACGTGGTCCAGGGCGTGTCATCACAGAAGCTTTGAAGTCTTCACGAAGTCACTCACGTGACTCCGAAATGAAATAGTAAGATTGAACGAGAACTTACCAGTTCGAAGGTTGATCATTATTTCATGAGGAGTCGAAGTGAGGGATTTCGTGCCCTCCTCGCCCAACCCTCAATCACCTTCAGCTGGTAATCTTAGTCGTTTCATTCTTACTATGTGAAGTCATTTCTTGATTGGTTTCTGTGATTCCACGCCGCTACTTTGAAGTATGTCGAGCATGCGCGCCGGCGGGCTCTTCACGAAATCCCTCACTTCGACTCCTCATGAAATAATGATCAACCTTCGAACTGGTAAGTTCTCGTTCAATCTTACTATTCCTTTCCATTCTCAATCATTCTGCGAGACGTGTCTCGGGATATCCCATGAATGTGAAGGATATTAGATGTTCGCAGCTACTTTCACTTTTTTCCCCCATGAACATTGATTCTGAGGTGAGGACAATGGATTTTCAATAACTAAAACAGTGGCATTAGTGACTTCTCATTAAGTGGGCTTAATGGCATTACAATATGCCACCTCTGCTGCAAGTAGATGGCTCATAAGCATCTGAAAGCCCTGTGCCAACGTACATAAGACAACAATGAAGTTAACAAAATCCCTCGGTGCTGATTCACCAGGACATCTTAATGTAACTGCATGGTATCAGAGAGAAAATTCTCGTGTTTCTTGCTCCCTCACCGGCTTGAATAATATACTTCAGAAAGATCATGGCTAAACCTATCAACCTTTGGCATGTCAAAAGTTAATTGACTTGAAACCTATTTATCTCCTGAACAAAAAGTACTGAAGGACCATTTGGAACATAAAAAAGGGGAGCAGGTGATTACCCGACAGCGAAACAATCAACAAACACCTTTAACCATAAACTTCTAGAAATGCATAGCATCTGCAAACACATATATCACATTCCATATGACATTCATTTGATTACTTCCTACATAAGTGTGCTGACAGGCCGGCTATATATTTTGAAGTACTTCTCGTTTTCATTGCAATTTTTTTATTTATCACTTTTTCTTCCTACTTTTATTCTCAATTTCTATTTCATATATGCAAATTATGTCTTGGTAAAACCATGTATAATTGCTGGGGCTGTGTTAATAAAGCCAGTTTTCAGGCATTGTTGAGACCATCAGTGGCAGTGCTTTGCCAAGGTCTCTCCATTTTTTACAATGGATTTTATTAGAATGAACACAGCACTAACGTAATTAAGGCATGCATAAATGCACATAAATGAGATCAATTTAAAATAATGAGCTTGAAATTGCACAGAAGTGCATCTGCCGTGGAATTCACACATTACAATACTGAATCAGTCTTATTTTTAATGCACAAATGTTAATGCACTTTTGTCTTTTTTTGTCTTGCCAATAATGAATGCGAATGCTTTTATGATTACATGACAGAAGTTTTTTTGCTGGCTAGTTATGTAGTAACTGCATCATACCTCTTAGTCATTAATGGACTGCACAAACATGCAAATAAGTTGAGTCAATATGTTTTATAAGCCGTGTTAAAAGAGTTTGGTGATTTCAGTAGTGAATAAAGCTCAGCAATTAAATGACACAGTCCATCAAACCAGATTGAACTGCATCGTGTCTATCTCTTTGGCAATCAAGGGGATGCAATGTCAGCTTCAAGCATCAGTAATGTGTGCAGGAAGTTCTGTCTCATTGCTGCGAGACTGGAGAAAAATGAGTCCACGCATGCAGATGGCATCGTTTACAAACCCATTCTGCAAAGATCTCACTTTTGCAAGAAAGCAACCTAACTCAGCTATTCTGAACCAACACACACAAAACAAAAAAATGCTGACGGAATTAACTTCAACTTTGTTGTAAATGAAACTTACAGTGCATTAAAAAAAGCCCTCATGTTGGTTGCGCTTTACCCTGAAGGCACTCCTCATCATTAACAATGCAAGAGACTTTTCTCCAAGCAGTCCCAGTAGCCAGTTTCATACGTGCATCTTCCCACTTCCACGGCATTCCTGGCCCTGAATCAATGCCTGAGAAGATGCCAGAATTATCGTACAAAAGCCAAATTACAAAAGCGGCCTGGGTCATTTCACAAGCCACCTTTAAAGCCAAGATACTTTACTATTATTCAGTTCTGCCATCTGTTACATGCATCAACAATGAAATGTAATGTAAGCACAATTGGTGTCTGTATTATAACTCACTAATTGTAGAACTTGGTGTCAAATGAAAACAAAGAGAACGAAAGATTAAACCTGCTTAGTGTAGTGTCAAACAGCACAAGGTAGATTTACGAACAGAGCGAGAAGCTCAGCAACTGCAGGTGCAGATAATGTTGTGCAGAAAATCGGACTTAAAATGAATAAACTCATTATCAAGTGAACCTAGGGCTCAAATGAAACTGACACAAGATAAGCAAAACTGAATACTGGCCCCAGGTATATTTGCTTTCCAGCTGTCCTTCAGAAACCAAGATGTAATGGGGATGTTTACCAACTGCATTTCTTGCCAAAGGAAAATTAGAGTCTGGATCATAAACATTTACACGCCAAAGATAGAAGCTGGGTGGCTATATCTTATTAGTTGCAGTGTCACATCATAGCTTATTTATTTAAATGCCAAAGACTGGACCACTTTCATCTTGTAAACTATCAAAAACTATTGGAAGCAACACCTGATGATTTAGTCTAGGCCTATGAAGAGGTCTGTTCCACATCTCACCCTCCAGCTGGTGATCTGGTCCATTCAAAGGTCAGTCAATAGGTGGTTTAATTAGACCAAGCAAGGCAGCACAGTGGCGCAGAGTTTCTACCTCATAGCGCCAGAGACCCAGGTTTGATCCAGACTACGGATGCTGTCTGTGCAGAGTTTGTATGCTCTCCCTGTGACTCTGGGTTTCCTCTGGGTGCTCCGGTTTTCTCCCACATCTCTGTCTTTCTCTGTCTTAAAAATATCCATTGACTTAGCCTCCACAGGCTTTTGTGGCAAATAATTCCACAGATTCACCACTCTCTGACAAGAAATTATTCCTCATCTCCTTCATAAAGAAATGTCCTTTAATTCTGAGGCTATGATCTCTAGTCAGAGACTCTCCCACTGGTGGAAACATCCTCTCCACATTCACTCTATCCAAGCCTTTCACTTTTCAGTTTCAACGAGTTCCCCTCATCCTTCTAAACTCCAACGAGTTCAGGCCCAGTGCCGTCAAATGCTCATCATATGTTAATGCACTCATTCCTGGGATCATTCTTGTAAACCTCCTCAGGACCCTCTTCAGAGCCAACACATGAACATGAACCCCAGGTGGTGGCGTATGATGACAGCCTCGCGTCCTTTTCTTCTTTTGTTGTTTTTAGTCTGTTGTTAAATGTATGTTTTAGTGTATCTTTAGTTTTGTGTTATGTGGGGGGTGGAGGAACGACTTCGGGAGCTCGAACCACGGGAGCCTGCGGATTTAACACCGTGGAGCTCATAGTCCCTTGGTTAGGGACCGACTTTAGGATCTCCAAGCTGCAGGAGCTTCGGCCGCCCCGATAGCCCCAACGCAGGAGCTTTGATCGCCCCGACTGCGGATGGTTCGACTGACCTGACCTCGGGAGAAAAGGAAGGAAGAAGATAATACGTTATTGCCTTCCATCACAGTGCGCTGTGTGGGTGGGCCTCATCAGGGACGACAATGAGCTGGCTTACAGGGAGGAGGTGAAACAACTGGTGGACTGGTGCAATACGAACAACCTGATCCTGAATGTCGAAAATACAAAGGAGGTCATCGTCGACTTCAGGAAAAACCGGCACAGTCCCACACCACTTCACATCAATGACAGCGATGTGGAGGTGGTCAGTAGCACAAAGTTCCTGGGGGTGCAGATCACTAACAGTCTGACCTGGTCGAATAACATCTCATCAACAGTTAAGAGAGCGCAGCAGCGGTTGCACTTTCTGCGCCGGATGAGAAGAGCTCATCTCCCCCATCCCATCCTCACCACTTTCTACAGGGGCACCATAGAAAGTATTTTGACCAGCTGTATCTCTGTCTGGTTTGGGGACTGTAAAGCCTCTGACTGGAAGTCTGTGCAGGGAGTGGTGAGGACAACGGAAACAATCATCGGGATCTATCTCCCCTCAATCGGGGATATTGCGACCAAACGTTGCGTGTCTAAGGCCAGCAGTATTATAAAAGACCCCACACATCTCCATCACGGACTGTTCACTCTGCTGCCCTCGGGCAAAAGATATCGCAGCATAAGGAGCAGAACATCAAGGTTCTGCAACAGCTTCTTCCCACGAGCCATCAGACTCCTGAATGCCATGTAATGGGCTGCCACCATTGTCTCTTTATCCTTTTATCCTTTTATCCATTTTATCCATGTTTATCCTTCTGTTAATTATCGTGTTGCACAGGGAGCCAAATGCAACGTAATTTCGTTTGGAACTGCATATATCAATGTATTTCTAAATGACAATAAAGTTTGTTTGACTTTGAGAGATGTTTATGTTATTTTTTATGTAGTTGTGTGTCTTGTTGCTTTTGTGTTGTGACGGCATGGCAAATCAAATTCTGTCTACGTTTTTACATACTTGGCTAATAAATTAATTAAAATACAATGCAATACAAATCCTTATCAGGTATGGTACCAAAAATAGCTCACCATATTCCAAATTTGGCCTCCCAGCACCTTATAGAGCCTCAGCATTACATCTCTGTTTTTATATTGTAGCCCACCTGAAATGAATGCTAGCATTGCATTTGCCTTCCTTACTACTGATTCTACTTGCAGATTAACTTTTTGGGAATCTTGCACCAGCACTCCCAAGTCCCTTTGCACCTCCAATTTCTGGATTCTCTCCCCATTTAGAAAATAGTCTACGCCTTTATTACCTCATCCAAAATGCAATACTCCACACTTTGCTACACAATATTCCATCTGCCACTTATCTGCCCACTCTCCCAACCTGTCCAAGTCCTTCTGCAGAGTTCCTGCTTTCTCTACACTACCTGCCATTCCATCAATTTTCATAGAATCTACAAACTTGGCCACAAAGCCTTCATATCCTCATCCAAATCATAGATCAGCAGAATGGTAACTTCCATAATTATTTTTCGACATTCTTCTTCTTCAGAATTTATTGACTGCTTTGCATTATGCTCTTGGTTGCTTCCCTGCGCAGGGAGCACCATCAAAAGGTAAGCTATTGTCAGATAATATGTCAATCTGCTAAAGATTGCCTCCATGTGGACAGGCTGCTTGTCTGTATGGTTATTATTCATGGCAAATGGAGAAATTAGGGGTGCCCCCTGGGACATCATGGTAACGTTTTCTTTACCAACTATTCCATACATTCTAAAGCTATGATGTGACAAAACTTTATGCATCCCCGGAGGGAAATTCCTACATCCAGCACAGTGAATCCGGCCATTTCGATTAATGCCAAAAGTAAATGTTGAAGATTACAGGCTCATTTATGAAGATTTTTTGTCTCAGTGTTGAAATTAACTCAGTCAAGGGTTTAACAAAAATGAGACGGTCTATCTTGGCCGGGATACATTGGTTCAAAGGGCCGTTTTCCATGCTGCATGACTCTATCACTGTATTCTCTTTGATAATTTCACTGTTATCATATCCTACTATGAATATTGCAGTATGTGGCACAAAAAGATGTGCAGATAATAAAAATGGCTCTCAAATAGAACAAACACACGCTTGAATGAAGATCAATAACACAAGCGCACAAACCTCACTTAGTTAGTTCAACACTAAGATGAAAAATATTCATAAATGAGTGTAATTCTGTAGAAGATATAATATTGAAGATTACTTGCAAAAGACCGACCAAGGTATATGACAAATTGTACAACTTCGATAGCTAAAAACCTCCAATCTATCCAGTGCAGCCGAAACATTTATGACATCATGTGCATCCTACTGTTTTCCAACATCTCTGACCAATAAAGATTAATAGCAGTACTGGAGTGGCAATAACAACTGAAGAAAAGTAACAAAGGTGCACTTGCAGTATAATCTCTGCCTTGTAAGAATAAAAGACCAATATGGCTTTCGTTGGAACATCAGTCAAACAATTCTCCTCTCTTTGGGCCAACAGACTGTTCAATTATGTGAGAGTGTGGATGAATGCAAAATAATAATAGATATACCAAATAACAGGTCACAAGCCTGCAATCAACTTCTAAACATCAGCTCACTGTGATTTGGTCAGAATCCAGCACGTTTTAATGTATATATTAGGTACAAATGGTTGAGCAGGTATTGGTACTTGTTTTTTTCCAAAACCACCACTGTTTCAGTACAGTGGCTGCATAAAGAAGCAGTCCCACTGCCATTTCTCAGCACTATTGAGATTTAGAAGAAAATGCCTCAAACAGACATTTGTATTGTTGCATATAATGACCTATGTCTCCTGCAGTTCACTTCTATCACCCTCAATGTAAAACAGTATTCCAATTATTTCCATTCATTTTGATTAAGGGAATTGGCAGATTCACAAAGTCCCTTAGCCACACAATGGGCAACAGAGAAGTAGAAAATTAAGGAGTGACAGGGAGATCATCTGAGAGATGTCTAAATGCGTGCTTTCAGTGGAGGTGAATGGTGATGAGGGACAAACAAGTCCAAGTGTGCAGGTCTTTGATTGAAAGAGGAAACTTGGAACTCAGCAAGGTCAAGAAACTGCCCATTGATTCACGTGGAGAGATACAGGGGAAATTAGGGATGGGGGGGGGGGGGGGGGGGGGGGGGAGAGGCTCTGACAGCAATCTTCCAAGTTCTGTGGAAGAGAAATTGGCACCAAATGACACAAAGTGACAGATATAGAATGGAGAGTGAACGAGCTGCTGGAGGAAGTGGTTGAGGCAAGCACAATAACACCATTAAGTATAATTTGCACAGTTGCATGTATAGGAGAGGTTAGAGAGATATGTAAAAACTCCAGGCAAATGGGGGATTGCAGAGATGGGCATGTTGGTCGGCATGGGTGTGTTGTGCCGAAGAGCCTGTTTCCATGCTGTATGACTAAATCAAAGATGACATTCCTCAGATGACATAGATATAAAGAGCTAATGGCCCTCCCATTCTACCAATGATTCGCAGCATGGCTCAATCATGTCAGCTTCATCAGTTTATCTTATAAATATTTATTTTAAGACCTCCACGACATGTATTTAAAGAAAAATCAAAAGGAAATCCTGCCTCATCAGTGTGTTCATTTGGTCCAGCCAGCATGTGAAAAATAAAATCACATAACAGCACGTAGATTGTCTGCAGCCACTTACTACTTGAAAAGGCAGGCACTGCACAATGAAGAGTTGAGAGGAAAGCTTACACCAGGGGCTTACGCTACATTTGGCAAAAGCTGCCCACTACATTTTCTTCATTGACTCAGTCTGAATAGCTGCTAGTCTCCTAATACACCACAGCTCTTTCTCCTTTCTTTAGTCTCTCTCAAATGCACTCATGTCCCAAACAATAATAGTAATAATAATAATAACAATAAAAGGCGAACACGATGTGCGGTTAACACATGCCTCCTACTTCTGATACAAACATGTACACACTCCATCTTGAGGGCAATTGGCTCTGCTAACTGCCCTGTTGAGGGGCTCCATACATCAGTCACTGGCCACTTTCACAAGCAGGCGCAAGCACAAGCACCTCCCTGAGATACAGTGCAATGTGGATGGACCAGATGCTGACAAGCATTCTGCAACTCATTCTGAGCTGGGAGATGGCACAGCATGGGGAGCTTTGGAAGCCTTGCTGAAGGAAGTGAATTTCGAACATAAAACAGTAGTGCTCAGGAACAGGCCCTTCAGCCCACAATGTTCATGCCGGACACAATGCCAAGTTAGATTAATCACGTCTGCCTGTATGTGATCCATATCCCTCCATATCCATGTGCCTATCTAAAAGCCTCTTAAACGCCATTATCGTATCTGCCCCCACCACCACCCCTGGTAGTGCTTTCCAGGCCACCAACGCCCTACATGTCTCCTTTAAACTTTCTCACCTTAAAGATATGCCATGTAGACTTGATGTGCTGTGTTCAGATTTGAGCAGTGAATATTTTGGAGAGGAACTTCCTCGTGATTATTCAAATCTTTCAAGTTCTGCCGACTGAAGTCCAGCATTAAGCTGCCCAGTCATTTGGAAAAGTACATTCTGCCATACTTGCTGTTGCTAAACACAACATTTCAAACCAGCAATGTTCGCAAAACAAGAGCAGATGTATTATTGTTCAGAAAATGGTCCCTCCCATCCTCTCCTATTACCGTCCCTGTGGCTTGTCGTTTGTTCCCAAGAGCACAAATCTGTTGTTTTCTCTTAAGAACATTTGCGATCTCATCTCTGCCAGTCCATTGGTTCTTTTACTGAGCCAGCACTGCTGCCCCACAGAAACACAACATCCCGTGAGGCCAGGCCTTCTGGTCGAGGAAGTGCTCGAAGTGCTGTGTTCTCCTCTGCAATTGAGCAGCATTGCACCAGCCATGCTGCAGTGCAGTGATGGACTCAGACCGAGCAAAGGGCACAAGAAAAGAAGGAACTGATCAGCCTTTGGTGATACCCCAGATCATTTCATTGCTGATTTGGCAATTGGCAGCAAGAGGAGTAAACTGATTTGCCCATTGCCTCCTGGTGTCATTCCTCTCTCCTTCTCCACAGTTGCCCCCTATGCACTTGGAGGCCAGTCAGTCTATTGTGATCGCATCAAATACAACAGTTTACCATAGATCTGCCCATAAGCTGCAAGGCTTCCCATCAATGAAAGCAAGTACATTACTCTCACTAGTCAAAGGTTTATACAATGCTGCTGTACTGTTCTATGTTGAATCCTTCAGGTTGGGTCTGGCAGTGCAACATTCACACTAGCCACACAAGCCACATTGTCCTTGTGTGTGCGGGTTGTGCTATGAATACAGGAGTCTTTTATAGTGAAACTCTGATAATCCGGTACTCTCCGGACACTGGTGGTACCTGACTGGCAACTTATCTGTTGTAAGAAAGAAGCCGCTTCTGAATCAGGATGTTAAGAATATTCAGTTTCCTATACCTTCGTCCGATGGCAGGAGTGAAATGAGAGCGGTGGCCAGGTTAGTGTGGGTCTCTGATAATGCTGTGACACCTGTTGAGGCAGTGAGTACTGTAGATAATTTTGATGGTGGGAAAATCGGTTACTGTGATGGACTGGGCCGTGTTAACCATGTTTTGCAATCTTCGCCTTTCCTGGGCATTCAAGTTGCTGAACCAGGCTGTGATGCAACCAGTCAAAATGCTCTCTACTGTACACCTGTAGATGTTCAAGAGAGCATTTGTTGACATACTGAATCTCCCCAATCTTCTAAGGAAGTAGAAGTGTTGATGGGCTTTCTTTATGATTGCTTCATTGTGCTGGGTCCAGGAGAGATATGCAATTTGGGGTTTTTGACTAACTTCACCTAGGTATGGTACAAAACTTTCAGCGTCGCTGCAATTCTGTCACTGCCCATGTGCGCGACTTTGGTGCCTTTGAGAGGGGGGCGGTTTTAGAATGCCGTTTTCTCCAGACTATTCAAATCGATGTTTGTCACGCTGTTTAGTTGCTGAAGAAATTTTTTTTAAACTGCGCTGGATAATTTAATTGCTAAATAAAAAATCATCTTCTAAAGCCGTGAATGCCGACAACGGGATGGATCTCACGTATGGGACAAAGCAAGGTACGCCGTTTATTTTTACATTAAAAAGTGCTTCTTAAGATGCCTTTAATCAAAATTTCACGATGCGAGAAGGTGACTTGGGCCCCATCCGAACCGGCAGTATTTTTCCTGCCGACATGGGGTTTAAATTCACCGCAAATGCAACGTTCCAAACGATCACGTTCCACAAAATCCCACTCGCAAGATGATTGAAATTGCCATTAATTTATGGGTATTAAACACTAAATTCCTTCCATTTGGCCTATAAATTCATGACAATGAGATGTAAAAAACATGTTATATTGTGAATTCTTGTGTGAATGTTATTTGTACACTTAGGCTATTTAAAAGTGTTAACCTTTTCTTAAGAAATTGATAGATCTAGTCATTGAATTTTTTAATTAGCTACAATTAGGTAACTAACTAATTATATGCTTTAATTTCAGGTCATCCAAGTAAGATTGTTTCATATTTGTTTCAGAATGCTTCAATCTATAATAACTAAACATTTCATTCAGTTCTCTTAA
Source organism: Raja brachyura (assembly GCA_963514005.1). The sequence goes on from OY740783.1 coordinate 91,306,360, forward strand.
TTTTTAAGAAAGTTATAGGCTTTTGACTCCTTGATCACAGCTTTTGAGTTAAGTCAATGGAAAAGCAATAGAGAACAAGATGCTAATTTCCAAGTATGAAAATGGCCATAACCTTTTTAATACTGAATATATGAAAGTGAATTAGGTGTTAAATTAAGTATATATTTATGCTTTATCTGATGGGATAAATTGCAGGCTTGATTTTAAAAATCTCAAAATTTTGTAACATTGCTACTTCACCATTTTCCCATTGATGAAGACAGGTTTATGGATCCTCGACCTCCCTCTTCGAAAGTCAGTTCCTCGGATGTACTGGCTTTGAGAGTAAGTATGTTGTTCTGGCATCATCCGGTCAATTGATCGATCTCCCGTCTATACTCTGACTAATCATCATCTGTGAGTCATCCAACAAATGGTGGTCTCATCGGCAAATTTGAAGATGGAGTTGGAATTGTGTCTGGCTACACAGCCATGAGTATGGAGTGAGTGGGGCAGGGGGCTGAGCATGCAGCCTTGAGGTGCTCCTGTGCTGATGGTTATTGAGGAGGAAGTGTTGCTGCTAACTCGTACAGATTGTGTCCTGTTGATGAGGAAGACAAGGATCCAGTTGCAGAGGGAGGCGCAGAGATCCAGTTCTGTGAGCTTTAACCAGTTTGGAGGAGATGATTGTGTTGAATGCTGAAATTTAGTCTATAAACAACTGTCTGATGTTTTTATTATGCAAGTGGTCCACTGCAGAGTGGAGAGTCAGTGAGATTGCATCCTCCATTGACCTATTGTGGTAGTAGGCAAATTGTAGCGGGTCCAGGTTCTTGTTGAGACAAGAGTTGAAATGCACCATAACCAATCTCTCAAAGCACTTAAACACCACGGACGTTAGTGCCACCGGACAGCAGTCATTAAGGCACGTCACCTTATTCTTCTTGTATTATTTATTCCCTTTTAAACCAGGTAGGAACCTCAGACCTCAGTAAATGAGAGGTTGAAATGTGTGCAAAAACTCCAGCCAGTTAGTCTCTAGCTTTCTAGCATCTGCAATTTAAAAAAACATGTTTTCTTTTTGAGCCCTTCAGCAGCTACCAAACCACTCCCCGCACTTTAATGGGCTAGAAAGTAGTAAAGGCTAATTGGAGCAACAACCAGCAGAAATCAATCAGTGGCCACATGAAAATAGATCTGGCTCAGATTCCTTCCTGCTACAGATGCACGTTCAGCTGTTCAAGATTAGGAGAGGATGTGAGCTTGAGTGTTGAGCTCCAAAGTGGTGGCAGCGACGGGGACTAAATCACTGCAGTGTGCTGATTGATGTCACAATATTGCGACTCTACACACTCCCAGCAAAAGCCATCCACCTCACCATCATGGCTTCCACCACTAGAGTGGTGCACCAGCTGCAGCTTTGGAACTTTTTTGTCACGTGTAGCACCATGTGAACTGTGACAGAGTTAGTGCCTGTTGTTTCCTGACTGAAAAGGGCAGGCACTAACTCAGCCTTGTATACTTCTTCCCTTTGTCTAACCATAATACGTTGCCACTGTTGCTATCAGGCAACGGAACTATCCTACCAACAACTCAAGAGCAGTTCTGAGCTACTATCTACCTCACTGGAGACCTGCTGTCGATCTTTGATCGGATTTCATCTTGCCCTAAACATCATTCACGTTATTCCCTTCATCATGTATCTGTACACTGTGGACGGCTCAATTGTAATCATGTATTGTATTTCCACTGACAGGTTAACACTCAACAAATGCTTTTCACTGTACCTCAGTACATGTGACAAAAATCTAACCTAAACTAATTCACGTCCAAGCCCTCTTAAAATGCTCTTTAATCTGTTACCTTTGGCGCAGTCTTCATGACAGCAAGTCATAGCCCGAGCTTCTGAGTCAAAACGACCTGTGCGTCTGAGGCTCTGACATGCCTCGACAAAGGTAAGAATAATCATGAATGTTGTGTTTGGGTGGTCTGCCCTGCTCCTGCTTCAATTGCATGTGCGGCAGTCAAAGCAAAGGGACTAAAGTTGAATTGAAAGATGTGTCTTAATCAAAATACCCCCATAAAAAAATGCAATGAGGTGTTTTTCAGCTGTTCCAATTCAGTTTATCTTTGATCACATTTCCACCAGTTTTAATGTGTTTACCAAAAATCAAAAAGAAATACAAAAACATTTACAGCTTTGTCCATTTCCAGTGAGGGATTCTGAAGGAGGGCAAGAACAACCTTTTCTCTACTTCAGTAAATTCCTGATAATGAGCCCACCGTGGGGCTAGAAATGAAAATATGCATAATTCCTGAGAACGGATAGGCAACAGTTTAAATTGGGAAACATTGCCCATCCATTAAGAATGAGGGGTAGGCCATTTTGGACTGAGATGAGAAAAAACGTTTTCACCCAAAGAGATGTGAATCCGTGGAATTCTCTGCCACAGAAGGCAATGGAGGCCAATTCACTGGATGTATTCAAGAGAGAATGAGATGTAACTCTAAGGGCTAACAGAATCAAGGGAAATGAAGAGAAAGAAGAAACGGGGTACTGATTTTGGATGATCAGCCATGATTGTATTAAATGGTGGTGCTGGCTTGAAGGGCCGAATGGCCTTCTCCCGCACCTGTTTTCTATGTTTCCATTCCTTCCACATATCTGACCCGCTGAGTCATTCCAGCATGTTGTGCTTTATTCAAGACTGCAATTCCCTGTGACTCGATGATTAAATTCAGACTGGCAAGCTGCTCGAAAACTGCTTGCACACAAGGACCGGTCATAATGAACCCCGATCACCAAAGAGGATTTGGGACTTTTATATGGAGTTGGATGCTTCTTATAAACCACATAAATCAACTTGTATTACAGTCTTCATGAACTATATTACAGTCTACAAGAACTCTTCATGCTAAAGGTAGTGGGCTGGTAAAGGTGGAAATGAAACAGCAATAGTGGAGCTGCAGGAAACTCCTATAAGAGCAGAAAAAAGTGAAACAGAATTACTAATGATCACTGACACACCATGATGTATCTAATTATTTCTGACTGGAAACTTAAACTAAAATGCTTACTACGAACTTCACCTTGCTTTTCATGATAAGTCCTTGACCAATACAGCTGCTGACATTTGCAGCTAATTTAAAAGAGCTTTTAGGTGACTTTGGGAATCATTTTCACCTGGTGGGAGCTATGCTGAGTGATGTATAATTGCAATGAAATCCAGGATTCCCCCAGCATCACCCTTGCCAACGGCTGCCCTCACAGCTCCAAATTCACCAGCTTATTATCCAACAATAACTACAATCAACAGAGGCCACTGCAGAGCGATTGCTTTGCACAGACAGCCAAGTGTCTGGACAGATGCAAATGTTGCATGACAGATTGAAACTTTGGAACTTGACAACAACTTTCATTGAACCGACTCGGTCTGCAAGGTGTAGCCGCTGAGCCGGTCCCCCCGGTGGCTGAATGTGACCACGGCCTGCAGGGGGTTACCGCCAAGCTAGTCCTCTGCTCATAGGACCTGTTAGATGATGGCCTGGAAGGGGGAGCTGGCAGACACAGCCCCCGCTCGTCCTCCAGAGACCAGTGACCGGCCAGGAGGATGGAGCCGGTGATGATGACAGACTGGACCGGTGAGGAGCAAGGCTGGTAGGAAAGTAGTTAGATATAGCTCTTCGACCTAATCATAGAAAATAGGTGCAGGAGTAGGCCATTCGGCCCTTCGAGCCTGCACCGCCATTCAATATAATCATGGCTGATCATCCAACTCGGTATCCTGTACCTGCCTTCTCTCCATACCCCCTGATCCCTTTAGCCACAAGGGCTACAGCTAGCTCCCTCTTAAATATAGCCAATGAACTGGGCTCAACTACCTTCTGTGGCAGAGAATTCCACAGACTCACCACGCTCTGTGTGAAAAAAGATCTTCTCATCTCAGTCCTAAAAGACTTCCCCCTTATCCTTAAACTGTGACCCCTTGTTCTGGAGTTCCCCAACATCGGGAACAATCTTCCTGCATCTAGCCTGTCCAACCCCTTAAGAATTTTGTAGGCCTCTATAAGATTCCCCCCTCAATCTCCTAAATTCCAGCGAGTACAAGCTGAGTCTATCCAGTCTTTCATCATACGGAAGTCCTGCCATCCCAGGAATCAGTCTGGTGAACCTTCTCTGTACTCCCTCTATGGCAAGAATGTTATCAAGGGATATGGGGAGAAAGCAGGTACGGAGTACTAATTCTGGATGATCAGCCATGATTATATTGAATGGTGGTGCTGGCTCGAAGGGCTGAATGGCCTAATCCTATTTTCTATGTTTCTATGAAAGGGAATCGGAGTCTGATCTACCGCATGTCAGATACACACTCGGCACCAATGAATACGAACGTGCTGATTTATTCTCCCATCAGTTGTTTCCTGCAAACTGTGTCACCTGACTTTTCTGACAGTGTAACGTGAAACAGTTCAACGCAATGCCAGTAACCATGACACCACGCCCTCGAGGTTGGCTGCGGGTCCTCGGAGTACAAGGTTGGACAGGCGAGGAGAGGGATGTCAGTTCCATGGTCGATCCAGATGTCCAAGGAAGGAGATGGATGGAGGCACGCAGCAGTCTGGGGCTTGGCTGGAACAGGCAACACTCGTAACAGCTTCAGCGTTGGCTGAACTTTGAAAATGGCATCAAAACAGCGCCTCGTGCATGTGGAATCAGGGGATGATTTCTGTACACTTACTAAACGGGGATGTGCTTGGGTTTGGCAATAGTCTACTGGACTGTAAGAAAATAATTTAACTGTACGTTTACACTTCGCATGACAATAAAAACATCAGTGGACCATTGTACTTTGGTCTTCTTGTTCTGTTTGTAAACATTTAATATACAAACTCACCATCAAGTAATGGTTATTTCGAATATCACAATCTTTCTTTGTTTTTTTTCCCCCATTGATTGCAATTGCTAACAAATTGCAGCACCTGATCAAATGTTCATGGATTGTTAATGTGAAGGAGATGGGCGACGTTTCGGGTCGAGACCCTTCTTCTTAGGGAGGAGGAGAACTTCTTCAAAGTAAGCATGCCTTGAGGTGATATCGCAGTGGAGTAGACAAAGTGTTAAAGAAGGAACTGCAGATGCTGGAGAATCGAAGAAGGGTCTCGACCCAAAACGTCGCCTATCGCCTTCGCTCCTTAGATGCTGCTGCACCCGCTGAGTTTCTCCAGCTTTTTGTGTAACCCTCAACAACACACTGTTTCCCCAGAACGCCTGATTTTCCTCAAGTTGGTACCTCGACACGAGAATATTTTAAAAGCAGTTTTTAGTGGATGGGTATGTCGATTAGTGAAAATCAAACTCTTAGAAGAGACAAGGTTTGGAACCACACATCCCTTTGGACTTTGGAAGGGGTAGGATAGGGACCCACAATCCAGTTTTTATCAACGGGATGATAGTGGAAAGGGTCAAGAACTTCAAATTCCTGGGCGTGCATATTTCTGAGGATCTTTCCTGGCACACCGATGTAATTATAAAGAAAGCACATCAGCACCTCTACTTCCTGAGAAGATTACTGAGAACCTGTATGTCAAAGAGGACCCCCTCGAACTTCTACAGGTGCATAGTAGAGAGCATGCCGACTGGTTGCATCACGGCTTGGTTCAGCAACTCGTGCGTCCAGGAGTGCAAAAGAATGCAGAAAGTTGTGATCACTGTCCAGTCCATCATCGGCTCTGACCTCCCCACCATCAAAGGGATCTATCGCAGTCGCTGCCTCAAAAAGGCTGCCAGCATCATCAAGGACCCACACCATCTTGGCCACACACTCATCTCTCTGCTGCCACCAGGTAGAAGGTACAGAAGCCTGAAATCTGGCACATCCAGGTTCATGAACAGCTTCTTCCCCACAGCCATCAGGCTATTAAACTCGCCATCAAACAAACTCTGAACTATAACTGCCTATTGCACTTTATCTGTTTATTTATGTGTATATATATGGTCTTTGCTATATAGACACACTGAACTGTTCTGAATTTATGCTTACTATATTCTGTTGTGGTGCAGCAAGCAAGAATTTCATTGTCCTATCTGGGACACATAACAATGAACTCTCTTGACTTGACTCGACTTGACTCCCTCTTAGGTTAAAGATCAAGCCCGCTTGATATTAGTTTAGTTTTAGTTCAACATGGAAACGGGCCCTTCAGCCCACCGAGTCCACACTGACCAGCGATCACCTGTACACCAGTTTTATCTTACACATTAAGGACAATTTTACAGAAGCCAATTAACCTACAAACCTGCACATCTTTGGAATGTTTGAGAAAACCGGAGCACCCAGAGAAAACCCATACAGTCACAGGGAGAATGTACAAACTCCGAATGGACAGCCCACAGTCAGGATCAAACCCACGACTTTGGTGCTGTAAGGCAGCAACTCTACCGCTGTGCTACTGTGCCTGATCTTGGTGGATTAATCCGAAACATAAACTATCCATGTTCACAAGAGGTGCTGCCTGACCCACTAAGTTACCCCAGCACATTGTATCCACCTGATCATGAGGTCTGCACTGGGTGTGAGTCATACCAGGCTGTCTTCGCCACGGGGGAATTATTCACGATCAAACTGCGGAGTTTAAACATGTCATTAAACCCAGACATCTATGATTTCCCAACCAAAGCAACAACCCCCCTGCTCCCCTGAATAAATAATTACTGATAACAGCCTGGCCAATTTCAGCTAAGCGAGAATCAACTCGGTTGCTTCAAGATATTACCCGGGATCACTTTGTCTCTGGAAATAAAATTCCAACCCATCAATCTCCCCTGGAAGAACGGTCTTGTCCCAAAACGTCATCTGTGCACTTCCCTCCAAAGATGCCACCGAACCCATTGAGTTCCTCCAACAGTTTGTTTTCCAGTCAAATAAGATATTTAGCTTGCATTATGCTTCCAATATGACGAACAAGCATAACATGGATCTATTAAAGAAATGTTGTGGAGATATGGCTTAGCTCAGGTGGAATTGAAAATTAGAACTAAAAATTAATTAAAACACACAGTGCATTAGAACGATTCCTCTGAGCCAGTACATAAATTTAATTCCTTAACTAAAACTGTAAGCCCCTGATCTAAGATTGATAGACATTCTGCACATACAAATAATTTCTCCTTTGATCCCAGCATTTCCAGTACTACATTAAAACATTGCCAAGTGTCAAAGGTGCATCAGGATTGCAGTGGCATAGATTAAATTATGCCGAGCGTAAAGCTGAAATAAACAGCAAATTTAGGAGCGTTGCTTTTTGGTAAAAATGTAATGAACACATGTCTGCGCATTCACTGCAGAGAGGACTTTGAATTTGCAAATGAATATTAATATGGCTAAGTTTGGCTAATATGGCATTCTGACCGCCCACCGCACCATTGGACCCTTCTTGACTGCGGCCCAGTGTTTTCTCGGCTCTGACAATTCAAGGGATCTAACCGGTAACAACACTAAGAGCAACCCCGGGCCGCCGCGCTCCCCGACTCGAATCTGAGCTTAAAAAATCAGGTGGTGGGCCTGATGTGTCCCGCGGGCCATATTTTGGAGACTCCTGCCTTACATGAACTAAACAAAAATGTACAGAAATACAAAAATAGATGACTATTATTGTGATAAGTTTAGATCTATTTTTAAAAAATCTAATAACTTTCTAAAGTACCGACAAAGTCTACCTTCCCAAGTGGCGTATCTTGTTCCGCTCCATGATCTTTGGTATGTGCCGCCACTGCTGAAACTAGCTAACTTGGAGGGAGAGTGAGATAGCGTCAATTACGGGGGCTGAGCCTACATAGTGATGCACGCTCTTCCTCCACTGGGCTCAAGATACGTCCCCATGTGAGGCAGACGTGATCACTGCCTCCCCTGGAGCTTTTCAATGCAGTTTTATGTGAAACCAGCAAGCACAAATTTAATATTTTTATATGTGAAATACGTTACCTGGACTATGTAAGGTAAGGACATGGAATTTAGGGGTTTACACACATTACATTGGTGACATACATAGAGATGGTAACAGGCACATCTTTATATTTATTTATTTATTTATTTATTTATCTTTAACTTTTCTTAACAGCTATTTTCATTGGGAGTACAACAGGTGAGATGTGTTCATCTTTATTCACGTGATGCCATAATAAATATGTTACAGAAAAAATAATTTAATGAGGTGGCACGGTGGTGCAGCGGTAGAGTTGCTGCCTTACTACCACATGGGCTTTCTCTGGATATTCCGGTTTCTCACATATCCGAAAGAAGTGCAGGTTTGTAGGATAATTGGCTTCTGTAAATTGTCCCTGGCTTGATGGATGGAATTGGTGTATGACAGATTGCTGGTCGGTGTGGACCTGATGGGCGGAAGGGCCTGTTTCCATATATATATTTTTATATATTTATCTTAATTTCATTGAACCATATATGATATCTTGTTTCTATATTCAAAGGGTAAGGTTGAAACCGTCTGAAGACGGGTTTCGGCCCGAAACGTTGCCCATTTCCTTCGCTCCATAGATGCTGCCGCACCCACTGAGTTTCTCCAGCAATTTTGGTTATCTTCGATTCTCCAACATCTGCAGTTCCTTCTTGAACAAGGTTGATTGATTTATTTGTGCAGAACAGCGATGGAAGACTTTTGCTTTGTTTCTCTGAGTTTTTCTCTATATATATGCATAACAGCACGAATATAATTTGATTTCCATACATGAATATAGTCATTCATGTGCTGCACCTGTTGAGCAGAGCCTGGCTCTATTGTGGAATGTAATTAGGAATGTAATTTAGCCTAACCTTATTCATACCTAATCCAATTTAAAGCATAAATGTTGCATCCAAGTGTGAGTTAAAAGACTCACTACATTATGCACCAGATTGCACAATTTCAAGCTGAAAAATGTAAAAGCTCCTTACCGTGGGAGGGGGAACACCCCCCTCTCCCCACACCCATCCTCCCCCCTCCCCACAATGTCCATACTATCCCTCTGGAAACCAGTCCCTTCGGCCCACAACAACATGCTAGCACTCCAGAACGCCCCCCACTAGCCAGCAATATTGGTATTGGTGGAGTGGTGGAATATTATGTTGGGGGACCAGCCCTCCCATGTGAAGCTGGGATCCAGCTTAGTCTAGTTTATTAGTAAATGCTGTGATTCTTTAGAAAAAGGAAAAATGAAGTGGAGTTCCAAGAGAGTGAATCCTTGCCAATTAATAAAGTATTTGAAATGATACATGCCATTTGAAAACTAGACTGATTGGGACCCGTTGGGTGCCTGTCACACGGGCGGCCTGGTCCCCCAATGCAACCCGTTCCCCCAACACAATATTCCACCACTCACCCATAGCGCCCAACTGCGCAGACGCGGCTCATTTCCCCTCATTTCCAGCACTGTCTCCCCCTCCTCTTCACTCTCCCTGTTCTTTCCCCTCTCCTCCCCCAATCCCTCCATCACCACTCCCTCCCTCCCTCTCCTTTCCCCTACTCTCAGTCAATCCCTCCCTCCCTCCATAACAACTCTCCTCTCCCTACCCTTTTCTTTTCCCTCTATTCCCCACTCCTGACCTACCCCTATCCCCCCACTATTCCTCCTCACCTGCCCACTGCTCTCCTCTCCCTCTGTTTCCCACTTCCTACTTCCCCAACTCCTCCCTCTTCTCCCTCTATTTCTCATCCGCCCCCACTCTCCCTCCTCACCTCCTCCCTCTTCTTTCCCCTCTCCTCCTACCATCCCCAATCCCTCACTCACCTCCCCTTTCCCTTACCCTCAGTCACTCCTTCCTCCATAACTCCTCTCCTCTCCCTACCCTCCTCCTCTCCCTCTATCCCCCATCCTCCCCACTCCCTCCTCACCTCCCCCACTTTCCTCTCCCTCTCCATCCCTAACCCCTTCCTCTCCCTCAACTCCCCCACTCTCGCTCCTCACTACCAGGATCTCGAGGTTGCCGCTTCTCTGACCAGAGATTGCCTTGACCGGAGGCCGCGCCGACCTGAAGATTCGCTGGGCAAAACCAGGCGCCGCCGTTGACTGACAGCAGATGCGGCCAATTAGTGTGGCGATGGTGCAGGAAGGGGCGTCGCTGTCCTGGCAGTGACTGACAGGAGAGGAGACCAATCTGCGCATGCCCGTTTTTTAAGATTCTAAACCTTAATATATTTGAAAATATACCACCGATTGGAACAAAACCTGTTGCTCTTGCGGCACAGGAGAATGGTGGGTGAGGTGGCAAACAATCCTAGCACTAACGTGTACCTTTTTTCCGTAAATGTAAAAACAACGCAAACCTGAAGGTAACAAGATGAGAGTTTTAGTTATATATGTATAGATGAAAGGTAGAATCTTATGGCATTCTGGCCCATGCACAGAACAATTCTTTCCACCTCATTCCTCTTTCCTTTTTCCCTGTTGCCTTGCAATTTTTTCCTTCCCATATTCCAAAACTTTTTTTTTGTCGCTTATTTAGTAGCCAACAAATGTACCACTGCATTTTTAGGATGTGGGATTAAATGTTATCGTCCAGGGAAAGCCCACACGTTCACGAAGAGTACATGGCAACTCCACAAAGACAGCACCCGAGGTCAGGACTGAACTCAGACCTCAGGAGCTGCAAGGCAGCTCCACCAATAGTGATACCACCATGACATGAAATCCACATGCATTCAGTGACGAAAATCTGTGGATCTCCATTAAACATAATCAGATTCAGGGACTGTTTCTTCCCAGCTTTTATCAGGCAACTGACTCATCCTACTACAACCAGAGAGCCGCCCTGAACTTCTATCTATTCATTGGTGACCCTCGGACTATCTTTGATCAGACGTTACTGGCTTTACCTTGCACCAAACATTCCTATATCATATATCTATACACTGTAAATGGCTCGATTATAATCGTCTTTAAGCTGACTGGATAACACGCAACAAAAGCTTTTCACTGTACCTCGGTACATGTGACAATAAACTAAACAGAAACATATAGCATGCTTAATTATTTGCCTGACAAATGTGTTTTTTTTTAAATCAGGTCCCTGTCCTCTACTTCACAAGGAAACAGACGTGAATCTTCATTACAATGTTTTCACACATCTAAAGTTTAATGCCTCAGTGAGATGTAAATCCATGTTTGCAATGAGAAAGCTAACCAAGACATTATGTCATGCAACTTGCAATTTGCAGGTCCATTATTGAAAGCACTTTGCACACTAAAATATTAAGCTAAGAAAGCAGTATAATTACTTTAAATGCACATATTAACATTTCTCATCACTAGCTATTCATGACAATAAATTTTGGCAAATATCAGCTGCTTCTTCCGATTATTCAAGACTAAATAAATTGAAAAGGCTGATAAAGCAGTATCCTCATTAATGTCTAAAACTGAAGTCAGCATATCCTGAGTTGATGAAGCTCCCCCTGCTGTGCTGAGTGACCCAGACAGGTTATTCTACACACTGGAAATTGCCACCTTGCCTCTTTGATCACAGATAAACACAAAATCTTAAAAATAATTCATTTACATATTCCTCATGGACCAAGGTTTTAAATCTGAATGTGGGCTCAGAAGTAACGCAATCGAGTCTTTATGCCAGAAGTCAAGAACTAGCATTAAAGTAAAAATAAAATGCTGCAGATGCTGGAAATGTGAAATAAAGCAGTAAATGAAAGAAAAACTCAGGAGGTCAGACAGCATCTGTGGGAAGAGACGCAGTCAATATTCTGATAAATAGTCCCAGACCTGAAACATTAACCTTTTCTCTTTTCACTCTTGAGTTACCCCAGCATATTCTGTTTTTATTACACAACATTAAAGTTGATTGCACTTCCAGTTACACATTGAACACAACAATGAATCAATCACTGCACCAAACAGTTTTATTCTCCAAGAAATATCTTCCTCTATTTGGACCACTTTTGACACTGAGACAAACTCATGCACCACAGCAATAGATGCATAATTCTCTAGCTACTGCTGTTAAAATGGCGAACCTAAGTAATTTTTTGAGAGCTTATTCCTTAGAATATTAAAATACGTTGCAGCTTATAGACAGATTTAATGTTCATAATACATAGAAAAATCATTACAAGTAGATTAAGAAGACAAATGCCTTGCAGTGCAACATGGAGATAACTGATTTGAATTATGTTAAAAATGTCAGTTGTAAATTAGTAGATTTACTCGTCTGATCCACACATCATACATGCTTTCATCAAAAAGCAGCAAAAGAAGAGCAAATGGATGAAAATATACTTGGTTATGTGATGTGTTATCTGTGTTCATTCGAACAGCATTAGAAATATTCTCTCATTATCAATGCTGATTACAATAAATGAGAAATCCAAACAGGAAACTGATATCCAGAGCAAGCATCGAGACACGAGGAAATATAATCTGGGCCACAATGCCGGAAAGATAATCTCTTGTTACTCAAATCACATTTCTTTCACCAGGCAGGGAAGGTGATAACCAGGTCTGTAACTGTGACTGGAGACACAAAGACTAGACCACTGCAGAAATCCGCAGCTGCCGATGGCCTTTGTGATCTGCCGATAAGCTATGGAAACAACTAAGACAGATTTATTTGCCTGCTGGATCTATCCCTATTTTGTCGTCTTGATCAACAAATGGGCCAGAGCACAGCTCAATTCCAGCAACATATTATTTTGCTTCTTGACAGCTGGTCAACACAGAGAACAACATAAGCACAATTGGTCCGAAAAATGATTAGGTCTGAATTAATTAATGTTTTATCAGCTGCCTGTTGTCCACAGTCGATATAGATTGCGACTGCCAAAAGCTTCGGTCCAGCGTCAGATTTCACAGTGAGATGTCTACACTGCACGTGGCTGTCAGACCGTTCCATTGCATTGTTACTCGAGCCCACATCATTCCTGACCTTCCTATTTACTTTGGTTCAATGCGACCAACTATCCTGTCCCGAATCCAGCTACCAGCCCCCAAAACCTGATGAAGACAGTAGCTCATTTACCAAGATACGTTCTGTGTGCAAATGGATTTGTGTAAATTGTTTAAAGCACCAAGTTTTTTTGACCCAGCACAAATCCAATCAAACGCCAAACAAAAGCATGCATTTTACACAAAATGTGATTAGATTCCCCGAAAAATGTTGTCACAGAGTGGAAAATTGGCAGCGAGTTGAGTGTTTTTAAAGTTGGATAGCTGGCAGAATTACTTGAAGCTTGGATCAGGATTTCTCTTGCAAATTATAGTACAATGCATGTAACGCAGCTTAGTTCTTTGAAAAATGTACGTGTTGCTGAAAATTGTGACCAGATTGGGATCTGCAGATAATCCAATTGCAGCTGTAGTCTGTTTCTTAAATAAAGACACAGGAGGTTGTAGATGTTGGAATCTGGAGCAACAAACCTGCTGGCTGAGCAGCATCAGCGGATGGAAAGGAATGGTTGAGTTACAGGTTTATACAGTTTAGAGGTAGTTTGGAGATACTGTGGGAAACAGGCCTTTCGGCCGACAAAGTCCACGCCAACCAGTGATAACCCATACACTAGTTCTACCTGACACACGTGGGACTATTTTCCGAGGCCAATTAACCTACAAATCAAAAGATAGAAACAAAATGCTGGAGTAACTCAGTGGGACAGGCAGCATCTCTGGAGAGAAAGAATGGGTGATGTTTCGGGTCGAGACCCTTCTTCAGACCTGACTGCAATTTTATCTCACTCTCAATTGCAGATAAACTTGAAGTTATCCGCATTTTTTTTAACCTTTTTTGTCATCTGGCGATCGTTGCCGTGAGCGGGGAGGGGAAGATGCGGGAGGGGAGCGTCTGACTATGCCACCACAAGTTGTAGATTCGGGCGAAACTTTGCCGATTGTTGTCGTCGTTGGAATGTAGGTTCTTCGGGAGGGTTTCGGACCAGGAGGGAGAGGGAGAGAGATGGAGAGGGGCGGGAGGGAGTTACGGACAGGAGGGAGTTGAAAGATTCCGCACAGCAACAAGGAGCGCAGGGAGGCATGGACAGCATAACAGGACCCCCCTGCCACTCGCGCAAAGGGAGTGCAGCGTAGGTTCACCAGGTTAATTCCCAGGATGGCGGGACTGACATATAATGAAAGAATGGATCGACTGGGCTTATATTCTCTGGAATTTAGAAGGATGAGAGGGAATCTTATAGAAACATATAACATTCCAAAGGGATTGGACAGGCTAGATGCAAGAAAAATGTTCCCGATGTTGGCGGAGTCCAGAACCAAGGGGTCACAGTTTAAGAATAAGGCTTAGGCCATTTTGGACTGAGATGAGGAAAAACGTTTTCACCCAAGGAGTTGTGAATCTGTGGAATTATCTGCCACAGAAGGCAGTGGAGGCCAATTCACTTGATGTTTTCAAGAGAGAGCTAGATTTAACTCTTAGGGCTAACGGATTCAAGGGATTTGGGGAGAAGACCGGAACGGGGTACTGATTTTTGATAATCAGCCATGATCATATTGAATGACCCGAAGGGCCGAATGGCCTACTCCTGCACCTATATTCTATGTTTCTATGTTTCAAACTCTGTACAGACAGCACCCATAATATCCTGCAATGAACCATTCATTTCCATCCACAGACGCTGCTCGACCCATTAAATTACTCCAACAGATTGTTGCACTAGGTTTCTGGCCAGTGGTTGCTGCACAGTTCAAACATGCATTATCTTATAGTACTGAACTGAACAATTACAACACATTACACAACGCTATCTAATGCACTATACCTTTCAGATGAAACCATATAGATAGAAAAACACAAGTATGCTTTGCACGTTCTATTTTAGTTTCCAAACATACAATGTATTCAGAATTAAAAAAAAAAACACAAACCAAGAACTTTGCAAAACCTCTTCCGACACTCTCAGTGGGTCAGGCAGCGTCTCTGGAGAAAATGAATGGGTGACGTTTCAGGTCGAGACCCTTCTTGGGTAGTGTTCACAAAGCTATCATTATACCAGGCACCCTTGCCACTCATGTGCCCCCCTGGGATGATATCCCTTCCTTCGTTTGTGGGACACACCACTTTTCATTTCAAAATAGACTTTAATACCCATGCACATGCAAGAAAGGGGAGGGGAAGTCACCTTAAAAGCTTGGCAGTTATTTGCTTTCTGGATTCGCTATATGTATTAAACGACAGTGATTTTTTTTCATGAGAATCGCATCCTCAGTAGATGAGTGGCAATCATCACCAGGAAGGTATACATTTTCAATTTAGCAAAGGAGATAATTAACACAGCAGATTAGTTTAATCTAATTTAGATTTCAAGAGAGCAAATGCATTTACATATCACCTTTGATGACCTCCAGGAGCCCTGAAGCCTTTGGGAAGCACACACACTGCTGTTATGACACTTGGCATTCAGCAACTTTCTCTGCACAGCCACAAAATAAAACTGCAGTTACCTGTTATGCGACAACTAATGGGTAACTAATGGGGGCTGCACCAGAAGAGTTCACCTGCTCTTCTTTGAAAAGTGCAGTGAGATTTGTAACATGCAACTGTGAAGACTGAGATCCTTGGATTCACATTTCATCCAATATGTGCATCTTCAACATTCAATATTGAAGATTCAAGAGAGTTTATTGTTATGTGTCCCAGAAAGGACAATGAAATTCTTACTTTGCTTCAGCACAACAGAATATAGTAGGCATGAATACAGAACAGATCCATGTTTTCATATACCAGTATATATATATATATATGTGTGTGTGTGTGTGTGTGTGTGTGTGTGTGTGTGTGTGTGTGTGTGTGTGTGTGTGTGTGTGTGTGTGTATATATACACACATGAATAAATAAACAGATAAGGTGCAAATAAACAGATAATGGTCTATTAATGTTCAGAGTTTTATTTCATTTGAGTTTAATAGCCTGATGGCTCTGGGGAAGAAGCTATTCCTGAACCTGGACGTTGCAGTCTTCAGGCTCCTGTACCTTCTACCTGAAAGTAGCGGGGAGATGAGTGTGTGGCCAGGATGGTGTGGGTCCTTGATGATGCTGCCAGTCTTTTTGAGGCAGCGACTGCGATAGATCCCTTCGATGGTGGGGAGGTCAGAGCCAATGATGGACTGGATAGTGTTTACTACTTTTTGTAGTCTTCTCCGCTCCTGGGCGCTCAAGTTGCCAAACAAAGCCACGATGCAACTGGTCAGCATGCTCTCTACTATGTAGCTGTAGAAGTTAGAGAGACTCTTCCTTGACATTCGGACTCTCCATAATCTTCTCAGGATGCAGAGGCGCTGATGTGCTTTCTTTATAATTGCATCAGCGTTCTCGGACCAGGAGAGATCTTCAGAAATATGCACGCCAAGGAATTTGAAGCACTTGACCTTCTCTACCATCGATGTTGATATAAACGGGACTATGGGTCCCCATCCTGCCGCTTCCAAAGTCCACAATCAGTTCCTTGGTTTTGCTGGTGTTGAGGGCCAGGTTATTGTGCTGGCACCATATGGTCAGTCGGTCGATCTCTCTTCTATACTCTGATTTGTCCCCATCAGTGATACGTCCCACAACAGTGGTGTCGTCAGCGAACTTGATTATGGAGTTCGCACTATGATTGGCTATGCAGTCATGAGTATAGAGTGAGTACAGTACAGTGAGTACCTTTATACCAGTGCTGCACACAACATTGTGAACTCTTGGAACTCCAACATTAGAGTGATGGGGCCAACAACTGATGAATGAATAAAATCCAATTTAGCTGCAGAGAAGGATAATTGGGTAGATGGCAGCACAGTGGCACAGCTGGTGGAGCTGCTGCCCCACAGCTACGGAGGCCCAGGCTCTCTCCTGAACTTGCTGAAGTTTGTACATTATCCCTGTGAATGTGTTCATTCTGGCCAAATTGGAGAGGGCAGGACAATAAAATTGTGTAAAGGCTTCTGGGCTGCTAGACCATTTGGTCAATTTAAATGTGCCTTCGACAGAAATAGGACAAGCTGCAAAATGGTGCCAGTTTGCCCAGAGCCTAGATAAGAGCTGCAGCAAGAGAAAGGAAACATCCGCAGACCCTGACAATTAGGTGCAAATTGCAGGAAATGGATTGGATGAATGCAAACCAGACATACACATTGTATATAATGTTGCAAAGCTTTACTTTGCTGGATGTTGATTGAATTAAGTATTGAGCCTTTTCTGGTTTTTCTTGAAACAAGGTTTTAGTCTCTCCCTTCGGGGGGATGCGACTTTTCTTGTCGTGTCCCCAGTCACTGTCTCCGTCTGTGCTGAGGCCTAATGGCGGAGCTGGCGGCCTCAGAGCTGCGGCGGCATTCCAGCGGCGGAGGCGGACCCGGCTTCAGAGCTGTGGTGTTCCAGCGTTCCAGCAGCATTCCAGCTGTGGCGTTCCAACGGCGACCCGGCTTCAGAGCTGTGGCGGCGTTCCAGCGGCGGCGGCGGACCCAGCTTCAGAGCTGTGGGTGTGGCGTTCTGACAGCGGGCCCGGCTTCAGAGCCGTGGCGTTCCAGCGGCGACCCGGCTTCAGAGCTGTGGCTGTGGCATTCCACCATTCCGGGCTTCAGAGTTGTGGTGTTCCAGTGGCGGACCCGGCTTCAGAGCTGTGGCGGTGTTCCAGCGTTCCAACGACGGCGGTGGCGGCAGCCCGGCTTCAGCGGCTCGGCCGCGGGCATAGTGGACGACAACATCGGAGGCCTGGATCATCTCAGCGCAGAGGGAGAACAAGGAGGGAAGAAGACATAGACTTTAAGACTTTTGCCTTCCATCACAGTGAGGAGGTGTCTGGTGAACTCACTGTGGTGGATGTTAAATATGTGTTTATTGTGTGTTTAGTTTTTTATTATATGTATGACTGCAAGGCAACGAAATTTCATTCAGACCGAAAGGTCTGAATGACAGTAAAGGATACTTTGACTTTGACTTTTGACTTTGATCTGTTATTGGACTGTATAGAGACCACCCCTATGTGGTTTGGCCCCTCATGGTTCAGGGACGTATAAAAGACCGCTCCCACTAGGTCCTGTGTCGACCTTCTGGGAGAACGCTTAGGACTGCGTGACCTTCTGGAGTGTCTCTGCTTGAGCGAGGCTAAGAGGGCTTGATCAGGCAGATACGAGGATCGAACCCGCGGTGGTTAGGTATAGTAGTTGAACTGTAATTGTGTTTTGTCAAAATAAAGTTTAGATGCGCAAGTGCTTGACTCAATGATTTTTGACTGAAACTAGACTGGGGGGGAAGCTTAGAACGAGCTATTTACAAATGCTTGAGTTTTTTTCTAGGTGCTCCAATTTCTTCCCACATGCCAAAGATGGCGCAGGTTGTTCGGTTAATTGTCCACTGTAGTTTGCAGGATGGTGGGAAAATGCATGAGAATATGTTAAGGATATGTGTGTTAAGGATTTGTTAAGGATATGTGTAAATGGATGCATACCTTCCGGCAGCACGAATCAGGCCCTTCGGCCCATCTTGCCTGTCCCTTGTCTAGTGTAGATTCCCAATCTACACCTTTCAACCTTTCCTATCCATGTACCTGTCCAAATGCCTCTGAAATGTTGTTGTTTAATTTAGAGGTACAACGCGGAAACAGGCCCTTCGGCCTACCGAGTCCAGCGATCCCCGCACATTAACTCTATCCTACACACGCTAGGGACAATTTACACATACAACAAGCAAATTAACCTACATACCTGTGCAACTTTGGATTGTGGGAGGAAACTGAAGATCTCGGAGAAAACCCACGTGGTCACGGGGAGAACCTACAAACTCCGTACAGACAGCACCCGTAATCGGGATCGAACCCGGGTCTCTGGCGCTGCAAGCGCTGTAAGGCAGCAACTCTACCGCTGCGCCACCATGCTGCCCACATTGTACCTGCCTTAGCCGGCAGAAGGGCCTGTTTCTGTGCTATATGACTCCATGACACCAGATGAATGCTAAGGAATTGTGTACCATCTATTTCATTTATGTTAATGGCCCATCAGATGGCATCAGAATTGATAATCTATTTGAGAATGTTGTAATCCTGATACAATCTACAATCAAATAACTGCAGATATAGATAGACCAGCACAGTGAAGATCTGATCAACAAGATTATGCCAATGATTGTATCAGAATCTGCATTTGGGAAGTATGTTAGAGTTCCAAGTTGATCCCCACACAAACATTCAAGTGCATTTGTACTGAAAGGATTCTACATCAAGGTGACAGTGAGGATGAAATATGAAAGAGTCGTGGAGGAGAAATGTGAGGAAAATATACAGAGGTTTGGGAGCCATCACAGTGCACAAAGGCAGCATTTCCAATGGTGAAGTAAAGATAGGGAGATACACAAAGCACTGAAATGGGAAGAGTAAATTCCCTTGAGGTGAATTAATAGGGATTGGAAGCAATTTAAACACAATGTAAATAATTTAAAAAACGTTACATTTGCATTGAGCTAGCTACTGAGTTGTAAGGCTTGGTATAATTTATTTGATTTTTTATTAAACCAACTTGCAATGCAGCCATTAAATTTTTCTGATGTATCCACCAATACATTTTTCAGAACAGGCTCTTAAGTTTACATCCATTTTCAAACAAGATTATATACGATTGGCACCATCTGGCTCTAACATCCTGAAAGTAGGTATATAAATGCAATCTCCATATCCTCTTGTATTATATTATATTATACTTGCTTCACTCTCCCGTACCAAAGCCAGAATTTAATTGAGGAGTTAATTGGAAAGTAGATGCTTAGTAGATGAGTCCAGTGATGAGTGTGATACCGAGTCAATTAGATTCAGATTCAATCTCTCATTTGTGGTTAATACTTTACCCAAAGATGATGGGGTGGGTCATACAACTGGTCTTGTGGTTAGGTGATTGAAATTACAACCAGGGTTCCCAATCGGAAAGTGTATTGAATGGACTCAAGTTATCAGGCTTGGCTGAGATGTCATAGGTGATTCGCTGCCTAAAATTAGAGTGCAATAAACCCATTTTTAGCTGGCTGACGAAGGTAGTTAAAATGACTTGGGTTAAGATTTGGAGGTTTGCCAGGCTACCTGAATGAAGTAACAGAAAACTGACCAAACAGTTTGCCTTAGTCAATGCAAGGTAGCCAGATTACTCAGATAAAATTGCAGATGGCAGATGGCAATTCAGGCTATCTGTAGCAATGTTACAACATTTTGAGATTTACAAAATCAAGTCTGCAATTTATCTCATCAGATAAAGCATAAAAAGAAGTTTAATTTGACACCGAATTCACTTTCATATCTTCAGTATTAAAAAGGTTATGGCCATTTACATACTCGGAAATTAGCATCTTGTTCCCCATTGCCTTTCCATTGACTTCACTCAAAAGCTGTGATCTAGAGCAGTCAAAAGCCAAAACAGTCAAAAGTTAAGAGAACTCAATAACATTTTCAGTTATTATAGATTGAAGCATTCTGAAACAAATATGAAACAATCTTACTTGGATGACCTGAACTTAAAGCATATAATTAGTTAGTTATCTAATTGTAGCTAATTACAAAATTCAATGAGTAGATCTAAACATCTATCTATTTCTTAAGAAAAGATAAACTTTTTAAAATTGCCTAAGTGTCCAAATAACATTCATACAATAATCCACAATATAACATGATTTTTAAATCTCATTTTCATGAATTTATAAGCCAAATGGAAGGAATTTAGTGTTTAATGCCTGTAAATTAATGGCCATTTAAATCAACTAGCGAGTGGGTTTTAGTGGAATGCGGTGGATTGGAACGTTGCGGTTTGCGGTGAAGTCGGTATGAAAAATACAGCCGGTTCATACATTTTTTTTGTCCCCTTTTCGCAACATGAAAATGTGATTAAAGCCTTCCTAAAAACCAAGTTTTAATAAAAAATAAACTGTTCACTTTATATTCTCCCCTACGTTAGGTCCGTTCTGCTGTCGGCGTTCAGAGCTTTAGAAGATGATTTTTAAACTACTCTAGTTAATAAATAATCTAGCGTAATTTAAAAATACCTTCATGAATGAAATGTCGGAGCGATTTTTCTTTAGCGACGAAATCGCCCGACATGGATCGATTTGGACTGCCTAGGGGAAAACTGCATTTTAAACACGCCCCCCTCTGAAAGGCGCCAAAGTGACGCACACGGGGAGCGGCAGAACTGCAGCGCTGCTAAAGGTAGGTATTGTAACATATCTACTATCTGGGTGTGTTAAGACAAACCCAGAGAATTATAGGCAGTCGTGGAAACATCCATGTCCTCAAAACGTGGAGGAAATTTGGAAACCAAAATATTTTCATTTTCTTAAATAGTCACTCAAATCAGGGAGACACACAATGCTGGAGTAACTCAGCGGGTGAGGCAGCATCTCTGGAGAGAAGGAATGGGTGATGTTTTGGGCCAAGACCCTTCTTCAGACTTCTTCACCGTCTGGAGAAGGATCTTTACCCAAAACGCCACCCATTCCTTCTCTCCAGAGATGCTGCCTGTCCCGCTGTTACTCCAGCATGTTGTGTCTACCTTAGATTTAAACCAGCATCTTCAATTCTTTCTTACTCGAATAAGCAAATGCTTTTAGGTGTCACGCTTGTTTACCAATTACGTCTCGCTAGAAAATTAAAGTAAAGCAGAATATTGTGTGAGATGTGTTTTGGTCAGGAGTTTGCAAAACTGCTTAAAAATGCCTTGCAATGCAGACATTACTCTTCCTGTTATAATGTGCAAATTTACTCAAATAGTAATGCACTTCCAGAAAGCATATAAACACTGGACAAAATAACAACCCTATGATCCTGATAATTGCTCGTTTCTAAGCTTCGCTCCAGTCTAGTTTCAGTAAAAACACTGAATCAAGCACTTGAAACAACGACATTTTATTTTACCAAAAGCACGTCACAGATGAAACACTGTACCAATCCCACCGCGGGTTCGATCCTCGCGTCTGCCTGTTCAAGCCCTCTAGGCCTCGCTCAGACAGAGACATTCCAGAAGTTCACGCAGCCCCGAACGCTCTTCCAGAAGATCGACGCTGAGCCTCATGATTGTGGACCTTTATATGGCCTGGGACCTTGAGGGGCCGAACAACATGGGGGTGGTCTCTCAATAACCCAATTACAGATATCGATTAACCCCATACATAACAGGTATTCTCCTAACCAAATGATACAACAGTTCAATATATTGTATTCAAAACGGACTTCGAGAAACATTTACCCTAATTTACAGAAAACCAAGACAAGGCTCAACACCTCATCCAATGAACACTTGGCAAAGTCAAACTGCAACATTATTTACAACTATTTACAAGGTGTAAGTCTGGTTTGCAGCCATCCAATCCATTCTATGCATTTTGCACCAAATTGACAGGGTTTGCAGATCTTCCCATTCTTTGCTTGCAAATTGTATCCAAGCCTCAAACACTCGGGCACCTCTCTGCGGCTTGTCCCAGCTCTGCAGAGAGTAATTCCAATTTGACCAAATCTCCCAGCAACCCTGAAACTTAACCCAATTTTGAAGCTTTCAAAGGTGGAAATCGTAGTACATTTAGTTTCAGATATATGCCAAGGTCTATAAGCATCTTTCTACCAATCTGGTGTGCTCTCTAGCTGTGAAGTCGATAAATCTGTTGATTCCTCAAATATGTATGTCATATTAATCTGGAAGTCACAAACAGATCAAGTTCATTCTAGTAAATCATAAACCATTCTAGGCAACAGCCTTACTTATGCAGTACAGTCAACATCGTACATTGATGTAAACGTGTCCAGGGCTGGGGGCTCTGGGAGAACAATGGCTACTCATTAAACCTTCTTGCTAGGCATTGCAATGTTCACAGTGTTCCTTGCCATTCTTTTCATTGTAATGTGAATAACTTTTCCTTTGACTACAATTTTCTCGTTCACATCGAAATCCAAGGTTAGATTTTGACTGAACAATGACATAACATGTGTCATTGTAATGGTTATCAGTTTTACTTAAATTGAAGTTGTACTTTGTCCTGACCCAACATTCAAATTCCCGTACTGATCAGAAAGGGCACAGTGAAAATGTTACTGTTTTTAATAAGAAATTTGCAGATGTTGTTTGGAGAAGGGTGAGTTTTGAGCCCTCGTCATTCATTGCACACAAAACAATTAAAACTAGTTTTGAAACTCCATTAATTATTTTAAGTTTATAGGTGGATGATAACTGATGTTCTGTTTATATGAAGTAATGGAATACCATTAGTTGTTATGAAAATGTTGACTTGAATACCTTATAGTTACTTTTAGTTTTTAATTTTTTTTTAAATTTTAGTTTAGATATGCAGTGTGAAAACAGGCCCACCGAATGCATGCCAACCAGCAATCACGTGTACCCCCGTTCAATCATTGTTACAAACCACACATTACTGAAGGAATGGGTCAGCATTTCAAGAGTCAGCAGGAAGAGAAGAGTGCAATATTTTATCTTTTATTGCAATACAGGTCGCTGTGCAAATCAAATATCTTTACTAGACGTCACACTTTTAAACTCAATTTACTTTAGCAGTCTGTTTGTACACCCGAGTGTAAATACAAGAAGACATTCTTTCTCCGTGCCCTTTGTCCCTCGGCATTTTGTACTCCTTGCTGCATTAGTAACAGCATAATAGCACCAGTACCATTACACGACAATATCAACCTTGCCTGTGGGTGTAAAGGTTGGAGTTCAAGGCCCCTTTCAGAGATACGACATTAAGCTTGGTGCAGAACTCAAAGAATGTTGTAGACACAGGTGTCATCTTTCAAATGAGATGCTATAATTACTTCCTATCTGCCCTCTCAAGTGGGTGCAAAATATAAAATAACACTAGTCAAAGAGGCAAAGAGATCTGTGGTGACCCACCCAACGCCTGTCTCTCAAACAACATTGTTAAGAAAAGGATTAGTTAGCCATTATGACGGTGACATCTCCCTATATACTAAATGACACTTCAGAATTAACACCATGCTTGTGAAAATGTTCAGAATCAGGAGTAGACTTTAGAATTTTTAGACACAGCGCATAAACAGGCCCTTTGGACAACCACCTTTGCACTGATCAGACTGAAGAAGGGTCTCGACTCAAAACCTCACCTATCCATGTTCTCCAGAGATGCTGCCAGACCTGCTGAATTACTCCAGCCCATTGTGTCCTTTTGTGAATTAACCAGCATCTGCTGTTCCCTGTTTCTACAATTTATTTTTATGGACACTGAACATCATCGCCTCCCTCATTTTTAAGCGTGAAGTTGGAAAATGACAAGTTGCTAAACTACCCAAACCCGAGAGTTGTCACACATAAAATTGCATCCTCACATCTCAGGCATTTTTAGCATAGCATTCATGAGAAGGTGGAGAGAGAACACATACGTTACGCTTTCCTACCTTGGAGATATTCAGACAAACTCAAGAATAAGCTGGCCATATCTGGGCAAAAATCACTTGATGGTATTTGCAATAAAAGCATCAAATTTCAGATTCAGATTCAATCTTTAATTTCCAGGTCTCTAATGTTCAACAGTGCAATTAACTTTGTAACCACCGAGTGACCTTTGTGTGCAAACAGGACCTTGGATACCTGGGCCACAGAGTCTATTCATTCTTATTCTCCTGCCTCTGTTCTTTGATTCTTGCCCTTGCACAGACAGGATAAAAGCCAAATCAATCTCCTTCTCTTTGGGATCTTGTTCTATTCATTCATCAATAAGTTTTGTTTTAATTACCATGGCAATGTATTTACCCTAGTTTACAAATGCAAACTTCGAAGTCGCAATTCAATTGATAAGTGTTTGGTGATTAACAGATGAAGCATTGGCAAGCAGCCATAAACTATGCCAAACTACCATCTATTGGCTTAGTTCCATTGGAAACATCCTTTCGCAGTGAAACAACTGATAGTAAGTGACTACATTTACGACGTCCAAAATATTGCTCACAAAGAGCGTCGCAGGATCCCGTGGTAGTTCAGTGAGGTCATCCAGCGAGTAAATAAATCAATCAGGTGTAAGGTCTCCAATTCGATCCATGGTCCACACAGAGTTTGCCGAGCCTAATTGGTCCCACTCCCTCTCGGCTAAGCAACTGAAACCAATGAGGGCTATTGGTTCTGCTAACTATCTCAGTACACCGTTGGAAATAGCTATTTGTGGACCCCACACGGGACTTGTCTTTGAAGCCTCTAAGAACCAAAGAGCCTGACAAATATCCTCACAAATACTGAGCATTAGAGTAAGCCAGCCACAAAAGCCTCTTGTCCTCAATTAGAGGTAAAGACTACAAAGGAGGGATGGAAGAGAATTCATCCTTAAACTGCATTTCTGTGCATTTAAAAAATCTTAAATGCACCAGTATCCTCCTTATTTAAAAAAAAACAGGGTGCTTTTGTGCTGATTTGAAAGACCAGACGATAAAACCCCCACCTCTTCTATAATATATATCAATCCCATCCACATATGTTGCAACGGCTGATTGTCCTTTACATCAAAAGCTTAGCTTCTTCAGTGAATTATAAATCACCTTTTTATAAATTTAACTCACTACTATTTTCTGTTGAGTGACATAAGCCAGACCATTATACATCTACATCATGCAACTCCACTGTAATTTATAAAAATGAACCATAAGCACTGTAATTTTGGGCACTTTGATAAAAGAAAATGTATTCTTTCTGGGGGATATTTGAGAGAATGTCTCAACATGGATAGAGTTAAAAGGAAAAAAATCGAATCTTCTATTTTACCCTAAGATTATTGGTTGCACCTGCAATTTGCAAGCCCTGTGGGCCATCCATTTTTATTAATGCTTGTTGCACTCACACCGTGAAGCAGAAACAGTAATAAAGGTGCTCAGACTTAAAGCAACAGCAAGCTTTTAAACGTTTGAGAACCAAAAATGTTACTCTATCTTCTCATCGCCCTATTAAAAAAAAATTGTATTTTCTTCAGTGACATCAAATTATTGTGTATTTTGCGTTCCAGGGGTTTATTCTATTCCTTTCTGGAGGTTATTAATCAGATTTGAAGAGAGTACCATGAACCACTTGGTGCCAAAAGCGTCATTTTTTTTTTGGTGGTGAATGCCATAAAACTATTAAATTGTGAGCAAAATCAAATAGCAGAGCCAAGACTGACTGTTCTTGTTTGATATCCACAGGCACTTTCCAACAGGAATTCAGGGCCATGTTCAGCAGCAAAATCAATGAAAACATATCCCACTGTCCAACCTACAGACACTGTGGCCAGCTGGAGTGGCTTCACACCTCCTCTATTTCCAAATAGTTTTCTATCAACATTGGAACAATCCTGATCTCCATTGCCATTTAGAATGGATTTTAAACAGGTATTGAAGGGAAATTAAATGCCCAAACATAGAAACAAGGAACTGTGAATGCTGCTTTACACAAAATGACACAAAGTGCTGGAGTAACTCAGAGGGTCAGGCAGCATCTCTGGAGAACATGGTCGATGACATTTCGGGTCAGGACCCTTCTTCTGACTGGACATGGGAAAGGCAAGGAAGACTTCAGAAAGGCAAGAGAAAGGCAAGTCTAAAGAAGGGTCCCGACCCAAAACATCACACATCCATGTTCTCCAGAGATGCTGCCTGACCCGCTGGCTTACTCCTACACTTTGTGTCCTTAAAATAAAATGCCTGTCAGGGTATCCCATTGGGAAGTTGTTATGCTTTTGATAATGTTGCGTTGTTATGTTTTCAACCCATTAGTGACATTTTGCAAACATTATTTAGTTATTGTACCAGATTTTGAGATTTCGGTTAGACTTGTGGTTCCTTGATTTGTAAGGACTAGTAAGTCACACAACAAACTTTTAATATATCTTTTAATTCTCAGCTACAAGTTCTACAGTTCTAAGTGTTGTATCACACCCAAACTGCATAATCGTATCAAATGCTGAGCTTCTGGCATTCCATGCAACAACAGTAAAGTGAATTCAATGGTTCCAGCAACTTTAACATGCTACCTATCTTCCTTTGGTATTATTCAAAATATCAAACACAACGACAACATTTCAGCTATGCAGCAATACTCCTTCTTTGATTGGATTGTACACAGCATTGAGAAGGGATACAGGGTGAGGGATGGGGAGATAGATGGAAGTCAGGCACAGGGGAGCAAGAATCGAAAAGGAGTAGAAAGGCAAGGGACAAAAGAGGAGAGAATGAAAACGGCAAGAAAAAAGTAAGGAGGGAGAGTGTGAGAACAGAAACAGGAATGAGCAGCAAAGTTAGAGTGTGGAAGTCTTATCCCTTATTCAAAGTTGGAGTTTCAAGACATTCATTTTATTTGAGTGGTTTGCTTTACTTAGGGCATGCTTTACTATATTTGATCAGATGTAGATTTTGCTTATAGTAAAAACGAGGGTGCTGAACAGATGGCCAATTGTTCAATTAAGTTGGGAGGGCGGGAAGAGAAAGCTTATTTATATGCTGGGCATGCTGCCCAGTTTTCCATCTCAGTTGGAGGGGAACACATTTTTCTGCTCTCTGCTTTCAATGCTTTCCCAATGACAGGGGGGAGGGGATGTTGTAAGTTTCCCAAGTGGTGGGGAGGGGAGGGGGGGGGAGGTTGTCATGGGCATGGGAAAGACTCAACAATTGGGCCTTTTTTTCCCGGAGAGCTTCTGTTTAAAACACCCTGTAAAGCAGTCCAGGTCGATTTTAGTTTCATTGTCAACATCAGCCTCACCCCCTGCCAGCTCCGCAAAGTCTGAAGATACTCCTCATGAGTTACGAGAAGGAGGGTTTAGCAGCTATTTGCTTTCAGAGTAACAATGGTTTTACATACCATTCCACGATCGTGGAGAACATTTCACCCGGCCAGTCAGTCGTTGATCATAGTTTATTTTTCAGTAAGAAAATTTGCACTACTGATTTTCATTCTGAATATTCAGCAAAAATGGCTGTAGAGTTAACTTCAGTCATATTTTAATTTTAATTTTACATTTCAGTTGGGAGATTGAAAACTGTTCGAATGAAGCAGTGATTGTAAATGTTCTGAACCTAAGATAGCCTGGGCTGACTGGATCAGTAGATTAGGAGAATAAAACAATGCTGTCATCAAGTTTTAGTGAAGTCCTACTGTACTTAATGAGACACATAGCAGGGCCTGAACACGCCATCTACAGCTGCAAAGC
Organism: Raja brachyura; assembly: GCA_963514005.1. The sequence goes on from OY740783.1 coordinate 91,334,481, forward strand.
CTTACAAAAAATGTTGCAAACCCTGATTCATCTCAGTTTCCAGATTAATCTCTCCTTCCTACAACCCACTGTGGCTAAGTTTGAGATTCCAGGTCAGGATCTTGCAAGATACTGGGAAATGAAAACTAAAATCTTATGGGCCTGTCCCACTTAGGCAATTTTTCAGGCGACTGCCAAGTCGTAGCAGGTTGCTGAAAAAACAGCGATTGGAACGGCGACTGTCAGAGTGGAACACACACACACATCGCTTCCTTCACCAGCCATTTATGAGGCGGGGGACAGGGCTTTCTGAGTGAAATTCACACGGTGCAAAGCAAATGTGATACAGACACACACCACGATGAACAGGAAGGTTGGCGCTGTAATTAAGATGGTGAAAGCACAGTGTACGGGAAGGGTCAGTTAAGTCCTTTAAAAGAGGGGGGGAGGACTGGAGAGATGGGGTGGAGAGAAGAAGTGGACAAGCCAGAGATACACGGCTGTGAAGCTCGGTGGACATTAACATTACCGGTCGGTTATCCTTGGTTCTGAAAACTACTGTTTATGTTTTTTTTCCCAATGAGCCAATTAAATTCACCCGTCAGCACCGGCTACAACCTACGACCACCTACGATCTCCTGGCAACCCACTACCACTGCACCTACGGCACGAGAATTCTCGCTACTCTCCTTGGCGGCTTCATTCTTAGCAGTGACCAGAATGAGGCCGCGACCAGTTCCGAGAATGCGGTAACTCCTCACGACCATGAAGGCGACTCTCCGACAACCACCCGCGAACATGTGGCAACCATTTGGTAACCGCATAGTCTCCTGTAGTTGCCTAAAAAGTCGCCTAAGTGGGACAGGCCCATTACTGTTTCTATCAGGCACCTTAATAAGCATTATCAGTTAAAGGAAGATGATGAAATGGGGGCAGAAATTCTACAGAAACTGCAAGCATATCATTAATCCATATGCATAGCAAGAAAAAAAATACATGTCGCCAGATCCCAGGTGTCCTAAGCAAGCATAAATTTCAACAACTAAAGACGAAAGAAAGTACAACCAAAAAAACTTCTGCAGCAATTAAACAGCCAGAAACTCAACAAAGAAAATTACTTCTCCAATAGGATTTGATTTCCCACAAAACAGCACAATTTACTGGGCAGGCTGGGGATCCTTTTTTAAGCTTTTACTAAAAATGTTTATTAATCTTTATTATAAAACTGACCTAGGGCCTAAACACGACTAGAACTTTGAAAATTAATACAAAAAATTAATCAAAGCATTTCCAAATAAAGATGAGAAGCAGAAAATGATTACAAAAACACTGGAGCAAAAGCAACAAAGAGAAATCTACCGTGTTCCCTCTGCACTTTAACCAAACACTGAAATCACTGCTAAATTTGGTTATAGTTTGAACTTTGTACATAGACTTTCAAATATAGTTCCAGTGCAATTAAGCAGTTAGAAATAGTTGAACAAGCAACAATTCTGGCATGTTGCCTTGCTGGCATTCAAATACTTTGAGACCATGCTGCCATATCTTCAGAAATTATTTTCTGATTGTAATTCCACCCCCTAAACCAGGCAGATGCATATTGATAAATGTGCAGTGCTGTTTACTATTATTAGAAAGAGACTATAATTTAATCCAGGCACTATACAGGAAATAACTAAACGTATCCAGATACAAGCATGATACAGTTGAACCATGCTAGAAAATAGTCAATTTCAGACCAACGTGTAATAATCTGAAAGGCATCAGGGAATTATCATCAATGTACTGTCTCAGGAAGGACAAGTAGCAAAACACATGCTCTCTGTAAAGCAACTTTTCCATGGTCGGGGCATGTTTACACATTTACCCTTGATATCTATAGAAACCTGTCAATTGCTGGGAGGAGAACTCCCGTTTGCCCTCTCCAGAAAGCCGCGCTTGCTTTTATCGGCGCACTCTTCTATAAACAGAGCATATAGATCATCCAGGGCTGCCACACATACAACATTTCTATGTCCAAACCAGCTGATTTAATGCTTCACAGGCTCCTCCCAACTGCGAAGGATAATTATCTGCTAATTCTTTTGAGCTGGCTCAAATAGTGACTCAGGTCACCAAACTCTTGCAGAATAAATTTCACGTTCTCAATACTCAGAACATTTAAAAGCATTATGTATCATCTATACTACAGAGCAAATGCTTAACTACATATCTTCACTCAGCTAACATTCTGAATTCCATTTTGCATTTTTTCTGTCTTAGTGCCTTATTGTATGCAAGTCGGGTCATGCAGTGTTCATGTCCATTCCTAACAGTCACAGATATGAATCTCAGCACACCATTCTTGGGGAATAGAATCTCAGCTACTGTCTCCTGAAGAATAATACACAGTCTTACCAACTGCAATGTTATCATCAATCAGATAGAAACGAACACATTTAATTGCAAACAAATCCTTCCACTATCAGAAATGAAAATATAGCCTTCTTCCATTAATATACCAAATGTGTCCATAATTTATTCGTCATGACTCCCTCACTTTGATTTTCACCCGTGTAAACAATGCAAAGGTTTGCACACATTTTCGAGACACCTCGTTTGCAATTGTGCTAAGGACCGTTCCTAATCTCCATCATTTCTCCTGACCTCCATGCAAACCTCACAACTGGCCACAGGCATCCAGCATCCATCACCACTCATGAAACCTAAGCTTGCAGGGACGGACAGCTGCATGTGGCAATAGCTGAACAGCTATTTTTTGTAACTGGGCACTGCTGAACAGCAGGATGTGTCAATTACTGGCAACAACCACCTAGTACTTCAGTTGTGCATTTCAAGAGTTACAAAACACCAAAAACACGCCAGAGAGAATTCTGAGAGTACCTGCCTATTTTTGCAAACATTAGACACAAGCATTTTCTCTCGTTAATCTTTGATCGCTTGATTATAATGTAAGTGTTTATGATACGTAAATATGTAAATCTGTGAACTATCATGATATAAATTGGCTATTATAAATTGCCAAAGCTTTGCGATGCGTTAAAAATGTAGTTGTCTCTCTATAAGATACTGACAACATTGTGCAAAGAATTTGGGGCCAATAGAATGGTAGGTGATCTTAAGCTAAATTCCAAGTTACTAAAATGGCAAACTGGTTAGCAGCAGCAGCTCATCTGAAGAATGTATAGTGTTTCCTCATGTCTAGACCATTTCACATTTGTCACAATCATGTTTCAATAGTAACCAATTTTAACCTACATAGGCAATATTAATATTAGACAACGGTAACATTTCCCTTCAAACGTTTTGAGGGTGCAGTTGACCTTTTAAGCAAAAAGGAAAACCACTTTGCAGTGCAAAGCTAGTGTCACAATTAACACATCTATTGCACAAGATCTCACTACGTACAGAACAATGTGCTAATTAAAATGTATTCAATTTAGCACTTCACTCGCTGAGTTATTTCATCAGATGACTCCTTTGACATTTGATGCTCTTTTTGAATCCTGTGTTTGAGGCCTTTTAAGGCAGAGTATGAAACCAAACTGATTTTGCTATTCATATCTGTTTGATTATCTTTTTTTTCCTTTTCAAACGCTGATTGAAAATAATGCTATGGAACTATATTACATCAAAAAAGCTGCAAGTTAAGGAAAACAGTGTGGGGAACAAAATAAAATCTGTATATAAATATGATTACAGAGGGGAAAAAAAATAAGAGCAAAGGAGAGTTGGAATTGTAATAAGCCGTGCTGTCAGTATTGGTTGCACAATGAGCTCCGCCTACCAAAGTGTTCATCAATCAAAGGGAAAAGAAGTCTCCAGGAACAGGATATTACAGGCATTTTGTTCAGTGAATACTAGACAGATTCAAACAGTGCCTCCCTTAGTCAAATCCCAAGAACAGGTGGGACACAAATGCTGCGCTCTTTCCCCTCTCCTGGATATGTGCTGTTCAAAACTATAGCTTTCCTTCTACGGAAACTGCTGTTGGGAATATTAGGCTAGACTTATACAAAACTGCTTCTGTTGTCTTAAAATATAACTTCTCAAGAGCAAGACGTTGGTCAGATGGGTTCACAAGGTAAAGCTCAGCACCTCCAGAAATTTATCATCAAATTTCTGTGTTACTGTATATCCGTCACAGAGAAGCTTTCAGTGTAGTCAGTTGGGGGAAATAGTTTTTGCTCTTGGTAGTAAATCATTGTTAATTTATGAGTGAATAGTTTTAAAGCACTACTTGATTCCAGTCCAGTGGATGTGGTTACACATTGAGAAAGGTATGCTGTGGTTTTGCTAACACATCACTGCCTCAGCTCTGAGAGCTACTGTTAGCCATCTGTAACAAGATTAAACAAAAGGTACGATGATGAAGGAAGTTGAAAAGAAATGATGAGGCCCTTACATGATCACAATCACTGAACATTCAACCCAAGTCGAATTTGTACCTTCTCACACAGATGAACACGGCACCTGTTAAAATCATCACTGCATTCTCAGGCTAAACGATTAAGAATTAACATGTAGAGCGATACAGTAGATTAAAAAGTAATGAATTTAACATAGTTGATATGTCACAAATTGCATTATAGATGATTGATAGTGTAAGATCACAACGTATCATCTTCTCAATATTTTGTAAATAAATACAAACTGTTACAAAGTTCCTAACACAAAATACAGCCCCCAATAGTCACACTTAATACTACTGTGGGCACAAGATTAAGAAATTAGATCAAAGTCGAAAGATGATGTTGTTCTAATATTCAATGGAACTTTCGTTCCTCTATTTTGCTGTGTTTTTCACATATACTGCCCTCCCACCTTCCAAAAAACAGAGTGATAGTCCAAAAGGCCATTTAAAGTAAATCTCCTTTCAAGCTGTCAAAACGATTTGTGGCAGCTGCACTTATTTCTTTAAAAAAATACATTTTTGTAACATTGGGAGTTATTGAAAACGAACCTAATTGCAAATATAATTATGCGAGTTAAATATAACAATGTAAATTAAAGGTTTGCATTTAACGTTTGCAGTGGCCCGGGGTCACGTTTAAGAAAAGTTGGCAGCGTTAAGTTTCTGGAGGAGAGAGTTGCGAGCGCTTGGAGCCAGAGCGGTGACTGGACACCGGCTCCCAGCGGACGCGGCGACCCCCGCGGCCGTCCGGCCAGCACCAGGGAGAGGGTCGACACCTGGTGGGGAACCGGGCTCTGCGATCGTGTGTTTCCCAAGGTGAATTCCTGACAACTTTTGTCGGTGACGGAGAAATCCAGAGAGGGCTGGGTGGGCTTTTGTTTAAAGTGGGGAGAGGCATTAAAGTCCTCGCACGTTTTCTGTTTTGTTTGTACGCAGGCTGCCCACGATTAATAACGCCGAGCCGGTGAGGCACGGCACCCGGGGGAGGCAGAGTGATCAGCGGAGCGGGAAAGTGAGAGTTTGAGCGTTGTTTTTATTGTGTGCATGTGAGAGAGAAGGAATGTCTGTGTGTGTGCGTGAAAGAGTGGGTGAACGTGTGTGTCTTTGTGGGTGTGATGTGTGAGGAGAGGGAGAGACTGGGAAGCAAATAAAATATACGGCTGTGTTTTATGTGGAATATGGCTGTGAGGGATTATACGAGTGTTGCTGAGTGTGGGCTGTGAGTGTGAGTGTGGGGTATGACTGTGTGATTGTATGAATGTGTTACTGTGACTGGGTTGCGAGTGCGTGTTACTCTGGGTGTGAGCTGTGCATGTTACTGTAAGTACGATTTGTGAGTGTGTGTGTGGCTGTGTGGGTTATGACCGCGTGGAATTATGAGTGTGTGTGGCTTTGAGTGTAAGTGATTGCACGATCTTGATTGTGCGGGTGAGCGGCGTTGGGAGGGAAAGTGAAGGGGGAAGTGGGAGGGGGTGAAAGTGAGAGGGGAGGGGGTGAAACTGGAGGGGGAGGGAAAGTGGGAAGGAGTGGGGAAGAGGGAGGGGGAATGGGAAGCAAGGAGAGGGGGGAGGGAGGAGAGAGGGAGGGGTAGGGAGGACGGGAGGGGGAAGAGGGAGAAAGTGAAGAGAGAGAGGGGCGGGGATGGGGGAAACAGTGAGGGAAAGGGGAGAAAGAGAGGGAGGAGGAGGGGAGGGAGGAAAAAAAAACAGTGAGTGGGTGTGTTCGTGCCCCAACCTCCCCGCAGCCAGACAGCCTTGGCGCCCGTACCCCGGCTACAACTGCCGGCTCGCCGGATCAACCCCAGCCCGGCCACCACTAGCTCCATTTCTTCTTGCTAAACCTGCAGGCAACAGCACCGAATGCGGGGAAAGAGAGAGCCAGGAGCAAGACACAATAATGTAGCAGGGGAGGACACGGAGACTGTGTGACAGGGAAATTTACATGCATCCGATATACAAGGCAGCGAACGGAATGTTACGATCGTCCCTTGCAAAGAAAACTGGACGCTCCTCGGGATTATTTTTACGGGCAATTAAATAAACCTAGTGTTTAAATTCTTCTCCAGATCCTCTCCAGCCTTTTTTTTGTGCACATTCTTAACCTCTTGCTTTTTGCTGTGTGTGATAGAGCGAGAGAGAGAGAGGGAAATCTCACAAGGAAAACAGCCAGCCAAGAATAATTTTACGGGCAGTTTGTTGCTGTACTTTTTTTTCTCTTTACCTTACAGCGAAATCATTCTCCCCACCACACTAACACACACAATACACTCGTACACCTTCAGGGTAATTCAACCCCACACAGCATATAAGACGCGGACCAGGCAATGCAAAGACCAAAAATAAAAGCTCCTAATTGTGACTGAGAACCGAGAGGTGGAGGGAGAAAAAGGACGAGGCTGGGTTACCTCAGCATGCCAGTCGTGTTGGAAGCACCAAGCCGCTCTTCGGCATAGCTATGTGGCTGCCTTAATCCAGGGCTAGTCTCCGGCCCCCGAGTAATCCAACATCTAAACGGGTCGCAGGCTTCCTCGGCGAAAGGTGTGGGAGCACAGCTGTGTCTGCGGGAGATGGGGGGGGGGGGGGGGTAGAGGGGTGGGGTAAATGAAAGGGGGGGTGGGGTGGGAGGGGGAACGCTCAGAAGTGCGAGCGTGTCCGGGAGTCCCTGTGCATCCGCTCCTTCCCACCGCTGCGGATCGCAGGCGATGAGTTAACGCGGAGCAGGCAGGCGGCGCTTCACTCTCCCACTCTCCAGGATCTCGTCTCCGTCTCCCTCACTTAGTCCTCTCTCTTTCTCACAGTCTCTCTGAGGCACTCTGGAGAGAGGGGGGGGGGGGGGGGGGGGGCAGGAGGAGGAGAGGTCAGGCGGCTGACGTCAGGCACATCAGAACACACCAGCTCTCCTCTCGTCTCCTCTGCACGGTTCAGACTGGGCACACAGCGCACAGAACTCGCCCGGAGACCCGGCCACGCCGCTCACGCAATGAACACGGAGCCAGCCCTCCTCCCACCGCTCTCACGGTCCGAGCTAGACCCAGCTCCAGTCAGCTGCGGGCTTTTGATCATCCTCAGGGTGGGATGAAAGCAGAAGCGACTACCCTGTCCGATATTTCCTTGTACAGAGACACACTGACCTGTAGGATTTTACATCCAGACACACTAAAAGCACACACTCGCGGAGCTGCACAATTACCACCCAAACTTGAAATGAAGCAACATTTGGATGCGCGTAAGAGAGCAGTTTGCATTCAAGCAGCGCCAAAAACCTCGCAAGAACCTTTCCCCAGAAGATCTCCAGGCTGCTGTGAGCTTGAGTCGGAGTAAGAAAGGGAAGTTAGTGAGAGAGCTGAGAGGGAAGGCATACTTTAGAGGAGAAGAGAGCGTTGTGCAGCGATTCATTCCGGAGTTGAGAGCTCAGACACCGAAGAAGCGATTGCCAATGGAAGATCAATTAAATCACGGGAATGTCCAAGGATCCAGATTTCAAGGAAGAAGGTGATTCAAGTTGGGAGACGAGCGGGTGGCGAAAACTGGGGTCATGCGCTGAATCTTGAATTTTAACATCATGACCGACCGATGTAAACCAGCAAGGAATGAATCGGTGAATAATTGACCTACAATGGGGGTTAAAAGATGGACAGCAGAGATTTGGATGGAATTTATGGAAAATGAGAGTAGTTAATTGGAAAAATGGCAGGTCCGAAAGTAAGAGAGAATGTGTGGTTGAGGGTTTCAGCTGCAGGGCAGCTTCGAGATGGGAACTCATATTGTGGTTCAATTCGGTACCGCACTCAGAAGTCCATTCGGAGGTTAGATAGGAATTCAAGGTTGGCACAAGTCTGTCTCACCCTCAGGAAGTGGAAAGATGATCAAAGTGTCACAGGGATACAGTAGGTGATGGAAGATGCTGGTTTAAACCGAAGAAAGACACAAAATGCTGGAGTAACGCAGCGGGACAGGCAGCATCTCTGTAGAGAAGGAATGGGTGACATTTCGGGTCGAGACCCTTCTTCAGACTAGTCAGGGGGAAAGGAAATGAGAGATATAGACAGTGATGCAGTGAGAGATAGAACAAATGAATGAAATATGTAACGATGATAAAGTAAACAGGCCATTGTTAGCTGCTTGCTAGGTGAGAACGGGAACCTGGTGCGATGGGTGGGGGACGGATGGAGAGAGAGTGAGTGCAGGGATTACTTGAAGTTAGAGAAATCATATTCATACCACTGGACAGTAAGCTGCCCAAGCAAAATATGAGATGCTGTTCTCTCTGACAATGGAGGAGGCCTAGGATAGAGAGGTTAGTGTTGAACATAGGTCCTTCAGCTCACCAAGTCCAGACCAACTATCAACCACCATTTTACATTAATCCTACCCAAACCCGTTTTATTTCCCCCCCCCCCCCCTCCCAACATTTGCACCAACTGCTGCTCCCTCGGCCATTATTCCACTCATTTCCAAACGAGGAATCAATTAACCCTACCCATATGCAGAGAGAGAAGACTTTGCATTTCATCACAGTGAGGAGGAGATCCACTGTGATGGATGTTTGTGTGAATTGAATTGTTTGTATGTTTTGTAGGAATTGTTTTGTTTGTATGGCTGTAGAAACAGAGTTTCGTTTGAGCCTCTCAGAGGTTCGAATGACAAATAATAAAATCTAATCTAATGCACAATTTTTTGGGATGTGGGAGGAATCTGGAGACTCCGGAGGAAACTCAAAAGATCACAGGTAGACTGTGCAAACACCACACACACACAGTAGCGGAAGCCAGGATTGTGTCCAGGTCAATGAAATAGTAAAGCAGCAGTTTTACCAGCTGTATCATTGTACCACCGAATATTGTAATATGGGGTTAATACAGGACAATTGCACTGGAAACTAAAGACACAAGTTGCAAACATTCTCATATTTATTTGAAAAAAATAATTGGTGGTCATTTAATTTCATCCAATCATGATATTAGACCTGATAAAATTATGTTTTACAATGAGTATTTCATATGTGGTTTTTGCAAAAGAGGCGATTGAGGTGAATATCCATGCAGCCCTGACTGCTTGAAGCCCTTCCATTCCCCATTAAAGTTGGATCAAGTTTCCCCCATGAGCCAGGATTGATCCAGACAGGTGTGGTGAAGGATTGTGAAAAGCATCAAGTAGTTCCAGACATGTGCATGCCACAAGTTGGTGTTAACTGTATTACTAAGATGCACATATGTTCTTTAATTTTCCATTTAGATTCTTTAATAGGCAATCTTGTTCTCTTTCTTATGAACATTTACATCGGGGTATGAACATTGAATTGTGATGTGAAATTTTATTGTTGGAAACTGACCCTGGAGTTCAACCAACAGGAATGCAAGAAAAGCCAATAAGTTCAATGCATATTCTTTCTTGTATATTGTCCTTCTTACAAACAGATGTGCAACTTGCTTCAAAGTCCAATGGTTAACCTCTTTCCAGGGATAACTATAAAAGTACTGATCAAAATATCTATTCGAAGAAAAGCCCATTTTGGAAGGGTTATTTGCTACTGGGAAATTATACTACACTTTAGCCTGGTTGTCAATTAACATTTTTTTAAGAACAAGTGTTAATATGAAAGAAAACAGGGCTCCTGTACACTATTAGGCTTTCTCCCAACACATTTTTCATACCTCACACTAAGGGCAAGAAGTCATTGTACAAAAGCAGACTTGCATTTCATATTAAGCATTTCAATACTCACGCCTTTCGCATTGCATGAATGGGACACCAAGTCACAGAATTAGCATGTATTCTTGTTCAGTGTTATCTATAGGGTACTTTGACAATGAAACATTCTTGAAACTTAAGTTATGGGATAAATAAATCATCTGGTTACTTTAAGGCTCTTTTTTTTTTAATGTTAGATGTCATTTTGGGCATGACAACTCTGCCCTTCCATCCATAAAGTAATAAACATATTATTAGACATTAGGCACTAACACCATGTTGTCATATTGGGGAGAGCAATGTCACAACTGATATCTCTCATTTCCCTGATCCCCAACCAGTCTGAAGAAGGGTCTCGACCCGAAATGTCGCCTATCTCCTTCGCTCCTTAGATGCTGCTGCACCCGCTGAGTTTCTCCAGCCTTTTGTGTACCCTCACAACTGATAAACCTGCTGCCTCACAGCTCCAGTGGGGTCAAGGAAAGAGGGTTCACGTCGCGGCCCTGTTTCCACCAATCTTTCCACCACCACACACAAGAAGCGCAAAGACACCATTGTATGCAGATGCCGAGAAATGTGTTCAGCTCTGGCTGAACAACTTCTAATCTTGTGTGTGGACTCGATAAGGTGAAGAACAGATCCAGTTACTTGGGATCAATCCTGACCTCCACTGCTATCTGTGTGGTGTTTGCACATTCGGTGGTGTTCCAGCCAAAACTAATAATTATATTAATTTACAAGAAGAATATCGCGAGAAGCACATGCCAGTGCATCAATAATATAATAAATGTCTTCCGAACAACATGTTTCTCTATCTTTTAATTTTGTGGGTCGGTGGACAAATCTCTGATAAGTATTTACACAATAAAGCCTTGTATCTTGATGGGCAGACCTGCATTCATGTAGCTAGTACTTTTTTATAGTGATCATGAAAACAATCATTCCCAAGTTACTTGACAAGTGACTTTTAAAGTAGTCTTAAAGTAATCATATGATCCTTTTCCATATAATTGAAGATTCAAGAGTTTAATTCTCTGCCTTAGAAGGCAGTGGATGCCAATTCTCTGGATGCTTTCAAGAGAGAGTTAGATGGATCTCAAAGATATAGGAGTCAAGGGATATTGGGAGAACAATCGGAACGGGGAACCAATTGTGGATGATCAGCCATAATCACATTGAATGGCGGTGCTGGCTCGAAGGGTCAAATGGCCTCCTCCTGCATCTATTGTCCATTGTATATTGTATATTTGTTATACTATGTACAAAGGATAAAATATATATTGTTAAAAGTACAATATAAAATTGTCTTTATCCTGAAATAGAAATTAACATTGATTATGATTAGAACTAATGATAAATTATAAACAAAGCAAATAAGACAAAGGAAGCATTTTTGACAAATAAAATGTTTCATTCAGTGTTGCAAGGTAAACAAATAGCCTGATTCACATCTGCCTCCAATTTTAGCATTTAGATTATGTATCTCGACAACAGAGGAGACCATGCAGGCACTCCGTGCAACTTTCTCCACTTTATTTCCCATTGTTTCACCCATTCTCTCACACAAACCCATTAACAACTCCAAACACTGGGAGTAAATTACAACAGCCAATCATACTAGTAACGAGCATGCTTTTCGGAATCCCATGTGGTCACAGGGAAAAATGGGCAAACTCATGCTGACAGCACAAGAGGTGAGAATTGAAGCTGGTTTGCTGGAGTTGTGAGACTGTTACATTCCTTCCTCTGGCTTCATAGTTCACATAGTTTTATCCTTATTGCACACCTTTTGTTTTGACCATCTCTGGCCTTTGTCCCACCATCTGCCCCCCCCCCCCCCCAATCCACCTCTCACTTGTATCCACCTATCACTCACCAGGTTTTGTTCTATCCCTCCTCTCATCCAGCTGTTTCTACCCCATGCCCTCAACACCACAATCAGTGTGAAGAAGGATCCCAACTCGGAACATCACCTATCTATCTTCTCCAGAGATGCTGCCTGACACGTTAAGTTAGTCCGGCACTTTGTATCTTCTTTTGTAAGCCAGCATCTGCAGTTTCTTGTTTCTACACCTCCTGCAGAGCCATGCTGCAGCTCTGATGGATAACACTATAAATAGAGACATAAGGAACTAAAAATGCTACTGCAAATGCAAGAACCTTGCACAAAACAAAAGGGCTGGAGGAACTCTGCGGGCCAGGCAGCACCTGTAGAGGAAAATGGACAGATGACATTTAGGGTCAGGACTTACGACAATCAGGCTGAAGAAGGGGCCTGACCAGAAACATTGCCTGTCCATTCCTTGCACAGCTGCTGGCTGATCCTGCTGAGATCCTCCCACACTCCGTGTTTTACTCTTTAAGTAGGTTATATGTCAGAGTCATACTGCACCGATCAGGCTCTTCGGCTAAGCTTGTTCATGCCGACCAAGACGTCCCTTTCAAGCCATTCCCATTTGTGCAAGCCTGGCCTATATCTGCCAACATGTTTCCTGTTCATGTACCGGCCATGTACCTGTGATATAACCTCTTATTCAACGTATGCAAAGAAAAATAAACAGATCACCTGGTTATTATCCTATTACCGACTGTAGGCACTCTATGAGTCCAGACCAGCTACACAATACTACAATGTTTCTCAGATTTAATGGGGAAGTGAGATATGAGATATGATATCTTCATATCTAATCTAAGAAATATGATATCTTCATATCTAATTTGATTTCAACTCAGTTCAGCATTGTTTGAGTCAGATCGAAAAAAAGATGAGCATTTATATCCTTTCATTCGAAATATCTCCAAATGTCTCATGACCAATTAAGTATTTTGGAAGTAAATCTGGATTCATAAGCATGAGGCTAATAATCAGATGATATGTTTACTTTAGATGCATACATTCTAGGTGTAATCACCTCACTATAACTGCTATCTTTGACACCCTCATCGTCCTGGACTGTCCGGAGGTTGTCCAGCCACAGCTCCAATCAAGAGCTTCTTCTTCTTATCGAGTTCACGTACAAGTTTAGAAGTTGTTCAGCCAGAGGTGAACACACTTCTTGGCATCTGCATACAATGGTGTCTGTCTTGTGCTTCTTGTGAGTGGTGGTGGAACAATTGGGCTCTTAAAGATAGCAGATCAAGGGGATATGGGGAGAAGGCAGGAACAGGGTACTGATTGGGGATGATCAGTCATGATCACATTGAATGGCGGTACTGGCGCAAAGGGCCAAATGGCCTACTCCTGCACCTATTGTCTATTGTCTATTGTCAAAAACAGGGCCACAAAGTGAATGCTCATTCCTTGACCCCAGTCAAGAGCTGAAGCTATTGCATTCCTTTGGGACACTGGAAGTTTCCCTGACTTCCCGCACCCTGCAGGAGGAACAAACCATTGCCCTAACTGTCATCCCGACTAAGACTTCCTAAAGACTGAGGAAGAAAGTCATTAAAACAAGACCTCCCCTTCTGTCATCCTCTGCTCAGCCTCCTCACTGAAGTCACTTAAGCCAAAGCCTCAATACCTACCCTCAACTAGGCACTTGCACCTCATCGCATGGACGCATGGTAATATGCTGCGCCAATATACCTTCACTTTTTCACATACAGATTGCTAACTATTCTCCTCAACATCCAAGCAGCATACATACTTAGCTTTGCACATCCAACCGCAGAATAAAATAAGAGAGAGAAAAAAAGTTACAAAGTGATGGAGTAATTCGGCAGGTCAGGCAGTATCTCTGGAGAACATGGATAGGTGGTGTTTTGTGTTTAGTCTTCAGACTGATTGTAGTGGGGGGTGATCTGGAGGAAAGGAGCGGCAGGACAAAGCCTGGCAAGTAATAGGTGGGCACAGGTGAGTGGGGGGGAGGGGGGGGGTGTATTCAGAGGCAGTTGGTTGGACAAATGCCAGAGATGAACATCAAAAAAGGTGAGATAAGAATAGAAGAAGTGTGAATTATGAAATCAGAGGAAAGGATTATAGGTGGAATTGGCGGGCTGGTCCTTGCAGCTTCAGAATAAAATAAATCACACTCCCAATGTCGTTCAGACTATATTCAGCAGGTTAGTCATTGTGTAAAGGTGAACCCTTGCTTAGATTTAAAATAATGTTCAATAAATACTTGTAATTGCTATATGACAGAATTTAAGTGTGGGTTAAATTGCAGCATATAATTCATGAAGAAATAACATATATAACAAATCACAACAAATGAATCTTCACAGATGCTCAATAAGTATAACTTAATGGATAATAACATAAAACCTATTCAACAATCGTAAGCAACTAAAACGATGTGCTATGCAAAACAGAGTTTGCAATTAGAATTGTGTGATAGGTTGCTACAGTCAATTAATATCAGACGCCCTGGGAGCAGATCTCTCTGAACCAGCATCAAGAATATCTGCCATGTCAGGCAGTTTGGTTTGCCAAAGTATATCAAACATGGAATGAATATGAACAAAAACATTAAGAACAGGAAAATGCCATTCAGTCCTTTGAGCCTGTTCCACCATTCAAGATAATTATGGCTGCTCATCCATATTTAATATCCTGTTCCAACTTTATGACAGCCTGGATTCTTAGTGGTAGGTCTGGCAACCTATGTTTAGGTTTAGGTTTATTATTGTCAGATATACCGTGGTACAGTGAAAAGCTTAGCTTTGCATGACATCTAACCATACAATCAATTCAAACTCATGTATGGGGTGGAAGATTGCAACCTTCACGTGGTCCGCCCTGTTTCGACTAACGCAATCAACTCGACGAGCACAAACGGAAGATCAAATAGAACAAATTGTCCTACAATTTTAGGCCGTGCACGCCACATAAAAGAAGAAGAAGAAGAAACTCATGTACAATAGGTAGACGAAGTACAGAATATACAGTAGTTCTCAGCATTGTAGCACTTCAGTTCCTTCAACAAAGTGCAATGTCCTCAATGGGGTAGAGGTGAATCAAACAGTACCCTAGCATATGGAAGGACCTTTCACAAGACTGATAATGGAGAGGAAGAAGCTGTTACTGAGAGAAACTGGATAATGGATGGGAAGACGTAGTTCAATATTGCGCATTCATCTCTGCTGATAGAGGCCATCTTCAAAATGAGCTTCAAGTCCCGGAGCTATGACATTGCATTGTTCACCGTAACCAGGTCATGTAATCTGATCAACCTGTGAAAGCCCCAAACACGCTTTGTTGACTGTCAAAAGTTTATCAAGCCTTCTCAAGGCTTCTGATATTCACTTAATCTGATATTCTGATATTGAGAATCACTTAAACACCATTGAAAATAAACAATTAGCATTGTAAATAAAATTAATAATTTAAAACTGCAAATACCTATAAACACAAATCATTTATAAAATGCAATTTAGCCAATTCATTCTTTCAAGCAACTGCTAAATCCCAGTTCTAATCACAATTCCTGCACTCGATCTAAACATGTGTGGGATCGAGAGCCAATTTCTCTGCATACGTTTTGTATAATGATGGAGGGCAGATGGGAAATTGGGGGCAGAGCTCAGTCAGTTAGCCCCATACTTTACACTTGTGTGCATGTGTCGAAGTAAAATCCACCACCATATCTTCACAAGAACAATAATGTCATTGTTGAAACAAAAATCACCTGAGCAAACTGCCTGGTGAAACAGAGTTAGAAGGAGCTGCAGAGTCTATAGCAGTGAAAGAGGTCTGCAGGCCCTCTTGGTCTATGCTGGAATTCAAGCTTCCTCCATCTCCCTTTATTTTGACCAATCAGCATATCCATCTGCATATATTTTCTTCCATTTTCACTGCATCAATTATATTTATTAATCATGGACCAGAATTAAGTTCTAATGTGTCTCATTTTTAATGATATGCCCTAGAAGTGAATCATTGTTCACTGGTTTAGTTTACAGATACAGGATGGAAACAGGCCCTTCGGCCCACCAATTCCATGGTGACCATTGATTACCCGTTCACACTTGTTCTATGTTATCCCACATTCTCATCCACTCCCTGCACACGAGGGGCAATGTTCAGAGGCCAATTAGCCTACTAAACCATTCTCTTGTATTAACCCAGGATTTAGGTGTTTGTGTATCTGTACCCCATTCCATCTGTCCTATGTAATCCATCTGTTCCTTAGATTTATTTGAGCACATCACCAAAGTCTGAGGTCTCACTACTCTTTCCACCAAAATGTTCCAGTTTATCAAGGGTGAGGTTCCTTTACCAGTACACTTCCACAATTGGTTATCAATGCTTTCTTACATTTTGTGTCATTACTAAACAATTACTTCTCAGGGCTAATTGTACTGCCCACCTCAATGAGTAGAGGCAAAGAGCCTAGAGTAGATAAACTTATCGGAGCATCCCCGTAGCATTCACAAAGAAACGACTTGCACTCTCACATTCAACTTGTAGCCAACCATTCATCATTATGTACCTCTCAGTCCTGAGAACCATACCCCTTCCCTTTGTTCCAATATCATGCCAGCATTTTTATCCAACCTGACAGACTCTGCGATTAAAATAAAGTGTTGGAGGTATTCAGTGGGTCAAGCAGCATCTGTGGAGGGAATGGACCAGCGACTTTTCGGGGTCGGGACTGTTCTTCTGTTACATTAAAGTAATCTTTTGCAGAAGTTCCAATTTTTTTCTTGCATATGCCCAAGCTCATTGACAATATTCGAGTTTTATCTTAATTCACATCGATCATCAATCAGTATCCTCAGTTGTATGCACTTAACATCTACATGCAGCAACTACATGTTATACTTTGCTTTCAAAATGTGGTTGCTTTTAAATAGAAAATATTGCAGACTCTGTTTATCTGAACAAGGCTTTCAAAACTCTCCACCTTGTCTGGCCATGAAATTTCAATTGCTAGATAGCAATTTTTAATTACAATTATGGTTATATCAATACAATATCAATATATATTTTGCACGATGAAAGAGGAAATAAATGAAATAATGAAATACTGCCCCTATCACCCTTCAGAGCTTTTCTCTTTACTCGTTTTTGACATAAAAGCAGTGACTCATGCAACATAGTTACAGTGCCCTCCATAATGTTTGGGACAAAGACCCATAATTTATTTATTTACCTCAGTACTCCACAATTTGAGATTTGTAATGGAAAAAAAATCACATCTGGTTAAAGTGTACATTGTCAGATTTTAATAAAGGCCATTTTTATACATTTTGGTTTCACCATGTAGAAATTATAGCAGTGTTTATCCATAGTCCCCACATTTCAGGGCACCATAATGTTTGGGACACAGTAATGTCATGTAAATGAAAGTAGTCATGTTTAGAATTTTGTTGCATATCCTTTGCACGCAATGACTGCTTGAAGCCTGTGATTCATGGACATCACCAGTTGCTGGGTGTCATCTGGTGATGCTCTGCCAGGCCTGTATTGCAACCACATTTAGCTTCTGCTTGTTTAGGAGGCTAGTCCCCTTCAGTTTTCTCTTCAGCATATAAAAGACATGCTCAATTGGGCTCAGATCGAGTGATTGATTTGGCCACTCAAGAATTTACCATTTTTTAGATTTGAAAAACTCCTTTGTTGCTTTAGCAGTATGTTTGGGATCATTGTGTTGCTGTAGAATGAACTGCCGGCCAATGAGTTTTGAGGCATTTGTTTGAACTTGAGTAGATAGGATGTGTCTGTACACTTCAGAATTAATTATGCTTCTACCATCAGCAGTTGTATCATCAATGAAGATAAGTGAGCCAGACTCATATATAAGTGTCTATATATCTGTTAGATGCTAGCAGAGCAGCTATCTATTGCCATGGATGATTCCACTGCATATTCAATATCCATACATACGCTTCAGTCCAGAGCATAATTCCCAGTCGATTTAATCTCTCTTTGGGTCTGTTATTAATCTCATATTTATACTAAAATAAAAATGTAATAACATATGAATCTGCATCAGCATTGATCGGCCAAATTTAACTGCACCTAGGTTCAAGCTTTGACATGATCTCATCAGCATCATTAGACTGGAATTAGAGCATGTACTAAGAAGAAATAGCTCCATGTATGGTGAAATCTGCTTAAAGAACCCCAGGTTTTAGAGTGAATGGAAGAGATGGGAATAATGTTGAAAACGTACTTCAAAATTAAATTGATTTAAATTGATTTTTTTAAAATCAAATCAAATCCTTAAAGTGAGCTGACTCTTTATCCCCTGAGCATGAAGTAATTGAATCCAGCAGGAATACTTTACTGCCAAAGCTGTTTCACATCCATAATACCAAAAGAAAACTTGTTCTGGAAGTATTTCTCACAATAGGATGTTATAAGTAACGATCAAATGCACTGAATAACAAATCTACCTCATATTTTTAGGATTCACTTAAATTTCATTAATTTAACATTGACTTCTCCAATTTCGGGTAGTCCTTGCTTTCTCCTTCCTTCCCCTCCCCTTCCCAGCTCTCCCACAGCCTACTGTCTCCACCTCTTCCTTTTTCCTTACCCCCCCCCCCCCCCCGCCGCCATCCCCACATCAGCCTGAAGAAGGGTCTCAACACGAAATGCCACCAATTCCTTGGCTCCATAGATGCTGCCTCACCCGCTGAGTTTCTCTAACAATTTTATTTACCTTTCATATTTTTAGATCATGTGAATGCCTACACCTAGATTCAGTCATTATTTAGCCAACTAATGCAGGTTCTGATTCATATGCTAATTTTTAAAAAATAAATTAAGTGAATTAGAACAAGCCCAAAGAGAGATAAAATCAACCGAAATTATACACTTGACTATAGTCTGTATCTGAATTTTGGATATGTCCTGGAAACTACCGTGCCTTTGATTCCCATTCTGCAATGGATATCCAGTCTAGCAGCAATGTCTAACACATGTACAAACCATAAAAGTTTTCATAGTTGATAGTCCAATCTTTCTGTTGTTTGCTTAGTTCATAATACCCTGCAGTAATAGGTTCCCTTCTATACACATTTTAGTACAGTGGATACAGATAGCACAATGGGTTATTATTGCACCTCTGTAATTGCTTTAGTAAAAGGAGTATTCTTTGGGCCCTTTGATTTCATCTTTTGTCTGTCAACTAGCTTTTAACAATTTGTGTGAAAGGCTATTAAATTGCTTAGGTCCTTTTATCTTATCTTTTAAATAACACCATTTTTTAGAAACTTTCTTGGATCCAAATAGGATGATCTCACACTTGCACCGATTGAATTCCCTTTACCATTGTTTCACCAGCGTTTAAATTTGTCTTGGTCTCTTTCCAGATTCAACCACCCATTCATACTATCTGTGAACTCTCCTAATATTGGAGATGTAAAAAAATTGGATCCGCAATCGTCCATCTCTTTACCGAAGCTATTCATGAAGAAAGAAGTTGAAGCCTTGGAAAAGTTACATGGAAAACATCACATGTGGGAAGGAACTGCAGATGCTGGTTTAAACCAATGATAGACACAAAGTGCTGCAGTAACTCAGCGGGACAGGCTGCATCTCTAGTGAGAAGGAATGGGTAATGTTTTGGGTCGAGACCCTTCTTCAGACAAGTCTGAAGAAGAAGTCGCAAGAAGGGTCTTGACCCAAGACGTCACCCATTCCTTCCATCCAGAGATGCTGCCTGTCCCGCTGAGTTACTCCAGCACTTTGTGTCTAACATGGAAAACATTACTTTCCTATTCTCATTAATCAAAGTACATCACTTTTATTCTTTCTCGTTGCACCTGTCTCTCAACTAATTTCCAGAGAAAGCAAAAGCTGCCTTATATTTCATAGTTTCCAACATCATTGTGTACGATACTTTTGTGTGACTATGTGTGACTTTACTGAATGTCTTCTAAGAATTCATACAGTCACAGGCATGTACACCTTTTTATCTACTTCATCAAAACACCCAACTAAATTATACAGACATGGCTTACCCTTTCTGTTGAGTCCCTCTCTGATCAACCTACATCTGTTCAAATGCTCAGTCCCTGCTGACTAGTGGAAACTAAAATATTACTACAGGTATTAGATGCAAAATGAGCAGTGAAGAAACTTCATGGAAGACTCGGTTCCATAATAATATAACATTATATTCTAAGTTAATCATAGGTTTGGACAGTGATAAGTGAAGTCAATGCCATCTTAAAAATACTTCATTCTCATGGTAAATTTGGATGGCGATTGAGGGAATTATAATACAAATAAAGGATTGTAAATGTATAATAGCAAAGGTTTCACTGATTTGCCAACAAGTGAGACACTTATCCTTATGTGTAATCTGACCAGTGACAGCAGTATAATAAATAAGGTGTTTTGCATTATCTGAGAAAGCAGATAGTATAGACATTAAAGAAACACAATTAATGTTCTGCACAGAATAAATAGATGTAAGATTTACACCATCACAATTGCAATCAGAGAACACTAGACTAATATCTGCCACTGCCACGAAAGTAACCAAATAATTTGGTGTTAAACTACGCAGTAGCACAGCTGCTGAGGTTTATAGGAAATAGATGCAAGTACTGAATAACTATTCTCAACAACTAAAATGGGATTATTTTGATCCAGGAAGAGTGAGTGAAGTCATATGTATATATATGGAAATTTGAGATGTTCCAATATAATCTGTAGATCATGACTTAAGCATAACGCCCTGTCCCCTTTCCCCCCCATTCCTTTCCTGTGCCCCTCTCCATCCTGACGTGTACCCATTTTTTCTGCCCTCCCACTACTTTTCTCCTGCCTTCCCCCACCTCTTTCACCTATATTCCTCTCTCTGGCCCTACATTTAATTCCTCTTCTCTCCTTATCTGACACTCATCTCCTTTTCATCTCTAGCCTTTGTCACTTACTCCTGCCATCTGCCAAACAAATCCCTCTCACTGGCATCCACCTATCACTTGCCAGGTTGTGTCTAGCTCCAACCGCTTTTTCAGCATTTCAGTATTCTGGACATTTGCATCAAATACAATTAGGAAATGATGTGATAGCTGCGAGTGCAATACACGATTGTCTTGTGTAATAAACCTTTGTTATAATGGACCAATTTAAAGGGCCTCCACAGTGTAACCAGCTGACTATGTTCTTAAAAAGACAGTGATGTATGATAACTGTGGGATGCTCTGTCCACTATAACCAAAATCCATTATAAAGGGGTCTGTAATGACAAAGGTAGACCATATGTGTAATCTTGTGTACAACCGTACATAATGTATTTGACTATATTTTTCAGTTGTAACTGATCCGTAATGCATACAGAAAAAAAGAAAATGCTGGAAAATGCAGGGCAGGCAGCATCTGTGGAGAGAGTAACAGAGATAACATGTCATGTCACTGAACTTTCATCAGAGCTAAAACATGAACTCTCTTTCTCTCTCCACTCTCTTACCTGACTTGCTGAATATTTTCACCATTCACTGTTTTTATTTCAGATTTCCAGCCACTTCAGTTATTTTTTTATTTCTCAAACATGTGCTATTTTTGACTGGAAGCTTTTCATGATAAAATGCTCCTAATATTTGTAATAAAGCAATTATTAATTTCCTTGAATGCTCCTCCAATTGGTAAATGTTTCGACAATATGACAATAAGCTTCAAACCACATGGTTTAATGATTTGATGATGAGTCTCTTCTCATACAGTTGACCCAATAATCTCTGTTGCCCAATAAAATTTGCTTGTTACAATTCATGATGGGTATTTAATAATAACTGTAGGAGAATCTAGCTTCAGACCTGATTGTAAAATGCCACATTGACAAATAGCTTTCTGTCAGTCACCATCTAAACACAGAATGATAATTCACTGGAGTACCAGTATTTACAGAAGCATATCCTTACCAAGGCCACAACCTTCAGAATGAGACAAATGGGGCAAACTACATCACTGACTATAATAGAGGTAAAAAATGAAATATGTTCCATTTCCAAACAAGTACAAACAATAAAATGATTTAAAATAACAATCAATACAGTGCAATTCCGGGTTCATTGCTCAAAACAAAAACAAAAACAGCGCACAAACTTTGTAAGAGAATGGACTAGTTGACTGTAAAACATGCATTATATTTCAAATAACACTTTAATTTTGTTTAATTAGATACACTGTACCTCAGGGTGGTGCGAAGTCCAGCCATAATGACCTGCAAACAATAACAAAATGAACGTTAGTTATTTTTTAAGGCTTAATCTATTATCATGAATCATTGCTATAGAAACATATAAGATAGTGCAATTTGTTTTCAGGACAACGTCACATCCATTGACCAATCAACATAGTTAACAAAAAACTTAATTTGTATATAAATCACTGTTTGCTATAAAATAAGCAACATATTGCTAAATTCTCCCCAAGGCAAAATATGTCATTACAAATTAAATTGTTCGATGGCACCAGTTGATATCCCTTTAAGACTGTTAAGTGTACCATGGCAGGATGAATGAACAGGAGAGATAAACGCAGAAGGAACTGTCATCTGCATTACATTAATACAGCCAAGAGTTGAATCTATTTGTTATCTGCATTACATGATTAGAATAAATTACCTTCAATAATTCAAGATAAAATGCAGAAATCTTTAAAATGCAGCTCCACGGTTACATCCCATGCTCACAATAATTGGTTTTGAAAATTGTTATACAATTGTTTTCAATTTCTAAAAATAAACTAATATTATTAACTGTAAACTGGAAAGATTTTGTATATATACCTTTTGAGTCTTACCATGAACTAATCGGGCTGAATTAAGTAACGCAGCATTATATTCCTTCTAATATCTCATGCCTATGATTATTGTATTATGCCAATTTACTATAATAAAGAGAATGCACACCAAATTTAAACTGTTCACAGAGAATATCATGAACCACACAATTCTGCAAAGAGCTACTTAAATAAAGTACAACTGTGTTCGAAGTTGAAGATGGATTGCCAGAAAAAATGTGGAAATATTCAGGGCACAAAATGAATCATCCCACAATGCAAATCAAGTGTACGGGCCAAAATCACGCCATTTTATTTCTCATTAAAGCATTCTTTTTTAATACTGTATTTTTTTCCAATATGGTGGGCTGTATTGCAATGCAAGACACTGAAAATACCATAAAAAAGAAAAATCAAATTGAATAATAAATGGCTTGTACTTGAGATGAAAAAGCTATTTAAATATTTAATGGAACCACGTGGCAAGGAACCAGCCAAAAGAAAATCACATTATAAAGTATTGTATTATACACTGTAGAAAGTAGTTGAATTTATTTCAAGCTGAGCTTTGAACTAATGAGATGCCACATTAGAATCTATGGATTTAAGTAGAAGCTTGATCTACATTTATGGGTAGAGACACAATACTATTTCTCGGCCTGTGTGACTTGTTTTTAAATATTACATTTTCCTGATGGTTCCCTTAACATAGTTTTGAAGAGACACGAAGTTCAAGGCATTTCAGTTTAATTTAATGGAAGATGACAATAATGATATTCCAGAATGAGTTGAGAGCGATCATGGTTACTTGCATCCCCATGATGCGCATTGAGACCGTGTTTCAACTTTTCAAAATAAAACTTCATTTACAATTTAAAAGGAACTGAAGCAATACCATAAAGATATTTCAGGTTGGTATAGTCAGGGTAGGCGCTGAGGAGGAACAAAGAAAATATCAAATTGCCCAAAAGCAAATTATGGTACAACACAAGGGAATTCCCCTGAAGATTAAGGTAAATCTGCATGTAGTCATGAGCATTATATGTGTAAAATTGCTGAAACATATTATTGTGTAACTTTAAAGCAGCAAGCCAGTAGGTGTCTAAAGTACATTCATCTGCACCACCACCTTGCAAAAAGATTGCTCGATTCTCACTTTATTTCAAAGGTTCAAGTCACGTGTACCAATTAAGGTACAGTGATCCTGAAGTTATTCGGAGATCAACAGCCTATCATTTATGTACATTGGTCACTATTCTATACATGGTAGAAAGTTGGGACAGATATTCAAATATACAAAGCATCACAACTTAGTTATCAATTAGTGTTGTTTAAGAACATTGACAGCAGGAAAGAATTAATAGCCATCATGAATTGCATAAACATTACAACACAACACCACCCCATTTGTTCAAATGAAACCATATTTGTGTTTAGCCACTACACGAGCAGTGGTTCTAATCCCATGTGCACATCCTATTGCTATTCCATTTCCTTCCACCACATATCTAACCTGCACTTTAATCTTGACGCAATATCAACCTCAATCAGCAATTTCCAGTAATGCATTTCACAGCCTCAAAATCTTATCTGTAAAAAAAGTTGTTCTGAATTTTTTACATTCAATGTTGTATCAAAGGCTCCTCATTTTGGACTCTTCAATCACTGGAACCTATCTACATTCTTACGGTATATCCTGTCCAATCCTCATATTGTTGTGATTGCTTTCATCAAATCATCATCATAATCTTTCCTATTCTAGCTCCTTCAAACTTATATTTCTGTATAACAGGCAGGATATGTGTATAATATTCTTTACTGCTTCAATATTTGTTTTGAATCTGCTACAAAGGTTTTAATTAAAGTATAATACACTTTCCTCCTCATCACCTTAATTGTCTATACTTCCATATCACTTCGGTATAGTATTGATACTGGTTTATTTAGTGTCACGTGTACCAAGATACAGTGGAAAAAAAATGTTTTGTATTTTATCCAGGTAGATCATAGCACACAAGTGCAATCAAACCAACATAAGTACATCAGATAGGGCAAACGTGAAAATAAACAGAGTGCAGAATTTGTGTTACAGCTACAGAGAAAGTGCAGATAAAAGAAAAGTGCAAGTCCCACACCAAGGTAGGTTGGAAGATCGGGAATATATCCTTAGCATATGAGAAGTCCATTCAAGAGTCCAATAATAGTGGGGAAGAAACTATTCTTGAATCTGGTGGTACATACTTTCAAGCTTTTGCATCTTCTACCCATCAGGAATGGGAAGAAGAGAGAACGACTATGTGAGCGGTCCTTGATGATGTTGGCTGCTTTCCCAAGGCAGCATGCAGTTTAGATGAAGTCGATGAGGCTGGAGGTGAGGGTGGTGAAGGGGAAAGGTTTCATTATGTGAAGTATTGGGCTGAGTCCACAACTCTGCTGTTTCTTGCCGTCTTGGTCAGACCAGTTGTGAAACCAAGCTGTGATGGGTCCCGAGAGAATGGTTTTCATGGTGCATCTATAGAAATTGGTAGGTCACGTCCAGTATTCCACTGACATTCTCATGACCCTGTCAACTTTCAATATTTTCTAATGTCTTTTGAACCTGAGCCCCCAAATTAACATTATCAACTCCACTTCCCTCACTCAATGTAAAGTTACCTTTTCTGAATATAAATGAATAGAAATCCATCCTAAGCATTTTCACACTATGGGTAGCAATTGCATGCCTCTTGTGAATTTTTATTCCATCAAAGTCTCCTCACTATTAACCACCATGGGCTCTCATGGCTGCATTTTTACCCTTTCAATAATGCAATCAATGTTCCCTCAATTAATCTTGATAATTATTTATATGATGCCTAATTTTATGCCACTTGCAAATTTGACTTAAATTCTGCATCCAATCTTTCATTCAGTGAACATAAGCACTCAGGAGAACTCTACCTCAAATGAGAAACCCATTTGCATTCATTATTTTTTAATTCAATTTATTTCTCTTTCAGTTTTGAAACTCTAAATATTCTTCGGTGTTCTCCAAAGCAATACATTATCAAAAGCTTACTGATAGTCCATGTGGACCATATCCATCTTTGGAATGCTCTAAAGTTTGTCAATCTTTCAAATCCAGATATATTCTAATTCTAATTATTTCTTCATCGTGATTAAATAATTTAATGTTCAATTAAAGATTCAAAAATGTTCCCCTGACACGTGTTGAATGGCCTTCCTTAACCCTCTCCACCTTTCTTCAAGATGGGTATTTTTTAGACCTGTAACACACATCGACACACGAATGTACCCTAAAAAATGTAATGGAAGACTTGCAAATTCTGTACTGTATGGGCGTGAGATCAAAGATGTCTTCATGGTACTTTTCAATGCAGCATCTCTGAATCATTTTTGCATTGGATTTCGGTTGACATTTTGTTAATGAGCGATAAATTGATGATAAAACACAATATATTCAGACCCAAAGCAGTCTGTGAAGCTCAGGAAACTACAGCAGCTGAGGGATCATTTGTGTCAGTTTAAAACTCCTTCTTGCTTTGGGCCTGAACAAAAGGTTTTTATTGATATATAGGCTTTTATAATTTTAGAAAGTTCCAAATTGCTTTGGAATCAATTTGATATTTTAGATGTGTGATCACAAAAGGAAATATGATATCAAAATTACATGCTGCAACCCCACCTGTATCCACCTATCACTTGCCAGACTTTGACTAACCCTCACGTCATATCCAGTTTTAGCAACCCCCCCCCCCCACCCCCCCCCCCCCCCCCCACTATAATCAGATAATTAGTCTGAAGCAGTGTCTGGACCCAAAACATCACCTATCCATGTCTTCCAAAAATGCTGCCTAGCCCACTGAGATCCTCCAGTACTTTGTGCTGTTATTTTACATGCAGCACTCGTGAAAACAACAATTTGTGGAAAATTAGATGAAGGCCCAGAGTTTGTTGGGCAATTATATTATCACAACTGGGTAAGTTTGGGCATGAGGCTAATGACAGATGATGAGCTGACATCAGGCGTCTGTATAGTAATGCTCATTCAGGGCCAGAACACTACAGATGACTCCATTTTGCCATCTTAATTGCACCATGGGATCAGGGCCAGATTTAGATGAAGAGAGCCCCCTAGGCTATTCCACTTGTGAGGCCCCTCCCAATCCCCCACCCCCACGACGAGAGGAAGATGGAAGAGTCCACCAGATTGACACCATTGTGCAGCCGTCGTGGCCAATATGATAAGGGCTGGAAAGCTGCACTTCTTATTTATTGCCAGTGCTAGTGTCGAGTTATCAGCTTAAAACACTATTATTCTGAAATGGAGGGCAAGGAAAATTACTGAAGTGTTGTTTAGAGACAACAGTGCGTTGTGACAGCATATGTAAGAAAGCGTGATATGTAAGAAACGCTTGTGGTTTTTCCCCCAAAACCACAAGCATGAAGCGCAAAGACCCTTGAGGCCGGGGTCCAGGGCCCCCGTAAGGGAAGCTCTAGCGTTTCAGATGCTCTCTGGTGCATTCTGAGCCTTATTTTGGAACATTTTTGCACCAAATTTATGACCAATATTTCAGAAATAGATTTGGTTGATTCAAGAGTAATGAGTGGTTGGAATGGGATGATTGATTTAAAAAAATCAAGAATTGAAACTGTCTGCGTTTTAATAATCAAGTTGTACTGTAAAATGTTGTGTAAAATGTTATAAAGGAGCATGCAAACACTGCAAATAAAATACTGTAAGTTTTTGCAGTAAATAAAACCTTTTCTTAGAAAATGTTTTGTGTGTTGATTTGATTGCCTGTTACTGTTCGACTGTGTTAGTGCGTGCACATTAAATATATGATACAAAATGAAAGTCTCAAACTATGGAATACAATATTTTTCAGTATTGTTACCAAGGAAAAGAAAGCAGTTCCAATTGCTTGATATTATTCATATGGAGGAGAAAATATAATTGCTCTAAAGCCTACCTTAATTTTGCAATCTCACTAAAGATAATCCCCCTTTCCCCTCTCCTCCCTCCTCCTCCTCTCCCTCTCCTCCCTCCTCCTCCCTCTCCCCTCCACCTCTCTCTCCTTCCCCATCTCTCTTTGCCCCCCATTCCCTCTCTCTCTCCCCCTCTCTCTCTCCTCCCCCCTCCCCCTCCCCTCTCTCGCTCCCCCCTCTGTCTCAACTTCCCCCTTTCCCCCCTCTCACATTCCCCCCTCTCTCCCTCCCACACAGTGAGGCTCCGACTCCGCGCCCGGAGACACCGCACCCACCCCCCCCCCCCCAGGCCCGGAGAAACGGGCACTCCCGCAACGCAATATTCCACTACACCTGGAGTAGACACCTAGGATCTTTGGTAGGCACGAGTGATCGAGGTGATTGTGTGGAGTGCAAATGGATATCTGAACCCGCCCGGGCCCATTGCACATGCACGGAGAGACAGAGCCATTTTGCGTCACTACTGCGTCACTGGCTTCCCCCAACTGCGCAGCTGTGGATGGTCACAATTTTTTTCCCCAAAACCTCCAGCGGGCCAGAACCAGAATTTCAAGTAATTTCCGTCAAAGTGGAAATGCTGATAGCGCTCCAAATTTTTTTTCTATGGATTTTTTTCACTCTGGGAAAAAAAACACCTTGGCCGGAGGCCTCTCAGATGTTGAGGCCCTAGTCTTCAGCCTATGAAGCCTATAGGCAAATCCGGCCCTGCCATGGCCCCCCTAGATCTCGAGGCCCTAAACTTCAGTTTGTGATGGTTATACATAAATCCTGTCCTGCATGGGATCTTTACATTCTCCCAAGACTGCAGCCAGGTGTGAGGTAAACAATTTGTTTAAAGCCAGCCCCTCTGGAAATGCTGTATTCCCTTAGTACTGAATGGGAATGCCAGTCTGCATTTTAACCTCCAGTCTCTGAAGTTGGACTTTAGCCAATTTATAATGTGTGGGAAGGGGCCACAGCAAACCTCAAATATGAACATTGAAACATCAGATGGGAGCACTGAACCTCTGTTTGAAAGTCTGCCTGCAAGTTGGCTTGTCGAGAAATACTCCACATCTCTTGCTACTGTTAAGATGAGAGTTGGATATCTAGCCGCTGAAGGTCTCGGTAACTTCCAGTGTTGATGCCAGGTCTTCCACTTTCACTCAAGTTGTTTTAAAGTCCTCCATTAATTCCCAGAACTATGTATACCTGCAGTTTAAATAACTTCTCCAATATTATATTTTTCCAATATTACTTTACAGCCCAAATACTTCCAATATTCTTCTCTTTGGTAAAATTCAATTTGAATCCTGGGCAAATCATTTATTACCATGAATATGATCTTTGTCTCTTGTCGGTACCACAAGTGAGATCAGTGGTCTTACCACCCTGAACAAGTGAAAATGAAGCCTGCCTATTATGTCTGAGTTGCTGCAATCATACGGGGTGGTTTGGAAAGGTTACAGCATATTTGATGCTTAAATATGCAGGAAAGAGCTATTCAAGCACATTGCTCTTGGGAGCACCCTATCCAGCAGAAAGCCTTTTGTGAATCTTTATTTTGGGAATGATGCATTGTGATGGAGTTTATGACAATGTAAGTTCAAAAAGATTTTTTTTGAAAGTGAGAACTTCCCCAAGAAGACATCATCCTTTCTGTGACCGGAACTGCAGATGCTGGTTTACACCAAAGATAGACACAAAATGCTGGAGTAACTCAGCAGGACAGGCAGAAGGATAGAAGGAATGGGTGATGTTTTGGGTCAAGACCCTTCTTCAGACTGAGTTACTCCAGCATTTTGTGTCTATCGTTTCCGTGACAATTAGCTTTGAAGTCAATCATCCACCCATTTCAAAAATCTCATTGTGGTCTTTATCCAGGGAACCCTGTTCTTTCTGAAGATAGACACACGTTTCTTCTGATATCCTCTGCCATATAAACTTTTTTAATCCCAGCAGCAGTCAGCAGGCTGAGAGCTCACATTCTATCAGTATCAAACTTCATAGTTTTGAACATAGTACAGCATAGGAACAGGCCCTTCGATCCACAATGTGTGTGCTGAATATGATGCCAAGACCAACTCATCTGCCTGTACATATTCTGCATCTCTCCATACCCTACATATCCATGCACCTATCGAAATGTCTGTTAAATGCCTCTATCATATCTGCCTCCATCATCACCCCCCTCCTCCCTCCCCCCCCCCCACCTCCTCTCCAGCAGCACATTGCAAGGACTTACTACTCTCTTATTGGCCTTCATAACAAGAGGAGTTGAGTGCAGGTGCAAAGAGGTTCTTCTGTATTTGTACAGGGTCCTAGTGAGACCACACCTGGAGTATTGTGCGCAGATTTGGTCTCCAAATTCGAGGAAGGGCATTCTTTCTATTGAAGGAGCGCAGCGTATGTTCACAAGCTTAATTCCCAGCACGGCGGGACCGCCATATGTTGAAAGAATGGAGCGACTGGGCTTGTATACACTGGAATTTAGAAGGATGAGAGGGGATCGTTTTGAAACATGTAAGATTATTAAGGGATTGGAGGCCAATTCTCTGGATGCTTTCAATAGAGAGTTAGATAGAGCTCTTAACGACAGCAGAGTCAAGGGATATGGGGAGAAGGCAGGAACGGGGTACTGAATGTGGATGATCAGCCATGATAACATTGAATGGCGGTGCTGGCTCGAAGGGCCGAATGGCCCATTCCTGCATGTATTATCTATTGTC
This sequence comes from Raja brachyura, assembly GCA_963514005.1. The sequence goes on from OY740783.1 coordinate 91,364,943, forward strand.
TATTGTGTTTGTAAACAATGTGCCCTGCACATCTCCTTTAAACATTGCCCTTCTCACCTTAAGATATGCCCTCTAATTTTTGATATTCCAATTTGTGAAATAGGTTCTGACTGTCTATCCACTTATATATTGTTCTACCAGGTCTCCCTGCAACCTACGGTGTTCCAAACGAAAAAACAATCCACATGTGTCTAACCTCTCAATGGAGCTAATGCCTCCTAATGCAGGTATAATTCTGGTCCACCTCCTCTGCACTCTTTCCAAAGCCTCCACATCCTTCCGGTAATAAGGAGACCAGAACTGCAGACAACACTTCAAAAGCAGCATAAACAAAGTCCTATAAAACCTGCATCATGACATTCAGAACCTTTACTCAATGCCGCAAACTATGAAGCTTCTGCATACCATATGCCTTCTTTACAACTTTATCTACTTTGCCACTTTCTGTAAATCTATATTACTAAAAGTAAGATCTTGACTACTTCCTGTTTTTCTGTTTCATGATTTTAGAAAAAACGCTGCCACTTACGGCTGTGATTTTTGGCCATCTTACTCAGGGACCCCCTCCGCTGCGTAGGAAAAGAGGATTTTTCCCATCGATGAAAAATAAAAGAGTTATTAATGTTTTAAAAATGTTGAGATTCTCTCTGCTGCCCCTGCTGGTGGGGGAGGAACTATAAAACTCGGAAGTGTTGTGCCTCAGTCAGTCTCTGCAAGATGGGGGAAGTGTGAGGATCACGTCTCTCAGTCTGATCTGTGAACAACACTGAACACATGTCTACTGTGAATTTGGTTTTACTGACCTTGAGTGCCCTTAATGTGGATTGAAAATGAAAATGTGGTTGGTTTGAAGTAAAAGCACTGCAAATGGTTGGTGGGGGTTTGGGAGGAAGGAAAAGCACTGCAAAAGGTTGGTGGGGGTTTGGGTTGAAGGAAAAGCACCGCAAATGGTTGGTGATCTAAACTTGACAACTTCCTGTTTGCACTGTATATTGATTTTGGATAAAACGCTACCACATACGGCTGTGATTTTTGGCCATCTTACTCAGTCCCCCTCCGCCAATCAGTTGCAGTGGATTCTTCCCATCAATTAAAAATAAAAGTGTTATTAGTGTTTAAAAAATGTTGAGAATCTCTCTCCTGTCAATCAATCCATGAAGGCCACACCTTTTCTGGTGGGAGGGGGGAGGGATTATAAAACCTGGATGTGTGGGTGTGGCTCAGTCTCTGCATGATGGGGAGGGAGTGGTCATGACTGTCTGAGCGGAGAATCAACTGAACACACTGCATGTCTACTGAACTGTGAGTGTGGTGTTTTGTGTGATTTTATGGTGGTTTTATGGTGGTTTCTCCCTGTTTGAAATGGTATGAAACTGCATTTGAATGTGGTGGCCTTGCACCCTGCATGAAATGGTATGAAACAGCATTTGAATGTGGTGGCCTTGCACCCTGCTTAAAGTGGCATGACACGGCACTTGAGTTTGGTGGACTTAAATCCTGCTTGAAGTGGTATGAAACTGCACTTGAACTTGGTGGCCTTGCACCCTGCTTGAAGTGGTATGAAACTGCACTTGAATTTGGTGGCATTGCATCCTGCTTGAAGCGGTCGGAAACTGCACTTGAATTCAGTGGCCTTCCACCCTGCTTGAAGTTGTGGGAAACTGCACCTGAATTTGGTGGCCTTGCACCTTGCTTGAAGTGGTATGAAAGTGCACTTGAATTTGGTGGCCTTGCATCCTGCTTGAAGTGGTTAGAAACTTCACTTGAATTTAGTGGCCTTGCACCCTGCTTGAAATGGAATTTCAAGGAAAAGCCATGAGTCAACAGCCAACCTACCAGCCGTGAGTGAGCTGCCAGCACATCAGGCTTGAGGGACTGAGCTGCTACCGCAAGAATCCATTTGGCCCATAATGTCTATACTAGCCCTCTGGAGACCAGTCCCTTCAGCCCACAACACCTATACCAGCGCTCCAGAAAGTCCCCCCCCCCCCCCCCCCACTGGCCACCAATATTGGAATTGGTGGAGAGGTGGAATATTGCGTTGGGGGACCAGCCCTCCCGAGTGAACATGGGACCCAATAAGGTCCCACTTGGTCTTGTCAATACTACAGGTCTTGCCATTAATTGTATATTTCCTCATTACAGTTGACCTCCCAAAGTACAACACCTGGCACTTGCTTGGGTTCAACTTCATCTGCCATTTCTCCCTATTTCTGCAGCTGATCTATATCCCACTGCATACTTTGACAGCCTTCCTCACAATACATGACTCCAGCAATGTTTTTGTCATCTGCAAAGTTACTTACCAACCTTACCACAGTTCTTCTAGCCTGAATATTGTCCTTTTACCAGAACCCTCTGTCTTCTATAATTAAGGCAGTTCTGACTCCAAACGACCGAGTCACTGTCAATCCCGTGCATCTGAATCTTCTGGAGCAGCCTACCATAGAGAACTTTAGCAAATACCTTACTAAAATCCATGTAGATAGCATCCACCATTCGAAACCTCATTGATCACCTTTGTCATGCCCTCAAGAAACTCAATCAAGTTAGTCAGACATGATGTGTCACGTACAAAGCCATGATGACTGATCCTACCTAATTAACATTATTTTCCAAACGGGAGTAAATCCTATCCCATTGGATATAAAGTAGGCTCATATGGATGTTGACATCGTTAGGATTTACGTAACAGAAAGGTAACCCAAGCTCTCAATTTGGCGATTGTTCTCTAAAATAATATCCTTGGGATCAGTAAGGGATCATTTGTGTCCAATGAGATGATTGTAGGTTTGATGCTAGTGCAGTTTATTTTATTCTATTTGGGCCAGGGAGATTTCAATGATACAATAATTGACCCCAACTCCAAGGAGAGGAGGGAAACAATGGCCGATTTCCATTCTCTGATCTCTATCCACTGCACCTTTTGTTTGTTTGTTTCGTCAACTTCCTTTGTTTGAGTTGGGAGAAACCATAATCTCATCTTCCCAAAGCTTAGTTCCTGATGATTATCATATTATGAGTAATAAACTGTCATCATGTATACCGTGTCTTGCACTCATGCTTAACCCAGAACATTTCCCCAGCAATAATTAGTTTACTATAAAATCTGCATTTGAAAAACAAAACATATATTTATTACTCATTTGTTTTGTTGCACCTCCTTTCTTATTTTCGCTAAATCCATCATGAAGTTATGAAACAACTGACATGCAAAATATCCTTTGTTTAAATCAGTCACATTTGTTGCCATAAAACCAAGATTCAATTCTGAAATTAGTCAGACTATATATAGTGGAATAGATCTTCCTGAGCCGACGCCCATCACCAGAGTATTGAATTAGAACATTTTGGTGAGTTAAGTGTCCTGTGTGGATATTTTCCTACATTATTTAGGGCCTGTCCCACCAGCATGCAACTCGATGCGATTAGCGCGACCTAACGTGGTCGCTTGAGCTGTCCGGCGTCGCGGGGCCGGTCCCACTTCGATCGCCGGAGCCGTGCGGAATTGTGCGGAGTTCGTCCCGACGCCGCGCGGGGCTCCGAAAAACCGACAATGTCCAAAAATCCCGCGCGGCAACGGTTTGTCGGCTCGCAGTCGCCGCGACATTTACACACCGCCCGGACATCGTGCCTCCGTGAAACTATTTGTAAGTGCCTCCGTGACCCTCTATGTGTATGGCTCCGTGGCCCTGTATGTGTGTGTGTCTCGGTGCCCCTCTCTGTGTGCCCCTCTAAGTCCTGGCGAACTTACCTTGGACTTGCTTCAAGTTCGCCTCGCTTTGCGCCGCGTTGCGCCACTCACCCAACCTCCGCGCGGCCCCTACTGCCGGTTTAGTTGCGCTTGCCGCATGCAGGCGCATGCTGGTGGGACCGGCCCTGTACAGGGGATCACCCGACCTCCGCGCGGCCCCCGCTGCCGGTTTGATCGCGTTCATCGCCTAGAGTTGCGTGCTGGTGGGACAGGCCCTTAAGACCAGACAAAAACATTCTCAGGCATTCTTGATGAATGAAGATAGACACAAAATGCAAGAATAACTCCACGGGTCAGGCAGCATCTCTGGAGGAAAGGAATAGGTGATGTTTCAGGTTTAGACCCTTTATCAGACCCTTTCTTCTGTCAGAAGCATTCTTAATGAATGCCTTGACATCGTTCAGTAGTCCTATTATAGGTAAACCATGTTGTAATGGGTTCTCAAACAGAGCATAATGCATCAAGGCAAATCTGTGGAGGGGTGAGAGGCCATTGAAAGCATCCCGAAGATCAATTAAGATCTAGTGTTACTTTTCATTGCCTCGATGTTTTCAAGCAAAACTTTCAAGACTTCTCGTCTGTTGCTGTGAAGTATGCTGCCCCCTGTAGTTTGTTTGTGAATCTCTGTCACGAATAAAAATCACTCATTGAACATCTTTCAGAGCGACCAAACAATTCTTCAAAATTTAAAAAACGACATTTGTTCCCCATTCTTTTTACTTTGCTCCTGCTACGCTTCCTCCTCACCCATCAACACCACCCCACCCTCCCCAACAAGGGCTCAGTTATTTGCAGCTATGAGTAGCCTGCTCCTCACACCAACATTCTTTCAGGGCACTGTTCATCCGCTGCCCATTCAATTTGGATGTAGTTATTTTGAACTAATCCTGACAGCTCAATGTGCTTAAAGCTGCAAGAAGAAAGGGATGGCAGGATTTTGATTTTTAATCTTGTGTATATTGAATCGCCCATCAACTTTATGCCATCTAATGATGTAAGGCCCATCAACAAAATAATTGGGATACAAACCTCTGCAAAATCTATGTTTGACATGCTCAGATCTCTCAAAGTACACACATGTGCCTTTTCATATATTTTCAGTTCAATTCAGCAAGACTGTTATCAATAACATTGTGATAATGAATATTGTAAACTGGATAGTCCCACAAATGAGCTGTATGACAGTGTGTTAACACACGAGATGCAAAATCACTTTTTTTTTCATTGTTTAATTTAATATAGAGATGCAACGTTGAATCAGGCCTTTCAGCCACTGAAGGTAGACAAAAAATGTTGGAGAAACTCAGCGGGTGAGGCAGCATCTATGGAGAGAAGGAATAGGTGACGTTTCGGGTCAAGACCCTTCTTCAGACTGATGTCGGGGGAGGAGGGGGGGAAAAGAAAGGATGTAGGAAGAGACAGTAGGACTGTGGGAGAGCTGGGAAGGGGGAGGATATTCCTTCTCTCATAGATGCTGCCTCACATGCTGAGTTTTTCCAGAATTTTTTGTCTATCTTCGATTGTCCCAGCATCTGCAGTTCTTTCTTAAACTTTCAGCCACTGAGTCCATGCTGACCATTGATCAACCATTCACACTAGTTTTACATTATCCCATTTTCTCAATCACTTCCTACACATTAGGAGCAATTTTACAGAGGCATATTAACCTACAAACCCGCATGTCTTTGGGTTGTGGGTGGAAACTGGAGCACGCAGAGGAAACCCATGTTGGCACAAGGAGAATGTGCAAACTCCACACAGACACCACCCAAGGTCAGGATCAAACCTGGATCTCTGGCATTGTGAGGCAATAGTTCTACCAACTGTGCCACCCTCAATTAAATGTAATTAAAGCAAATGGGTTGATTCAGTTGGTGACTGAGGAAAATTGTCATAGATAATTTATGTTAGGTTATATTTGGTTTGATCCAAGCCCAGACAGGTCTGTCAATGTCCCGCAACATCAATTACAATGTAGTATACACCATCTTTAAAATGGGACTAACATCACAATGTGAGTTGCAAGAATGTTATATATTTAAAAATAACAGAAAGCCTTATATTGGAATAGGTGACCAAAAATTAAGTATGATAAAAGGTAAGAGGAGTGAGTAGGAAAGAAATGGAAGATAGACACAAAAAGCTGGAGTAACTTAGCAGGTCAGACAGCATCTCTGGAGAAAAGGAATAAGTGAAGTTTCCGGTCGAGACCATATCTTCAAATGGAGAGGGTTAAGGATGAGATCATGAATGGATGAGCACAAAGGTAGAATTTTAAAATTGATGCATTCTTGGATTGGATGCTGGGGTCATTTCAGAAAACATATGGGAAGATTAAATTTGGTAACTGCGGAAAATAGATAACCCACACCTGTTACTTCAGAGGCAAACAGCGCACCAACTTCATACTGTCTTGGCCTACTGTAGCCAGTGTGGCTGAGTAAACCGTAGCAGTGGGGACAATATTATAAATATTTAAACCAACTTAAAGTGAGCACCCACTGCTTACTCAAACTATATACACAGGATGTGTATTGTGGATGTAGAAGATGGTGAAAGACATGCCTGACCATTTGTCTACATTTGAAAGTGCGTAAATTTTGAAACTTTTCCAAAACTGCAGAGAGGTGGAAAAGAAATAGTTTATTCACCATAAATTAAGAAAACCTCCAGCTAAACTCTCCAATGAAAGTGGAATCAGTCTACAGTGCTGGTCAATTCTTATAAAATTGCATGGAATAATGCAAGATGTTCTATGTCCTTTAACATGCTTTAAGTCAAGAAATAGTTCATTGAAAAGCATCTCTCTCCAACATGCCTCAAATGCTGTTCCTGGTTCCATCTCTAATAAGGTCAGAGTTTATATGGCAGAAAAACAGCCCTACCATGTCTACAATGACCATCATTTATCAGCACTTGGCCTGCAGCCTTCTCCATCGTGGGCATTCAGTTACCCATTTACTCAAATGTTATGAGAGTATTTTAATCCACTGTTCCTCTAGCTGTGGACACCAGATTCAACTTTTTTTCTACTTTTAGACATTGCTCCAAAATGTTTCCCACCATCTACCCTTAGTGGGCACAGATGGTAGAGCTGCTATCTCGCAGCGCAAGTGACGCAGGTTCAAATCTGACCTCAGGTGCTGTCTATGTGGAGTTTACCAGTTCGCCTTGTGACTGCGTGGGTTATCCTCCAAGTGCTCGGGTTTCCTCCCACATTCCATAGGTTTGGTGGTTAATTGGCTTTGGTAAATTATACCTAGGTGTAGGATACGGAAGTGGGATAACATAGAACTGATGTACAGGTGATCGATGGTCGACCTGGAGTCAGTGGACCAAAGGGGCTGCTTTCCACGCTGTATCTCTAAACTTTAAATACCTCTATCAGCTTCCCAATGCGCTCCAAGGAAAACAAATGTAAGCTATCCAGTTCCACTGCTTGGTGAAATGCTTCATCCCAATGAATCTCCTCTGCACCCTCTCTGTTGCAATCACACCCTTCCAGTGTGGCAACCCAACCTTTACACAGTACTCCAGTTCAGGCTTAATTAAAATTTCATTAAGCTGCACCATAACCTCCCGGCTCTCTTCTGTCCCCAGCTAAAGAAGGCATGTATTTTGTATGCTTTGTTCGTCCCCTTATCTAACAGTGCTGCCACCTTCAGGAATCTTTGGACTTGTAGACCAGGGTCCCTCAGTATTCCTTTGGGCCCAATTATTCACTGGTGCATGTCTTATCCTGGTTAGTCCTTCTGATAGTCTTATGTTGAAATGCTCTTTTGTTCAAAATATCAATAACCAAGTAAGGAGTAGTTGCCAAATCTTTAAATAGCATTGGGCTTGGCCCAGAGCTGAATGAGTATTCCTCTTTGCAAGGTGAAGGAAGGGTGTTACGAATAGTGTAGGAAGGAACTGCAGATGCTGGTTTACACCAAAGATAGACACTAAATGCTGGAGTAACTCAGCGGGACAGGCAGCACCTCTGGAGGGAAGGAATGGGTGACGTTTCGGGTCGAGACATTTCTTCAGACTGAGATCGGGGGAAAGGGAGATATAGACGGTGATGAAGAGAGATATAGAACAAATGAACGAAATGAACAAATGTAAAAAAGTAACGATGATATAGGAAACAGGCCATTGTTTGCTGTTTCCTAGGTAAATAGTGCTGAATTCCCAAATGGCTGCGATGCCGTCAGATTAATGTTGATTGCTGACTGCTATCATAACCTGCATTTATTTTAAACATTCTGTGAGGAGTTCGCTGTTCACGTACAAAAGCTCTTGCAAACTTAATGCTCATTGTGACACCTATCACACATATACACACTTGAATAGAATGGCTTTTTGGAACTGAAGTGTTTTCTGTTGTTATCTATAAAATAACCATAACTAAATTTAGTCTTTTATAGCTAAATATGCCAAGAGTCAAGAGTGTTTAATTGTCATATGCCCTGGGAATGGGAACAATGACATTCTTCCTTGCCGCAGCTTTATCTATTTCAGAATGCATCCTGCATCTAATTCAGAATGAAAGCTAGTATTTGAAAAAGTATCAAAATGCTGCATTACTGGCTAGTTTTTAACAATGAACAGAGAGTGAATTAGCAGAGCATAAAAAGGGAATGCTCATCCTGTCTCAGCCATTACAACGTCTCACCAGGGAGAGGATTATGTCAACAATGCAAGGAGAAATGGAACTATGCTTTTTCTTTCCTGGAATTTACATCTATTGAGAAGCATATCAAGAAATGCATTAGGAGAAAAATAACACATACAAAGAAAGTTTTAAATGTGCTAATGCAATCCTAATGGCTAGAAGGAGTGTTAATGATAACAGAGTGCTTAATGTTCCTACACCACAGTAAATGAACAGAAAGCCCAGCATGAGGTCTGGTTAAACAAACAAGACTCTGCAGTTTGTAGAGCTGTGTAAGGAAGTATTTACTTTTTGGATGGTCAGGAGCACTTATTTCTATATACTAATGTTGAGATGAAAATTCCTTTCGCTCACTGTCAGTAAACCAAAACTATCCTCCTTGGCGGCTTCTAGCAAACACGTGCCTTGCACTCTTAGATCCACCTCTGAATCTAATGATATTAACAGTCACCATGTGGACACAAGGAATTGCAAATGTTTGTTTACAAAAAGGACACAAAGTGCTGGAGTAACTCAGCAGATTAGGCAGCATCTCTAGTGAAAATGAATAGCTGACGTTTCAGGTCAGGTCTCATTTTGGAAGGCTTCCAACCCAAAATGTCACCTGTCTATGTGCTCCAGAGAACCTGCGATCCTGCTGAGTTACTCCAGCACTTTGCGTCTTTTTGTGTATTAACCAGCATCAGCAGTTCTTTTTTTTCTCCAGAGATGCTGTCTGACCCACTGATTTACTCCAGCACTTTATGTCTTAAAAGACTTCACCATTCTGTTTGGCTTTGAGCTTTGATTTTCACTCCCTGCCAAATGGTTAGCTGGAAAGACCATCTCATTCCATTGGTGGGAAAGAATCATCTTAAAGTCCTAATGTGTAAGAAGGAACTGCAAATGCCGATTTAAACCGAAGATAGACACTAGTCTGAAGAAGTGTCTAGACCTAAAACGTCACCCATTCCTTCTCTCCAGAGATGTTGCCTGTCCCGCTGAGTTACTCCAGCTTTTTGTGCCCATCTTCAAATTAAAGTCCTACCTGGTTCCCACTGCTTGTGGATATTGGATTGATGCCTTCCCACATCAGCTTGAAGAATACATTTTTCAGTACTCTTCTTATTAAAAAAATAAGGCTATGAAAAACTCTGTCACCTAGCTTCTCTCTACAATTTCCATAATCTTATCTTTCTTCACTTTCCCTGTATGCCCCAGTGAACCTTTTCAGATACTTTGTACTGATTTTTCAATCCATTAGCCACCACTCTACATCCAAACCAAAATTTATCGTCCCTGATCCAAATTCCAAATTGTTTAATAGTCTAAAGAAGGGTCTAGGGTAAGGAACTGCAGATGCTGATTTACAAAAAGTGCTGGAGTAAGTCAGGGACTCAGGCAGCATCTCTGAAGAACATGGGTCGGTGACGTTTTGGGTCGGGACCCATTTCGGAAGGCCTGTATTGTCTTTTCATTCCCTCCATGGATGCTGCTTGACCCAATGAGTTTATCCAACACTTTTGTTCATTACTCAAGATTCCAGCGTCTGCATTCTCTTGTGAATAACAAATTGTTACAGCCTCTCTTTGATGCACTGAAGGACAATTTTCTAGTCTCTGAGCCTTGTTACTTGAAATGATCTCTCAAAGTTTCTCAAATCTCATTATTTCCATTCCTATCTTCTAAGGCAACATAACATTACATTTTGGAGTGTGTGTTTTTTTTGTCTCTTCTTTCCAATTGTTCATTTTCTTGGCTGGCAGATATTCTTCTTGAGAATCACAGAATTTTATGATAGATAATTTCTCTGTTCTCTGAAAAAGCAATCTGCTCTGACCCATTTCTCTTCCTCCTAAACCAAACACTTTTTGTTAACCTTTTGGCAGTAATGCCCATCTTTCCCTTGCAGGGTATAATGGATTCTGCTTACATTACTGTTTCTGCCATGGCATTTATATCAACAAAGAAACACATGTAAAATGAGAAAAAAAGCCTCACCTTTTCTTTCGTTCTTTTGCTACTGAACAATAAAACCATAAAATGTCACAGTACAGAGACAAGTCACGTGCCCCATCTTCTGAGAGCAGTTCAATGGAGGCTCATTATCCTCCAATAGCCCACTATTTTATCACCTTCAGTCCCATCAAATGTTTACACTGATGTGAATAATTCTCTGTTGAATATTCTCCAAAACGTTTTTACCTAATCTAAATATATTTTATATATTTTATATTTTAACCTTTTATTTTTGCAAAATTGATAAATGCTTATCAATAACTACACAGTGAAAGGAAATTGATTTTTCCTATTCAGGCGCAGACTGGACGATCATTTGCTGAATACCTATGCCCTCCGTCCTGAACAACTTTCCTCCTGGAATAAATATGGTTATATCGTATCGTATCATATCGTATCAGGTGCCCATTCCGCATTGGCCTACACGATCTTCCGGTTTTAACATCCCTTCTCATTCCCACACTAAGCTTTCTGTCCTGGGCCTCCTCCACAGTCAGAGTGAGGCCACCTGCAAATTGTAGGAACAGCACCTCAAATTTCATTTGGGCAGCTTACAACCTAGCATGTAGTATTGATTTTGCTAATTTCAAGTAACCCTTGCATTCCCTCTCTCTGTGGCATTCCCCCACCTAGTCGTCCTGCTCGTTTCACTATTCATATCCTTTCGTTATCAATAATTCCACAGCTAGCAATGAATAATGGTGGACTCCACTTCTCCTGGGTCATTGCTGCTGGCTCTGATTTGTTCTGTACCTTTTCATACCTCTGGTTTCCCTCTCCCCTGACTCTCAGTGTGGAGAAGGGTCTTGACCCGAAACATCACCTATTCCTTTTCTACAGAGATGCTGCCTGACCCGCTGAGTTACTCCTGCATTTTGCATCTATGTTTACTATTCAAACCTCTTTGTTGTTAAAACTATTAAATATCTCCGTTCCAGTAGAAGAAACGGTCAAAATATCTCACATGTCTTCTGATGAGTAGCATTTTTAATCCTTGGCATTTTTTGTATTTATCTCTGCGGCTGCAAAGCATAAAGGGACTCTAAAACTTTGCAAAGTGCTCAAAGTGACTGTGTCAGTTTTTTGCAGAAACTCTATGTACTTCTCCTTTGGCTTTTTAAAAAAAAATTTGCATTTTTGGACAATCCTGCATTTGGTTAATTGGGATCTCTCTGGTCCTGCCCCTGTTTCAGTGTCCTATTACAACATCGTGTCTTGGCCCAACATTGGAGGACTAACTGGAGAAACTCCAAAATTATCCACTGTAATTGTCTCTGTCCTTCCCAGTGTGCCCTACCCAGAGAGCAAGATCAGCTCTCCACATTCAGAGATGAAAGCACCTGCATTCCCTTGTGTCTCCAGGGAAAAAAAAATGGAGACAGCCCATGTTATCAGACCTTTGACCTGCCAAGAAACCAAAGTGCACACCATCAATGACCAAAGCCATAATTCTCCGAATTTGGATATTGATTTTTAAAAATTAATGTTTTCAAATGGTACTTTTAAGTTTTAATTGATTTATTTTTATTTTTATTTAAGAAGAAGGATATTTACTATATTAATTATCCCAGGTTGTACTTTATCTCACACTACACCCTATTTTTGAGTCGTTCTCTCAACTATAATTATAAATGTACACAAAAGCATTTACTGGATCTGCCCATATCATTTGAAAGTTGTCCTTTCATTTTTCATTCGTCCATCTGACTTCATTTCCCCCTCCCTATTACACTTCCTATAATCTTCTTAATTATCTTCTTTTGTTGATCCTGATTTTTATCATGGGTCTTTCTTTTAAGTTTCAGCTCAGTTTGATTTTTTTAATTCACAGATATCAGCCCTTTGCTTCATTCCCTTCTTGTCATACATAAATATATTAATCTTATACTCTCTGCATCACTTATTTGAAGATTTCATTACTGATCTGAGCTATTACTGAATTATTTGCCAGGGTAATTTTTGGATCAGATCCACTTTCATCTCTGAACTTTGCCCATTTTCTTTCATTATTTCACTGGCATTTATTTTCAATCTTTTATTGCTCTTGAGAATGTGATGGTGAGCAGTCAGTTATGTTGTGAATGGAGACTTTTTGTGGAGACTTCAAGAATTTTGACTCCAGCATGATTGAGGAAGAGTGATTTATATCTATCTAGATTATTATTATATCTAGATATTATTATATCTATCTATCTGGGATGTCAGGACTTTCATATGAGGAAAGATTGGATAGACTCGGCTTGTACTCGCTGGAATTTAGAAGATTGAGGGGGGATCTTATAGAAACTTACAAAATTCTTAAGGGGTTGGACAAGCTAGATGCTGGAAGATTGTTCCCGATGTTGGGGGAGTCCAGAACAAGGCGTCACAGTCTAAGGATAAGGGGGAATTCCTTTAGGACCGAAATGAGGAAAACATTCTTTACACAGAGAGTGGTGAGTCTCTGGAATTCTCTGCCACAGAAGGTAGTTGAGGCCAGTTCATTGGCTATATTTAAGAGGGCGTTAGATGTGGCACTTGTGGCTAAAGGGATCAGGGGGTATGGAGAGAAGGCAGGTACGGGATACTGAGTTGGATGATCAGCCATGATCACATTGAATGGCGGTGCAGGCTCGAAGGGCCGAATGGCCTACTCCTGCACCTAATTTCTATGTTTCTATGTTTCTATGTTTCTAGATGATATGTGAATTGGTGGCAACTTTGAGGTTCTCTGGTTGATACAAAGAACTGCATATACGGGTTTGCAAAGAAGACATAGTGCTGGAGTAACTCAGCAGACCAGGCAGCATCTCGGGAGAAAACGGATAGGTGACATTTCAGGTCAGGACCTTTCATCGGGTGGGTACCCTTTGTCAGTCTGAAGAACGGTCCCAACCTGAAAAATCGCCTTTCCATGTTCTCCGGTAATGCTGCCTGACACGCTGAGCTACTCCAGCACACTATCTTTTTGAAGTTGTCTTTGTTGGTTAAAATTACAGGTTTGGGGAAAGTTATCAGTTATCTTGACCACCTCATGGATGAGACACTTCTGCCGCAAATCCTGGCGTTTGGAGGGGGTGCGTTATTGTTTCTGGGTGTAGGTGGTTAACTTGTGATGCTGGCTGGATTCGACCTGGACAGTGACCAGCTATTTAATGTTGTTGGTGCTATAGTCATCCTGAATGGAGAGCTTCTCATCACATTCCTCACCTGCTTCAGTGATGATGTGAAATCTTTGGGGAGTTTCTGATATGGTTACTAATGGTCCAGTTAAGTTTCTGTTGGCAGAGATCCTCGTTAATGGTAATGTCACAGAATGTCAAGGGAATTTGTTAGGATTCCTTTTGCCAGAAAATTATTGGCTGGCATTTAGACCATATAAATGATATTTACCACCTGTGTCCATGTCATCAGAGTCTCACTGCATGCAGGCATTAGCTACTTTATTTTCGGAGGTTCTGTGAGTGGGATTTCTTGATAGCACAATTGGTCAAAAAACACCTTTGTTTAATCTCTCATCATCTCTCGCTTTCAGTCTTTTTCTAAATGTTTGGATCAAGGTTGTGATATCATCAGGGGCCAAGGAGTCCTGTCGGGGTCATGATAGTTTGTTTGTGGGTGACTGGTTTATTGCACTGCTTAAAATAACCCCGAACATATTAATAATGATTGTGAATAGACTGACAGAGTGGTATGCTGGATTAGATTTTCTCCTGCTACTTGTGGAAAGACTATCTCTCTGTGATTTTCCATTTCTTTGTTGGGTAGCCGACAATGCTTTAACTGTGCTAGATCATGAAAGGGAAACCATGCTTTGACTAATCTTCTGGAATGTTTTGAGGATGTGACAAGTACAATGGATGAAGGGGTGCCAGTGGATGTAGTGTATCTAGACTTTCAGAAAGCCTTTGATAAGGTCCCGCACGGGAGACTGGTGACTAAAATTAGAGCACATGGTATTGGGGGTAGGGTGTTGCCATGGATAAAAAATTGGTAGGAAGACTGGGAGCAAAGCATAGGAGTGAACGGGTCCTTTTCAGAATGGCAGGCAGTGGCGAGTGGAATGCTGCAAGGCTCAGTGTTGGGGCCGCAACTGTTTACCATATATATTAATGATTTGGAAGAGGGAATTAAGAGCAACACTAGCAAGTTTGCGGATGACACAAAGCTGGGTGGCAGTGTGAACTGTGAAGAGGATGTTAGGTGGTTGTAGGGGGACCTGGACAGGTTGAATGAGTGGGCAGATGCGTGGCAGATGCAGTATAATATAGATAAATGTGAGGTTATCTACTTTGGCGGCAAAAACAAGGGGGCGGATTATTATCTCAATGGGGTTAGGTTAGGTAAGGGGGAGGTACAGCGAGACCCGTGTGTCCTTGTACACCGGTCACTGAAAGTTGGCGTGCAGGTACAGCAGGCAGTGAAGAAAGTTAATGGAATGTTGGCCTTCATAACAAGAGGATTTCAGTATAGGAGTAAAGAGGTTCTTCTGCAGGTGTATAGGGCTCTGGTGAGACCACATCTGGAGTATTGTGTACAGTTTTGGTCTCCTAATTTGAGGAAGGACATCCTTGTGATTGAGGCAGTGCAGCGTAGGTTCACGAGATTGATCCCTGGGATGGACGGGACTGTCATATGAGGAAAGATTGAAAAGACTAGGCTTGTTTTCACTGGAGTTTAGAAGGATGAGGGTGGATCTTATAGAAACACATAAAATTATAAATGGACTGGACAAGCTAGATGCAGGTAAAATGTTCCCAATGTTGGGTGAGTCCGGAACAGGGGCCACAGTCTTAGAATAAAGGGGAGGTCATTTATGACTGAGGTGAGAAAAAACTTGTTTACCCAGAGTTGTTGGTGTGGAATTCCCTGCCACAGAGGGCAGTGGAGGCCAAATCACTGGATGGATTTAAGAGAGAGTTGGATAGAGCTCTAGGGGCTGTGGAGTCAAGGGATATGGGGAGAAGGCACGGGTTATTGATAGCGGACGATCAGCCATGATCACAATGAATGGCGATGCTGGCTCAAAGGGCTGAATGGCCTCCTACTGCACCTATTTTCTATGTTTCTATGTTTCTATCACTTCAACTAGTAATGCTGCCAATTCTGGAGTCAACTCATACAATATTATTGCTGCGTTATCATTGGACCATAGTCTTTCATCTGCAGTTAGCTGTCCCTAAAGGTCGTGTAGAATGAGATTTATTCCGGACCAGCTCTTTTGAAATACTATCCTTTCCTAGTCTAACATGGAAGCCATTAAAATTATATGGTCACAAGCTCACAAACATTCTCCCATTCTCACATCAATTATTTGTTCCACATTTATTTATCTAGACATATATCAATGATATTCTTTTTTCCGTTGGATTAGAAACATTCTGATCAAGGAAGGAGTCTAACAGGCACACCAGTTATTTATTCCACCAATTTATTTATTTATTCCACCAATAATTTACAGCCTCCAAATTTCCATTTTGCATTTTCGCCATGGGCTAGAAGCTGTTCAATGTGCAGACTAAACAGGCAATGTTCACTGAGTCAGTACATACTGTATATTGGGACAACACCAACAACATTCTGTTGTGTGCTACAGGAGGTTTGTGCACTCATTCTACATCACAAAGACTTTCCCATCGTTTGCTTCTTTGTTGTTGTGCAAGTGAAGGAAATCAGGTCACAAACCCTGAATTGTCTGGCGGTCACAGTGGACCTTTGCTGAGGGGAGTTCGTTCCATTGAAGGGGAGCTTCGGGGTTGGGTCAGAATGGTAGTGGGCAGCTGTGGTGGGAGAGGAGGGAAATATCATTTGGTGTGAGCACTGGGTCATGACCAGAAGCGGTCAGAAGAGTGTAGAGGACAGAATTGGCACCGGGTGAGGGCTAGGCAGTGGGGAAGCATGCCTGACAAGTGCCATGTCCACACACCTGAATTTTACATGTCTGCCATAGGCACATACATGTTGGATTCCTTTAAATGTCTCTGGATGTATGTACGCAAAAAGCATTTTGTCACTGTTTGGGAATGATGCTGTAAGATGCAAAATTTCCACTATTCATTCTGAGAGAATAATGAACATGTGTAATGCAATAACATTTCTTGGTCTATATACCTTTAGTTATAAAAGCAGACATTAAAGTATGCTTTCACTTTTAAATAAATATTTCTCCCAATCAAAATTCCTCTGCTCCTTTTAAAGTTTTTCTCTTGAGAATGATCTCCACAGGCATTTTCCCATGACTAGTATTGCTCCTTTGCTATGATAAATGTCATTCAACATATTTTCATCCAACCAAAGCAATTCCTGTCTAGCATCCACATTGTGGGGTACCATTTACTTCACAGCTTGTCCCACTCTTAAATAATGATATTGTGGGCCCTGCGTCTAAGTCCAGGTCATTTCCATTTGCTGAAAAGAGCAATGCTGAGCCTTGGAGTTCATCACTGGTTATATTCTTTCAATTGGAAAATAACATATCTACCACATTATGCAAAGTTTAATGTGTTGTAATCTACACATTGATTAATGTGTTGACAAATTTTCACTGGCAAGAAACTTTTTCGTACACAAACATTGAATGGACAGATCAGAACATGGTAACAATCACCAGTTTAGTTGTCTTGTTTAGTTAACTATTCTGTTCAACTGGATTCAAACAAATTAAATAAAACAGTTAAAATAGTTAAAGAGGGAATCCTTTCTTTTGATATCCAGTTCTAATGAGCGATTACAAAAGGATTTGTCATTATTTTTCACTTTGTCCCTGATCCACATCATGTACAGTTCTGCAAATGGAAGAGTAGAACTAGGATTGCTTCCCCAGTGGAAGCAGGAATATCCGAGGATGCTATTCAAGATATTGTTACAAGCTCTTTATCAAGACGCTTTGTAAACTTGTTGAAAACACAAAGATTGCCTTCTTCCCAATCACGCCCCATTTTACAACTCTGAGCGACATAGCAGAGATCAGTTTCAAAGGCATGCAAGGTGATACACGATTACATATCCTGTCTGCAACACAGCAGAACCACCTGTTGCTGAAGGTTGCTGCTGGCAAGGTTGGCAGAAGCCTCTACGATTGATAAATAGAGGGAGTATTTCAGGTACAAAGCTGTTTAATGGTCATAATCAAGGCCAAGCAATGATTTCCTGCTTGAATCAAGCTCTGCACAAAAAAAACAAGTTTCTGCAAGTTTCTCAGAATATGAAGTTTAAGGGGAATAAAGTGTTACCAGTTACCAGAATGCATACATTAAATGCTGATTAAATAAATGACAGAATGCATGATAATACCTATTAGTGTACCTACATTTGTGATCAATGTATCATATTGTCCTTATATCCATCTGTCTTTACACATGCTTTATAAATAAATTATACCATGCACAGGTGTGAGTTCAGACAAATGAATAAAGAAGGCAGCCCGCAAAGATTTAATATGTCAGAGATGCCTGGGCATTTGTTCATCTTCAACAATAGCTACGATTGTGACTAAACACTTATTGTCCAAATTCCACCATTTCAACTGCATTCCTTATGCCACCAGAGAATAACCAAGATGCAAGACGATCAAGTTCCAGATGTTAAATGATCAAACCCCTTTTGTTTGTTAGAAAGTAAACTTCGGGAAGAGAAAAGAATTTCCAAATATGTTAGGTTAGGTAATTTTTTGTTAATGCAAGTTTTTTTTAACATGATCATTTATATATTTTCCTATGAAGCAGAACAGTTGCAGGCAATCACAGTGAAAATAGACCCATTGGCTCCTAGGAAAATAGGCTTGAAGGGTCCAAAGATTGGGTGGGGGGGTCACTGAAATTAAAACGTGACATGAAGTTCAACATCAAGATCAAGATTCAACATTGTTTGTCATTGAGGAAGTTAGAGTAGGTCAGTGACTCACCAACAGGGTATATGTTACATAAATTTAAATAAATATCAGCATTAACAGTATAATGAATACATTTTGCAAACTCTGGTGAACTACCGAAGAAAGACACAAAGTGCCGGAGTAACTGGCGTCTCTGGAATAACATGACGTTTTGGGTGAGGACCCTTCTTCAGGCTGATTGCAGGAGGGCGGGAAATAAAGCTGGAAAAAAGAAAGGGCAGGACAGAGGAGAGTGAAGAGGTGAGGGGTTGGGGGGCATGATAGGCAAATTGTTGGACAAAGGCCAGGGATGAAAAGACAGGTGAGAGCCCAAAACAGAAAAAGAGTTGCGAATTGTGAAACTTGTGGGTAAAGAAGTTCCGATTTATTCAGCCACGGCAGGGGATGCAGGTGGAGGGGGATCTCCTGATGTGTCAGTATTTAGTGTTTAAAAAACTTTTTTATTTATCGTTATTTTATCTTTTTATATTTTGGTCTGTATTTAGCAGATTTTCAGGACTGATGGATTGCTGCTGACAAAAGCGTGATGTTAAATTAGACAACATTTAAAGTTACAATGAGTCATAAAACTGATGGTGAGACCAGCACTTGACAAGGGGGAAATAACTACACTCATCTCCACACACAAACAAGGATGTGCAATGTGGAGTCAAGTATAAATTAAACCATTTGCGTGAGAGAGGATTTCCTGAATAGTGCCATTTGTGCACAAGAGATGTCCCAAGACACTTTGACAATGCATAAGGAAATAAATAAACATTAAACCAAAAGATTTGTGATAGAAGAAACTGCGGATGCTGGAATCTTGAGCCAAACACAGAGTGCTGCTGTACTGTTCTATGTTCTAAAAAAGAAGATGACTGTCACTCTGGGAGACAGAAGAGTGAGAGTTAAAATTAAGATATATTGGAATTTAAAAGGCAATATAAGTCAGCGAGCTGCATAGGAATAGGTGGGTTGAATTGAAGCAGGGTATTATTGAGTTCAGGGTGCCATGGGATAAAGAGCTGGGAGTGTCGGTGCGGCGGGGGGCAGAAATGGACAGATGGGAGATTATCATGAAGGTCGATAGACTTTTTTGATTTTAGACTTTAGACTTTCGCGATACAGCGTGGACACAGGCCCTTCAGCCCACCATGTCCACACCAACAAGTGATCGCCCCATACACAAGCACTATTCTATACACATTTTTCAATTTTATTGAAGCAAATTAACCTACAAACCTGTACATCTTTGGAGTGTGGGAGGAAACCGGAGCACCCAGAGAAAACCCACGTGGTCACAGGGAAAATGTACAAACTCCATACTGACAGCGCCCATAGTCAGGATTCAATCCAGTTCTCCGGCGCTGTACGGCAGCAACTCTACCGCTGCGCCACTGTACGGGATAACATAGAACTATGGGAATTACATGGAATCAGAAAAATCACCTCAATGTCAAACTAAACTAGCTCTTTGTTAAGAGTAAATTAGAATAGAAATAAAATGTCCTTGAGTCTGCTCCAACTTTTTGCAGAGTAAATCTTTGCTCATTCTTGAGAGCATTGAGAATTATTCTCTACCTAGTCTCTAAACAACTCCTTTTTGAACAGGCTGGTTGCTTCTGTTTCAACTATCCCTTCAGGCAATGAAATTTGGATCGTAAAAATTATTTTCCTCACATCACCCTTGTATCTTTTGCCCATAATATCATAACTGTTTTCTCTGATACTTCAACCATCTGCTAGTGGGAACAACATCCCTTTAAATACTCCATCTGAACCATACCAATCATACACATTTATCAAATCTTTTTTTGATTTCTCTGTTCTAGAGTGAACAGTCCAATTTCCCGGTGAGCCATGGCCTGCAGGGGGAAAAGTTAACAAGCTGCCAAGTTTAGCCCCAAAGATCAGAGGGCTGAGTTGGAGTCAGTGGCTGGCGATGATGGATGTGAGGACAGGGACTGGGGTATTGCTTCCAGCGCCTACAAGGTTGGCTGCAGAAGCGCCCAGGGGGACACAAGGGCAGTTGGGCAAGGAGTGGGACATTGGTTTGTGGGCCGAGCTGGTCGAGTGTGACGGAGAGGCCCTGCAGTAGCCTGGGGCTTACCTGAATCGGGAACCATTGCAATGCATCGAGCTCGTGGACCAGACTTTGGACTTTTTGTAAATGTTGCATGTGTGAACTATGCAAAAAGAATTTCACTGTGCACTACACACGTAACAATAAGCACCATTGAACCATTGAGAGGGATCTGAGGGGTAAGATCATATTTACATGGAGAATGCTTGATATCTGAAACACGCTGGCAGAGAAGGTAGTGAAATCAGATAGAATCACTACATTTAAGAGGAATTCAAACTGACACTGAAGTGGACAAGGGATAAAAAGATATGGCCTTAATATGGGCACATGGGATTTGTGTAAATGGGCAAAAGGTGTGCACTGACATGTATAAATGTATTAGGATCCAGGCACTAACAAATCCCATTCTCTCGCTCTAAAATAGATTAACTACCAGCCAGCTTCAACCCAAATTAGAAGGAATGCATCTTCAATCAGTTCAATGTTCAGCCTTTAAACCATGAATAAAAAATATGTATTCAAATTAATAGTGAAACCAAGATGCAAGCAACAAACCTCACCTTGAAATACATTCCTTAAGTTTGCACATTGCAACCTTCATAAAGCTTGCATCTAGCGCAATGACTTGGGGAAAGGCTAAGTACCGATGTATGTGCTTGCATTCATACTGCTGGGTTGTAAGCTGCCCAAGCAAAATACATATTTTGGGATTGTGCAGGTCGGTTCAACAAGCTAATGGTCGGAGGAAAGTCTGAAGAAGGGTTTCAGCCCGAAGCATTTCCTATTCCCTTCGTTCCATATACGACTCGCCCTTCATCTCGCCCGCTGAGTTACTCCAGAATTTTTGTCCACGTTCGGAGGAAAGCAGCTGTTTCTGAATCTGGTGGTGTGCCATTTTATTGTTCCTCTTAATATTTTCTCTCCTTCTCCCCTTATTTATTTTTACGTTTGCATGCCACCCACTAACCAAGATGAAGAAAGCTATTTGATGTATCAGCTGTCAATTCAGGGACTCTGGGACCACCCGCCTACTGGTTTCCCCTTAACGTGTATGAAGAAAAGCCAAGGCAACAGTTTTCCCAAATGTCCCTGTTAAAATCGTTAACTCAATTACTTTAATTTTCAATTTCCGCTCTTGGGTGTAAACTTGGCAGAACAGTTCAGTCACTCATTCTACAATCTGCCTCAGGTTCTTTCCACTGAAATCAATGGAACAAGCATTGGGCATGTTATAAAAAGGAGAGCAGACCATCCGCTTTGCTGGGGATGTGCCAAGGAGACCAAATTTAAAATTACTATCCCTATTGGGGTAATGAATGGGTAGAGAGCAGCATGTAGAGCTAAATCATTGGTTTCCTGACGGAGGAAAGCAGACAGGATTTATCCAGGATTTTGTACTGAGCCCACCATTTTTCCTCATCCGTATTTGTGCTTAGTTTTGAGCGTATATAATGTGATTGTGAAATTCAGCACAGAAACAGGCCCAACAACCAAATAAGGCCATGTCGACCATCATCCAGCAATTTGCATACATCCACATTAATCCCATTTTATATATTTCCCGCTCTCGAACCCAGATTCCACTGCTCACCTACACTCCAGGGGCATAACACAGTGGCCAATTAATCTACCAACACAAAATGCTGGAGTAACTCAGCAGGTCAGGCAGCATCTCTGGAGAACATGGACACCATGGTTCTCCAGAGACACTACCTAACCCAGTGAGTTAGTCCGGCACTTTGTGTTCTTTTGTGCATCTGCAGATCCTTGTTTCCATGACCTACCACACTACACATCTTTTGTAAGTATACCCCATATATCTTCGTGATAATACTGGAGTGTACCCAGATTGAACAGGAGGCAGAAAATGCACACTGTACCAGACTTTAGTTTAGCTTAGTTTAGAGGTACAACGTGGAAACAGGCCATTTGACCCACCAAGTCCACACCGACTAATGATCCCCATACACTAGCACTTTCTTACACGCTAGGGACAATTTACAATTTTCACTAAAGCCAATTAACCAACAAACCAGTACATCTTTGAAATGTGTGAGGAAAACTGAGCTTCCTGGAGAATTGGTCACAGGGAGAACTTCATACCGACGGATCAAACCCAGGTCTCTGGCGCTGTCAGACAGTGGCTCCATTAGCTGTGCCACATTGTATGAGGAACAACTTCAAAAGTTAATAAGAAGCCTTGGAAGTGCTCAGTTCAGTTGATGACAAATAGATTTGAAGGGATTTCAGGAGTCTGGTCTAACTTGTGGAGACTGGTAGAAAAAAGGAGAATAGTGCAATGCCATACATTTTAATAAAGTAATGGGTTTAATTTTAAAGGGAGTCTAAGAATGTGGAGACCAGTGTGCATCTGTTGTTGAAGGTGGCAGGGTGTTGTGAGAACAGTTTAAACAATAATTTAGAATCATTGGTTCAAAAATAAAGGTGCAGATTACAAAGTGATGAAGTTATGATGAAATTTTAAAAGCACCGTTTTGACCAGTCTTGGTCACTGCACTTTAGGATGTGAAGATCTTAAAGCAGGTGCAGGAAAGATTTGCTGGAATGGAACTGGGGGCAAAAGTTGCCGGGAAAAAATTGAGAAGTTGGGATAATTCTCCCGGGAGATGGATGAAAAGGTGCAAAATATAGAGGGATCAGGACAGTGTGAATAGAAACATTGGTAGAAGGGTGAAGAAGCAAATGGCATTTATCTGAACTGATTGGTGGAAGAGTTAAAGGCAGTAAGAGAGAAAAAAAAATCATGTTGCGTGTGATTACAATTTTCACACAGGCTAAGTAACTGAACCAGCAGCAAGAGTTCCAGACCACTGATCCAAGCAAATTAGTTTGAATCCCACTATGGTAGCTTGGGCTTAAAATCCAAGTAATTAAATAAATCTAGACTTTTTAAAAAAAAGTGGAAACATATGTAATCATGAAACTAATGGATTACTGTAAAAATCTAACTAATTCATAAGCGCCCTTGAGGGAAGGATATTGACTAGCCTCACCCAGTTTGAGTTTTATGTGGATCTAGATCCACCACTGTTGCCTCTCCATTCACTTCAGGGCAATTGCCAGCTACTGCCACAAATTAGGTCCCATAGGTAGAAAGTTGAAAAAGGCAATACATTATTTCATTGTCTGTTATTCATCTCTTCCACCACCAATGCTATACACACCTCCCAAGGTTCACAATGGAAAGCTGTACAATCAGGAATGCTCAGGGACAAAGCTTCTGAATGGGATTGTCTGACAAATTATTGATTGCAATTTTAAAAAGAAAAGCTGCATCAGTACTCAAACGAAGGAATAAAATTATACAAGGGATGGAGATGGAGATGGAGATGGAGAAAGAGGAGAATTGGACTATGTAACACAGAACGAGGCACAGGAACAGGCCCTTCGATTCACAATGTCTCTGCCAAACATTATGCCATGATAAACTAATTTCATCTGCCGACACGTAATCCATATCCTCCAATCGTCTGCGTATGAAACATAGAAACATAGAAAATAGGTGCATTCGGCTCTTTGAGCCAGCACCAGCATTCAATATGATCACGGCTGATCATCCAGAATCAGTACCCCATTCCTGCCTTCTGTAAGATCCCTTCTCATCCTTCTAAATTCCAGTGCATACAAGCCTAGTCGTTCCAGTCATTCATCAAATGACAGTCCTGCCTTCCCGGGAATTAACCTCATGAACCCACGCTGTACTCCCTTAATAGCAAGAGTGTCCTTCCTCAGATGTGCCTACCTAAAAGCTTCTTAAATGCTACTATCTTATTTGCCTCCAAGACTGCCTTTGGTAGAGTGCTCCAGGCACCCATCACCCTCCGTGTTAAAAAAAAACTTGCCCCCGCACATCTCCTTTAAGGGCCTGTCCCACTTGCCGATTTTACGGTGACTGCCGGCATAATTGACTGACGTATCGGGTCACCGAAAAATATGCGGCCGTGATGCGGCCGTGACACGGCGCGATGACGTCTGAAGTGCCGGTGACGTGCGGTGTTTTTTCAAGTGTCACAACATTTTTTTGTCGCCGCTGGATTTTGAAATGTTCAAAATCCTTTGGTGACACTGATATGACGCCGGCAAAATCGGCAAGAGGGACAGGCCCTTTAGACTTTGCCCCTCTCACCTTAAATTTATGCCCTCTAATCTTTGACTTGTGGTGTTGATCTTCTTGAGCTTAGTGGCCCTATTCTGTGTTGTTGCCATTGACTGATGTATCATGATGAATCATATTTGGACACTTCCCAAAATTCTAAAACATGCCGTATTTATCCTGACAATAGCCAGCGTGAAGACCCTGAACAACTGTTTCCGTATTCAGTAACAATAGTTTTCAGCTTGTCAGAACATGACACAGGCATTGCACATCAGGCAAATGCTATTGAAAGCCTCTGATTCTTTGTTCCATTCAGAATGGAAATTCAAACTGCTTCCACACTAAGCCTAGCTCCCAATGCAAAGCATATGCTTCAGTGATAAGTTGAAAATTACCTCTAGTATTCCTACTAGCTTTGAAGCAGCAACTAAATATCATATTAAAATAAATACCATATTAAAATATGATAGGTGCCTTTTGTGAAAAGGACACACAAATGTGCATTAAACACACAATTTCATAAATAGAAGCAGGACAATATGTTATTTAGCTGTCTGCTACCCATCTATTACAGCACTAATGATGTGTACAAACCTCTCAAGGTTCACAATAGAAAGCTGTGCAAATCAGCAATGAGTAGAGAAAATATTGTTGACTGGATTATTTGCCATTGGTATTTAAAAGATGCATGCAATGTCTTTCTTGACATGTATAGTCTAATAATAATTAGCCTTTCTCCAACAGGCCTTGACCATTTCCTACAAAATATACATTTTTATGGAAGGCTTCCATTTTGTAAAGTGCAGAGCAGTTGATTTTTGATAAACTCGCACATTTTCTCCATTGACTTTTAACAAAAACCATTAAATGAGGGAAATAAATAGCAACCTCATTGGCAACCTCTTACCCGACTCTGGGTAAGAGATTACATTCACCCTGTCTATTCGCCTTATGATTCTATACACCTCCATAAAGTCATCCCTCAGTCTCCTGAACTGGTCTGACCAATTATAGCTCAGACTCTCGAGTCCTTGCTACATCCTCATAAATCATCTCTATCCAGTTCTAATTTTGTCCGAAGAGAAAGGGGTAAATAATATTCATGGAATTAAGGGGCATTTAGGAAAGAGTGACAACATCATCATAGAATGTTCCATTAAGATGGAAAGTGATTTATTCCCATCCAAAATCAGGGTCTTATACTATAACAAGGCAAATACATGAGCTTAACTTGGCTTATCTGGAAGGGGAACATACATTAAAAGTATGTACAGAAAGGAATGGCAGATGCTGGTTTACACCAAAGATAGACACAAATTGCTGGAGTAACTCAATGGGTCAGGCTGCATCTTTGGAGAAAATTAATAGGAAACCATCCAGAGATGCTTCAGAGACGCGAAGAAGGGTTTCGGCCCGAAACGTTGCCTATCTCCTTCGGGAAGAAGGGTTTCGGCCCAAAACGTTGCCTATCTCCTTCGCTCCTTAGATGCTGCTGCACCCGCTGAGTTTCTCCAGCCTTTTATGTACCATCCAGAGATGCTGCCTGACCCACTGAGTTCAACATTTTGTGTCTCTATATGTTTGAAGTAGACAAGCAATGGTTAACATTCTAGGAATGTTTTCAACAAATAAACATCCCTTTAAGGCATCCACCAGGAAGTTGCTCCAAGGTTGGCTAACAACAGAGTATGACATCAAAGGAAAAGGCTAATTATGTTCCCCAAAAGAGCAGTTATCAGTTAGAGAGTTTCAGACTTCAGTAATGGAGGATCATGGCTCAGGAAGCAATTGAAAATTAAAATATGAGAGTCATCTGGTGACAAACATTTAAACAGAGTGCAGAAGTTTCTGCAGATATGTAAAGCAAAAAGATTACTGAAAGCCAATGTGGGTTCCTTACAGAGTGACACAGGAGAAATTAGGTTGGGGAGCTGAAAATTGGCAGAGATTAAATATATATATATATATCTTGTGTCTGACTTTGTATCAAAGGACTAGCACATCTTCTCAAAACAGTGGAAAGAATCAGTTCCAGGGTAAATAAAATAAATCAACATTAGTTAAATAAGCACTTTGGGGCAAATTCATGAAACTGAAAGCCAGTAAATCTATAGGATCCAATGACCAGAATGCGAAGATCATGAAAGGGATGACAAACACAGATTGCAGGAGTAACTCAGCAGCTCAGGCAGCAACTTTGGAGAAAATGGATGAGTCACATTTCGAGTCGGGACCCCTCTTCAGTCTGAAGAAAGGTCCAGACTCAAAACATCACATGCATTTTCTCCAGAGTTGCTGCCTGGCCCATTGTTACTCCAGCATTTTGTGTTCATCTTTGATCTAAACTAGCATCTGCAGTTTCTTTTTATTACATTTTGAAAGAGATGTCTGGGCAAATATTGGATGCACTAGTTGTGACCTTCCAAAATCCTCCATATTCCTTATTCCTAATTCCTACAAATTGGAAGGTTGCAAAGAAAGGATGATAGAGCCCAAAGAGTACTACAAGTTAGTTTGACTGAGCTCAGTGTGAGGGAAATGTGATGTAACCTATTATTAAGGAACTTCCAACAGGACAGAAGAGCCAAAAGATCATACATTGTTATTGAATTGGGGAGCTGCTGGGAGGTGCAAAGTAATCTAATCCTGCTTCCATTCCTTAAGTTTGTAATGTTATGTGATAAACATGTATATACAACTCCATATTCTCATGTATTTTTAAGGTCTCCCTGATTTCTCCAGAAATGTAATGGATAGCATCATAAAGGTGACTTATCGGCGCAGTGTAAGAGCACAATGGTTTGCTAATGATAAAATATTTGTTTCCTCGGTCTAAAGATTGTAAAATATTCATGCATCTCTTTCTAATCGGAAGAGGCTCGGTAGGTAGAAGATGGTGTAAAATGAACAATATTGAAGAAGTACCCAATGTACAACATTGATAAAATCTGTTTGTAACTCAGAGGGTTGCAGCCTGGAGAAAGACACAATGCTGTTCAAGAAGTTTTCACTGAGACCAGTTCAAAGTGTGCGAGAACTCAAAGATCAATCTGTAAAGGGCCTGTCCCACCAGCATGCAACTCTATGCGATTAGCACAACCTAACGTGGTCGCTTGAGCCATCCGGCGTCGCGGGGCTGGTCCCACTTCGATCGCCGGAGCCGTGCGGAATTGTGCGGAGTTCGTCCCGAGTTCGTCCCGACACCGTGCGGGGCTCCGAAAAACTGACTATGTCCAAAAATTCCGCGCGGCAACGGCTTGTCGGCTCGCAGTCGCCTCGACGTTTACACACCGCCCTGACACCGTGCCTCCGTGAACCTATCTGTTGGTGCTTCCGTGACCCTCTATGTGTGTGGCTCCGTGGCCCTGTGTGTGTGTGTGCCTCAGTGCTCCTCTCTGTGTGCCCCTCTCTGTCCTGGCGAACTTACCTTAGACTTCGCTCCAAGTTCGCCTCACTTTGTGCCGCGTTGCGCCACTCACCCGACCTCCGCGCGGCCCCTAATGCTGGTTGGTTGCGCTTGCCGCATGCAGGTGGGAACGGCCCTGTACAGGGGATCACCCAACCTCCGCGCGGCCCCCGCTTCTAGTTTGATCGCGCTCATCGCATAGAGTTGCATGCTGGTGGGACTGGCCCTTAAGTTGAGGTGGGTTGGTGGTGTGCAGAGGGAGAGTTTAAAATGTCAATGACAAATCATCACATGTTTGCATTGAGCAGAAATAGCAATTAATGCATTTTACTGGATCAGAGGGAACAGATATTACATGGCAGAAGAATTTGGAGACTTTAGAAATTGTCTGGGACAATTAATGAACACACACCTCTTTACAAGTCCCATTTCCCTAGAAAGTAACTGAGGATGTGCAGATGATAATACTACAGACAGTGGAGGGGTAAGAGGAATAGGTGTAGAGGCGGCAAGGGGGTGCAGCGGTAGAGTTGCTGCCTTACAGCGCTTTCAGCGCCGAAGACCCGGGTTCAATCCAGACTACAGGTGTTACCTATATGGAGTTTGTACGGTCTCGCCGTGACTGCATGGGTTTTCTCCGAGATGTTCGGTTTCCTCCCATACTCCAAAGACATACAGGTTTGTATGTTAATTACCTTAGTATGAAAATGTAAAAGTGTCCATAGTGTGTGTAGGATAGTGTTAATGTGCTGGGATCGCTGGTCAGCTCGGACCCGTTGGGCCAAAGGGCCTGTTTCTGCGCTGTATCTCTAAACTAAACTGAACTAAACTAAAGGTGTTGGTGATACAGGATTGTCAAATAATCTGGTTAATGGAGATGTTGATTACATTAATCTAGTAAGGTGAATGGGGCTTGATCATATATGGTGTGCCTGAAATAGGTCATGAACTTTCATGAAAGGCTCATGAGCTTTCTCCACTGTAGCCAATGGACAATTTCAGCTGAGGATTTAGAAGCTCTGAAATACATCACCTATCCATGTTCTCCAGAGATGCAGCATGGCCTGCTGAGTTACTCTCATATCATTTTATGGATTAACTAGCATCTGCAGCTCTTTGTTTCCAAAAATAGATATTGTCAGCCAAGACAATGTTGACAAAACTGAGGGAGAATGATGTGCGTGAAAGCGATGTCTGAAGAAGGGTCTCAACCCGAAACATCACCTGTCCATGTTCTGCAGAGATGCTGCCTGACGCTGCATAACCTGCATTTTGCATTTTGTGTCCTTTTGTGGGAACGTGATGGTAGTTTTATAGGATCAAGGTTGGAAAAGAACGAATCCTGAGGTCGATAGTGTGGTTATTATGTGGTTTGTCTTTGATGTCCATGAAGTGCTGAGTCTAGGAAAGACCAGGTCAAAGGTGATCAATCCATAAATTCTGGCAGGTAAATTATTTAAAGGGCACACTGGTAAAGTTGGGGTTGACTTTAGTTTTTTCAGGCCGCAGTTGTAGCCAATGTTTTCAAACCTATTCCACCCATAAGTCACTCAGCCCTTACCCTAACACTGCAGACTCTGACCACATTTGAAGCTATTTTTAAACTTATCCAGTGCATTTTCATAGTGCTGCAAAAATATATTTTACACATTGGTTTCTATCTTTTAAAGATCTATTTTTTTGCCTCTCGCCTCCTCTAGCTGTTCCTCCTTGGCATGTCAGTACTTGTAACACTTGAATTCCATCCTTGTCATACAGGCTCGCGTACATTTATTAGTTATTTAGAGGCTTCACAAGTCTTTCTGCTTTGTTGAGGGGTCTGTGCCAAGAGCATTTCCTCCTCTCTTTCCCATTTCAGACACACACTGCTGTGTTTTTCAACATTCTCAGTTTGCAGCTCAGCTTTCCTGCATTGACCCTTTTAAAAACAAAATCAATTATTAAGAGATAACCACTTCAAGACAAACACCCGTCCATCCGAAGTAAATGGCAATTTGTCCAAGCAAGCAGGTAAAGTCAGTGGATGCGATACTTTCACTGTTCTTTTATTACTGCTGGCTTACTCAATTTCACCAGAAGTTCTAGGTAGTGACAATGTTGATTGTGAATGGAACCAATGCATGCCAAAGATTTGCAGGTTAATTGGCCTCTGTAAATTGCCCCTTGTGTGTTGGGAGTGGATGTGAAAGTGAGATGAAATAGAACTAGTGTGAAAGTGTGATCGATGGTCGCTATGGACCCGCTGGACCAAAATGCATCAATGAATTCAACCAATCATTCAATCCCAGCCTCTATTCTTCTAACTATATGACTATGGTCCGAAGAAAGGTCTAGACCCGAAACATCACCCATTCCTTCTCTCCAGAGATGCTGCCTGTCCCGCTGAGTTATTCCAGCGTTTTCTGTCTATGACAAAGACAATCCTGAAGCTGACTTGAACATAGAACATCGTACAGTATAGCACAAGTTCAGGCCCTTCGGCCCACAATGTTGGTGCAGGACATGATGCCAAGACCAACACTTATCTGCCTCTATTTAATCTATACCCCCCTCCCCCCACCGTCCCCTCCCCATTCCCCATTCCTTGCATATTCCTTACATATTCACGTACCTTTCCAAAAGACTCTTAAATGCAACTATTGTATCTGCCTCAACCCCCAGCACCGCATTCCAGGCACTCACCACCGTTTGTGTAAAAAAACTTGCCCTGCACATCTCCTTTATACTTTAACCGTCCCACCTTAAGCGTATGCCTTCATATGCTAATACTGTGCTGAATTAACAAAGACTGATACATACTGGCAGCCATTTCACCTTTCCTTAACTGTCCACACGATGGACCTAATGGATGATCAGATCTAATATGCAGCTATTAATCATTGTCAGCTGCACCATAGTCAAAGATTTGATTAGCTGGTTAAATTTATTCATGTCTGTCAGAAACCTCTCTGCAAGGGATGGTGATGGTGAGTCTTGGAAAATTAGTCCGAGGAAAGAGGGAGCATTGAGTGTGAAGAAGTTAATGCAAGAAATTATATTTTATGTGTTTTATGTATCAGTCCATCTAATAACTTATAATACTGGATCTAAACTATTTCCATCAAAGCTTGATGTACAGAAGGTCTACTGAAATATGCAGCTCTAATTCTTGTTTATTTCAAAGAATACGTAAATAAACCATAAAATTAATTCTGAGGTTATGAATGATCATCATATTAATGATAGGCAACAGTACTTTTTCTGTGTAAAATAACCTTCAAATGACTCTGGGCCTTCAGGTCTGATTTTAAGCTTGAAATCAACACATATAACACGAGAGAATTAGAGTTATATGGTACCGTTCAAATTCACTGGGGAATTTCAAAGCACATTACAATAACTGAAGTGCTTATGAAGTGTAGTTACTGATGTAATGTTGGAAATAGTTTGGAACTGTTGCTGATACTGCCTCAGCAGCCCACTTATCCTTCTCATTTAAGCTAATTTAAATGATTACACACAACCCCAGGTGCAAACTTAGACTCTGGGGAGTATGTGAAATGTAAAGGGATGGGAGCAATTACAGAGGAATGTCGCAAAAGGGATTAAACATTTGCATGGGTTCTGAAAGCACCTCGACAACTGGCAATCTTTGCCAAGGATGAATGAGATGCCAGAGAGGGAGGGGGGTGAGAGAGGTGGGATTGAGCGAAAGGGGGAGGGGCGAGAGATGGGGGGGGGGGGGGGCGAGAGATGGGGGGGGGGGCGAGAGATGGGGGTGTGAGAGGGGGAGGGGCGAGGGTGGGTGGGCGAGGGTGGGAAGAGAGGGTGGAAGTTAGCAGAGGAGGGTGTGAGAGGTGGGGGGAGAGAGGGTGTTGAGGGGGGTATGTGATGGGCGTGAGAAGGGGGAGGCATGAGTAGGTGTGAAAGGAGGGGCGGAGGGGGCGAGGGGCGAGAGAGGGAGGTGATGGGGGAGGGCGAGAGAAAGGGATGAGGGTGATGAAATGTGGGGTGAGAGAGAGAATGCTTGAGAGGGAGGGTAGGAGGGGGTGAGAAGGAAGGGGTGGTGAAAGAAGGGAGGGAAGGGAGAGGGGCGAGAGAGGAGGAGAGGGGAGGGGGCATGAGAGGAGAGGAGAGGGGAGGGGGAGAGAGTGGAGGGTCGAGAAAGGTGGGGGTCGAGAGGGAAAGGGGTAATAGAGGAGGGGGTGGGGAGGAGAGAGAAGAGAGTGGAGGGGTTCTAGAGAGGGGAGGGGGCAAGAGAGGGGAGGGGGGCATGAGAAGAGGGGGCGGGGAGAGAGTGTGGTGAGGGATGGGAGAGGACGAGAGGACGAGGAGGGGGAGAGAGGAGGAGAGGGAGGAGAAGACAAGAACAAGGGTTGGAGGGGAGGACAAAGGGGTGTGAAGGTTACAAAGCAGCAAACAAACGTAAAGAGAATGGAAATCTGACAAATAAACTTGGGGCAACATATAACCTTCTGTCACACTCCATGCCGTCGCCCTGCGGCCTGCGTGTCGATATATTTACAGCAGACATCCTCACTTGCTCTTGTTGTTGGTCAGATCATACAACAAATGTTCACCACAGTTTTTCCTGACGTTTTTTTTATAAAAGTACATTTGCAACTCTCTTCACCCAGGATGTCCAATATGTTTTTTATGTTCATTGAATCATTTTATGAAGGTAGGTAGACACAAAATGCTGGAGTAACTCAGCGGGACAGGCAGCATCTCTGGGGGGAAGGAATGGTTGATGTTTTGGGTCAAAGCCCTTCAAGACAATTTGCACACAGCAAACAAACTTCCACAAGCAACTGTGTAATCATTAGTAGATCATTCTTCTTTTGCATGATGTTGCTAGGGGACAAACTGGATAGATTAACATCAAAATATAGTCATGGGTTCAGGGAAGGCTGATTTAATGCCTCAATTTATGGGATGGCACCACTGATAGTCAGTGCCATCTTGGCGAATGCAACCAATCAGACTCTGGCGGTCATTGGTATTCATGCACAAGCTTGCTTTCACGCGACTATGTAATGCATGATATTCTGTGATTTGCGTGCTATGAAGAACCATCCAACTTCATGGCTGGGCAGAGCCGCACAAAGGACTGGAGTCACTGGAGCAGTTGGCAACGAGTTCTGAATTGGAGCTTTTGCACATGTTAATCCTCTGTCAAAGCAATGTAGAGATGAATGGGCAAGTACCAGCAACCAATCGGGCCAGCAACCAAAAGATTTCTATCCAGAAAACAAACAGAAACGGGGTGA
Source organism: Raja brachyura (assembly GCA_963514005.1). Next base: position 91,398,062 of record OY740783.1, read on the forward strand.
AAAAAAGATACAGTGCCAGAATAAAACATGAGAAAACAAACAAGCCACTTTTTTTTATTTTTAAATATCTCTGCATGCTACTTGTTGGTGAGCCAACCCTGTTGGGTCAATTATTGCAGGCAATAATATCACTCGGCTTGGTACCAAGAATGTAACAGTATAAGAGACTATTTTGATAATTATAAAAATACTCCTACTTATTTCATCAGGGAGCCTATCCAGTCTGCCAGTTGCACATAAATAGTGAAGGAGTCCAAAAAAATGTATGAGCTTCCCTTTCAATTTTCTTCCCCCAATTCGCAGGGAGACCTTGGGACAGACCTTGGGAGAGAAAAATATTTTTTCTCAAAATTAACCAAGTTTTAAAATACAATGGTGCACTGTTAGGATTCTTTGGATAAATTAGTTTCGTTTAGTTTAGCTGATTGTCACATGTACCGAGGTACAGTGAAAAGCTTTTGCTGTGTCCTAACCAGTCAGTGGTAGAACAATATATGATAACAATTGAGCCATCGTCAGTGCACAGATAGGAGTTGCAAAAAAGGAGAAAGAAATACAATGAGCAGTTTATATGGATCTTCGAAAATTGTTTGATGATGTGCATTGTGAGGAGTAAGACCAGGGTAATGGGACCTGGAGCTAAAGACAGTACAGCTGTCCTGGAGGAGAAGTCCAGAGGATTGTAGGAAAGTTGGACATTTGGAAGCATGGCTGAGTGTGTTTACATTTCTTTATTTGAATGGAATTCTCACAGGGATCCACAATGGTGCAGCCTTTATTCACTTGAACAAGCCTTCAGAATTATGAGATGTATTTACAAACCTAAATACAATCAGAGAGAGCAAAGGGGGCAACAATGGAATTTAATGAAGAAAATTAAAATTATCCCGTCTAAAAGAATACAGAGAGAAATTGCAGGTAGAGAAAAAATGCTGGAGAAACTCAGCGGGTGAGGCAACATCTATGGAGCGAAGGAAAAGGTGACATTTCGGGTCAAGACCCTTCTTCAGACTGATGTCGGGGGAGTGGGGGGAAAGAAAGGAATAGGCAGAGACAGTAGGCTTTGTGGGAGAGCTGGGAAGGGGAGGGGAAGGAGGGAGAAAGCAAGGGCTATCTAAAATTAGAGAAGTCAATGTTCATACCACTGTGGTGTAAACTACCCAAGCGAAATATGAGGTGCTGTTACTCCACTTTGAACTGGACCTCACTCTGGCAATGGAGGAGGCCCAGGCCAGAAAGGTCAGATTGGGAATGGGAGGGGGAGTTGAAGTGCTGAGCAACCGGTAGATCAGAGTCATAGAACTACTTTGCTGTGTAAATAAACAGATCACTAAAAGGTGGCAGTGAACATGCAGTATAAGGAAAATCAGTAAAAGGGATGAGTATAATGTTTGACAAAGAGTTTTACAACGTAAAAGCAGGCCTTAGTCTGAAGAATGGTCTCGACCCAAAACGTCACCTATTCCTTTTCTCCAGAGATGCTGTCTCATTCACTGAGTTACTCCAGCATTTCATGTTTATCTTCGGTAAAAACAGGTCCTTTGACCTACTCTGTCTGTGCTGACCATTATACACATCTATTCTAATCCCAGTTGCCTCTATTAATTCCATTTCTGGCCTTCAGATGCGCCTCCTCCCCTTAACTGCTAACCTTCCCAGTTCCATCAAACTCTGCAACCATCCTGACAGAGGAGACAGCTAATCTTCTCCAGGTGAGACCATGATAACATTGCTAACTGCACAAGATAAGGCTGCATGGTGTTGGAAGTAATCTATTGACATGGAAAATGGATTGACTAAATAACAGCTAACAGACAGTTGAAATAGATGGGTCATTGTCAGGCTGTCAATCAGTAACTTATGAGTTTCCATAGAGATCAGTTTTAGAGCCTCCATTCTTTGCAACCTAAATCGATGGTTTGAATAATGGGACAAAGTGCACTGAAGCAAAATTTGCAAACAGTATAAAAACATATGGGTTAGCCAGTTGTGAAGAGGACACCAGGAGACCGCAAAGGGGATAAAGCTGAATTAAGTGAGTATGCAAGAGTTTGGGAGATGTATTATAACAGGAGGAAAGTACGAGGTCACATGCAAGATTAAAAAAGGAAATTATTACCTAAATGGAGATGACAAAGTGCAGCTTTTATTTTATTGGATCTAGAGATCCAATGACATAAAACACAACAAGTTAGCATGTAGATACAGCAGATGATTAGAAATGTTGTAGGAAGGAACTGCAGATGCTGGTTTACACCAAAGATAGACACAAAACGTACTATATACCCTTTGCAATAAAGAACAACATTCCTAATCAGGCACAAAATGTTGGAGTAACTCAGCGGGACAGACGGCATCTCTGGAGAGAAGGAATACATGTCACCCATCTATCCAGAGATGCTGCCTGTTCCGCTGAGTTACTCCATCATTTTGTGCCTGATTAGGAATGCTGTTTTTTATTGCAAAGCGTATATAGTACAAAAGTGAGGACATTTTGAAGCATCTTTAAGGGCCTGTCCCACAATGCAAGTTCACCCAAGAGCTCTCCCGAGTTTAAAAAAAATCACACTCATGGTACCTTATCACTAATATTTTTGTATTCTTGGAAATTGTTGAAAAAACTTCACGAGTTTCCGCGTTTCCCGAGTACCTGCCATTAGTATTACGAGCCGCTATGAGACATCCACGAGCTCTGACGTACCCGCTACGTACATTCTACGTACTTACCACAAGTTTGATTTTTTTTTTAACTCGGGAGAGCTCCTGGGTGAACTCACATCCTGGGACAGGCCCTTTATCGGGTAGTGGTAAGGCCACAACTCAAGAGTCAAGAGAGTCAGGAGTGTTTTATTGGCATATGTCCCAGATAGAACAATTACATTTTTACTTGCATCAGCACCGCAGTATATGTAAACATAGAACATTGTAAACAATATAATAAACTAGAGAGAAAACTGGAGTGCTGTGATCTCCATTTTGGAGGCAATGCAGAGAAGGTCCACCAAGTTGATTCCTGGATGAAGGGAGTAAAGGGGAGAAATGGAGGAAGCAATCATTTGGGCTGTCCAGACTCACTGATCACATTCAAACCTGGGATTAATAGACTTTAGACTTTACTCTTAAGAGATACAACGTGGAAACCGGCTCTTCGGCCCACTCAATTCATGCCGACCAACAATCACCCTGTACACTTGCACTATCCTACACACTAGGAACAATTTACAGAAGCCAATTAACCTACAAGTCTTTGGAGTGTGGGAGGAAACAGAGAAAGTCCACATGGTCACAGGGAGAACATACAAACTCCTTACATGCAGCGCCCGTAGTCAGGATCAAACCTGGGTCTCTGGCACTGTAAGGCAGCATCTCTACCGCTGCACCACTGTGCTTCCCTAGATTTTGGGAGGAATCAAAAGATTTAGGAGAAGGCAGGAAAATGGTGTAGAGGCATCATAAACATGTGAAGGGTGGAACAAAATTGAGGCTCTGCCAACTGCTGTTTTAATGTTCTTCATTGGGAAAGGGCAGTCAATTAAAGCTTATTACTCCGCCTTTGAGAATTCTCATCCTAAAACTGTAAACAATTCTGGGAGGCCGTAAACTATGTTTTATATGGCTGTGTAAACGGTCTGATAATTATGTTCATAAAACGGTATGCAATGTTGGACAAAGCTACCCTACCACACAATTGGAACAAATAAACAAATAAAACTATTCACTGATCCAGCATGTATAATTATTTCATCATTTAATGGCAGCTGTGGATCCAATAACTGTGCACTGGGTGCTCAAGAAAACAATCTCTACAGAAAGCTTTTAACTTAACTCAGATTATGGATATTCATAAAATGTGGTATCTGTAAAGCATGCCTCACTTAAACAAAAAACTTTCCAAACAAAAACATTAAACTCCACAATGGTAAATAAATCACTTCACAGACTGCTGCCAAAATAAAAAAAACTGTTGTATAAAAGATTAATCTACTGTGCCCTCCATAATGTTTGGGGCAAAGACCCATCATTTATTTATTTGCCTCTACTCCACAATTTGAGATTTGTGATAGAAAAAAATTCACAAGTGGTTAAAGTGTACATTGTCAGATTTTAATAAAGGCCATTTTTATATATTTTGGTTTCACCATGTAAAATTACAACATTGTTTATACATAGTCCCCCAATTTCAGGTCACCATAATGTCTGGGACACATGGCTTCACAGGCATTTGTAATTGCTCAATTGCCTCCTTAATGCAGGTATAAGAGAGCTCTCAGCACCTAGTCTTTCCTCCAGTCTGTCCATCGCATTTGGAAACTTTTATTGCTGTTTACCAACATGTGGACCAAAGTTGTGCCAATGAAAGCCAAAGAAGCCATTTTGAGACTGAGAAACAAGAATAAAACTGTTAGAGACACCAGCCAAACCTTAGGCTTACCAAAAATCAACTGCTTTGAACATCATTAAGAAGAAAGAGCACTGGTGAGCTTACTAATCGCAAAGGAACTGGCAGGCCAAGGAATACCTTTGCAGCTGATGACAGAAGAATTCTCTCTATAATAAAGACAAATCCCCAAACACCTGTCCGACAGATCAGAAACACTCTTCAGGAGTCAGGTGTGGATTTGTTAATGACCACTGTCCGCAGAAGACTTCATGGACAGATATACAGAGGCTACACTGCAAAATGCAAACCACTGGTTAGCCACAAAAATAGGATGACCAGGTTACAGTTTGCCAAGAAGTGCTTAAAAGAGCAACCACAGTTCTGGAAAATGGTCTTGTGGACAGATGAGACGAAAATTAACATATCAGAGTGATGGCAAGAGCAAAGTATAGAGGAGAGAAAGAACTGCCCAAGATCCAAAGCATACCACCTCATCTGTGAAACACTGTGGTGGGGGTGTTGTGGCCTGGGCATGTACGGCTGCTGCAGGTACTGGCTCAATTATCTTCATTGATGATACAATTGTTGATGGTGGTAGCATAATGAATTCTGAAGTGTATAGACACTATTTGCTCAAGTTCTAACAAATGCCTCAAAACTCATTGGCCGGCGGTTCATTCTATAGCAAGACAATGATCCCACACATACTGCTAAAGCAACAATGGAGTTTTTCAAAGTTAAAACATGGTATATTCTTGAGTGGTAAAGTCAATCGCCCGATCTGAACCCAATTGAGCATGTCTTGTATATGCTGAAGAGAAATCTGAAGGGGACTTGCCCCCAAACCAAGCATAAGCTAAAGATGGCTGCAATACAGGCCTGGCAGAGCATCACCAGAGAAGACACCCAGCAACTGGTGATGTCCATGAATCGTAGACTTCAGGCAGTCATTGCATGCATGGGGTGATATTGAACAATTTCTTTTCTTCAGTATTCACCAAGGAGAAGGATATTGAATTATGTGAGGTAAGGGAAACTAGTAGAGTTGCTATGGATACTATGAGTTTCAAAGTAAAAGAAGTACTGACACTTTTGAAAAATATAAAAGTGGATAAGTCTCCAGATCATGACAGGATATTCCCTGGGACATTGAGGGAAGTTAGTGTAGAAATAGCCGGGGCTATGACAGAAATATTTCAAATGTCATTAGAAACGGGAATAGTCCCCGAGGATTGACGTACTGCGCATGTTGTTCCATTGTTTAAAAAGGGTTCTAAGAGGAAACCTAGCAATCACAGACCGGTTAGTTTGACTTCAGTGGTGGGCAAATTAATGGAAAAGATACTTAGAGATAATATATATAAGCATCTGGATAAACAGGGTCTAATTAGGAACAGTCAACATGGATTTATGCCTGGAAGGTCATGTTTGACTAATCTTCTTGAATTTTTTGAAGAGGTTACTAGGGAAATTGATGAGGGTAAAGCAGTGGTTGTTGTCTATATGGACTTCAGTAAGGCCTTTGACAAGGTTCCTCATGGAAGGTTGGTTAAGAAGGTTCAACTGTTGGGTATAAATGCAGGAATAGCAAGATGGATTCAACAGTGGCTGAATGGGAGAAGCCAGAGGGTAATGGCGGATGGCTGTTTGTCGGGTTGGAGGCAGGTGACTAGTGGGGTGCCTCAGGGATCTGTGTTGGGTCCTTTGTTGTTTGTCATGTACATCAATGATCTGGATGAAGGGGTGGTAAATTGGATTAGTAAGTATGCAGATGATACCAAGATAGGGGGTGTTGTGGATAATGAAGAGGATTTCCAAAGTCTACAGAGTGATTTAGGCCAGTTGGAAAAATGGGCTGAAAGATGGCAGATGGAGTTTAATGCTGATAAATGTGAGGTGCATAGAGTACAGTTGAACAGAGGGATCTGGGAATAACCGTGCATAGTTCCTTGAAGGTGGAATCTCATATAGATAGGGTGGTAAAGAAAGCTTTTGGTATGCTAGCCTTTATAAATCAAAGCATTGAGTATAGAAGCTGGGATGTAATGTTAAAATTGTACAAGGCATTGGTGAGACCAAATCTGGAGTATGGTGTACAATTTTGGTCGCCCAATTATAGGAAGCATGTCAACAAAATAGAGAGGGTACAGAGGAGATTTACTCGAATGTTGCCTGGGTTTCAACAGCTAAGTTACAGAGATAGGCTGAATAAGTTAGGTCTTTATTCTCTGGAGCACAGAAGGTTAAGGGGGGACTTGATAGAGGTCTTTAAAATGATGAGAGGGATAGACAAAGTTGATGTGGACAAGCTTTTCCCTTTGAGAATAGGGAAGATTCAAACAAGAGGACATGACTTTAGAATTAAGGGACAGAAGTTTAGGGGTAACATGAGGGGGATCTTCTTTACTCAGAGAGTGGTAGCGGTGTGGAATGAGCTTCCAGTGGAAGTGGTGGCGGCAGGTTCGTTGGTACCATTTAAAAATAAATTGGATAGGCATATGGATGAGAAGGGTGTGGAGGGTTATGGTATGAGTGCAGGCAGGTGGGACTAAGGGAAAAAAATTGTTCGGCACGGACTTGAAGGGCCGAGATGGCCTGTTTCCGTGCTGTAATTGTTATATGGTTATATATGGTACATATGCAACAAAAGCCTAAACATGACTACTTTCATTTACATGTCATTGCTGTGTCCCAAACATTATGGTGCCCTGAAATGGAGGGACTATGTAGAAACACTGCTGTAATTTCTACATGGTGAACCCAAAATGTATAAAAATGGCCTTTATTAAAATCTGACAGTGTCCACTTTAACCACATGTGATCTTTTCTATTACAAATCTCAAATTGTGGAGTACAGAGGCAAATAAATAAATGATGGGACTTTGTCCCAAACGTTATGGAGGCCATTGGAATATCAAAGGTATTTTAATAATGCTTAAAATATTGCTTTATTTTGTCTCTTTTGGTTCTAATGTGTACATAAATATCTGGATAATGATTTGTTGTGCATTTGTAATGATATATACCAGTCAACAGAACTTTAGGAATGCACAAAGAACTTTTCAGTTTGTTAGAGTAGGATGATGAGGAGAGCACATTTAATGAATCACTGACGTGCAGAGTTATTTTTATCTATAGCTCAAGCTGAATAACACAGTTACAGTTTTGCTCTATCTGTACTGAATACTCCAGGTTTGGAAGAGGAAAATCATCAGAGCTCCACCTTCCTGATACCATCCTGCAAATCCAATGGAAGACGGGGCAGTTTCATGATCAGTCTCAAATTTAAAATAACCATGGTCCTAGATGGAGTGGATGTGCAGAGGATGTTTCCCGTGGTGGGAGTGTCTAGGACCAGAGGGCACAGCATCAGAATAAAAGGATGTGCCTTTAGAATGGAGATGAGGAGGAATTTCTTCAGCCAGAGGGTAGTCAATCTGTGGAATTCACTGCCGTAGACGGCTGCAGAGTCCAATGCATTGGATACATTTAAAGCGGAGATTGATAGGTTCTTGGTTAGTGAGGGTGTCAAAGGGTGTAGAGAGGAGGCAGGAGAAATTGGGGTTGAGTGGGGCAAATACGTTCAACCATGATCAAATACTGTAGCAGATTCTATGGGCAAAAAGGCCTTCTTCCGCTCCGATTTCTTATGAACTCATGATTATGACCACTTGTGTGACAATTCATTTGAATCCAGCAAGCAGTCAATTCCTTCAAAAGTAGCGAAGGATGACAGCGGGCAAAATTATTATTTTTTTAAATTTGCTCAAATTCCGATGACATCTACAGAGGTTGATTGGCCACCTCACTGCTTTGGAGAAAATAGCATCTTAATCATGTGGATTTTGGTGGTAAGTGCTATCCATGTGTAACAGGTTGCATTTATCCACGGTAAGGTCCTTAATGAATGTCAAAATCTGAAATGTTTGCTTCAGGTTTAGGTTTATTATTGTCGTGTATAGTGAAAAGCTATGCTTTGCATGCTAACCAATCAATTCAGATAATAATGTACATAAATACAATTAAGCCAAACACTCTGGACAGCCACTTCCAATTATATTTTTGGTAGCATCTCGTCATTAGAGTCCACGGATATCATGAAAGAACCTGGAGTTTGCTGGAAATTCCCATCAGTTTTAAGTTAGGGAATCTATTCTCACACGGATTGTATAGGAAGGAACTTCAGATGCTGGTTTAAACCAAAGATAGACACAAAAGGCTGGAATAACTCAGTGGGACAGGCAGCATCTTTGGAGAGAAGGAATGGGTGACGTTTTGGGTCAAGACCCTTCTTCAGACTGGTTCTGACTTGAAATGTCGCCTATCCATGCCCTCCAGTCTGACGAAGGGTCTTGATCCAAAACGACACCCATTCCTTCTCTCCACAAATGCTGCCTGACCCGCTGAGTTAGTCCAACTCTATGTATTTTTAATGAGTTTTATCACTATTCCCAAACACCAATATCTGCCCACGTACATACTCACGAGCGCATTCACAGACCTACAAACACACATGGAGACAGGCACACATATGCAGAGATGCACACAGTCATGCACATATACACACACACATGACGTTATATGCACACTATATTGTACATTGTCAGTGAGATGCAACAAATCATCACTTTGATTCTTAATTAAATTTAAATTAATATAAGTATTTTAATTAAATTAATATGGCATAAAACCCCCCAAATATGGTTAGAGTGAGAAAATACGACTATGCATTACAAGCTTAATACAGCTGGATCTTACCATGACCACTAAGCTGCTGGCTTTACATGACAGAGGGGTTTAAGGAAAAGATTAATGGGAACAGTTCAGCTACCACCACAACTTGTTAAGCCATCATCCCAAACTTCATTTAAAATTTATAAGCAACAATCAGGTATGAATGGAAGCGCTCTAGTTCAATCAAACCACAGGAAAGTCTGGACTTGGGGACATGGCAATGGTTAGAATTAATCTTCTTCAGCACACTGATATACTGTCCCAATTTCAGAAGGAAAGGAAGCGATATATATACACTGATAAAATTCATCTGCCAGTTCAGAGACTGCAGTAAATTCTGAAGCTTTTAACATGTGAAGATAAGCCTGCACCTCAGACGTTGGTCAAGCCACAAATAATCACCTATTTTTCTTTCGATGCTGACCATTGTGTCGCCAGGTTGCATATAATATACTGAAACCACTCATCCATCCAATCCTAGGTGAATTAAAATGGATTCAAAGCTGCTCAGGGAATTAGCTATTTCTCAGCCTCTTACCAAGGAAGGCTGCCCTCTTATCTGAGATTTAGCAGCAGCAGTCTTTAAACCAGGAGAAAGCTGACCCCGCAAAGATTGCATTGCCGAGTACGATGCTATTACAGATTATATTACAATTTGATTTGGTAAGTGGCTGTTTGTGCTTCCTGATTTTTCAATACATATGCAGGCTATTTGACTTTTGATCTCTCATTATCTGACCATCTTATTTAAAGATGACGTGATTAATGTGTTTGGATGGAAATTAAAATCTTAACTTATCCTTCATTCTTGTTTGTTTTCATTTATTTTTGTCAAGAAAGAAAAATACTTGTATGTCAGTCCAATGTAGATAAAAGAAACTGCAGATGCTTGTTTACAAAAAAAGACACAAAATGCTGGAGTAACTCAGCAGGTCAGGCAGCATAGCTGGAGAACATGGATAGGTTCCTCTCCACCCTGTTGTATGGAGCCGAGTCATGGACCACCTACAGCAGGCACCAGAGAGCCCTGGAACAATACCATCAAAGATCCTTACGAAAGATTCTGAGGATCAGCTGGGAGGACAAACACACCAACATCAGAGTTTTGGAGGAAGCCAACATGACCAGCATCAGCACCACAATAATGCAGCACCAACTTCGATGGACTGGCCATGTCATCCGCATTTCCAACACAGGTCTCCCTAAACAGACCCTGTACTCGTTACTGAAGGAAGGACGGCAAGCCCCCAGCGGGCCAGAGAACCGCTTCAAAGACGACATCAAGAACAGCCTGAAGAAATTCCACATCACATCGAGCAACTGGGAGCACATTGCACTGGACAGGCATTCCTGGAGGAAATCCGTGCAGGAAGGAGCTGCACGTCACGAAATGGAACTACGCTGTGTCACAGAGACAAAGCGACGGCACCGTAAGGATATAGTGAGAACGAGGCTCGACGACTACCAACCACCGCCAGTCTCCACTGCCAACGTTGCACCAAGGTGTGTGGATGGCGGATTGGCTTCTACAGACATCTGCAGACCCACAAGTAGACAACCTGATGGAGAGGAGAGGAGAAGACAGGACAGTCATACTCGTTTCGAGTGACTGCCGATGATGATGAATGTTTCAGGTCCGAAAACCTTCCTCAGCTTTGTTTAGAGTCGAAAGACGGATCCTGACCCAAAACATCACCTATCTGTATTCTCCAGATATATTGCCTGACCTTCTGAGTTTTCACACTACAAACAGCTTACAATGGCCTGTTTCCTTTATCATCGATACTTTTTTGCATATCTTTCATTCATTGTAGGTATGTTACAAAACTTACCTTGAGCAGCGCTGCAGTTCTGCATGACTTTGGCGCCTTTCAGAGGGGGGCGGGCTTAAAGTGCTGTTTTTCTACAGACTGGGCAAATCGATCCATTTCGGGCGATTTCGTTGCGGAAGAAAAATCGCTCCGACATTTCATTAATGAAGGTATTTTTAAATTACGCTAGATTATTTATTATCTAGACTAATTTAAAAATCACCTTCAAAAGCCGTGAGCGCCGACAACGGGAAGGATTTTGCGTAGGGGAGAAAACAAGGTACACAGTTTATTTTTATATTAAAAGTTGGTTTTTATGGAGGCTTTAATAATATTTTCATGTTGCGAAATGGGGTCCAAAAAAAATGTATGAACCAGCTGTATTTTTCCACCCGACTTCACTGCAAACCACAACGTTCCAATCCACCGCATTCCACTAAATCCCACTCGCTACTTGATTTAAATGGCCATTAATTTACAGGCATTAAACACTAAATTCCTTCCATTTGGCCCAGAAATTGATGAAAATGAGATTTAAAAATTATGTTATATTGTGGATTATTGTGTGAGTGTTATTTGGACACTTAGGCAATTTCAAAAAAGTTTATCTTTTCTTAAGAAATGGATAGATGTTTAGATCTACTCATTGAATTTTGTAATTAGCTACAATTAGATAACTAACTAATTATATGCATTAATTTCAGGTCATCCAAGTAAGATTGTTTCATATTTGTTTCAGAATGCTTCAATCTATAATAACTGAAAATTTCATTCAGTTCTCTTAATTTTTAAGAAAGTTATGGGCTTTTAACGGTTCTGGATCACAGCTTTTGAGTTGCAAGGCAATTGAAAGGCAATGGGGAACAAGATGCTAATTTCCGAGTATGAAAATGGTCATAACTTTCTTAATACTGAAGATATGAAAGTGAATTAGGTGTAAAATTAAACTGCTTTTTATGTTTTATCTGATGGGATAAATTGCAGACTTGATTTTTAAAATCTCAAAATTTTGTAACATTGCTATTCATTGTTCTTTATCTCTCCACATCACTGTTTATATCTCTCGTTTCCCTGATCCCTGACCAGTCTGAAGAAGGGTATCGACCCGAAACGTCACTTATCTCCTTCGCTCCTTAGATGCTGCTGCACCCCCTGAGTTTCTCCAGCATTTTGTGTAACCCTCGATTCTCCAGCATCTTTAACAACATAACGAGTTACTCCAGCACTTTGTTTCTTTTTTATATTTCAGTCCGCTTTGCCCTCTACATTGAGTCACATTTTCTACCTCTTTTTCTAACAGAATAGAAGCTCTGCATGGTCACTCTTTGATTATCACATCCAAGCAGAGCAGATAGAAAACAAAATCAAACACTATTTGACCAGGGAAATTAGCACATGTGTTATCTTCACCCATTGTTCACACTTTAGCAGCTCCAGATGATATATTGTCATAGCTTGGAGCAAGACAATTGTTTCAATTCTCCCTTCACTTTTGCCCTTATCAGCAAACTCACTGAACTCATGACCTGAGTTCCAGATGTTCTTCAGCTTTTCAAATGTATGAACACTTAGCCTATTGAGTCACTGGGGTGCAAACTTGCTCTGTCCATCTGCAAACCTCTGCAGCAAGCCGCCTGAGATTAGTGACACTAACCACATTCACTTAAACAGAAAGAAAATACACATCATGAATTGACATGTCATTTCTTCACTGGGAGACTAGCAGCAACTTTCAAACTCTGAGCACCCAAACACGTACAGGTTAATTAGCTGCTGTAAACTGTCCCCAGGTTGTAGCTGAGTGGTAGAAACTGGGGAGAGTTGATGCGAATTTGGGGAGAACAAAATGGGAGCAGTGCAAGCAGCTGAGTCGCAATGGTCTGTTTCTGTGCTGTTACAGGGCGGTGGAGGCCTGTTCTCCGGATACGTTCAAGAGAGACCTAGATAGGGCTCTTAAAGATAGCAGAGTCAGGGGATATGGAGAGAAGGCAGGAGCGGGTTACTAATTGGGGACAATCAGCCATGATCACATTGAATGGCGGTGCTGGCTCAAAGGGCCAAATGGCCTACACCTGCACCTATTGTTCATTGTCTATTGTCTATTGTAACACTCAGTGTAACCAGAGACACAATTTAAACAGCCGGGTATGGTCAGATGCACAATTTTGTGAGTTTAAATAGAAATCTCGGAATCCTGCAGTGGTTTTCTTCATTCATGGTTCTATTTGCAGTTTCCAATTATCCCACTTCTCTGACACGATGAAATGGTCAAACAATACTTCCTCTGCATTAGACACAAAGTGGTGGAATCTCCTGCTGTGGATAACCATGAAACTAGTGATAACAAATCAACACTAAAATCATTGGAAATAAGCAAAATGAATGAAATGTGAAAATGGACTGCATATTTTTATCACTGTCACATCAAATTGAAATCCACCCTGTAAACAGCAGTGACACACACTATGTGATCCAAAGTCATCTTTAATCAGCATAGCAACTTTAACAGCATAGATGATGATTAGTTGTCAGAACATCCTAACTGCCGCTTGAACTGAGCAGTGCAGGAAGTAAGTGTTAATGTAAACGTTACAGTGGGGTGGGGTTAGTGATGTTAACTTATATGTGATTGGTTGACATGTATAACCAATCTACACACCCAAAATATTACTCTGCAGAATACAAAGTAATTATTTTGCTGGCACTCGATAAAATCGTACATTTTTTGAACAAGGAAGGAAACCTGTGTGTAGGACTCTTTCAAATGCAAGCACATCTGGGAAAGAAGGCACAGTTATTCGTGTGCATTTTAACATGACTGAAAATTGGTGAATTAACATTTGATTTGTTTTTACATTTTAAGACTGGTATTCCTGCTAATATTGTGCTTATCTACTTAGATTGTTGGGGACATTGTTTACATTTATTGACCAACAGAGTAATTATGTCGGGTCATGGGTGTATCTAAAAGGAAAACTGGGGCCTAAATTCCAGTTTAATCTGACTGTGGACTAACTCACCGATACACTAGTCTTTACATCACAAGGGCTATTGGTCCAAGGAAGGCAGTTGGCAAGAGCCTTTCATCCATCCCAAAATTAGCTGAATTTGCTTTGTGTGTAGGAAGGAACTGCAGATTCTGGTTTACACCGAAAATAGACACAAAATTCTGGAGCAACTCAGTGGGAAAGGCAGCATCTCTGGATACAAAGAATGAATCTCTAAACTGCGAATGAGCACAACAGTAAAAAAAACAAGATCGTTTTTTAGAAAGGAGAGATCTGTGTCTTCTTGTTGCTCTTTAACTATTTCCTTTCATTCTGTGCATTGTATTTATTGCTCCATTAATTGTGTTCTTTGGAATGTTTGCGTCGATCCCACGAGAGAGGTTGCAATTAAACACAATTATGGAAAACTTATAACAGCCTAAGGCATCATTGCAATGGCATGAATTTGACTGCCAAATTAGTAAGATTCAAAAGCTTTCACAGAGATGCCACCAAAAAAAATTAAATGGAAATATATTTGACGGCTTTTAATCACAGTTTTGATTGTAAAAAAAGTGGGTGTGAAATCAACATATACCTGAAATATCTCTTCTATACTCTGTAACTCTGCTCTCACTCCCCACCCCCCCACTCGTAACAAGGGCAGAGTCCCCCTTGTCCTCACCTTCCACCCTGCCAGTCATCACATACAACAGATAATCCTGCGACATTTTCGCAACTTCCAACGGGATCCCACCACTGGCCACATCTTCCCATCTCCTCTCCTTTTGACCCAAAACGTTACCTACTGGAGTACCGAAACGTTGCCTACTCCTGCACCTATTGTCTATTGTCTACTCCTTTTCTCCAGAGATGTTGACTGAGTTACACCAGCATTTTGTGTTTATCTTCAGTGTAAACCAGTAACTGCAGATCCTCCCCACACATGAATTTGGAGGTAATGGTGCAGGTCACAACACTGGAACATTTCAAAGAAGGGAACAATATAATTTAATGAGAGAGATCTGAAATATCTCTAATTTGACAAATGTGTTATAGAAAATGGAATATGAACCAAAATGAAAACTGAAGAACAATAATACAGCTGAAATGGCTTAAATGGGCGAAAATACAGAATATATTACTGGACTGGTAAAAGATATTCCCCAAAACTCAGCTCAATCTGAATGTTTAATGCAAAATTTCCATTGGTGATTGTTCCTGTGCAAAAGAAGCTACCAGAGGTAAGCTAATGAGCAGAAGACCATTCAATGGTTCAATAATGTTGTATTTGTCACATATGCAACTGCACAGTGAAATTATTTTTTTTGCAGATATTACAAATGCTGGCACCCCCATATTTGGCACAGTTATTCAAAGTCCAAAGTCCAGTCAGCCCGCAATGTACTGGAGCAGTTCCTGCGAACCATGTCCCTCTCCCCTCCTCGCTCAGCCATCTTGAAATCCCGGGTGGGGGAGGGGGCAACTCCTGCAGCCAACCTTGGAGGGGCTGGAGGTATTACGCCGGTTCACCCTCCTACCAGCCCTTGCTCGTTACGTCCGACGTCTCCAGCCCCTTCACGATTACGTCGTCCATCCTAACCCCATTCCCCTGCCTTCTCCCCATGACCTTTGACATCCGGACAAGATAGTCTGAGGGTCTCCAATCGGGTAATTAGTAGTTCTGGACTGCTCTCTAGTTGTTACTGGGATGGTTCAGTTGCCTGATAACAGTTGGGAAGAAACTGTCTCTGAATCTGGAGGTGTGCATTTTCACACCTTATGCCCGATGGGAGAGGTAAGAAATAAGTAATAAGTAAAACTTTAACAGTGTTCTTTCATTTTATGCAGTCATTTAATCTTCATCCTCATCCCTTCTCTCATCTGTGCCCTAATATCCATATCATCCGTACATTGGCATGCATTCCTACCTTGAGTTACATGCACTTTCTTTAAAATGCCTTACATTTCAATTGTGAATTATGCTTAGATCTTCATTCTGTACATTTATTATTTTTCATCATTTAAAATTGACACGACAATGAATCAAAGGTTAAAAGAACCTCCAAGAGCTTTAAATAGTGGTCCCAAGCTGAATGAAACCACCCCTTATATATATCAGCGCACATTTTAGAAATGATGGCTTTTTTGCAGCAATGTCACTTTTCTAATCTCATTTCAAACCATTGATGGTTGTGATAAACCTTTTGAGATTTGCTCCAGCAGTTTGTGACATAATTTCAACCCCTGGATCAGATTACCGATGAGCATTCATTCCCAGGTGTTCATTATTTCCTACTTTCAGTGTGGCAGAGAGATTAATTTTGTTAACCTGCTGCCAGTCTCGTGAAAGATATTTTACAGCAAATAAATGTCAATAGGGCTTACACTGGAGTTCTTTCCATGTACGCACTGCTTACTCACTCAACGTAACAAGCATTCAGTCTTCCTCTGTGCCAGATCTCAAAGTGTTCACAACATTTCAACTATGCTCTTTGATTTTTTTTTATTGCAAGGTGAAAAACATGCTGCCTTGCAAAACACAGGTATGCCCACTGTAATCACGTCAGGTCGGTTTGAAGTAAATTACAGACTGTTTACGTTGATGATTTCCTGCATGCCAGTTGTGCACATCTCCACAATAACATGCACAAGAATTGGAAATGATTAACTACCAGGAATCACAGGCCTTGAATAGTCATCAGAAAAACAACACGGCAGCTTTCACCTTTAAAATTAGAGCTGAGACTATTATCGATTGTTAATTGAAGGCATGAAAACTGCAAACATATTGTGTTAGAAGATATGAATTGTAAGCATTCTGTGATATAGTATCTCTGTACCATAAATTTAGCTTGACTGACAGTATATCCTGTAAGCACCTCAATGTATTTGCTGGGGGTTACACAAAAAGCTGGAGAAACTCAGCGGGTGCAGCAGCATCTAAGGAGCGAAGGAGATAGGCGACGTTTCGGGTCGAGACCCTTCTTCAGACTGGTCAGGGATCAGGGAAACGAGAGATATAAACAGTGATGTGGAGAGATAAGGAACAATGAGTGAAAGATATGCAAATGTATTTGCTGCCTCACCTAAAACTGATAGCATAAATTCTCCTCTCATGGACAAGTCTGCCATGCAGCAAACATGTTGCTCTGCTTGTATTCCTGTAGTCATAAAGCATTAGGTTGAAAATATGGTTTTACCTCCACAATGCGACGAAAAAAAATCTGATTATCAAAGAGAGAGAACGCAGCATTTCCCCAAGAAATGATAGTGTGTTGCTGAGCGCGGGAGGTGTCTGGCAGGCTGTATTTCCCAAGCATTGTTTGTGTTGGACAGCGCATCTCTGCAGCATTTGTCAGTTTTTATTCGAGTGATTTATTACTTCTTGTTCCATTAGTAAAAACTAAATGAGTTTCTGGCAGCGACTAATCTGTTGTAACAGGTACAAACACTAGCAAAGAACATTTGGCTTCTCTCAGCTAATCCCAAACTGTGGTTTAATGTTCAAAGATTCATATACTTCTTTAAACTGTCATGATTTGAATGTCAAATTTTTATGTTTTGCTTATGCCATTTTTATTTCACTTTGGCAAGTCAGCGTTACAAGTGCCAAAAATATTTCAACATTCTTTTTTTATATTTAAAAATAAAGAAAAAACGGGCATTTCAATAAATTCAGCTTTGAGTCTGGTGAAAAGTTCATGCATTGAGCTTTATCGCATCAGCCCATGTAGTTGTTCTGCATCTATTGTAATTAACTGTACACAGCACCTCAAACAAATCCCATGACTCCCAAATGCTCAAATATTAAAAACACTTTTTTTGTGCAGAGCTGGGACAGATTAATCTGAGAAGTTCCGGCTTTATTTCTTGGCCAACACAAAACTATGTGTATAGGAAAGAACCGCAGATGGTGGTTTACACCGAAGATACGCACAAAATGCTGGAGTAAGTCAGCGGGACAGGCAGCATCTCTGGAGAGAAGGATTGGGTGATGTTTCAGATTGAGACACTTTGTCAGACTGAGTCAGGGGAGAGGGAAACTGGGGATATTGAAAGGTACAAAGATAATGTAAGGTGTGAAAGTATAGATCAAAGCAGCCATTGATCAAGGAAATGTACAATGGTTCATTGTTGGCTAAGGGAAAGATGACAACGAGGCATACAAACACCGGTAAAATTAATCAGGACAGTGAAACTAGGCAGAGAACTAGGGTGGGGGAGGGACAGAGAGAGAGGGAAAGCAAGGGTCACTTGAAGTTAGAAAAATCAATATTCATACTGATGGGTTGTAAGCTACCCATGCAAAATTATCAAAACATGTTCCTCCAATTTGCATTTGGTCTCACTTTGACAGTAGAGAAGGCCCAGGGCAGAAAGGTCAGTGTGGGAATGGGAGGGGAGTTAAAGTAGCAACCGGGAAATCATGCAGGTTCAGGTGGACTGTTCAGGCGGACTGTTTTAGAGGAATACTAATTTTTTTCTCATGTCACAAATGGTAGACTGGCCCATATGGGATGCTGCTCAAAGAACTGTTATCTGACAAAGCCATACCTTTATTAGGGGACAGATAATGGAAGAAACGTTTACAGTGTAGCATTGTACAACATCGCATTAGATATAAACGCTTTTCCATCTGAAAATGTGACAGCTAGCAATTCTTTGACATGGGCATGTGAGAGTCCATGGCAAAGCTTAAAGATATTGCATTTTGTAACTTCCCTCGAGAAGATGGTGTTGAGTCACCTTGTTGAACCCCTGCTACTTATGTAGTGACTGAGCTCCCTCAGTATCGTTCGTTTGGCAGTTCTAAGATCTAAATGTAGTGATGGAAATTAATTTCCAAGTCACAACAAAGTGTGATATGGGGGGAAACTTGGAGGTGGTTGTTCTCATTGCATGACTCCAACCCTTGTGTCTCTAGCTATCTGAAGTCACAGGCGTTTAAAAGGGAGGCTGAACATAGCTAAGTTGCTGTCGCCGGTACGAACACTACTGGCATGGTGCTCAGATAATGAAAGCAGAATAAAGCAGCAATATCATAAGCAATATACCTCCACCTAACACCAGCGTAAATGTGAGAATTTGTTTCTATATGATGGGTGGAGTGGATTTGAAAGTCCTTTGCAAAGAATGCAATAATTGTTTTGCCCAATGGAACAAGAAGAAATAATCTTCCCCCAGGCAATCTATTAAGGAAAGGGAGACAAATAACTCAATTCCCACAATGTTCTTGTCCGCACCTCCCTTGTGCTAACAGACAAATCTATTATCAGTCCATAGCCAACATTTTAATCCCACTTATATTCCTTATTTTTTAACAATAGCTTAGATACACCATTCACTAACACATTGATATAAACCTTTATTTCTGATAGTGTCTGATAGTAGATAAACAGGGACACCTTCAAAGCACTTTTATTTCATGATTTCCATCCCTCTTCCCTCGCAATCCCAAAATGTCATTAGAAATACCTTTCTTTATGTTGGCATGGTACTCTACACCCATTGTTCTGTCTTAAAAAGCCAGGTGGCTGATATTTATTCACAAGGAGGCTCTAATTAGTACAGGAGAGGTACTATTTTGTTCTTTGCTGTTAAACTAAGCGAATGGCACGATCTAAATTTCTTGAATACTGCATAACCTTTTAGAAGTGAGTGAGATTACAATTTTTTTTTATGAAGACACTAAGTAGAACTATCTTTTCAAAACCGACCCAATTTTATTTCCAGTTTTAAGGAAGCCATTTTATAAACACTCATCCACGTTTTACCAGATATATGGAACTGCTTCCCTGATTTCCCTGATTTCCCTGATCCCTGACCAGTCTGAAGAAGGGTCTCGACCCGAAACGTCGCCTATCTCCTTCGCTCCTTAGATGCTGCTGCACCCGCTGAGTTTCTCCAGCTTTTTGTGTAACCCTGAAACTGCTTCATGTTGTTAAATTTTGGAAATTACTTCAAGGGTCACTGCCATCATACTGGGCTGTTGAGGTTTCTGTGTGAACCACTTGGAACAGTTCAGGTTATTATCAACAATAATATACCTGTTGTACACTGAATCGACAAGCAATACAAAAACACTGATGTTCAATAAAGTAATTATGATTTCTAATATATATAGAGAAGAGAAATAACATGCTTATTTCCTTTCTTTCTGGATGTCCCGAAGGACTGGAAATCTAACTAAGTCCCTCGGAAATGCAGTTACTGTTCTATTGCAGAAAATTTGGTACGTGGAAATGAACTTACATGATATGGGATGATCAGCCTATGTACCATGTACCATGCCAACATAAAGAAAATCATTTCTGATTGTGGATGATCAGCCATGATCACAATAAGTGGTGGTGCAGGCTCGAAGGGCCAAATGTCCTTCTCCTACACCTATTTTCTATTTTTCTATATTTCTATATGTCATTGATCTGAAATAATAACTTTATTTTATTCTCCACAGATGCTACCTGACCCATTGAGAGTACTTCCGCATTTGTGTTTAATTTCAAATGTTGACATTTACAGTATTTGCTTTTGGATCATGAAAGGAGACATGGCTGGCTATTTTCCTTGAGCGAGGTAGCAAAGACACCAGTTAGTAAATAACCAGTTATCACTGATGATTTAGTGATGCTGGGGCAGGTGTAAATATTTGTCAAGAAACAATGGCTTATTTTCAAATGGCACAATGGTACATTTTGCACTCATCTATGAAGGCAGACAGGACCTTTGTTGCACTTCTTGGCCTGATGATGAGACTCCTGGCAATGCAACATTGTTTAGTGTTGAATTAAAGTTCCACTGTAAATCATATACATATCTCACCAGAACAGCACTTGAACCTGCAACCTTTGGATGAAGGGGAAGCCCTTGAGACAAGAACCTTATCCCAAAATTGTTGGCACGCTGATGAAGTGTAATCGCTTTTGCTTCTTTTTCCCATGCTATCCTGAAGGCGCTCTTTCATGCTGTTGAATATTGAAGGTATACATGTAGGCTCCTGTGATTTCTTCCAATCTAATTGTGTTTTGCAGACCCTGACCTGTCATCACCAACAGATGACTGTGGCAAACCCAGTAAATACATACACATAAATCATAATAGGTGTGTAGGAAGGAACTGCAGATGCTGGTTTACACTAAGGATAAACACAAAATGCTGGAGTAACTCAACGGGACAGGCAGCATCTCTGGATAGAAGGAATGGGTGATTTATAGGTGGCTAAGTGGCAATCAGGGTAAAAAACATGGCTGATTTTTCACCTTCTTATCCGGTGGTAATAACACAGGTGGGAACATCAAACTTGGTTCAGGGCAATGATCCAGTTAAGGACCTTCTAAGTCTAATGGCTCGATTCCTCATGAGGCAGAGCACTTAACAACAGAAACACTGCCAAAGTTAGATTTGACTGATTACCTTCTGTTAAGTCTACAATAAATGCCAGGTCGTGCTTCATATACAGATCTTTATGGCTGTGAGAAGAATCCACATTTAAAAGCGATTGGTTTGTCTGAGCTGTACACGTCTTGACAACAGGTTCATTTCCACTGATCTAAATCAACTATCAACAGTAATTTACTCTGAAAGTGTTATCCATTTGAAATATTGTTTTCTGAATAGATGTGCTGGTATTTAACTCACTGACACCTGTCTGTAGCTTTGATTGTCTAAAGATGTTCTTTACTTTCCCGTAACATGACAGGGAGAGCAACCCTTATGCAAGTACATACAGAACAGAAGCAATTACACTATTAAACATTCAATTTGTAATCAAGCAGGCTGGGTTTACTTTCTCAGAACTATTGATAAGAAATGGAATTCAACAGCCTCAATAATATTCTTGGATTACAACACAGAATGATTTTTCCATGTAATAAGGTATACAAAACAGTCACAGCTTAAAATGTGTGGATTTGAGTCATGGACATACACTGTGGAAACAGGCCCTTCTGCGCGGCTTGCCTACACTGGCCAACATAGAAACATAGAAATTAGGTGCAGGAGTAGGCCATTCGGCCCTTCGAGCCTGCACCGCCATTCAATATGATCATGGCTGATCATCCAACTCAGTATCCCATACCTGCTTTCTCTCCATACCCTCGGATCCTCTTAGCCACAAGGGCCACATTTAACTCTCTCTTAAATATAGCCAATGAACTGGCCTCAACTACCCTCTGTGGCAGAGAGTTCCAGAGACCCACCACTCTCTGTGTGAAAAAAAGTCCTTCTCATCTCGGTACTAAAGGATTTCCCCCTTATCCTTAAGCTGTGACCCCTTGTCCTGGACCTCCCCAACATCGGGAACATGTCCCAGCTACACTCGTCACACCTGCTAGCATTTGGTCCATATCCCTCCAAACCTGCCCTCTCCATGTACCTGTCAAACTGCTTTTTAAATGTTTGGATAGACCCTGCCTCAACTACCTCTGGCAGCTTGTTCCATACACCCACCACCCTTTGTCCTTTTTATCTTAACTCATTTCCTGAATATCATGACACAAGGAACTGCAGATACTGGAATCTTGTGCAAACCATGAAACACAAAATGCTGGAGTAAATCAGCAGGTTATGCAGCACCTGCAGAGGGAATGGGTAGCCCACATATTGGATGGGACCCATCTTCAGTCTTCAGCACTGAGAAAAAGGTGCTGACCCAAAAGGTCACTTTTCCGTTCCCTCCACAGATGTTGCCGGGCCCGCTGAGCTATTCCAGTTTTTCCCAAATACATTGTTCGCATTGTATCTTTATAAACAGATTATGTCTGTCTTCGGCCACAATATCTACACAGAATGAAGTCCAGGCATATTAGTTACTGGGGGGAGGAACATTTTTTATTTGTGTTTAAATTATTACTTCATGTGGTACAGGAAGGACTGTTTATGGATTTTGTCATAACACATTGAATGCGACTTATCTTCTCTTTTCACTCTTGTACCACAGTGTACTGTTGCTCAAAAATAGTTTCCATTTATGCAACATTTATATAATGCTTTTAAAATGGGGTCTTGATCAACTGGGCCAATGCTTAATTCAGATAAATGTGAGGTGTTGCATAGTAGGACAATTCAAGTCAGGACTTGCACAGTAAATGGTTGAGCCCTGGGAATGTTATAAAACAGAGAGACCTCGAGGTGCAGGTACACAATTCCAAGAAGATGCCGATATAGGTGGCCAGGGCGCTTGCCTTCATCGGTCAGTGTACTGAGTGCAGGAGTCAGGAAAACATGTAGCAGGCATTGGCCAGGCCACATTTGGAACATCGTGTACAATGTGGTTCCCCAGCTCCAGGAAGAATGTCACTTAACTGGAAAAAATGCAAAAAAAGATTCACGACTCACGAGGATGGTACCAGGTCTGGAGAATTTAAGTTGTAAGGATTTAACTTAAATCCTTACGTTTTAAGGATTGAGTAGGTCTTTTACCCTGGAGCATAGGAGGCTGAGGGGTGACTTTGTGGAGGTTTATAAAATCATAAAGAACATAAGTAAAGTGAATGGCCGCAATCTTTTCCCACACAATAGCAATGTCTAAAACTAATGGGCACAGGTTTAAAGTAAAGGTGGAAATATTTAAAAGGAATCTCTAAAAGGAATATTTAAAAGGACAGTTTTTCACAAAGAGTGTGTTGTGTATGGAGAATGAGCTGCCTGGGGAAGTGGTGGAGGTGGGTACAATTACAGTATTGAAAATACACCTACACAGGTACATGGATCGGAGAGAATTTGAGGGATATGAGCCAGGTGAAGGTAAGTTAGAGTGGCTAAGTTAAGTAACTTGGACAGCATGGATGAATTGAGCTGAAGGGCTTCATTCGTGAGCTATAGCTCTATGACTAAAATAGTCAAATATCCGGGATCTTCAAAGGAAAAATTGAAACCTTGCCCCATAACAAAAGACATGAAGATCAGTGGAATTAGTATTAGAAGGTTAGGTAACTGCAGTTTTACGGGTGTATCTTAATAAAGAAGCAGAAGGTAGTATGTTTAGAAAATGAATTTCAGTCCTTCGATCCTTGGCAAGTAAAGGCATATTGCCACCACTGGGTGGAGAATATTAGGAGCACAGAAGAAGTTTGTATCGACAGGCTGTAGAGTCATAGAAGGCTGAAATACTTTCCTATTTGTTCCTTGTTCACTGGCTAATACAGTGGAGAGTGAATCTTCCTTTGGCTTCGGCTGCTGTAGATTTAGTACCTGCCCACAACTGATGTTTGTTCTTCTGCACCTTTCTTGATTCCTCATCTTGCCGTTGGGAGATATGTTGTAGAGGCCCATTGGCTCACTGAGTCCATGCCAACCAGCACACACCCATTTACACTAGTTGACCCAAACTATTTTATCCTCCCCATGTTCCCACCAATTTTCCACAGTCTCTATCACTCACCTACACACAAGGGGCAACTTTATAAAGTGTCAAATCAGCCTACCAACCAGGACATTTTGGGGATGTGCGAGAATACCGGAGTGCCCACCCAGACTCCACCCAGACAGCATGTGAGGTCAGCATGGAATGTGAGTTGCTGGAGTCATGAGGTCACGGCTCAACTGTGACCATGGAAGCTTATAGGAAGAGAAGATATAGAAATAGAAAGGAATGGATGGAAGGACATTTGAACACAAACATCCTTATATTATGTCTGAGGTTTTGCTGGACTGAGATGCAATGTTGAAGAGTAAAAATAGGAGTGATACATGGCCAAGACCTACTGCACATTAAGACAACAGAAGTTATGAAACACAAAAATACTGGGAAACTGGCTAGGAAAACTTTGCAAGTATTGAGTTACAGATCGTTAATGTTTGGGTGAAACTCAGCCACACATGGATTCATGCAAAGATGGCTGATATGGTGGAGTGGGTTTAAGTGGTGCTGGCGATGGAGGTTATGTGAGTGCAAACTGCAGCTCAGGGTTCAATGAAGCATGAAGATTGCAAGCACTGAATGAAAGTGGTGGAGTTGCTGCCTTACAGCACCGAAGATCCGGGTTCGTTCTCGACTATGGGTGCTGTCTGTACGGAGTTTGTACGTTCTCCCCGTGACAACGTGGGTTTTCTCTGAAATCTTTGGTTTCCTCACACACTCCAAAGATGTACAGGTTAATTGATTAATTGGCTTGGTATAGGATAGTGTTAATGTGCAGGGATCGCTGGTCGGCACAGACTCCGTGAGCCGAAGGGTCTGTTTCCGCGTTGTATCTCCAAACTAAATTAAACTAAACTGATGGTTAGAGAACAGAGCTCAGAAGTGGGGAAATGATCCAATTTCCCAATAGTTTGCAACATGAAACTTCTAAATACCAAGGTTGATTCCAGGTTGAAATGGAACGATGGCTGAGAATTGGTAGCATGGCCATTATTTTACACTGAAAATAATGCTTGAATGACCAGCAAGACACAAACCTTTTATTTGTGAAAAATTACAAAATGTTTTGTCAACAAATATTTTTAATCTGCTGTTCTTTCCTACACATAAATATTTTTAAAACCAGTCTGGACAGCAATGTGCTAAGAAGTGGTAATTTATTTTCTTTTGTATTGTATTAAAATTAATTAATTTTTTTAAACTTCTAAACAACTCAAAAGGATATTTGTTTTCGGTACATTAGCAGAGGGTGGTAATGGGTTTTTACGAGGCCCAATAAATCACTGCTGAGGGCCATAAGGCTCCTGGATATTCTTTGCTCAATTGGGCACGTTTTTGGTTTATGGGCTCTGTAGATAATTACTATGATCTTTCGCCTCAGCCAATGAGTGATGAACTTTGTGTTAAAGAAGGAACTGCAGATGCTGGAGAATCGAGGGTTACACAAAAAGCTGGAGAAACTCAACGGGTGCAGCAGCATCTAAGGAGCGAAGGAGATAGGCGACGTTTCGGGTCGAGACCCTTCTTCCTCGAGGGTTACACAAAAAGCTGGAGAAACTCAGCGGGTGCAGCAGCATCTAAGGAGCGAAGGAGATAGGCGACGTTTCGGGTCGAGACCCTTCTTGAACTTTCATGTCTTTGTCCAATTGATTGTTTGTTTATCTGTGGTAAAGAATTGCGTCAACTAGTTGCTTGAGCAAATTGCACGAGAGGTTGAATCTAGTATAAAGGTCCCATCAGGAAGCAGATTTGGACTTCTCCCTCGCTCACTGGCTGCTCCACATTATGGAAGCCAGTATAATATCCAGTTGATGAGACCCATCTGTCCTCACCAAAGCAATCAATCTCTATTATTTCTCGCAACCACACCTTTGACTCCATGCCATTGGAAAACCTGACCTCATCTAGCCACAAGGCGCAAAACGTTTGCTTGCTCTGAAGGAAAATAGCGCTTGAGAATCGGTCAAAGTTCGGGTATCATGTCAGTCCTGTGTGGATGCTGGCTGAGATGGTGGGAATTTGGCTTGCAGGACGAGTCTGGCAGTGGCGTTGAATGCAAAGGGCCAAACAAACTACTTTTACTGAGCCAGAAGCAGCTCTCAGAAAAATTCACATATTTCATCATTTGCAGTTGGGGAGGCTTCCAGAGGTCCTTTTGACAAGTGGTTTGGCCACTCTTCACTCCTAACAACATGATGCTGTTACTCACAGCAATCTCAATGACTGATGGGCAGCATCCATTGCATTGGACACGGAGAACTGCATGATACCAGTTTGCATTATGTACCCGATGCATAATAAGTTCTGATCACAGCAGTAGAGTTGCTGCCTTACAATGCCAGGGACACGGGTTCGATCCGGACTATGGGTGCTGTCCGTATGAAGTTTGTACATTTTCCCTGTGACCGCATGGGATTTCTCAGATTGCTCCAGTTTCCTCCAACACTCCAAAGACATCCAGGTTTGTAGGTTAATTTTGCTGCGGTAAAAGTTATAAATTGGTTCAACTGTAGTGTGTAGGATAGTGTTAGTGTGAGTGTGCAGATGATCACTGGTTGGCTTGGACTCAATGGGCCTGTTTCCACACTGTATCTCCAAACTAAACAATTCTGAAATGGTTTTGTATTTATTTTTGGGTTTCTTGTCAGCATCTTCAGTCACTTTGTTTTAATCTCTCAGTTTCCAAGAATGATGCACTATTCTCTGGCCGTCTTTTCTAATGCCATGTAGATTCAGAAGGAGTACAAGGCATTGGCTGACTTGCCCTTCAGTTTTCTCTCTCTATCTATCCTGCTCCTTTGCCCAACATCACACAGGAAGTTCTGAGTACCCCTTGTGTAGGACTATGGTAATGGATTTTTTTTAAGGTGACAGCTTATCTTGTACATGTTTCTTTTTTATACCAATTGATGAACTGCTATTAAAAACCAAGACTGATACTACCCACCATTTTCCCCATTGGTTTGGCAAAAGACAAGGCAATGGCAAATGCATCCGTAAAATATATCTTCACCAGCACAGCTGTGAATTAACAGTGACAAATAGCTCTGTAATACTTTAATCCTGACATGCTTGTTTGTTTTCCCAGGGATCAAACAAGGGGAATTCAGGTCAGTGTAAACACACTCTAGTCAGAGTGGATTTCTGCCTGTGGCCCCTGATTACTTCAGGTCTGATGCAATGTGTTGCAGCACTGAATGAGACACTAATCACTATTCTGAAAATCAATTGTGACAACAGTCAGCTCAACATCTCAAGGAACAGTTCCATCTTCAAAATTCAGTGACTGCACATCAATGACCAATGCTGTTGTCTGCAATACATGGTATAAGATGTACAACAGATGAGAGGACTGGTAATTTTGTGCTAATGAATGACGATGCATTATGTACACTCAGTAAAAACTTGCACATGCACGCTGGGGTAATCGCTGCTTTTGTGCATGGGACAATGGGGAGCGAGGAGATAAAGGAACATGGTCCTACATGAGCTCAGTCCTTCCATTGAGTTCATGTCAACCATCAAAGACCATTTATGCACTCCGACACTCATCCCATTTCATTCTCCCTACACTCAATGTACATTCAAATTTAGGCGGCATGGTTGCAAAATGGTGGCACTACTGCCTTACTGCTCCAGAGATCTGCCTATGGGTGCTTGTCTGTTCGGAGTTTGTAAGTTCTCCCTGTGACCGCGTGGGTTTACTCCAAGATTTTCGGTTTCCTCCCACATGCCAAAGCCGTACAGGTTGTAGGTTAATTGGCTTGATATAAATGTAAAATTGTCTCTTGTATGTAAGATAGTGTTAATGTGCAGGGAACACTGGTCGACGTGGACTCGGTGGGCCAAAGGGCCAGTTTCTGCACTGTATCTCTGAACTAAATTCCATCAGTGGCCTTGAGTACTACAGAACACCAATCTCAACTATGCACTATGGACTGTCTTTGGTTGCTAACTAAGAAGGGATTTTTGCTTAGAATTAGTGTTATTATATTATTAGTATCAATAGATAATTGTGTTTAAACCCTATTTTGTTGCTGAAAGTAAGAATCTCACTGTTGGTATTTGTGACAATTAACTTTCTCAACAATTCCCTTCCACCTCCCCTCCCCCACCCCCAGATTCTACCACCAGCGAGATAATTACCTTGGTCAATTAATCCACTGACCCACAAGTATTTGGATGCGAAGGGAAACTGGAGCACCCAACAGAAACCCATACAGTCACAGGGAGAATGTGCAAACTCCACATAGACAGCTTTATTATATAACCTTCTTATTAAGATTTGCCTTTGGGAATTCTCAGTTTGCTGTGTTTCTGCAATTCTCTATATCCTTTTATTTTCGATGCTGCCTTAAGCTCACAGTCAAGGTCTGCAGCCACTGTCCTTGTAAACATGAGCCATTATTTCTTTATTGTTCATTGGTCCTCCAGTCATTGCCAATTAGCTGGTGGAGTGAGTGCCACAATCACTTTCATCCCAATATGTATCACACATGAAAAATGCTCTTTGCATTATCCAAGGTTAATTGCAATTCTTTCTGTAGACTTACGTTGCTTGGTAGTTTGATACATAAGCAACACAAGCCAATTTTATAACAACATTCTTGCTTTGTGCTGTCCTTTATATTTTACCAACATCTAGAACTGTAACAAGCTTAGAATTGGTTTCTACGTCCAGGGGAGAACAGCCTATTTTGTGTTGGAAGGGACTGCAGACACTGGTTTAAACCGAAGATGGACACAAAATGTTGGAGTACCTCAGTGGCACAGGTAGCATTCCTTCTCTCCAGAGATGCTACCTATCCTGCCAAGTTACTCCAGCATTTTGTGTCTATCACAAGCATTTTGTGTCTTTGGTTGAGTATTCTCCTGAACTCCCCTCGGTCTTCATCTCACGTTCATGTTCTTTCGTCTTCACATTCATTTACATTCCAGCTGCTTTCCCAATCCCATCAATTCTCCCATTTTATTTTTGTAATGTCAATGTGATTGGATACAACTCATGTGGGACCTTGATAAAGGCTCGCCAGAAGTTTGAATTGGGGAAAATCTATTAACTTATCAGAGAGAATTCTACTCAACAATTTACCAGGCCAGATCATTCCCTTCCAAATCCATGCCAGCTGTTTCCGAATAAACAGATGCCACAAGCCAAATGCATAGAATGGCATCCATTATTTTATGTAAAATTTATAACTTTTTAAGACATACTCACAACATTTAAGCATTTCACAACCAGGCAAAATGGTATTCCCCAATACCTTGGGATAATGGTTTTCTAGTAAGCTTATTTTAGTCCATTTCTTTTGTATGCTCTCTAATTCTCTAAAAGAAGTGAGTTAATATCTCCTTATGATTCTGTAAATGAACAGTTCTGGAATATGATCATAAACTAATTCAATTTTTTTTTAAATTTAATTATTTTGGATAAGTATAGACATAGAACAGTACAGCAGAAGAGCAGGCCCTTTAGCCTACAATGGCCAAACATGATGCCTACGCCATATCTTATACATCTGCACATAATCTATATCCCTCCATTCCCTGCATAGCCAAGGTCTCTTAAATGCTACTATATCAACCCCATCAGTCGTGACTTTGAAGCACTCACCCACCCTATGTTTAAAAACCTTGTCCCTTACATCTCCTTTAAACTTAGCCCCTCTCACCTGAAAGATATGCCTTCTCATAACCTGCGATAAAGGCTCTGACGAAGGTAGATAAAAATGCTGGGGAAACTCAGCGGGTGAGGCAGCATCTATGCAGTCTGAAGAAGGGTGTCAACCCGAAACATCACCTATTCCTTTGCTTCATAGATGCTGCCTCATCTGCTTTCTCCGGCATTTTTATCTACCTTCGATTTTTCTAGCATCTGCAGTTCCTTCTTAAACATAAAGGTTCTGATTGTCTATTTTGTCATATTTACTCATTAGACTAATTTTCCACTTGATATTATTTTTAATCATCAATCTATTATCCAATGTATAATGCAATAGTTTCTTGAAGCAGTCCTAAAATACTGGACTGCTCTGCCTTTCTTCTTTTTTTTTAACTCAACATTTATTGACATAACAAAATACACATACACACAAAACAAAGAGATACACAAAAGACAATCGCAAAATGACAAAATACAAATCACCTAACCTTTATTAGCATTGCATCACATCCTCTTAACATTCTATCATAGAAGCATCTTATTCACAGGCACCAGAGCAAGCTCATCCATTCATATCCTTAAACAATCTTTGCATTTGTAATAGTACCGGTTTCCATATAATATTAAAGGCATCGGTCCTCAACTGGAGTTTAGCAGTTATACTTTCCATCAAGTATACATTTTTCAATCTTTCCCTCCACTGTTGAACATTTGGTGGCATTTCCTTTCTCCATAGCACGGTTATCATCTTTTTAGCAATCAACAGCATAAACCCAAGCAAATAATTCTGATTTTGAATATCTGTCGCAGCTGGAGTGTCTCCTAATACAAAACAAGCCGGTTCCAGAGGTAGATCCACTCCCAGAATTAATTTAATCTCTACCTGGATGTCTCTCCAGTATTGGTACAATTTGTGACAATCCCAAAAAATATGTGTGATCACCTATCTTCCCACATTGTCTCCAGCATAAATGTCTCCATGCCTTTCTTCTTATGGATTGCTTTTAATCCATACTGTATTTCCAGTCCAGTTGCTGTGCACACACTTTCTTTAGGCTGAATTTACACTTATTTTTCTCGTTGATTGCATAATATTGCAGGTTAGGTCGTCTTAAAATAGTTTTAAAAGCTTTCCATTCTTCCTTGAACAATTTTCCTCTCAGTAATATTTTATTTAATTCACAATTCCTTCCATTCTAGAATCACAGAATCTTAAAGTTACTAAAGTTGGTGCAGTAGGACCAGGTTTTTAATGCAAAGCTGAAAATGCTGGCTGAGCTTTGGACCAACTTGACGTGTTAGAACTGAAAATAAAGCCACAGCTTCACTTTGTATTCTAAATAATTTAAATGAAATCCAATACAATTTTCCACCTCACCAGCATGGGACTGTAATCCAAATTCCCTTCATCTGTCCACATCAAGGGAAAGTTCATAGTGTATATATTCCAGCATTGGCAATGAATCAGTGGGACTAAAACAAGGCAAACCAAGTACTTAATGAGTAGGAAAGAACTGCAGATGCTGATTTAAATATAGACACACAGTGCTGGAGTAATTCAGTGGGACAGGCAGCATCTCTGGAGAGCAGGAAGGGACACGAAACTTCACCCATTCCTTCTCTCCAGAGATGCTGCCTTTCCTGCTACATTACTCCAGCATTTTTTGTTTACCTTCGATTTAAACCAGTATCTGCAGATCTTTCCTCCTCAGTAAAGGGCCTGTCCTACCAGCATCCGACTCCATTCGATGAGCGCGACCAAACCGGCAGCGGGGGCCGCACGGAGGTCGGGTGATGCCCTGTACAGGGCCGTTCCCACCAGCATGCGCCTGCATGCGGCAAGTGCGACCAAACCGGCAGTAGGGGCCGCGCGGAGGTTGGGTGAGTGGCGCAACGGGGCGCAAAGGGAGGGGAACTTGGAGCAAAGTCTAAAGATAAGTTCGCCAGGACAGAGAGGGACACATAGAGAGGGGCACAGAGGCACACACAGAGAGGGCCATGGAGCCACACACACAGAGGGTCACGGAGGCACCTTCAGAGAGGGTCATGGAGGCATGACGTCAAGGCGGTGTGTAATGCGTCGAGGCGACAAGCCGTTGCCGCGCGGAATTTTTTAACATAGTCAGTTTTTCGGAGCCCCGCGCGATGTCGGGACGAACTCCGCACAATTCCGCACGGCTCCAGTGATCGAAGTGGGACCAGCCCTGCGACGTCGGACGGCTCAAGCGACCACGTTAGGTCGCGCTCATCGCATAGATTTGCATGCTGGTGGGACAGGCCCTTAAGTACTTGGTACCTGGGACCCGAAACATCACCCAATCCTTCTCTCCAGAGATGCTGCCTGTCCCACTGAGTGACTCCAGCATTTTGTGTCCACCAAGTACTATCTGAGTTCCCTTCAGAACTTTTCCTGCAATTTTCCATAGATATACACTCCTGATGCACGTCCCATCAGGTTAAAACAGACTAAGTCAGATAATGAGTAGCGGGTCTCTGAACCAGACTGAAAACTTGCTGGAACATCATTGGTAGGAAGTAGTTATAGACAGATTTGTATCTATTTATACAAATAGATGTCAATCATCAAGTCAGCTGGTATTGCTGCTGCAACTAATAGCTTCTGTTAATTTTGTTAATGTACTGGGTTTATCTGTTGGCAGTGTGATTTTCATGTTTATAGATGATACTCAGATATAGACAAGCATTTTGACTGGAGATCGTACCCAATGGCTTCTGGAGGTTCTTGTTGATTTAAAGAATTGGTCCTGTGGCAACACATCATGTTTAAGTGACTTACCTTGAGCAGCGCTGCAGTTCTGCGGCCCCCCGTATGCGCGACTTTGGCGCCTTTCAGAGGGGGGCGGGCTTAAAGTGCCGTTTTTCTTCAGACTGGGCAAGTCGATCCATGTTGGGCAATTTCGTTGCAGAAGAAAAATCGCTCTGACATTTCATTAATGAAGGTATTTTTAAATTACGCTAGATTATTTATTATCTAGAGTAATTTAAAAATCACCTTCAAAAGCCGTGAGCGCCGATAATGGGAAGGATTTTGCATAGGGGAGAAAAAAAGATAAATCGTTTATTTTTATATTAAAAGTTTGTTTTTATGGAGGCTTTAATAATATTTTCATGTTGCGAAATGGGGTCCAAAAAAAATATATGAACTGGCTGTATTTTTTATACCGACTTCACTGCAAACCGCAACATTCCAATCCACCGCATTCCACTAAAACCCACTCGCTAGTTGATTTAAATGGCCATTCATTTACAGGCATTAAACACTAAATTGTTTCCATTTGGCCCAGAAATTCATGAAAATGAAATTTAAAAATTATGTTATATTGTGGATTATTGTGTGAATGTTATTTGGACCCCTTAGGCAATTAAAAAAAAGTTTATCTTTTCTTAAGAAATAGATAGATGTTTAGATCTACTCATTGAACTTTGTAATTAGCTACAATTAGATAACTAACTAATTATATGCTTTAATTTCCGGTCATCCAAGTAAGATTGTTTCATATTTGTTTCAGAATGCTTCAATCTATAATAACTGGAAATTTCATTGAGTTCTCTTAATTTTTAACAAAGTTATGGGCTTTTAACGATTCTAGATCACAGCTTTTGAGTTAAGTCAATTGAAAGGCAATGGGGAACAAGATGCTAATTTCCGAGTATGAAAACAGTCATAACTTTCTTAATACTGAAGATATGAAAGTGAATTAGGTGTCAAATTAAACTTCTTTTTATGCTTTATCTGATGGGATAAATTGCAGACTTGATTTTTAAAATCTCAAAATGTTGTAACATTGCTACATTGTATATGAGTTGGGTTGAATTCTGAACAAACACAGACATAACAACAGGTAAAGATATCCAGGTAACTCAATGCCAAATGTCAACGGCATTATACAATGTAACCATCGAGACAAGTGCTTAGGGGATTAATTATGGGGCAATTGATTGTAAGTCAAAGATGCTAACCTAACCATTCAATTCCTTTCCTAAAGTTCAATCGAAATACTGTGCTCAGTTTCGATTTGCTCATACGGTGGGTAACAATGAAACTGAGAAAAGTGTGCAAATGAGGGTAAAGTAGAAACACAATTTGATAAACATTTATGGGAAGACCAAGGCATGGGATTATGTTTGAGTTTACTTCCATCAAAGAAAAAGGCAAGGGGCAACAGAGGACATCATTTTGGGACAAAATAGGCTCGAACCAGGTTAGATATCAAGAGCTGATCTTTACCCAGAATCCCTTAGAACAGCCTTTTAGATTATATGCAGTGGACATCAGAGCCTAACATTCCTTCGTGAGAACTGGGAATTTAATTGAAGCAGATAATTATAACTAGTTTAGTTTGCCATGGTGGTAGAGTGGCAGGGGCTATGCAGTTGGAGGGGGGTTGCAAAGGGATGCCAGAGAATTTGTCAACATCTTCTCCCTGAACTAATTCTAGTTTCTCATCTCATTTTTCATCTCTCTGAAGCATAGAGTCTGTGGAGATCTAATGAAATGTTATAATTGGCATTGTATCTGGTAGAAAATTGTTCACATATTCTCTCCTGTATGGCATGATGGCATACCATTTTTAATAACTATATTCCTCAGCTACCTGTATATAAAGCATAACAAGCAGTCTTAGCTGTTGTACCCTCCTGTTATTCCTTGCCTGTGATCGCTCCGCCTGCAGACATTACCATAGAGAGCTTGCAGTCTCGGGAAAGACCATGAATGTCGGGAGCTCCAACGATGCAGAGGTTTCGACAAGCCCCGACCCAGGGTCTGATCGCTCGGCGCGGAGGAGCCGAGATACCCCCATCCCCTTAATGAAGGAGTGATTGCCCCGATGCGGAGGGCCCGAACACGGCCGACTACGGGAGTAAGATCGTCCGATCAACGGAAGGCTCGACCATGGGAAGACAAGGGAAGCGTTTGAGCTTTTTTTTCGCCTTACATTGCAATGAGGAATGTGGAGGAGTCACTGTGGTGGATGTTTATGTTAAAATGTATTTTGTGGGTTCTGTTGCTTTTATTTGTATGACTGTGTGGCAAATGAAATTCCTCACATGTTGCAAAACTTACTTGGCTGATAAAGTATTGTTGCATTGTATTGTATTGTATTATTCTATTATTGTATTTTATTATTATTATTATATTGGATTATTGTATTATTATATATATATATATATATATATATAATCATGAGGTACTAAGGCACAAGTAAATTATAAACTTAGATTTCCTAGAAGGAAGCACCTCCACCATCCTTGTAAATACTGGTACAGAAGGGACAGGGAAAAGGTGAGTCGGGACTACTGCAATCCAGATCTTACATTTACCTTTCCATGCTGCTCACAATCACACACCCACACAACAGCACATATTGTTTCCACCTTGTGATGATGGCACATAGCATTGAGCTGCGAAATTCTGCCTCAGTTCACTTAAATATTCTTACATAATATTGGCACCAAAAGGTCTCAGGCATATTTTGTGTGGGAGCTCTAACTTTCTCCTGCTATAAGAGTGCATATAAGGGCAGCTCTTCCAATCTGTCTGCCTTCAGGCACCCACGTCTTGCTGGCATTACTGAGATAGCAGATTGATTAATATATATATATATATATATATATATATATATATATATATATATATATATATATATATATATATATATATATATATATATATACCCGCAAAAATAAATACCTTAAAATCACAAACCTAGGGTTTATCCAAGAGCCCTCAAAAGCACTCAGGATGCTATGAAGTCAGCTACAGGAGGCGCTCCCAGTGCCCAAAGAATGAACAGTGGTTGGGTGAGACAAGGTGCGGATCTAGATCGAGGCGACACTGGAGCTGGATACTCTGCAGCAGACTGGGACGTGGCCAGCAGCAGCATGGAGTTGAGGAGCAGCAATAGAGGACACGAACAGCTTCGCAAGGCCAGGCCGACCCTGCAATGCCACCAGAATAATGGGCCTTCATGGCCAGGTTACGGATCTAGAAAATGGCGGCAAAACCTGGTGATACTTACATACCATCTCAGTGTCCTATTCCTATACACTTGTACTTGTACTTTAATCTAAGATTGTCCTTATGTATAGTAACACTTTTACTGAACTGTGGGCAAAGAAATCAGTGCATGTGACAATAAAGTTTCACTAAAGTATTGAACCAGTGAAGATGAACACATTGCAAACCTGTTCTATCCAGTCCAAAACCTGGCGACAGGACTAAAACAGCAGAGAGCATAGACAACAACTTGAATTCTGAAATCTTTATTGCTGGAGAAAATTAAATTAATTTACATCACTGACTCCAGAATAAAAGTCAGAACGTAAAATTTATAAAGCTTTTCACACTACCTCGGTACACTTGATGATAAACTTAACTGAACTGACCTAAACTAAGGTTTATTGTTAAAACAAGTATTAATGATTCAAGATTACCTTATATACATTTTCTAAAAATGTAATTGAGGAAGAAAATCTGATTCAAAACTAGACACAGCTATACTGAAGTTTTCAGACAAAACCTCACGACAAGACATGATGTATGGAGATGTACTTTAACTTCATAGATGAATATATTGACACAGAACCTAACTGTTTTTATTTCCAAAGATGCCTTCTGATCTGCTGAATAGCTCCAATAAATTTAAAAAAAAACAAAGTACTGATGTAACTCTGCGGTTTAGGCAGCATCTGTGGAAGACATGGATTTGTGATGTTTTGGGTCGGATCCCTTCTTCAGACTAATTGTAGTAAGTAGGGGAGAAAGTTGAAAATCTGTCTTCCAGAGATGATGGTTGACCCAGCAGTTAATCCAGCAGGTCATAGAAACATAGAAACATAGAAAATAGGCGCAGGAATAGGCCATTTGGCCCTTCAAGCCACCATTCAATATGATCATGGCTGATCTTCCAAAATCAGTACCCCGTTCCTGCTATCTCGCCATATCCCTTTATTCCATTAGCCCAAAGAGCTATATCTAACTCTGAAAACATCCAGTGAATTGGCCTCCACTGCCTTCTGTGACAGAGAATTTCACGGATTCACACTCATTCACAACACAGATTTTCCTCCTCAGTCCTAATGGCCTACCCCTTATTCTTAAACTGTGACCCCTGGTTCTGGACACCCCCAACATTGGGAATATTTTTCCTGCATTTAGCCTGCCCAATCCCTTAAGAAATTTTGTTTCCAAATAAGATCCCCTCTCATCCTTCTCAATTCCAGTGAATATAAGCCCAGTTGATCCATTCTTTCATCATAAGAAGGTTGTATTTTTTCTTTGCACCTGTTGCTTTTTGTGTGAACGTTCCAGGTATTTTTGGTTTTTATTGCTTTTATTTCAAATTTACAGCATCCATTATATTTAACTCAATTGAATGTAATGTCCTGCTATTTCTTTCTTTCCAACTGTCATCTAACACCCCCAATATTCTTTTGAGAAAGCAAGTTTTCTTTTTTTGCAGTTCATTCTCCCTTTGAAATCTGTTTTTAAAAAACCACGAAGATAATGCACCATTTATTTCTAATATATATTTTGGAACATCAAAACAAAAGAAAGCAATGTCATAGTCTGTCTGAAGAAGGGTCTCGACCCAAAACGTTCCCCATTCCTTCTCTCCAGAGATGTTGCCTGTCCCACTAAGTTACTCCAGCATTTTGTGTCTATCTTCTATTTAAACCAGCATTTGCAGTTCCTTCCTACACAGCATAGTCAATTAATTCCGTGAACGTATATCTCAAGCTCGGGGTCTTTTTTTTCCTGACTTACCTCATTTTTTCTCCTGTTATTTTCCACAATAATTTTTTAACCTGAAATGTGATGTGTCTATTACAAGCGTGAAATCTAAAGTTGATTACTAAATGTTATCAGAACATATTATGCATCGGGCACACAATGCGACCTGGTATCATGCAGTTCTACGTGTTCAATGCAATGGATGC
Source organism: Raja brachyura (assembly GCA_963514005.1). The sequence goes on from OY740783.1 coordinate 91,435,962, forward strand.
AGGACTTGGTTCAATGCATATCTGCTGCTGTTGCAATGATGTTGGACCGTGGATATACTGGGACGCAACAGGCATCTCTTTGACCAGGAAAGCAGGCTCCAACAGAGAGAAGCAGACCAGCTAAAATGAGGCATGGCTTTTTTTTCATCACTATTGGGGATTCTTTTCCAGTAAACAATGATTCAGTCAACTCTGGTGCAACACATTGTGAATATTGTTGGGGTTTATACTTCTATCATTTCAGTATGGATGCGGGTACTCCTTTCCCTACCCTGTGGCCTCAATGTCTGATTCAGTTTTAAAGTCCGGGACTAACACCCATGTCCTTCCTGAGTTTAAGAAGAATTCATGAATTTGCAAGATAAAATATCCCATGGTTTCCTCATCACTGAGTAGAAATTCCAGTTGAGAACTTTCACTTCTGGCACACCAGCCATGCTGGAGCACCTTGCAAAGTAACTGGGCAAGTCAACAATGACTCTTGAGAGGGTTTATTGTCGATAAGTACAAATGCACAGAAAATTTACAAATCCATTATTTGTGCAATGCTCCAGTGTCCCTTTTGGATAAAACTGGGATGGGACAATGTGCAGCAGCAGTTAAGCATGAATTTAATGGAAGATTGACTTGCTAAGACATCAACTCTGAGCCCTTTAGGTTTCTAACTATAAGATGGTCAACCTCAACGATCTCATGCAAATCCATTTACTTTGGAACAAGAGTGCAGTCAGCATCACAAGTTGTCCTCTGAAGAAGCAGGGAAAGGGATATGCACAAGTCATCGCTCAGTGAGTAATTCTACAGGGAACATTAAACGGTTTTGGATTGCAATTGGAATGCAACTCATTCTATGTACTTTCATTGTCCTGAAGTAGGGACCTGACCCAATATATCACCTGTCCATTCCCTCCACAGATGTTGCCTGACCCGTTAAGCTTCGTCAGTACTTTGTGATTTGCTTAAGATTCCAACATCTGCAGTTCTTGGTCCTGTTGTCTTCACCTCTGTTATTCATTTACTCATTTCTGTCAGCATTAAGATGAGATTCAAAAACTTGCATTTGCACACATTCAACACAAGTGCTCTGAGGTTCATCATCTCAGCCCACGCTGCAACACCCTGTTCGAATTTTGCAAAACTTCCATTTAATATCAAGTCGTTTATTTACTCGCACTAACCAAAAGTTTAGTGATCCCAAAACAGATCAAGGAAAACCTTGCAACCAATCACATTCACAAAAATTATGAAGGTGCATAGAGTTAAATAATGACTTTGAAGTCAGCTTGCAAATAATTTTGCTGACATTACTTTCTTCCTCATTGTAACTTCTTTTCAAGGGAAGATTGAATTTTTTTTTCAGCCTACAACAGGAATGAGCAGTGAAGATAAGAATCTTGCAGTAACCAGAGCACAGTACTTGGGAAATGCTGTTAAACACTGCAAAAATATCTAATTTCCAATTCCAGTCACGGAATATTCATAATCCATATTTTACCAGTGGTTTCTCCCAAAAGCAGATTACCATTCCGTCTGAGACCAGGGAACATTTTCCACCTGAATGATGTCTGAAATGGGGAAATTATAGTCCTGAAATGGCCCCTTATAACAATCAAACACTGTTTATAAATTCTATTTGCATCAAGACTATAGATCTCAACTCGCAACATCGGGGACTTGTAGTTTTGTATCAGAGATTCTGTCTGACCCACTCAAGGCACCCCAGTATCTTTTTTTAGCTTACAAACTTGCTTCCAAATTCTAAAAGGAAGAGTCTTTGCTTTGATGGTCCTAGAACAACAAAGAGGAAACCCTGCATTGAAAAATGTATGAGGAGAAATGATCTTATTCCGATGCAGTATTGTTAAATAATCAGCCTGCATTTTTCATTATGGGGTCAGTCAACTGACATTGTCAAAGAAGTGCTCCAAATACATCTCTTCCGCTGAACAAGAAAGCTGACCCTGACATTACATTTTGAAATGAAAATGAGAAATGGATATTTTGAAACTATTATTTATGATCACAGAATTGTGTTTAATCACCCTGTTGCAAAGGGAACTAACACCACACTTTGACAGTTGACATAACCCAGCAGAGTAATCTATAAACCTGTTGCTGTTCCGCAGTATAAATTTATTTTGTTTTCCAATTCAATGTTCTCCTTTCTCTAGAGGCTGCTGAGTTTTACTTGATGCATTGGCTGCTTTCTCCTTCAGTTGTGAGAGAGTCTCACAGAAGGGGACATTGTTATCAGATAAGGTGGCCGGTCATTTAAACGGAAATGTCCAGAATTATTTTCATCAGGGAGTGGTGAATCTCTGGAATTCCCTGCCTCAAAGGTTGTGTTGGTTAAATCATTAGATGTATTTAAGCTGGGCACAGATAAACATTTAAAAGATCAGGGAATTGAGAGTGATAAGAAAGTGCCACATAAGGGAAAAAGAGGCCAGTGCAGATCAGTCATGATCATATTGAATGATGGGAGTGGCCCTGAGGGACCGCATTGCCTTTCACTGCTCTTATTTTATGTACATGGTCATTCTTCATAACCGAGTCAACACAATTATTTTCTGTAGGCTGACTGTAGTATGTGTTAGTATTACAGTTCCTCTTCAATTAATTCTTATTCCCATTGTGTCATCTTTGCCATGGCCGTCCAGTCCCTTTACAACTCTATTCTCAACCAGGAAGGTCTCAAGGCCCCCCATTTCTTCCTTGAGCAGTGAATCGATCAGTTCCCCTCTACTAACTAACCCCTCTGCCTGGCGGAACTTGTTCCCACCCTCAACATCTTCTCTTTTGACTCCTCTCACTTTCTATAAAAGAACCTGAACCATATAACCATATAACAATTACAGCACGGAAACAGGCTTTCTTGGTCCTTCCAGTCCGTGCCGACCATTTATTTTCCCCTAGTCCCATCTACTTGCACTCAGACCATACCCCTCCATTCCCTTCCCGTCCATATACCTATCCACTTTACTTTTAAATGTTAAAATCGATCCTGCCTCCACCACTTCTGCAGGAAGTTCATTCCACACAGCCACCACTCTCTGAGTAAAGAAGTTCCCCCTCATTTACCCCTAAACTTCTGTCCCTTAATTCTCATGTCATGCCCTCTTGTTTGAATCTTTCCTACCCTCAATGGGAAAAGCTTATCCACGTCAACTCTGTCTATCCCTTTCATCATTTTAAAGACCTCAATCAAGTCCCCCCTTAACCTTCTGCGCGCCAAAGAATAAAGACCTAACTTGTTCAACCTCTCTCTGTAACTTAGTTGCTGGAACCCAGGCAACATTCTAGTAAATCTCCTCTGTTCTCTCTCTATTTTGTTGACATCCTTCCTGTAATTAGACGATCAAAATTGTACACCATACTCCAGAATTAGTCTTACCAATGCCTTGTACAATTTTAACATTACTTCCCTACTCCTATATTCAATGCTCTGATTTATAAAGGCCAGCACACCAATAGCTTTCTTTCTTTACCACCCTATCTACATGTGATTCCACCTTCAGGGAACTATGCACAGTTATTCCACAGCATTCCTCAATTCCCTACCATTTCCCATGTACGTCCTATTTTGATTTGTCCTGCCAAGATGTAGCACCTCACACTTATCAGCATTAAACTCCATCTGCCATCTTTCAGCCCACTCTTCCAAATGGCCCAAATCTCTCTGTAGACTTTGAAAATTGACTTCATTATCCACAGCACCCCCTATCTTAGTATCATCTGCATACTTGCTTATCCAATTTTCCACCCCATCATCTAGAACATTGATATACATGACAAACAACCGTGGACCCAACACAGATCCCTGAGGCACCCCACTCATCACTGGTTTCCAACCTGACAAACAGCCATCCACCATTACTCTCTGGCATCTCCCATTCAGCCACTGTTGAATCCATCTTGCTACTCCGCCATTAACACCCAACGATTGAACCTTCTTAACCAACCTTCCATGGGGAACCTTGTCAAAGGCCTTACTGAAATCCATATAGACAACATTCACTGCTTTACCCTCATCAATTTCCCTAGTAACCTCTTCAAAAAATTCAAGAAGGTTTGTAAAACATGACCTTCCAGGCCCAAATCCATGTTGACTGTTCTTGATCAGACCCTGTTTATCCAGATGCTTATATATATTATCTCTAAGTATCCTTTCCATTAATTTGCCCACCACTGACATCAAACTAACAGATCTATAATTGCTAGGTTTATTCTTTGAACCCTTTTTAAACAATGGAACAACATGCGCAGTACGCCAATCCTGCGGCACAATTCCCGTTTCTAATGACATCTGAAATATTTCTGTCATAGCCCCTGCTATTTCTACACTAACTTCCCTCAATGTCTTAGGAAATATCCTGTCAGGACCTGGAGACTTATCCACTTTTATATTTTTCAAAAGTGCCAGTACTTCCTCCTCTTTCAATCTCATAGTTTTCATAGCTACTCTACTTTTTTCTCTTACCTCACAGAGTTCAATATCCTTCTCCTTGGTGAATACCAAAGAAAATAAATTGTTCACTATCTCCCCCATCTCTTTTGGCTCTGCAGATAGGTGTCCATTCTGGCTCTCTAATGGTCCAATTTTATCCCTCATCCCTGAAGAATTTTATCCCTGAAGAAGGGTCACAAATTGAAACAGCACCCATCCATGTTCTCCAGAGACACTGCCTGACCTTCTGGGTTACTTCAGCACTTTGTGCCCTTTTGTTTGTAAACCAGCATCTGCAGTTTATTGCGTCTGCATTACAGTTTAGCCTGGTCCTGCCATCATCCAATATTCACTCATCCACGCACACTCATCGTCCTTCACCTTTCCATCAGCAGTTATGTGATACAAACCAGGACTGGGACGCAAGGGGCAGTAAGCACAGACCCTACGCTTAATTGACATTTATTTTATCTATTGGCACAGCCCACTTGGAAATGGGAAATGCTATCGACTTTGCTCAACCACCCACTCTTCAAGGCAGCATTGGCGCAGGTGCAGGAAAAATATCAACAATCTCCTGTGTAATCACCAGTGTAAGAAATTTAAGTTTGAAGTGAATGGTTTAGGAAAACAGTCACACTGCAGCAGTAAATACCTCAACAGTTACTTTTCATTCATAGCAGTTCTGCGATAATTACTAAAGCTGAAAGAAAATTGGCCTATTACATTTCCTTCTGGGAGCCATCAGTGCCTCAACAAGGTTGTCGGAATACAAAAATAATCGAATGCCTTCTTCTTGAAGGCTATACTTGAAGTTAAAAAAAAACTCCCTTCCCCCTTTTAAAAGGTCTTTGACTGTATTCATTATCCCACTTTTGAGATTTAGTCTCTAAAGCAGATTTCCATTCAATTAAATTGCACTAATCTTAAATGCAATAACGCAAGTTATCTGTAAAGCATATAATTGTCTCTCAGGTATATCCATCTGATAAACTTCATTGGTACAAAAATCCTTAACCCTGTCAGGGCAATTTCAGCGTGAGTTCAAGGAATGCAACAGAAGTTTAGGAATCAGTCTGGCACTTGAATAAAATATGCCTCATCCTTGCCTCCAGATTCTGTTGGGACGTGTCAATGATTTGCCTGCATCCAGCCCACACAGGGACACTTGTATCAAGCAGATTATTGTTGGAAGAGCAGACTCAAAGGTTGGAGTACTTCTGTCTGTAACCTGGCATAACACGATTGGAGGTGCTAAGCTGAGTGGAAGACTGAGTGGATATGGAGCAGAGAAAGACATCTGCAGCACAAGTCACACTGCACGACTGTCCCTATATGCATTACAGTTAATATCTCTGCGATGCCAGAGATTTCCGGAAACACGGCATCAAGCCAGAACTGAACCCAAAGTTCACACATTTGTGCAAGGCCAGCATTATTCAGCTTCCGAATTTGCTCTTCGGAGAAGACTTGAGCAAACAGGTCAAGGACTTGCACGAGGAGTCTAAAGCTGCGGGCATGATCAAAGCATCTGCTATGAGCAAGTCTCCTCTCTTCCGCCATCAGCACCCCTACGCCTCTACCAGCAAGAAGTGGTTTTCTGAGGCCAGTGAGAACTCCGGATTTGTTCTACCCGGACACAGGTCTTTTTTAGGCCAAGGCCCATCCCGCCCATCATGGAAGATGCGACAGCCTCACGTCCCAGCAGCTCAACCTTTCAGAGCGAAGGGGAAAAACAGAACCAAAATTAGGGTCCGCTGGGCCTAGTAGCAAACCACCTATAACCTTTGAGTTAGGTGGGTCTGGATCTATCACTCACATGGGGGTGTGCGGAGGAATTTCAAGTTGGTGGTAGGTTTGTTCTTGTTGGGATGTTTGTTCTTGCATGAATGGCGGCAGATAACCTCAGATCCGATTATATTGCTCAGTATAAAGGGTTTTAAAATTGAGTTTTTGCCTAACTCATTTCCACCCACACAAGATATGCCAAGTCGGTTGTATGCTTGCTCCAAACAAGAAACTTTGGAAATTCAAGCACAAATGCATGCATTGCACAAAATAGGAGTAAGTGAAAGATTAATTTATGAAAAAGATCAATACATCTTTAATATATTCTCCAGGAGAAGAAAGATGGTGGATGCCTTATAATCATCCTTGATTTGGCAAAATCTAACTCATACGTGCAGTATAGACATTTTAAAATGGAGAATTTCTTTACTACTGAGCAACTGATTTCTGAGGGCTGCTTTATGGCATGCATCGATCTCAAGGATGCATATTATTCAGTTCCGATTCACAAGGATCACCGGAGATATGTGAAGTTTAGCTGGATGGGGCAGCTGTGGCAGTTTAAAGTGTTACCTATTTAATTAAGCTCAGCCCATCGGTTATTTACCAATCTGCTGAGGCCAGTGCTCGGCATGCTCAGAGCTAAAGGGCATATTATTATGGGCTATATAGATGATATTATGATCATTGAGAGAACACTGCATTTGGCAAAACTAGCTGTGTCAGCTGCAAAGCTAATTTTTGACAAATTGGGGTTTATCATCCATCCAGCCAAATGCAGGTTGATACCAACGAGGCCTATTGATTATTTAAGGTTTACTATTAACTCAGTGGAAATGTCTGTGACCCTGCCCAGGGGGAAAAGACTAGATTTGATGGAAGCCTGTGGTAACCTTCCAATTGCAGAAGAGCCATCTATTCGCCAAGTGGCTGGAGTAATTGGCAAAATAGTGGCTGCCTTTCCAGCCACTCGGTTTGGGCCTTTGCATTATTGAAATCTGCAGCGTGCAAAGGATCAGGCACTTAATTTTCACTTGGGTCATTTCGACAGAACTATGCAGTTGTTGCCTAAATCTAAAACGGAGTTACAATGGTGGATGACCAATATTCAACATTGCTCCGGCGGGGTTTTGTCTAGTAAACCTTTTACTACACTGTAGAGTGGTGCAAGTGCACTGGGATGGGGAGCTACTAACACCATCTCTAGGTCCGGCGGCAGGTGGAACATGTACGAGTTACCATTTAGCCGTGAATTTGGTATAAATTACCTGGAAATGCTGGGGGCATTTTATGCTTTGAGGGCTTACTGAGGGAAGCTACATGATCTGCATGTTAGACTTCAAATCGATAACACTACGGCAGTGGCATATATTAATCACATGGGTGGAAACAAATCAGTATCCTGTGATACTTTAGCTAATCTCATTTGTAATTGATGTATAGACAGGAGGATTTGGATCTCAGCTTATTACTTGCCGGGTAGATTTATTACGGTGGCAGATATTAATTCAATGATCACACTGAGTGGATGTTAAATCAAAAAATATTTAACGACATTATTGCTCATTATGGAACACCTGATACGGATTTGTTTGCCTCCAGGCTTAATCACCAATTACCAAGATATGTGGCATGGGAGCCAGACCCATGGGCGGAGGCTTTAGATGTATTCTCTTTAGACTGGGGGGGGGGGGGGGAATGTTCTTCTATGCTTTCCCTCCATTTTGCCTCATTGAACGATGCTTGCAAAAAATCATGCAAGACTTTGCTACGGATATTTTGGTAGTGCCTAACTGGCCTACAGAACCATGGTTCCCTTTACTGTTAGAAGTGCTAACGGAACCACCCATGGTTGTTCATAAACATAAATATTTGCTTATTCATCCCATCTCTCAGGAACGTCATCCACTACATGACAGAATCAACCGGTTAATTTGCAGAATCTGAGAAGACCTTTCCTGCGGCTCGGATTATCCGACCGGATGGTGAATGTAATCACTGCAGCTTGGCGGTATGGCACTAAGAAGCAGTACATTTCACACATTAAACAATGGGAAGACTTTTGTGTCAATAAACATATAAGTTACATTATGGCAGATATAGCTGATGTGTTGGAATTCCTTTCAACCTTATATTTTGACAAAACATTGAGTTATAGCGCTATTAACACAGCTTGTAGTGCTTCGTCGTCATACTTGCTGCTGGGATCTGGACACCATTCTGTCAGCTCTCACCCATTAGTATCCGAATTTATGAGGGATACTTTTTAACGAAAACCCTCCTAGGCCCAGATATAGGGAGCTATGGGACATTAATGTAGTATTAACGCTGCTTCATAGTTGGGCACCAGCTGCATCTTTATCTTTGGTCCAGCTCACCTATAAATTAGTCATGTTCATGGCGCTCGTTTCAGCGCAACGAGTCCAGTCATTACAGAAATTAAGGCTGAACAAGGCAGTTATATCCAATAACAGAGTAACCTTTTATATAGATGAGCTAATTAAGCAAAGTAGATCAGGTGCGCTAGGGTTTAATTTGGAGCTTTTGGCATATCCACCAGATCGCAAGTTATGTATCGTTACATATATTAAAGAAGGGAGGGGGAGAGGTGGGGGGGAAGGGACGGGGAGGGGGGAGGGAGGGCGGGGAGGGGATGGGGTGGAGGGAAGGGGGTAGGGGAGAGGAAAGGGGGAGAGAGAGACGGGGGGGAGAGAGAGAGATAGGGGGAAGAGAGAGAGGGGGGAGAGATGGGGAGAGAGAGGGGGGAGAGAGAGAGGGGGGAGAGAGAGAGGGGGGAGAGACAGAGAGAGCGAAATGCAACCGTGCGTCACGCGTTCAGAATGTTCTGGAAATGAAGCGCGCGCGTCTCATGCACGAAAGCTGTCGGCAGCTCTATGGAATTCAGGGGAGCAGCCTGCTGCATCACACACACACTAACCACTCCCCCTCTAACCACCCCTCCTCCCACCCCTAACCACCCCCCCCCCACACCCCTAACCACCCCCCCTCCTTCCCCCCCTCCCCTCCTCCCCTCCCCCAATCCTCCCCTCTCCCCCCTCCCCTCCTCCCCTCCACACACACACACACAGTGGGTCCAATCTAAGCTGTCACTGAATACAGCAAAGTTTTTTAAACTGTCTTTGAAATTAAAAGTTAATGTTAAGAATTAGTGATGTTAAGTGACAAATAATTAAATTACATTCAATGAAAACCAATCGAATGTACAACCTGGCAGCTGAGGGGATGGGGCCGGGTGGGGCCACCAGGCAGGCTTGGGGGGGGGGGGGGGGGGGGCGGGTTGGCAGGGCCAGGCGGGGCCAGTTGGGCCAGGTGCAAAGGCATTGTGAAAGGGAGGGAGGGAGGGGGAGAGATCTCCCACCCCTGTCCCGTTGTGATTAGACATCTGTTTAATGGCACTCATGCAGAAGTTTGATTTTAGTGGGACAACGTGAAGGATCCGATCTCCCATCCATGTCCCATTGTGATGTCATATATGTAAATGAGATCCATTGTGATTGGATCTGTGAAGTGGCCCTGTGACTCATGCTGCAGTTTGATTTTTAAATTTTTTGATGTTTTGTGTACAATTTTATTCAAAATCTGGGGAAATAATTGACCAAATCTAGAGAGGAGTGCATTTATGAAATCGTAAGTTAAATCCCAATCGAAATTGTAAAATCCCCGCGTTTTTGCGTCAGGTTTTCGAGGAAATACATTTCAAAGGCAAAATGCTGTACACCCACACATAATCACACACACACACCCACACACAGAGTTTGAAAAGTATATATACAGATATTTACGAGTGCACGGTGGTGCAGCGGTGGAAATGCTGCCTTACAGTGCAAGAGACCTGAGTTCTATCCTGACTACACGTGCTGTCTGTATGGAGTTTGTACGTTCTCCCCGTGATGGCGGGGTTTTGTTTGTGAGATCTTCAGTTTCCTCCCACACTCCAAAGATGTATAGTTTTGTAGGTTAATTGGCTACAGTTAAATTGTAAATTGTCCCTTGTGTCCTGTATCCTGACAGCAGTCTCGACCTGAAAGAAGGGCCTTGACCCAAAACGTCAACCATTCCTTCTCTCCAGAGATGCTGCCTATCCCACTGAGTTACTCCAGCATTTTGTGTCTATCTTTGGTTTAAATGAGCATCTGCAGTTCCTTCCTACTCAGTGGTCTTCATGCTATAATTCTAAGGCAATTTGCATTTGCACTACCATCACAATGTGCCTTATACCCTGTGGTCATCACTTCCGAAGAGTCCACCATGGACTATGCAGGAAGTTGGGCAATTTATACTGGACAATTTTTAGATTTATCAAGTCAATTAACCTACAAACCAGTACATCTTTGGAATGTGGGAGGAAACCGAAGATCTCGGTGAAAACCCAGACAGGTCACGGGGAGATACTCCGTACAGACGTGCCCAAGGTCGGGATCAAACCCGCGTCTCCGGTGCTGCATTTTTTACTGTAAGGCAGTAACTCTACCGCTGCGCCACCGTGTCTTCCGATTTGCATTCATCTTAAATTAATCTTTCTTTTCAATCCCCCCATGTTCTCATCAACAAATCCCAACCTCCATACTGGGGACAATATACAGTGGACAATTAACTGACTCACATGCCTTTGGGATGCGGTAAGCCTTTAGAGTACCTGGTGGAAACTCATGGGCTCACAGTGTGCAAACTCCACACAGGTAGTACCTGATTCCAGCTCGGCATTTAATTCAATCATCCCCTGCAAGCTGGTTACCAAACTCTCAGAACTGGGTGACTGCACATCCGTCTGCAATTGGATCCTCAACTTCCTCATTCACAGACCACAGACTGTTCGTAATGGTGGAAATGTGTCACCCTCGATAACAATAAGCACGGGAGCACCTCAAGGATGCGTGCTCAGCCCCCTGCTGTACTTATTCTATATTCATTACTGCGTAGCTGGTCATAGTGCGAACTCCATCATCACGTTCGCTGACGACTGTTGTGGGACGTATCACTGATGGGGATGCCAGAGTATAGAAGAGAGATCGACTCACTGACCAAATGGTGCCAGCACAATAACCTGGCCCTCAGCACCAGCAAAACCAAGGAACTGATTGTGGACTTTGGAAGGAGTAGGATGGGGATCCACAGTCCCGTTTATATCAACGGGTCGATGGTGGAGAGGGTCAAGAGCTTCAAATTCCTGGGCGTGCACATCTCTGAAGATCTTTCCCGGTCTGAGAACATTGATGCAATTCTAAAGAAAGCACATCAGCGCCTCTACTTCCTGAGAAGATTACGGAGTCGGTTTGTCAAGGAGGACTCTCTCTAACTTCTACAGGTGCACAGTGGAGAGCATGCTGACCGGTTGCATCATGGCTGGTTTGGCAACTTGAGCGCCCAGGAAAAGACTACAAAAAGTAGTAAACACTGCCCAGTCCATCATTGGCTCTGACCTCCGTACCATCGAGGGGATCTATCGCAGTCGCTGCCTCAAAAAGGCTGGCAGCATCATCAAGGACTCACGCCATCCTGGCCACACACTCATTTCCCTGCTACCTTCAGGTAGAAGATACAGATACATTTTATTTGTCATGTGTACCAATTGGCACAGCGAAATGAAGTCGCCATACAGCCATACAGGAAAAAAATAAAGAACACAACACCAAGTAGATAGAAATTCAACATAAAACATCCCCTCATGGCGGGATCAAAATTTCCCACCATGAGGGAAGGCACCAAAGTCAGTCTCTTCCCGATGCCCCCACTGTTCACCCATGGTCAGGACCTCCACGAGCCCTCCCCTGTCGCCAACTCCGGACGGCCCGATGTTCAGGCCCAGTCCCCGGGGTGATGTAAGTCCGATGTCGGGGCTGGGGGACGTCCTCAGCGGCCTGAACCCTGAGTCGGCCCCCTCCTACCGGACTCCGTGGCTCCCAAAGTCCGCAGGTCGCGCCAAGTGGAGATGCAACACTGGCAGCCCTCGGCAAAGGGCCCCAGGACTCCATGGAGTTCAGCACTGCCCGTGTTGGGAGCTCTCAAAACCAGAGCTCCACGATGTTGGAGCAGCAACCCAATGCTCCGGTGCTCCAATGGCGACCCAGGTAGGCATCGCCCGCTCCGTGGTGACCCCAGCGCCGCCGCCGCTGTTGCAGCTCTGGTCCTGTTCCCGGTCCGCAGCAGGAAAGGTCGCTCGGATTCAGGAGGTAGGTCACGAAGTGGGGGGCAAGGACGCGACTCGGAGAAATAATCGCATCCCTGCCAGGAAGCGACTGGGAAGGTGTAGGAGCCTGAAGACTGCAACGTCCAGGTTCAGGAATAGTTTCTTGACTTCCGGTGGCGCTATGGAGGGCTAGGGAGCAACGCCAGCCAGCTCCTTGAGAAAAACGCTGAAAAAACCGGGGAGAAAACGACCTACCTGCTGCTCGCTGCTTCGGTACCGGCTGCCGTGAGTGACGTCATCAGGCGCGCAACTTGCAATGTCTATGCAGCGCAGCCCCCCCGCTGAAAAATCGAACGGGGGGGCTGCGCAGGATTGAACCTGGGACTGTTACTGTGAGGCAGCAGCTCGGCTACCTGCACGATTGAGCCACCATTCCAATATGCAACATACGTTTCTGAACTGTTGGCTGTATCAGATGTGACAGCGGGCCTTTACCTGCACTGCCTGTTTTTTTCTACTTGTTGCCGCTTGACCAGTGCTGTTACTGCTCCCGGCAATCAAGTCACGTAAATTAGCTGGCAGCACAGAATGGGAACACTGCCAGCACTGGGAGCATTAGGCAGAAGTTTATGACTCAACATCATCACCCCACTGATTTTCAGTCCAGCCCCCAAAGCACCTTATTTTAAACATGATCCGCGCGAGCTGGATGAGGAAATAAAGCTGACGAATTAAGGTCCTTGTGTCATTGCCAGAATTCCACCCCGTGCTATTCCGCACTCAAAATTTGTGAAGCGCAGCTGAATTTAGTGCACATTCTTCGAGAAGATTGCCTGACCTGTCAGCATGGGTTCGGCAATTTTAGAGGGGTGCTTTGCAGTTTGTTTGAAGCTCTACCGCAGCTGGAAACCCAAACCACCCTCGCCTTCATAGTACAGCGAGCGTTGCGTGTCTATTGCGCGCCATGCCAGCAAATGACTTTAAAGAAGGCTCTCACTAAACAGGCAATTTATTCAGAAAAAACATCTGCTGAGAGAGTGGAGACAAAGCTGGTGGCAACAAAAAAAAACAGCAGCAATTTTTTTCAACAAGGGCAGGGAAATTTTGTATTGAGACGGCCAGGTGGAAATTAGGTGCAATAAAAAAAATCAATGCCCGTTATTAATAGCTACTGTACATAGTATAGTGAAGGTGATACATTACATCTGAGAAATACTTTATAGGATCTGTTACTCCTGAACAATACCACACATTCAATGATAATGATTCACCATTTTCACTATAATATGAATGGAACTGAATGGACAATCCAAAAATACTTTGACTTGTACAGTCAAAGCACCAATGACTATTCTTGCAATGCTCAGTGAATAAATATGTGGATCATCACCAGTTCTGAGGAAAACACAATACAAACAGGTCAATTAAAAACAGTGAAGAAAATGCTCACAATTGTCATTAAAGGCTGAATAGCTGAACATTGACACTGATTTATGATTTTAAACATTGAAGGGTCCTAACTGTATCTGATACAATTTTAATATTATAAGGTCATAAGGTAAAAAGTGATGTAAGCAAAAGTAGGCCATTCGGCCCATTAAGTCTACTCTGCCATATAATCTGCCATGGCTGATCTATCTTTCCCTCCTAACCCCATTCTTCCACCTTCTCCCCAGAACCCCTGACACACGTACTAATCAAGAATCTATCTATCTCTGCCTTAAAAATATCCATTGACGGCCTCCACAAACTTCTGTGGCAAGGAATTCCACAGATTCACCACCCTTTGATGAAATTAATTCTTCCTCATCTCATTCCTAAAGGAATCTATACATAACTAAAACTCTGATCTTGTGCACTTCCGGTTTGAGCGTTTTTTTCTATTTGCGCAAAAACGATACGCGATAGCGCTATGATATTTCATCAGCTCACTCACTGACCTCCTGTGCTGTGAGTGCAACAAGTTTTGTTCCGATTGGTGGTATATTGTAAAAGTCAGCGAGGTTGGAAAACATTTTTAATCGTGTCTTTACACGAGCGGAGGGACGCTGTGGGTGGCCGGCGGAGGTCCAACCGGGCACAATTTTTGGAGGAACCCGAAGCGGTGCAGCCTGGCGCAGCCTGGTGTCGGAGATGTTGCCAAATGGAAAGCGGAGAGTCTGATCCAGGCAGAAGAGTGTATCCAGTGCCCGCTGTGAGTCCCAAACGCACCGCCATCACAACGACCCACAGCTCCAAACCCTTCCCCTCTGGTACCCCTCTGGTTCCCCTCTGGTCCCCCATGCTGGCTCCTGCTGCCCTCCCCTGTGATACCCCCCCCCCCTGCCCCATGGCTCTCCCCCATCTTTTCTTCGAGCTCTCCACCTGCCCCCCCTCCCGTAGCTGCTGGTGCTTCCGGGCCGAGCCAAGGATCCATGCCTATGGCTGATCCTCATCAGGGGGAGAGGTGAGGAGGGATAGTGGGGGAGATAGGGGAAGGCGAGGAGTGGGGGATAGATTGATAAGGAGGGGGGTAGGGAGGGGAGAAGAGATATGGAAGGAGGGAGTGGGTAGGGGAGAGAGAGGTGAGGGAGAGATTGGGGAGAGCAGGAGGAGAGAGGAAAGAAGAGCGAGGGTAAAGAGGAGAGGAAGAGAGTGCTAGGGATGAGGGGAAATGAGCTGTGCCTGTGCAGTTGGGGGCTATGGGTGAGTGGTGGAATGTTGCGTTGGGACCAAGCCTCCTGGGTAGACAATTAGTCTAGTGTCCTTTAATTCTGAGGATGTGACCTCTAGTCCGAGGCTCTCCCACTAGTGGAAACATACCCTCCACATCGACTCTGTTCAAACATTTTATCCGCATGTAGACTGCACTATTATACATGTTGGTGAGTTTTTCAATTAATGATTTGTCACTTTCAGTGAAAATACATGATTAATGAATAATATCTATACTTTAGTGCCTTTCATACTGTTGTTAAATACTGAGGACACCAAAGGAGGAAGCATTTAGCATAATATCTGAATAATATCTGTGAAGCACCCAAAACATTGCCTGCCCAGTCCCCAGATGCTCCCTGACCCACAGAGTTCCTCCAGCACTTTGTGTTTTGATCAAGATTCCAGGACCTACAGCCTTTTGTGTCAAGCATTTTATCATGACTGATATGGTATTAAACAGCACAGTGGAGAAACAAGGAACCACAGATGCTGGTTTACCAAAGAACGCATAGTGCTGGACTAGCTCAGTGGGTTTGGCAGCATCTCTGGAGGACATTCTGATGACATTTCAGATGGGGACCATTTTTCAGCCTAAACAGAAAAGGCGAGGTCATTCAGCCACCATATTTACATTAATTCCTGCCTTTTTTCACTGTACCTTAATTGAGAATAAACAGACCTTTGAACCTTTTTATTTAATTTAGGATAGCTTGGATACAGCATGGAAGCGGGCCCTTCGCCACCGAACCAACCATAAATCACCCATTCACATTAGTTCTATGTGATTCCACTTTCACATTCACTCTCTACACACATGGGGAAATTTACAGAGGCCAATTATCCTACAAATTACCCTGCATGACTTTGGGATGTGGGAGAAAACCAGAGCATCTGGAGGAAACACACGCAGTTCAGAGAGAATGTGCACATTCCATGCAGACAGCATCCAAAGTCAGGATTGAACCTCAGGTCTCTGGGGCTGTGAGGCAGCAGCTCTATCAGCTCGTGCTGCCCTACATCATGTATGATCAGATTCTTTTTTTCCCTCTCCCATTGCCTTTTCACGGTTGCATCCAGCAGATTCATTGCCATCTGCAACTAGACACTATTGCAGTTAATGTTACCATATCATAAAATTGATGGCTTCAGTCACTATGTCATCTCCTTAATGTTAGACAATACCCGTAAAATGACTTGCGGGAATAACATTGACAGGAGATTCATTGCCTCCATTTGCCTATAAATGTGAAAACAGGCGATGGTGGTATCTTTATGATTCAGTCATCACTACACATTCCCCTCAGTATTAAACTAATCCTGATGGAGAAATTACCTTTAAAAATAATTCAAAAATAACAATGTCACATGAAACATTTTAAGCAGTTATCCTGCTGAATTAATTTATACAAACATTTACTTGATAAAAACACCTCGCCACAAAACCAGCTCCTGACCTTTTTAGTTGTTGGCAGAGAGATAATGAAAGTTAGGTGCCAACTATATTTGCACCAAATAACCATGGCCTACGACAGTGGAACTTATCAAAAGCTAATCTCATTAATGATGCAGCATTGACAATAGCTTGGGTAAGTATTATTCCCAGTGACCACAGATATAGGTAATAGCCTTCTGTTCTAAATGAAATAACAGAGGGAAATGTTGATTTGGGTAATTATAGTTACGAAGGAATAACACTGTAATCGGCATATTATTTGTTTATTCCTTCTGTGCATCAGCAAACCAATTTGCATTTTAAATTTCACATCGTGGATGTCCAATTGTAAATTTCAGATGAACACGAGGAAAATTGCACTGGGCTTTTCCTCCCCCCCACCCACAAGATAAAAACTCTCCATCTTACTACAATCCATACTCCACACCCTCCCCACAATGACCAGCTCCAAATAACCCTTAGGCGAGCCCGTCTTCAGGTGCAATCTTTTTTTGCTCCATTTGCGACAAAGAGCAGTTATTTTCTGGCTGAGATTTCAACAAAGAACAGTCTTTTCTGAAAGTCCAAAATTATTTGAATGCAAGCTTGAAATAGTCTATCTTCTCCAGTTGTCGCTGATTTGTCAGGATTGAGATCGATTTAGATCTTCGCTTGAGTTCAATGCTCATCCCTACTAGTAACTAACATTCTCTTGTTAAATTAGTTCATCTGGCTATTGATCAGCTGAAATCAATGAATATATTACTCACCAGTGGGCAATGTGCACACTTGCTCATTATAAAGACACAGTTTGTGGGTAAAGTACATCTGAGCAAAAGAAATAATAAGCAGTTTGGGGGAAAAAATGCTCAGGTAATTGGCCAATTTAGAATGGATAAAAATTGTCAGTATAAATAATAGCTTCATTGCACTGACAATGGAACCAACAAGGTTCAGATACAACAAAATATATTCTTTATAATTACATTGATATAGTCAACAGTAACAACAATTTAGAAAATAGGACAATACAGCACAGCCCACAATGTTTGAGCCGAACATGATGCCGAGCTGAACTGATCTATTCTGCCTGCACGCAATACAAATCCCTATATTCCCTGCATTTCCATGTGCCTATCCAAAAGCCTCCGAGACTCCAGAAGATCGTCCTGAACAAGGCACAATGTCTGAAGAAGGGTCAAGACCCCAAACGTCACCAATTATTTATCTCCAGAGATGCTGCCTGTCCCGCTGAATTACTCCAGCATTTTGTGTCTATCTTCGGTTTAAACCAGCATCTGCAGTTCATTCCTACATAAGGCACAACATGTGCCAGCTTATCACCTGGGAAGCATTTGCATTCAGAAACTAACATTTCTTGGATGAATGTGCATGCATGTATCTAGGGAATCATGTTGCCCAGAGATTTTGTTTCAAATTATTTTTTGTATTGTT
The DNA here is from genome assembly GCA_963514005.1 of Raja brachyura. Next base: position 91,453,929 of record OY740783.1, read on the forward strand.
GTCAGCCTCGCTGGAATACACATCTGTTACTATGTACATCTCGGGAGATAAGGCCAGATTTAAACTGTCTGAAGATAGGATCAAAGAACTTTGCAGATAAAATTCTACATTGCAAACCCACTGTCAGCATTGAAAACACCGATTTCCCTGTGCGAAGCGTACAAATTATGAGCAACAACTCTGCGATTCATATCTCTGCAGCAAGCAGCCATTTTCAGTTTGTCCATTCTTATGCTACCATTCCTAATTAAACTATAACTAAACTATGACTAAACATTACACCCTTTATCCTGTATCTGTACATTGTGAATGGCTTGATTGTAATCATGTATAATGTTTTCGCTGACAGGACAGACATTACGGTCCAACACATTCTCTATATGTGGCCTCACAAACGTCTTATATAACAGAAACATGACTTCCCAACCTCTGTACTCAACACTCCGATCGATGAAGTCTTCTTGACAACCCTACCCACCTGTGATGCAATTTTCAAGGAACCATGCACCTGCACTCCTAGATCCCTCTGCTGCACAACACTCCCCACAGCCCTATCAATCACTGTGTAGTTCCAGTCTACGTTAGGCTTCCCAAAATGCAACACCGCGCATTTCTCTGTATTGAATTTCATCAACCATTCCTCAGCCCACCTGCCCAACCGATCAAGATCCTGTTGTAATCTTTGGCAACCATCTTCACTATCTACAATGCCACCCTGTTCTGTCTTAGCATCAAATCATCGATATAAATGACAAACAGCAATGGACCCAGCACCGAACCCTGAGACACACCAATAGTCACAGCCCTCCAGCTCAAGAAACATTCTTCCACCATCACTCTCTGCTTCTTTCCATTAAGCCATTTTTCTATCCATTCTGTTATCTCTCCATAGATCCCATACGATCTAACCTTCCAGAGTAGCCTACCATGCAGAACCTTGTCATATCCAGAATTCTAGATGTTTAAAGGTTTTTGGTGCTTCAGGAAGTGATTTAAGTGCGACTGAATAATGGTTCTCTGATCTACTCTTGAGCCACAATGTTTTGCCACTGTTTCATTTGGGTTTCTAGTCAAGGATTACTCTGAATTTCAAGGGAAAGTGGTTAAAATCTGTCTTGTTGGAGATTGTCATTGCCCATCACGAGTGAGGTGAATATTGCTCAAATTGCAGAGTTTTCCACAAATACTGTTCTGGGACAATAAAAAAAATCTGTGTATCACTTAACTTTCTTTTCCAAACATTCTGAACTTATTTTACAAGTTTTACTCTCTGCAATTTGGATGGTTCAAAAAAATTACCAAATACACATGGTGATTAATGTGCTCCTATTGAAAGGCTTCTGGATCCTCTTCTGCACCATAAAAATCCATTAATTAAATCAATGTGCAAAGTAGGCCTTTATTACCATCGATCAATGCTGTAAAAGTTTCAATCATACAAAATTAGCAAAGGTGTTTGTTTGCTAATGACTTAAAAGAACGTTCTGAAGATGTTATCATGGTAACTTGATTTTTAACTTGCTGTATTTCTGATTTACTGTTCCTTGATATCGTTAATTCACATCTGGTCTTTTGTAGCATTGTTCATTGCCAGAGTAAGTGAGGTGTAGGGAAAGTGCATAGGTTTGGGATGTTAATTCAGCTAATACGTTTTTTTACATCATGCCTTTGGTGCAGCAGCATCTAAGGAGCGAAGGAGATAGGCGACGTTTCGGGTCGAGACACTTCTTCAGACTGAAGAAGGGTCTCGACCTGAAACGTCGCCTATCTCCTTCGCTCCGTAGATGCTGCTGCACCCCACATCACCATAGGTGTTTGTATTGCCCACTACTCTGTGGGCTGTGTATTTACAGCAAAGGTCTGGAGACGGATGCAATGACCCTTGCCGCAGTTCATCCTGAGCAGCTGCCTAACAGAGGACATTCTGATCTACAGGACGTTCCCAAGAACAACCTACAGAAATGGCCATCAGGTGCTGCTGGAAGATCATTATCTCAGTGAAAGATGCTCTGTGGTCAGCACAAAACCTCTTGGTCGTCCAGTATAAGGAGAAGTTTTGTCAGGGAATGCTGCCGACTGGCAATCAGATATACACGACTATGTGTGGATGAATGCAATGGCTCCCAGTACGGTACAGAACCAACTTCAAGCTCCCCTTATTCGTATACAAAGCCCTTAACGGGCTTTCCCCCACCTATATCAAAAATCTTTTACCCCACCATTCTATCTCCAGGTCCCTCAGGTCAGACGATTTGGGGCTACTGTCTATCCTGCGGTCTAGGTTTAAACTCAAGGGTGACCGCGCTTTTGCAGTTGCAGCACCTAGACTGTGGAACAGCATCCCTCTCTTCATCAGAACTGCTCCCTCCATTGACTCCTTTAAATCGAGGCTCAAAATGTATTTCTACTCCCTAGCGTTTTTGAGGTCCTCTGAGGGGGCGCTGTAAACAGTTTATGCATTTATTGTTAGGTCTGTGTACCATTGTATGCAGCACATTCGTATCTGGACTGATGTACAGCACTTTTGTCGACATGATCAGTCTGAAGAAGGGTTTCAGCCCGAAACGTTGCCTATTTCCTTCGCTCCATAGATGCTGCTGCACCCGCTGAGTTTCTCCAGCACGTTTGTCTATCTTTGGTCAACATGAGTTGTTTTTAAATGTGCTATACAAATAAAATTGACTGACTGACTTAAGCTCAGGACCACCAATACCAAGGCTCTGTGGAGAAGCAACAAAGTGCTGGAGTAACAGCGGGTTAGGCAACATATCTGGAGAACATGGATAGGTGATGTTTTGGGTCGGGAACCATCTGGGCAAGAACTGGCATCTAAGTTCCCTCCGCCACCAGACATTAAGGGGCTAAGTCTGGTGTAGAGGTCTCTCATTTAACATTTCAGGAGGTCAAATGAGTGCCAATGGTGCTATGTACACAAAAATGTGCCAAAACTACTAATGTATAGAACCAGTAACACTGAGCTGGTATGTTAATCAGCCACTGCAAATTGCACGTGAAGCAGGCAGGTATCGGGAGAATCAGCGGGGACTTGATGGGCATTTGATCTGACAGATGTGTACAAAATTACGAGAGGAAAAGATTAGGTAGACACACAGTCACTTGCCCAGAGTAGGGGAATCAAGAACCAGAGGACGTATGTTCAAGGTGAAGGCCGAAGGATTTAATAGGAACCTGAGGGTACCATTTTCACACAAAGGGTGGTGGGTACATGAAACGAGTTGCCAGAGAAGGTAGTTGAGGCAGGTATATCACAACGATTAAGAAACATTTGGACAGGTACATCGATAGGACAGATTTAGAGGGATATAGGCCAAATGCGGACAGGTGGGATGAGTGTGGGTATTGTCAAGTTTGGCCGAAGGGCCTGTTTCCACATTGTAGGACTCTGTGTGTGAGAGGTTACAGGGAAATATTTGAACAGATTGAGATTAATGGGATTCCTCTGAGAGCTGATATTGACTCAATGGGCTGAATGGTCTCATATTTCATAAGGAAGTAGAGATATTGTGTTAGTCTGAGCGATATTCTAACAGCAGCCCCAGGTCAACTAAATATGACAGTTCACATTAATATGGATTGGTGTTTTGACGGTTTCTGATGCTGAGTCAAAGTGTCTATAATGATTGGAATTGGTATTATTACTTTCCTGTTTACCACTTTACTCACTATAGCACGCAGTCTTTCATCCACCTTAGGGGGTTCATTGCCGGCCTTTCAGATGTGGAGGTGGAGTTGGAATTAAAAAATGTGCGAAATGCAGAAGTGGAACTCTGTGGTAGGTTCTGTTTCCTGCTGTGGATAATAGAGTTCTGCACTACTCTGTGCTGTTCTGCTGAGGCGTGGAGCTGGAAGGTCAACAGAGTATCATTCATCATACATACAGAAAGGGCTGTGCATGAAACTTAGGCAATAAATAAGTGTTGTAACACAGGTATCAACTACAGCTCAGTCATATCTCAATCTGTCAAGTTGGTCCTTGTCAGCATGTCAGCATATTATTGTTCAGAATGACAGTAACATAGAAGCATTTGTTACACCCATTTCTCTATTGTTATCCACAACCGCTTCAGTTTTCCATTTGCTGTCTTAGTCTATTCTCCATACTTTGACTTTTTTCAATATTATTGAGTCCTATTCTCCATTTCCCTTGTATTATTTTATTTCCCTGTTACCCCCCAATACATTTTCATGAGTTGTTCACTTAATGTCTCAGTATGTTCCCAATTTAATGTCAATTATATTTCCTTTATCTATTTGTTTTGGGATGAGATGTCCACCTTATTTTCCAAAACTGCACCAAGTAAAGAAAAATGCAGGTGAGTGAAAAAGTTCTGATTTTACGTGTGTAGAAAAGATTAGATGCTGGAAATTTTCTGGATCTGAAATATAAACTATTTTCTTTTTCCACAGATGCTTACTGACCTGCAGAGTATTCCAGCATTTTCTGTTTTTATTCTCCAAATCAGAGCATAGTGACCTGCCCCAATGACTAGAGTCTGGTAGCACTTACATCCATCATTATGAAGTGTATTGAAAGGATGGTTATGGCATTAATCAACTCTTGCTTCAGAAATCACGTGGATCTCTTTCAATTATCCACTTGGTCAACTGCAGTTACAATCTTACTAGCTCTCCACTCTGATTTTGACCATCTGCATAACAGGAACAGGTTTCAGGCTACTGTCATTGATTACACCTTGGCGTTCAACACAGTCATCCCCTCCAAACTCATCACGAGCTCCAAGCATGGGCCTCTGTACCTCCCTTTGCAAATGGATCCTTGGCTTTCTCATCAGTAGACCTCAATCAGCACCGATCAGTGGTGGATTCAGCCCAGACCATCATGGGCACAGTCCTCCCCAACATTGAAAGCATTTGCACTACATGCTCTCCCAAGATGGCGACATCAATCATCAAGGATTCCTACCATCCAAATGTGTTTTGCACTAATCTTTTCATTTGCAGTCTCCTTTCTTTCACTGTCATGAAGAATGCACGTATAAATCATGTACAATTAATTTTTTTGTGTGTGATATGTCCAGGTGACTGTGATGTTGTAGCAAGCAAGATTTTGATTGTACCTGCACCTCACTGTTCCTGTGCAACTGACAATAAACTCAACGTGACTTGACAATTTGGTTTATCGCACTCACTCACTGAGATATGCAAGAATAGCCATTTATTTTAAATGGCAACCACATTATTTTGAGAAGAACTTCCATGGTGCAAAGCATCAGGTTAATAGAGACTTTCTCTGAAGAGGCAAACTCCTAAAGAAGCACCTGCAGTGGTAGACATTCTGGCATCCTCTTTATTGAAACAATGCATCAACAATATTGTAAGGAGCTGGGCAATTTCTCATCAGATTCACACCAAATCTCACAAAAACCTATTTAAATGACAACCATTTTCTGTCATATCCATCTCTTGCCCTTACCCATCTACATTTCTCAGCCAAGGTATCCATTCATCTCTGCCCATTTGTTTGTCTTTTCTCTGCTGTCTCCATCTTTGTTACCCATTCTCCAGCTGCAACCAACTTGTTTCCATTTGCAGTTGCTTTCATGTCAGTTCTCTGTTCGCTGATTTTCTATTTACCCAGCCAGTTTGCACAAACAGTGAAATGGTAATGACTAGTTAATTCTATTTTAAGGATGTTGATTGAGACATAGATATAAGCCAGCACACTAGGGTGCACAGAAAAAAAATTGTCTGCCTGTCTTCAAAATTGCATTCCATTGGGATGCTGCACATTCAACTGAGACAAGGGCAGGATTTTGGAATTAACATCTCATTCAAAAGATGTAACTTCCATTACATCCCCCTTCCTGCACTAAAGTTTGAGGCAGTCCTTTGTGCTGCTGGCTCATGGAAGTGGACTGAAGCTACAAACCTCCAACTCGGAAGTGAGGATGCTATCACTGAAACACTTCTGACAGCAAATCCTCAAAGGTTTCACCTTATCAAAAACACATGATTGCAACATTAGTTCTCGTAAACTGGGAAAAGGTAAAATAACTGCTATTCACCAATGATAACAGCTTATTGATAACAGATAATTGTTATTAATTTATCATTGAAGAAATATTAATCTCCTTTCATTATGCTTACCCGTTTCATCCCTAATTATAAGATACCCAACAAGCATTTATATTGTTAATTTTTTGTATTATTAAATAAAGCAAATCCAAATGCCCGAGCAAGACATTATTATCCCTTATTTCTATATCAGTTGTAAAAAAAAGTTTTAATTCTATTCAATGTTTCAATTTCCAGACCTTTCCTATTTTCTGTGAAAAGCTTCAAGCTGGAGTTGCTGTCTCTTCTGCATATTAATGAAGGATGAGGATTAATCCCCTGGTGTTTTCAGGCTTGAAGGCATGTTTCTAGCCTTCACTTCTTTATCTCGCAATGTATAGTAAGTAATTGACTATGGCAAGACATCACTGTTCATGCTGCATAGGGATGATATAGCCAGTAGCCCAAAATCCTATTCTTATACCTTTATTCACATGTCTGATTAAAAAAGAAAATCCCATTGTAAATGTTAATAACACAAACAATGCAGTTCCAGACAATTGATTTCAGTTTTAACAAACTGGGTCATTTTCTTCTCCCCACAGTTGCGCCATGTATCATGGAATATATTTGAGTAATTTCAAACCAATTTCAGAGGTACAAGGTTTCTCTAACCTGTCTGAAGATATTGAGACAGGTGCTCATTGATGTACCTCAAGTACAGTGCATTGTAAAGTGAACTAAGACATTGAATATATTGAAGGGCATTGAGGAGAGGAGTAAGGAAGTGATGCTGCAGCGTTAGGGGACTTTGGTTAGAATGCATTTAGAGTATTTCATGCAGTTCTCGTTGCCCCTTTACAAAAAGGATGTGGAGGCTTTGGAGAGGGTACAGATGTGGCTTACCAGAATTACGGTATGTAGAAACATAGAATCATAGAAAAATAGGTGCAGGAGTAGGCCATTCAGCCAGCACCGCCATTCAATATGATCATGGTTGATCATTTAAAATCAGTATCCCGTTCCTGCTTTTTCCCCATATCCCTTGATTCCTTTAGCCCTAAGAGCTAAATCTATCTCTTTCTTGAAAACATCCAGTGAATTGGCCTCCACTGCCTTCTGTGGCAGGGAATTCCACAGATTCACAACTCTCTGGGTGAAGATGTTTTTCCTCATCTCAGCCCTAAATGGCCAACTCCTTATTCTTAAACTGTGACCCCAGATTCTGGATTCTAGTTCTGGGAACACTTTTCCTGCATCTAGCCTGCCCAATCCCTTAAGAATTTTATATGTGTCTATAAGATCGCTGGGGATCGACTTTGGGAGCCTGAATGTTTAGCTCCCAGCCTTGGTCACCTTGAAGCCATGTCTCCGTAATTCCAACTATATCATATTCCTTAACTACTAACTGCACATTCAATTCATCCACCTTATTACAAATGCTCCTCGCATTAAGGCACAAAGCTTTCAGGTTTGTTTTTCTTATCTCCCTTCTACCTTTTGCTTCTGTCCTCCTTTTATGTCGCTCTGTCTCCTTGCATTGGTTCCCATCTCCCTGCCCTGTTAGTTTAAATGTGTCCTTTCCTGCACTCTCTTTCCCATTAGCTGCACGCATACACTTCCATATTGTTGACTCCACTCCCCCACTGTTTAGTTTAAACACACCCATGTAGCACTAGCAAAACTGTCTGCCAGAATGTTGGTCCCCATCCAATTAAGGTGCAACCCATCTCTGGATGGAGAGAAGGAATGGGTGACGTTTCAGGTCAAGACCCTTCTTCAGACTGATGTTTCAGGTCAGACTCTGAAGAAAGGTCTTGACCTGAAATGTCACCCATTCCTTCCCTCCAAAGATGCTGCCTGTCCCACTGAGTTACTCCAGCTTTTTGTGTCTATCCAGGTTTGTAGGGTAATTGGCTTTGGTAAGATAAAAAATGTACATTGTCATTAGTGTGTAGGATTGTGCAAGTGATCGCTGGTCGGCGCAGTCTCAGTGGGCCGAAGGGCCTTTTTCTGCACCATATGTCGAAAGTC